>JAGDQO010000714.1:0-1200000 GCA_018342035.1 Solanum appendiculatum | reverse complement strand
TAATCAGACTTCTTGATGTAAAGATTTTTTAAATCTTTCTCATGTTCTCTACATACCAAATATTTATATTTTTGTGTTTCTTTCCTTTTTTCCCGTATGGCCCGGTGATTTCGATTGTGACAATTGATCTTGATAACAGTAAGAACCTTTAGGGGAATGATTATTTGTTAGATAAATTGATGCCTAGTTTTCCTCAAGTATCATTATTTATTTTCAAATAGAAGTGTTTTGTTCTTAACCTATTAAATAAAATGGTGTTGAATAAGAATTGAAGGAATGAAAATGACATATAGCTAGTGAAAGTAATTAATATTTTATTTTATAAAAACATGGTCAGTGAGCCCCCGACTCACTAACTATTTTATTATGATAAATAAAGTCTTGCAATAAATAACAAATAGAAAAACGGAAAAAGAAAAGAGTAAAGTAAATGTCTTCTCAAATTAAAATAGAAAAGTCTAGAACTTTTGAGCTTCTCTTTGTTCGCTGTTCTTCTGAGCTTGGATTTGGCAATTCTGACATCCTTTTTACGGCCAACTAAGTTCGTGGTTCATGTCCTCCACCTTGTATCTTGAATTTGAAAGCATTGATTTTGCTATCTTGTTGAGTTTCTGCTTCCTTTTTTCTTGTTTATGTCTATCTTGTCTCTCATCTTTATACATCCATTTTCAGATTACCTGTATTTTGTTCAATTGGCTAAGAATTCAGATATGGTGCTCTTGATTATCGGATGTTGCACTTTTATTCTTGACTGCCAGCAAGTATAAATTTTCCCCGTTTTCTTGAGCTTTTGGGGTGTTTTGTTGTTGCAGTTCTATTTGTTTGTTTCTTTTTAATTTATGTGTTTGTTGCATCCTTTTGATTCTCGATCTCATTTTTGAAGATTTTCTTTTGGATGCTTCAGAGTTGGAATTTGTTGAAAATATTTGAGATCTAGAGGATTTCGTCTAGAAGTTCCATTTGAGATTTCCTATTTTGAAGCAGATCTAGCCTTCTTCTAGTTTTACTTGATGCTGGTAAGCGGTTAATTCATCTATTCACATTTTTATGTGCCTTTAGCTGTGATTCATACCCGATGTTGTTCTCTCTGTGATGCCTGGTAAGTGAGCTTTTCTCTTCTTTTTATTTGTTTAGTTTGAAACAGTGTGACCCACAATGAGATTGATGTTGCCCTTCTTTTAATTTTGCACTAAAAAAGATTGACCTTTGTACAATAAAATAAGCATCCTAAGGTGCAAATACCACACATTGCACATCAATCAATTCTAGTAGTGTAAAATTGAAATTAGGGCTTGGATATGATTTGCGTGTTGCCTTATTTATTTGGTTCTTGTAGTTGCTTTTTATTTCTCTTTGCTTGTTATTATGTATAGTCTGTTGTATTGGTGTCTGCATTTTGATTCTTGAGTTCCTGTGTGGTTGTGTTTTTTGTAGTTGGTTTCATTATTTGTATGATTCATATCTATTGAACTAGTTTAATTAAGAGATTTTTGAACAAGCCAATCCAAAAAAGATTACGCCAAATTCATTTATGTACTATTTTATATGTATCTAAATTTAAGTTGTTATTTTTTTTTCTTCCATGAATGTCTTCCTGCAATCAAATAAACTAGATTGGCTAAAAGTTTATTTATCATATTCTTCTCCCATCAGGGGATTTGTTCATCATAAGTAGTGAACTCTTTTCATTTTTCACCCCAACTTTTCATCTCTTGCATGATCTGATCCTTAACTAAGGTCAATTTAACATATCATTATTAATTAGTCTCCTACCCTATACTCCTAGATCCAAGAAAAACTACGTATTTGCTTCTCTTCATTTAGTTTTGTATTCTCGAAATGATTAGCCAGTCGGTTTCCTTCCTTTAGAATATGAGTTATTCTCATATTTCTGTTATCCATCCTCATCCATTTCTCTTCCACCACTTCAATTATCTTCCATGAGACCTCCTAAATTTTAAGAATAGAATTCCTTACCCGTAGGGAGTCAATCTCAATCATCACCAGTTGATACTAATTCTTCTCTATATATCTCATTGCCTTAGTATAGTCATAATTTCTGTCTGAGTGGTAGTGCATTGTAAAATACTCATTTATTTTGCCTTATTAGCTAATATATTGCCATTCATATCCCTCATAAAAAATTTCCATGATCCTCTGTCAAGATTTTCTTTAGATGTACCATTTGTATTACATTTCACCCATTCATTATCTTGTGGTCTCTAGCACACTTGAATCACCTTCAATTTTGGAGTGTAAGTTTGAAGAGATTGCATCACGATACTCCATTTGTAGGAAGCATTTTTAAGATTTCCTCTTCTCACCTTCATAAACATGACGATAGTATGCATGATTTTGTATATTAGTTTCACTTAAGAGCAAATGATATTAGCTAACCTACTTTAGTCAAGTCTATCTTTGTTTTTGTGTGTGTATTAAGAGAAGAAAATAACAAACTTAAATGTTATATCTTGGATCTCTTCTTTGTTTTTAATCATCTGGTGATTGAAAGTTGTTGGTTTAATTAATCCAAATTCTCTTTACAAACAATCTGACTTAAGAGAATGCAAAATAATTTGACAAGTAACATTAAATTAAAATGTAATGTCTCATTTCTTGTCAATTTACTTTTAATTATGAAATTACTATTTTTCCCTTCTTCTTAGCTTTTTCATGCTTAGTTTGGGTTGTAGGAATGACTGGTGTGGTTCCTGATGAGATCGAGTGTGTTTTTGGTGATCTTACCCCTTTTGAGTGGAGAATTCTTGATATGGTTGACTTTGGTCAATGTTATGAGTTTCGAGTGTCATATGGGGATTCCTTCAGTTTCATTGAGTCTGGATCATCGATTTTGGTTTAGTAAGGTGATTAGTTAGAGTCCCGAGACCTTAGGTTGTGATTTGAATATTTAGGAAAAACGTTGAATTTTTTACCTAAATGGGTTCCGAGGGGGTATTTCGTCATAACTATCTTTTGTTTTAAATTCGACAATTCCATTGGTTCCAAAACATATTTCATGATGAGTTTGCACTATTGGTTCGTGTTTGTAGGATTCCGAATGAGTTTCGAGGGTCAAAAAGATGTTTTCAAGGTTGCTGGTGGACACTTTTAGCGGCGAACAAATAGACTTTTAGAGATGAAGAATAGGTTTTAGTGACGAAATCGCTGAGTTAAATATCTATTAGAACCCATTTAGTATTTTTGATATTTAGGGAGCTAGAAAAGTTGGCTTGAGGTGATTTTTGATGCGTTTTTCTTTCATAATAATTGGGTACGTATTTCTAACCCTATTTTACTCTTTTCACAAGAATATCCCTTTCATATTTAATGATTTCTATCCATTAAGTTGAGATTTTAAACCCCAAAGTTGAGAAATAAAAAATTATTGATTTTAAGGTCGATTTTGAATGGGTTGTCACTGATTTTCAGGATTTAAGGTCCTTATATTGTAAGTAAATTGATTTTGACAAAGTTTTTATGAAATTTCTTATTTTTAACCGCATTTCAAATGTGGGTTTTGGGGTTTTTGTCCCAAAGTTGGAAAAGTAGTAAGTTCTTGATTTAGCGCTCGATTCTTGCTTAATTTTAATAGGTTTTTCAATCACGAACTCCTCTTGACTTGTAGATATTGATTTTCAACTAAAAATCTAATTTTACCCTTTTGATTTCCGAAGTGATTTTTGAACTATTTTACCCCCGATTTCAAATCCTATCAATATGGGAATCATTGGACTCCTTTTGATGAACTCTATCCATTCTTGATAGTTGAGGATCATTCTAGTGATTGCATGGTTGAGGAAGTGCTTCGATAGAGTTGTTCAAGTGAAGTTTCGACCTTGAGGTAGGTTTGACTGTCCCTCTTTTAGACTGAGATGTGTAATTAACCTTTCTTTGGGAGTCAATTGTGAAATGAGTAGTATCATGAGTTTTAGAAGTTGATAAATGTTGACCTCCTTGTTTAGTTCGTATGATGCCTAATTGTGATGCTTAGCCTGTGTGGAGGCTTATGTGATATATGTAATTATTGTGGGAATTCTGTGATATTTGAGTAATTGCTTGAGCGAGAGGATGTGTGAATTATCTTATTTTGAGATTGAGATGCCCGAGTTAGGGGCTTGAGTTGATTGTTGAACATCTTAAAATGAAAGAAATGTTTTCTAAGTGGCAAAAACTGATTTCAAATGGATTCCTCCACTATCCCTATCATTTGAGAATATGTTTCATAACCTGTTAAGTTTGGGAACTTGATACCAATTGAAAATCTTTGATGAACTAATTATGTCTTTCGTTGTATGTGTTGTGATGCATTTATCCTCATGCAGCATATTATTGTTCATGGAAATATGAGAAAGTGGAGAAATACTATCTTTTTGAAAAAGAAAATGGAACACCTTACTTATTTCCTTCACCATGCTGAAGTGGCAAGTTGATGAGACATTGAGATATTGAGATTGGTATATGGACTGCGAGTCCCCCATGGGATCTTTTCTGGAAGCTAGAGGCTCGGCAAGGTGTATACGACAGGTTGTGTGATGACCTTGGTACCACCACATCATCCCATCATTTAATCATCTCATTGCATCGCATTGGCCATTTCTGTTGTGTTGTGTAACTTGTTTATAAGTTGATTTAACTATTATCTGGCCGCTTATGTGTTTACTTTATTTGCGCTGCTCTATATAAATTGGCGACATCGATGCTGGAATGGGACATTTTTGCGTGCTGGTGGAAGATTTTCATAGTTTATTTCTTAAGTTTGTTTAGTTGCTTATACTCAGTTGTTCCAACCTACTGAGTACATGTGGATTGTGCTTACCCCCTACTTCTGTTATCCCTTTGATGCAGATCCTAGTTAGGGTGAGTCTCGTATCAATTGATTGGATCCAGAAGAGTTCTCTCTATTGGAGTTATGGTGAGATCCTATTTTTCGGATCACCATTAGTCTCCATCTCTCGCTTAATGTCTTTAACTTTTTTTTCAAGGACTTGAGATGTATTTCAGATTCTAAAAATGTATTAAATGCTCTTTATACTTATACTGCCAGGTTTTGGGATATTCTTTATTTTCTTTCTATCATTTCTAGCCTGACTTTCCTCGAGAGTCTCTTATATGTATATCTTTCAGCTTACACACCTTTTTGGGGTTCTCAGAGTGTGTGCCATCATGACCTCAACTTTTGATTCGTGACAAATTTGTATCAGAGCGCTAGGTTCATCGGTTCCATATGTTAGAGAGCAGGGCATCTATTAGAGTCTTGCGGATTGGTACGTAGATGTCCATACCTATCTTTGAGAGGCTACAAGATACCTAGTAGGAGAAATTCCTTTTCTTTGATTCCTTATCATACGAGTTATTCATATCAAGTGTTGTAAGCCTCTAATCTATTCTTTTCGCGTTAAGAGTTCAAGGTCGGGTTTGAGAAGGAAGCTCCTGCTCGAAGATGAGCTAGAGAGGCATTGCTTGAGCCTATATTTGAGCATGATGATGTTATTGAGAAGAAGACTGAGGTGAGGGGACCAACCCAGCCTTATGTGGTTCCTGATAGCACTCCAATGCTTCAGAAGTTGATTGACATGTTATTGGCTCGATTGGATAGTGCTCGTAGTTCTAGTATCTTTCCGGGCACTGCAGGTTCTCCTATTATAGTTGGGGATACACTACCAGTTCAGGGGCCTAGTGTGGGATTTCAGACTCGTGGTTTAGCTTCAGCACCTTCTTTGGCACCTCAAATTTGCAGCTCCACCGGTTTCTTCTAGTGTAACCATGCCTATTGTCGAGCAGAAGAGTTTTGAGAGATTTTTTAGATTGGCATCTCCTAGGTTCAATGGCACAGCTTGAGAGAAGGCTTTTGACTTTTTGATTGAGTGTTAGGACAAGTTGTTCAACCTGGGTATTTTGGAGGCCCATGGAGTGTCTTACACTTCTTATCAGTTTTCAGGAGTGGTCAAAGAGTGGTGGAGATCAGCTCTTGCTTGTAGGCTCATTGGTACTCCTGCTATGGATTTGGGAGAAGTTTACTGAGGTGTTCCTTGAGAGGTTTATGCCCTACGACCATCGAGATCAATGCAGGGATAAGTTCGGCATATTAAAGTAGGGCTCCATTTCAGTTTCTGAGTATGTGGCTCATTTTCATGAGTTGTCCCGTTATGCCATGTCGAGTACTCCCACGAAGTTTGAGCGAATCTGTAAGTTGGTAAAGGGGTTCGCCAGTTATCTTCAAAAGGCCATAACTTTTCTTGTGCTATCGAGTGGTATGTTCTAGAGTATTATTGACCATGCCAGGATGATTGAGAGTATTGATCATGCTAGACATGGTAGTGGTACCAAGAGGTTTCATCATCAAGGGCAGTTCAACGGTTATTCATCTAGAGGTAGAGATTATTCATGTCATGGATCACAGGGTTATTAGAGTAGACCAGTTCAGGATGCTATTTAGGTTCATAATTCAGATGGTGTTAGAGGATCCATGTCTAGTCAGACTGGTCAGGATACACAAAGTGGGTCCTCAGGTCAGGGAGAGCGTGAAGACTCTTTAGGTTACTCTAAATGAATTTTTGGTCCCTGTCGTTGTTTTGTTTGTGAGGAGTTTGGGCACAAGGCAAAGGATTTCCCTAGACGTGCTTTTTCTACTGTCCAACCTGGGTCACAAGTTACTCATTCTACCCTAACTACATCGGCATGAGGTACTTCTTAGAGTTTTAGAGGTGGTACCAAGGGCACCAAGGGTGGAGCTCAGGGAGCTTGAGGTGGTGCGCGTAGTGACTCTCAGACTAGTGGTGACCGCAGACAGTTCTATGCTATACTAGGTAGATCTGAGGCAGAGGCTTTAGATGCAATGATCGCAATTATTGTTCCAGTCTGTCATCAATTTGCTATAGTATTATTTGATCCTAGATCGACCTATTCTTGTGTGTCTACTTATTTTGCTGTGGGTATTGATCATATGTGTGAGTCCCTTACTATTTCTATTAGTGTCTCTACCCCGATAGGCGATTCCTTAGTGGTGGATCAAGTGTATTGAAGATGTGTAGTGATATTTGCTAATAGTGAGACTCAGGGAGACCTGATTTTTCTTGGTATGCTTTACTTTGATATGATATTGGGTATGGATTGGTTATTTAATTATCATGTGATCCATGATTGTTATGCTAAGACCATGACCTTAGCTTACCCCAATTTACCTTGATTGATGTGGAAGGGTGCTCCGAGTTCATATCCGAAGAGAGTGATATCCTTCTTTGTGCCCGTCGTATGATGGAGAAGGGATGCTTATCTTATTTGGCACATGTTCATGATCTTGCTAAAGATCCATCCCCTTTAGAGGCCACGAGAGTGGTGAGAGAGTTTATGGTTGTGTTTTCTACATACTTATCGGGTGTTCCTTCTAACCGTGATATTAATTTTGTGATTGACTGGGCACTAAGCCCATTTCCATCTCTCCTTACCGGATGGCTCCGATGGAGTCGAAGGAATTGAAGGCTCAATTCGAGGACTTGTTGCAAGAAGGGTTTATTCGGCCTAGTGTATCATCTTGGGGAGCATCGATCTTATTTGTGAAGAAGAATGATAGTAGTATGAGGATGTCTATTGGTTATCGATAGTCGGATGTGTATTGATTCTAGATAGTCGAAGATACTTGAGAAGAACTACTCTACCCATGATTTGGAGTTAGTGGTGGTGGTCTTCGTTTTGAAGTTATGGAGACATTACTTCTATGGTGTACATGGTGAAGTCTGTATTGATCACTGTAGCCTTAAATACCTCTTTTCTCAACTGAATTTTAACATGAGGCAGCATAGATGGTTGGAGTTATTGAAAGACTATGACATCACCATTCTTTATCATCCGGGCAAGGCAAATGTGGTAGCAAATGCTTTGAGCCAGAAGGCACCTAGTATGGGTAGCTTAGCCTTACTTAAGGCGGAGGAGAGATCTTTGTCTTGGAGGTTCAGTTTTTGGCTAGACAGTTGGTCCGCCTTGATATTTCGACAACTTATAGTATTTTGGCCTTCGTTGAGGGTAGGTCTACATTGATGGATTAGATTCGTGCCCATCAGTTTAATGATGTTAAGTTGAGAGTAATCTGGGACAAAATATTGAAAGGTGAAGCTAAGTCAGCTTCTCTTGATCTCGAGGGAGTTTTGAGGATTAGTGGTCATATTGGTGTGCGTAGAGTAGATGGTTAGGTGCGGATGATATTGGAGGATGCCCATTGTTCAAAGTATTCTATTCATTTGGGGATAGCAAAGATGTATCATGACTTGAAGCAACACTATTGGTTGTGTGGTATGAAGAGAGACATTGTGAACATTGCAACCAAGTGTTTGAACTGTCTGTACGTGAAGTATGAGCATCAAAGACCAGGCGGTACGATGCAAAGGATGCCAATTCCCGAATGGAAGTGGGAGTGCATTACTATGGACTTTATGACTAGATTACCCTTAACTTTGGGTAAGCATGATTTTGTTTTGGTGATTGTGGATCGATTGACTAAGTCATATCATTTCATTTCGGTGAAGACTGGTTATAATGCGGAGAAGTTGGCAAAAATCTACATTCATGAGATTGTTCCGTTGCATGGAGTTCCTATTTCTATTATGTCTGATAGTGGTACTTAGTTCACCTCACATTTTTGGAGTTCTATGTAGTAGAAAACAGATACCAAGCTTTAGTTAAGTACCGCTTTCCATTCTCAGGTCGATGGTTAGTCTGAGTGGACAATTCAGGTACTTGAGGATATGCTATGGGCTTGTGTCATGGACTTTGGTGGTAATTGGGACCAATCACTACCTCTTGCAAAGTTTGCTTAACACAACAGTTACCATTCAAGCATTCAGATGACACCGTTTGAGGCTTTTTATAAGAGGAGGTATAGATCTCCTGTTGGTTGGTTTGATTAATTTGGAGTTTGACCTTGAGAGACTCCATGGATAGAGTGAAGTTGATTCATCAGTGCCTTGTGAACGTACAGAGTAGGCAGAAGAGCTATGCAGATAGGCGTGTCAGGGATGTGTCTTTTGCTATTGGTGAGTGGGTTTTGCTTAAGGTGTCACCCAATAAGGGTGTGATGAGGTTTGAAAAGAAAGGGAATCTTAGTCTGTGGCTCATTGGACCTTATGATATTTTGGAGAAGTGTGGACATGTATCCTATAGGTTGGCCTTGTGTCACGCCTCGAGGCTAGCCCCTAGACATAACACGGGACCTAAGGTCACAAGTAACCCCAAGTTAACCTTGAATCTGGTATATCACAAGCATATTAAAATCACTTTAACCAAGCGGAAACTTAACTAAATAATGAATATAATCTAAAGGAATTCAACTGAGAATATCTAAAAGAAATAACTAAGTTCAAAGTAAAATAACCCAATTCAACTGAGTTTGACTCTATGTCTAAAAGCCTCTAATACTGATGAGCTCCTGGGACAAATCCCCAGCTAACTCTAATAAGTCTGAAACTAAAAAGTAAATACTGAAAAGTAAAGCATGTCTATTGTCCTCAAACTATGAGGACTCACCACTGATGCTACTGAGTACAGACTGGAAGTTGACATAAGCGCGGTCTGGATGTTGAGCGCCTGAACCTACATCATACAACGATGTAGTGCAAAAGTATGCATCAGTACTTCGAATGTACTGAGCATGAGGGATATGAAAAGCTGACTGAATATATAAACATGCTAAAATTACTGGTAAAGTATGTAAACTGAACTAAACTAAAGTACATAGGCCCAAGATACAAAAATGCATAAAAACTAAAATGCAAGAGAAAACTGGAAGCATGCTGAAAAGCTAAGAATAATTACCAGTACAGGCCTAATGTACCTTACTAAAGCTAATACTGTGGGAGAGTCTATTAATCGACATAAACCATGTGAGCTAAGCGTGGAGTCCGATATGTACGCCCTATCGAGAGGACCCAATATACCTTGCCAGGGTATAAAGGCATGGTTGTGGTGTGATCACTAAAATTGATGCCCAACAGAGGGGACTTAGAAACCTAAGGGGCACATAGTTTTGGGACTTGAGGGTACGCTGAACCCTAGTCCAACTCACTGCTAAACACTACTGCCAACTGAATATTAAGCTAAAAATGAAACTTTAACACTGGATAGTTCAAAATACTGATAATTATCTTAGAATGCATCATACATATACTGAAAGATATGATAGTCGAATTCTGAAGCATGATTGTCTGACTAATCTGCCTAGCAAGTATAATTCATGAAATACTGAAGATTAACAAAAGCTAGGGTTTCTGAGTTTTATACATGGGACTATACTAAATTTCCAAGAAACATGTATTTACTATCATATAAACTGTAGCAGCTAAATTAGAATGAATACCAAAGATTTAGGAACCTTAGGTCTGAATAATTTATGGAGAAGCTGAAGAACTGACTGAATTCTAGGGACTTAATGGTGAAACGAACCCACTAGTGAAATCCCACACACGTGGTGAAGAGAACTACGGAGTAATCCTTTTGATTTTGGGGCTGAACTTGATGGAGAGCTCTGCTTGTTCTGGAGAGAAAACTGTCACTTCTTTCTCTTCTTTTCTTTCTAAGTTTGAGGATTTTTTGGAGAATGACTGCTTTAGGTAGTTTTTGACTAATTAGTTAGGCTTAGACGAAGTAAAATGACGTAGTTTAAGTACCTAGAGCATAGGGGGAAAGACCATTATGACCCTAACTTAAAACTTACCAAGTGACTTAAAAGAGGGGCTTCACAAGCCATTTAAAGCATCACAGACCGTCTAGTGGGTCGTTTAGAGCATCACGGCCCGTCTAGTGGGTAGCGATGTTGCCCTGCCCGATAGGGCTTCACTAAAAAAGGAATAACATTTTGCTTCGGGCTCGGAATTAGGCAAACTTAGGCATTGGAAAGAGGACTCAAAGACCTTTAATTTGATTGGTCATGAGCCACCTAATTCATTTTGTGCTGAGAGATATGATCGTTTGAAGATGACACAAAATTTAAAAATTGATGGGTGACTTTTACCGGCCCCTAGACGCACCGTCCAAGTCACCACGGGCCGTCTAGGGCGTCGTTTAGGTGACTACTGCCCAGGCAGTCCTAGATGGTGCTTCACGATGCCCTTAACGGGCCATGGACCCCAAAATGGCCTGTCTAGGGAGCCGTGAAGGGTCCATGGTCCATTTTGGGTTCGTGGACTTGTCCATTTTTCTTTTCTAGCCCTTTTCTCGAAGTATGAGGTGTTACAATATCTCCCCCTTGGGATCATTCATCCTCAAATAAAGTCTAAACAAGCTAAGTTTTGAGGGAAAGAGCTACAATCCCTACCATCTGAGTACTAGAAACTGATTTCTTATTGAGTTGAGTCCTGTGGACATGAAAACATGCTGAAATGTACGAATAGCTGAGGGAACATGATACTGAGACTTAATTACTCATGAGTAAACTGAGATAATGGAGAGGAACTATTACCTCAAGCTAAAACAGAATTGGAGGAGAATAGGTGAGGGTACTTAGCCATCATGGCTGCTTCGGCTTCCCAAGTAGCTCCCTCTACGGACTGATTCCTCCACAAAACTTTTACTAAAGCGACTTCCTTATTTCTCAACCCACGAACCTGACAGTCAAGAATCTCAACTGGGACTTCCTCATACGTGAGGCTATCTTTCACAATCATATTCTCTAAAGGTACTATCGATACCAGATCACCCACACACTTCTTTAACAAGGAAAAGTGAAAGACTCGATGAGCCACTGCTAGTTATTCTGGCAATTCTAACTCATAAGCCACATTACCAACTCTTTTCAGGATTCTGCAAGGACCTACATACCTGGGACTGAGCTTCTCTTTCTTTCAAAATCTCATCACCCCCTTCATGGGTGACACCTTCATGAAAACCCAATCATCAATTTCGAACTCTAAGCCCCTTCTCCTTACATTTGCATAGGACTGCTGACGACTCTGAGCTGTCTTTAGTGTATCTCTGATGAGCTGAACTTTTTCCATAGCCTCATGGAATGAATTTGGCCCAATCAAGGCTGCTTCACCTACTTCAAACCAACCAACTGGAGACCTACATCTACGCCCATACAGCACCTCATAAGGGGCCATATGAATACTGGAATCAAAACTTTTATTATAGGCTAACTCTATGAGAGGTAGGTGATCATCCCAACTACCCTTGAAATCGATCACAAAAGCTGTCAACATGTCCTCTAAGGTCTGAATGGTACGGTCTACCTGACCATCTGTGTGTGGATGAAATGTTATACTGAGATTTACCTGAGTACCGAGACCTTTCTGAAATGACCTCTAGAAATGTGATGTAAACTGAGGACACCTATCTGAGATGATTAACAAGGGAACCTCATGCAACCTGGCTATCTCGCTGATGTAGAGTCTAGCATAGTTCTTCACTAAATCTTTAGTCTTGACAAGCCAATAAGTGAGCTGACTTAGTGACTCTATCCACTATCACCCAAATGGAGTCATGCTGTATGTCAGTATGAGGTAAACCCATAATGAAATCCATGTTTACCACTTCCCACTTCCAAGTAGGAATGCTAATCTCCTAAGTCACACCTCCTAGTTTTTGATGCTCTACTTTAACTTGCGGACAGTTGGAAAACTTAGACACAAAATTTGTGATGTCCCTCTGCATGTCGTTCCACCAATAGACTTCTCGTAGATCACGGTACATCTTAGTGGCACCTAGATGAATAGAATATCTGGAATTATTTGCTTCTGTAAGGATCTGCTGCTTGAGCTCACCCACATTAGGGACACATAAGTGACCCTGGTAATAAAGCACACTATCTCCCCCTTGGGAGAAAACCTCAACTCTCTGCTAACGAACTGCACCTTTCAACTGAAGCAATATAGGATCTCTATCATGTTTCTCCTTAACCTCCGCTACAAATGAAGATTCTGATCCATTCTGGACTATCACACCATCATCTTTCGTGTCCATAATGCAAACTCCTAAGCAAGCAAGCCAGTGAACATCTCTGGTTAATTCTTTCTTCACTTCCTCAACATGTGCGCCACTACCCATGGATAGACTTCTGAGGGCGTTAGCCACTACATTGGCCTTACCCAAATGGTAGAGCACATTCATGTCATAGTCTTTGAGGACTTCAAGCCATCTCCTCTGATGAAGATTCAACTCTTTCTGTGTGAACACATACTGAAGGCTCTTATGATTTGTGAACACATCAACATAGACACCATACAAGTAGTGTCTTCAAATCTTTAGGGCAAGCACGATGGCTACAAGCTCGAGGTCATGAGTCGGGTAGTTCTTTTCATGAACCTTAAACAATTTGGAAGCATAAGCTATGATCTTACCCTGTTGCATCAACACGCAACCTAGGCTGACCCTGGATACATCAAAATAAACCACATAACCTCCTAAACCCTCTGGTAGAGTCAAGACATGAATTGTAGTCAACCTGGTCTTTATTTCTAAGAAGCTTTTCTCACACTCATCTGACTATTGAAACTTGACCTTTTTCTGAGTCAACTTGGTCAATGGGGCATCTATGGATGAAAATCCTTTAGCAAACCTCCTGTAGTAACCTGTCAAACCCAAGAAACTTCTGAGATCAGTCGGAGAGGTGGGTTTGGGCCAGTGCTTTACTGCCTTAATTATTTTAAAATCCACTTGGATCCCTTCGTTGGATACCACATGACCAAGGAAAGTGACCAACTGTAACTAGAATTCACATTTGTTGAACTTAGCGAATAGCTGGCGATCTTTGAGGGTTTGTAGAACAACTATCTGATGAGTCGCACACTCTTCCTCATTTCGAGAATAAACGAGGATATCATCAATAAAGACAACGACGAACAAGTCCAAATACTGTTTGAGCACCCTGTTCATTAAGTCCATGAAAGCTGTAGGAGCATTTGTTAGTCCAAAGGACATAACAACAAATTCGTACTGACCATACCGGGTCTTGAAGGCTGTCTTCGGGATGTGACTATCTCTGACTCTGAGTTAATGATAGTCGGTTCTGAGGTCTATCTTTGAAAAGAAACTAGCAAACTGAAGTTGGTCGAACAAGTCATCTATCCTAGGGGATAAGATATTATTCTTGATTGTGACTTTGTTCAACTGATGATAGTCAATGCATATCCTGAGAGAACCGTCTTTCTTACGCACGAACAACACTGGAGCACCCCATGGAGAGATGTTGGGTCTGATGAAGCCCTTATCTAGAAGGTCTTTCAACTGTTCTTTCAGTTTCTTAAGCTCGGTTGGAGCCATTCTGTAAGGAGGAATCAAAATAGGCTGGTATCTGAAAGGAGATCTATTTCGAAGTTAATTTCCCTTTCGGTAGGAACTCCAAAAAGATCTTCTGGAAACTCATTCACCACTAGGACTGACTCAAGAGTTAGGCTTTGAGTTTGAGTTCTTAACCCAAACAAGACGTTAGATATACCCTTTAGAAATCATTTTTCTGGTCTTAAGGTAAGAGATAAATCGACCTACCGACACTGAGTTACTACCCTTCCACTCTAAGACTGGTTCGTTTGGAAACTGAAATCGAACAATCCTCATTCTACAATCGACGGAGGCATAACAAGAATGCAACCAATCTATGCCTAGAATTTTATCAATGTTTATCATTTCTAAGTCTACAAGGTCTGCTGAAGTGACTTTCTGGGACATTGTGACTTAGAAATTTCTGTATACCCATCTAGCTATAACTGGGTCACCAACTAGAGTAGAGACTGAGAAGGGCACTGGAGAGTTTCTGTGCTGACATCGAAGTTTACTGCTATATAAGGAGTTACAAAAGAAAGTGTAGCCCCTGGATCTAGTAATGCATTAACATCTAAATGGAAGACTTGTAATGTACCCGTGACCACATCAGGAGAATCCTTCTGGTCCTATTGAACCTGAAGAGCATACAACCTGTTATAGCGCTGACCACCACTTGTACCAAATGAGGCACCCTATTGAGTGGGGTGACCTGCTGGAGTTGCTGAAATTGTAGACTAAGCTTTGTTACCTTCCTGACCCTGCATGGCAGAAGGGCAATCTTTTAACATATGACCAATCTGACCGCAGCCAAAACACCCCTCTCTGCCAGCAAGACACTTGCCTAGATGGTTCTTACCACGCTATGGATAAGATGGAAAAGTCAGGTTACCTAAAGCACTGCCCTAAGACTTAGAGACTGATGATCTCTCCTTCTGATCCTGTTAAAGCCGAGGGAACTAAATGCTAGCTAATGAAGGCATTGAGGCTATAGACCTTTACTGAAACTGTGAGCGATTTCCGCTGCCTGATCTCTGGTGAGAATATTCATAGTTGCCTGTTCTAGCCTTTTTGTTATCCTTAGCCATTTCCTGAAGCTTATCTCCCTCAACCTGTTGGGCATAAGTCATTAGTATAGCGATATCTGTATCCCCTAATAGCATTGCATTCCTACACTCGGTCTTTACCAGATCTGATATTCCAAACAAGAACTTGCCCATTTGTACTCTCGGATCAGCCACCATATGTGGAGCATAACTGGAGAGATGAATGAACTTTAGCCCGTATTCCTGGATTGACATCAACCCCTGCCTCAAGTTCATAAATTCCTGGGCCTTAGCCTCCCTCAACTCTCTTGGGAAGAACCTGTCAAGAAAAGCTCTAGTAAAACCATCCCACGTCATAGGAGCTACATTCGCACCTTTGTTGTCTTTCCACTGCGTGTATCAGATATGAGACACATTCTTGAGTTGATAGGATGCTAGTTCAACACTATCAGTACCCATCACTTACATTACCTCAAGAATCTTCTTGATCTCATTAATGAAACTTTGTGCGTCCTCACCAACCTTCGACCCTAGAAACTTTGGCAGATTCATTTGAACAAAATCTCGAACCCTGGCTGTAGCTGATCCCCTAGTAGGGTTTGCAGGAATTGGGGCTTGCTGGTTGGCCTGGTTTGCCACGATCTGAGCTAACATCTACATCGCATTAAAGAACTCTGCATTTGTAACCTCATGGTCCAAGACTAAAGGAATTGCGTTAGCACTGCATGCGTTAGCCTTGTGAGGAGGCATGATCTAAAATGCATAACGACGGATTAGAAGGGAGGAGTTGAATCACACTCCATCGCATGATAAAGTTACCAAAAGAGGTAAAGTTTTTCTTAGAACACCTCGTATACTCCACCCATAGGTGTGGCGTGCTTCACACCTATGAAAGAGACTCTACTTAGTGCGGTTTTAAGACACCCTAGAACTCTTGTACATGATGCTCTGATACAAAGTTTGTTATGCCTCGAGGCTAGCCCCTAGACGTAACACGAGACCTACGGTCACAAGTAACCCAAGTTAACCCTGAATATGGCATATCACAAGAATACTAAAATCACTCTAACCAAGTGAAAACATAAATGAATAATGAATATAATCTAAAGGAATTCTACTGAGAATATCTAAAAGAAATAACTGAGTTCAAAGTAGAAAAACCCAAATCAACTGAGTTTGACTCTATGTCTAAAAGCCTCTAATACTGATGAGCTGCTGGGACAAATCCCTAGCTAACTCTAATAAGTTTGAAATGGAAAAGTAAATACTGAAAAGTAAATCATGTCTATCGTCCTCGAACTATGAGGGCTCACCACCGAAGTTGCTGAGTACGGACTGGAAGTCGAGCTAAGCGCAGTCTGGATGCTGGGCGCCTAAACCTACATCATACAATGATGTAGCACAAAAGTATGCATCAATATTTTGAATGTATTGAGCATGAGTGATATGCAAAACTGATTGAATATATAAACATGCTAAAAATAGTGGTCAAGTATGTAGACTGAACTAAACTAAAGTACATATGCCCAAGATACAAAAATGCATAAAAACTAGATTGCAAGAGTAAACTTGAAGCATGTTGAAAAGCTGAGAATAATTATAACTAAGGGCCTGAAGTACGTTACTGAAGCTAATACTGTGGGAGAGTCTATTAACTGACTTAAACCATGTGAGCTAAACGTGGAGTACTATGTATACTCCCCATCGAGAGGACCCAATATACCAGGCCAAAGTATAAAGGCATGGTTGTGGCGTGATCACTAAAATTGATGCCCAACAGAGGGGACTTATAAACCTACAGGGGCACGTAGTTTTGGGATTTTAGGGTACACTCAACCCTAGTCAACTTGGTACTAAACACTATTGCCAACTGAATATAAAGCTAAAAATGCAATTGCAATACTAGATAGCTCAAAACACAGATAATTATATGAGAATGCATCATACATATACTGAAAGATATGACATTTGAATTCTGAAGCATGATTGTCTGACTAATCTGCCTAGCAAGTATAGTTCATGAAGTACTGATTAACAAAAGCTAGGGTTTCTGAGTTTTATACATGGGACTATACTAACTCTCCAAGAAACATGTAATTAATATCATAGAAACTATAGCAACTAAATTGCAATGAGTCCCTAAGGTTTAGGAACCCTAGGTTTGAACAATTTAAGAAGAAGCTGAAGAACTGACTGAATTCTAGGGACCTAATGGGTGAAAGGAATCCACTAGTGAAATCCCACATGCATGGTGAAGAAAACTACGGAGTAATCCTTTGGATTTTGGGGATAAACTTGAAGAAGAGCTATGCTTGTTCTAGGGAGAAAACTGTCACCTCTTTCTCTTCTTTTCTTTCTAGGTTTGATGATATTTTGGAGAATGAATGCTTTAGGTAGCTTTTGAAAAATTAGTTAGGCTTAGACGAAGTAAAATGACGTAGTTTAAGTACCTAGCACATAGGGGGAAAGACTAATATGACCCTAACTTAAAACTGACGAGGTGAGTTAAAATAGGGGCTTCACAGGCCGTTTAAAGCATCACGACCCATCTAGTGGGTCGTTTAGATCATCACGGCTCGTCCAGTGGGTCATGATGTTGCCCTGCCTGACATGGCTTCACTAAAAGGGGCATAACTTTTTTCTTCGAGCTCAGAATTAGGCAAACTTGGCAGCGTTGGAAAGAGAACTCAAAGAACTTTAATTTGATAGGTCATGGGCTACCTAATTCATTTAGTGCTGAGAGATATGATCATTTGAAGTTGACACAAAATTTAAAATCTGATGGGTGACTTGTATGGACCCCTAGACGGGCCGTCCAAGTTACCACGGGCCGTCTAGGTGATTACTTCCCAGGTAGTCCTGAATGGTGCTTCACGAATCCCTTAATGGGCCTTGGACCCCTAAACAACCCGTCTAGGGTGTTGTGAAGGGTCCATGGTCTATTTTGGGTTCGTGGACTTGCCCATTTGTCCTTTTTATCCCTTTCTCAAAGTCCAAGGTGTAATACCTTGCCTCCGAGCCTTTCCGCGGCTCATCCTGTGTTTCATGTGTCGATGCTTAAGCGATATCATCATGATGATTCTTATGTGATTCAATGGGATTCTGTTGCTTTGGATCAAAATCTTTCTTTGAGGAGGAGCCGATTGCTATCTTAGATATGTAGACTCGACAGTTGAGATCCAAGCATATTAACTTAGTGAAGACACAGTGGAGATACTGACCTGTTGAGGAGGCAACATGGGAAGTGGAGTCCGACATGCATCGCCGATACCCTCAACTTTTCATCCTATCAGGTATGTTAATTTTGCTTTTCGTTCGGGGACGAATGCGTGTTTTATTGGTGGATAGTATAATGTCTCATTTCTTGTGAATCTGCTTTTAATTGTGAAATGACCATTTTGCCCTTCCTCTTAGCTTTTTCATGCTTAGTTTGGGTTGTGGAAATGATTGGTGTGGTTCCCGATGCGATCAGATGTTTTTTTGGTGATTTTACCCCTTTTGAGTTGAGAATATTCAAATGAATGTCGATTATAATAAAGAAAGAAAAAATAGCTTAGGGTTATTCACACACTATCTTTCTTTCCAACGTGTCCATTTTATTTGAAAAATGAATATTTTATTCAAATCAAAAGTCCTATATCTCAGCATGTCTCCAAATATATAGCCCCCCTACTTGTTTGATTCAATACCGTGTCATTTAATAGTTTAAAATATAAGAGTTTTATTTGAAGCAATAAAATCATCATCATATACCACAAGAAAAACTAGGCACAAAATTAATCTGATTCACAAATAATCATTTCCTCTGAAATATTATCATTATCAACATTAAATGAATCTAAATTAATAGTACAAAAAAAAGAGATGAAGACAATACTTTATATAGAGAGAGTACAAAACAGATAAAAAGTAAATATTTTCATTCAGGAGACTGAAGGGTTATTCGACAAAAGATGGATTATTGATGAATCTAATCTCATAATCTTTGATCTCAGCTCAAATTGTTTTTGCAAAATGACAGATTTTCATAAGTACAAGAAGAGAAGATTTTTTTTACTTGGTGTCAAGTATTTTTATTGAGATTTAATTAGATTCGGATTATGAAAAGTCCCAAATTGAGTGTAAACCTCTTTCTAACCAAGGTAACTCATGTCCAAGACTCGAACCTGACACTTTAGGTTAAGGATAAAGGAAAACTAACTTCTATTCAACTACAATCCTTGTTGGTAGAACACAACAAATAATTTGAACATATTACCAAATATTCAACAGAAAGTAAATTAATTCAATATTAGTACAAACAAAAGTTGTGGTGGGATGGATATGATCCATTCATCCTTAACCAGATGTCTCGAGTTTGAGCCTTAGGTATGAACAAAATCTTATCAGAGAGTGTCCATCAAAATTCAAATTAGTCAGGGATTCAATATGTTATATTAAAACCAAATGAAAACAATATTAATTACACTTTACAATTTATTCTAAATTCCATTGAAACTCTTTTATCTAGAAGATTGATAATTCAATAATAATGAGTTATCACGTTTAATATTCCATTGAAATATGTAATTTTTTATCTTTCAATATTTGCTTAAAAGGAATTTTAAAAGAAAATATAATATGGAATGAGAATATATAGAATTCACTTCTGACTAGTGAATTTCTATTGAAATTTACTCCTTCTGATTATGATTCAATACCATGCCATTTAATAATTTAAGAACACAAGATTTTTATTTGGAGCTATAAAATCATCATCATACAGCACAATGAAAACTAGGCATAAAATTAATCTGATTGACAAAAAATCATTTCTTTTTAAAAAATATCGCTATCAATATTAACTGAATCTGAATTAATAGCACATAAAAAGAAATGAAATAAATATAAAGACGATACTTTTGTATTTAGAGAACACAAAACAAATAAAAAGTAAAAGTTTTTATTAAGGAGATTGTGGAGTTATTCACTAAAAGATGGAGGATTGATGAGCCTAATCATATATATATATATATATATATATGAGAACCCTCAACTGGTGATGTGGCTCCACCAGAAGTAAGGATTCTCTTTTTATTTATTTATTTCCAAAACTATCTTTCCTCTCTACAATAGGAACGCCTCTTCAGCCTTCAACAGTCGCTTCTCCCGTACATTGTTTTACCATTCTTGCCGCTCTTTAGAACTGTTGTGCCTATTTAAAACAGCCGACCCGCCTATGTGGTGCCCTCACAGATCATGATTCTTATTTAATCCTTCTTAAAAGTCACAACCTTACGGAAAAGTCACAACCTTATGAAAAAGTCACAACTCTTTAAAAAAGTCACAACTCTTCATAAAAGTCACAACTTTTCACAAAAGTCACAACTCTTCATTTTTCATTCACACCTTTCAAAACCCAACACTTAATTTCAAGGCACCAAAAGAAGAAAGAATAAAGAAAGAAAATTAATTTCAATTGCAATGCGACATTACTACTCTTGCATCTCTCTTTAGTAAACAAAACTTCTATTTTTGCCACTATTATTTTTAGGTTTTTTTCCGCTATAGGGGAGTCGAATTCAAATAGATTAATTAAGCTTCTTATGAAGTGTGTTTCATTCCTCAAAGTTTTCTTCCTCCTATTTCATGAAGCTTAATCTTTTACTGTAAGTGATAGTGATTCATGTAACTATTGCAATTGTTTTTGCTATTTTGGTGACTTTTTTTGAACTTTGTTAAAAATTCCAGCAAGGATGATTAAATATTGATCTTTTCTTTTGTCCTTTTCTACAGGTTTCTTCATATACTTTTTGGGAAAATTATTTGTGGGTTGTGCTATATTTGATAGCACACAATAATAATATGTGATAACTAATACGGAACCAATGGTGAAGTTTGTTAAAAGAACCAAACAGATTGCTCTCTTGCTTGCCACACTTAGTATATTATTTTGATTATTTTATCTTAGGTACAAATAGTTTGTATGCCATTGCACTTTTTCTATAATATTAGTATAGAGACAATTAGTCCACTTCTTTTATCGCAAGTTGACTAATTTGCCATATTTCTTATTCTCTTCTTTTTAGGAATAATAAGAGATCCAGTTTTTTTGAAACTAACAGATGCCCAAAATACACTATAATAAAAAATAATTTTAATCGGCAACAAATAAGCACATTAACAAAGAGCGCTCTAGCCTTTACCGACATTAATTAATTGTCATTAGATTCGATGTCTCTATAGACTTTAGGGACATTTATAGATAGTACTAATTGCCTCTGAAATACATATTTAGTGGAAATTAAGTTATTAATTGCCATTAAAGATAATTTTTTTTGTAGTAATAATTCTTTCTTTTTGCTTCTTTCAATTAAATTTGTGAACTGTAATCTTGAATACTGCCCGACAGACTATCTTTTTGAAAAATATGTTGAGCAACATGCCTTTTTCTTCTTGATTGTTAGGAAAGTAGCGCCGTCTTTATTATTATTTGTGGATATTTGTAAGTTCAAGTGCTCATAAAATTATGCTGTGAGATTTAAATAAGTTATGTATCAACATTTTGGTTTAGAATATCCAGTTGTGAACAGTTCCATTCAGATGCCACGTACTGCTTGGTTGATCATTGTATTAATTCTTTGTAACTGTATACTATAACCATAATAATAACTATGGTTCAATTCCAAATTAGGTTGGGCCGGTGATATGAAACCTAAACAATAGTAATGATTATTCTCAGACAATGAGGAAAAACCTTTATGATACTACCAATTTCAGGGTCAATTTTAACATATACATGATACGACATACTATAATAAAAAAGATATTGATGGAGGTTCATAAGAAAGGAGCTGAAGGTCCTCCATTTGAATTTAGTTAATTATGTTGTTGTATGGACGTGATGCTCCACTTTACTTGGGAGTGTTGTTGTTCGAGGCTTTTTGGTCTCTTCTTTAACGTCTAATGTTGTTCTTTATAACTTTTTTGAATTTAGAAAATTTCATTACTTCTGACAAACTATTTTAATGGAGATTTCTTAGACTTCTTTCGTATACTTAAAATCACACTATGACTCATAATTTTTGTAAAAGAATTTTTTTTAAAAAAAACTATAGCACTTTAAGATTTTGGAGGAACAATTTGCCTTAAGATAAAAATGTTCTTAACAATGTAATGTATGTATCGAAAATATGAATATTACCGAATGATCTTATGTAAGCTTAATAAAATAGTTCAATCCCGTGCGAATCACGGGTAATTTACCTAGTCTCATAATATTTGAGCTCAACCTCAAATTCTTGTTTACATATTGTCTGATTTATTTTCTTAAAACAGCCCAAGAGGGACTTATTATTAATTAAAGAAAACATGTCCAAATGGTCCAGCCCAAAATAGGCATTCCACAAACAAATAAATAAGAAAATTAAAGTAGCAACAAAAGGAAACAAATCAAATCTAAAAAAAACTTCAAGCGTCTTCTTCCCATCTCTGCATCAGGGAAATCGACCCACCTGAGAGTATCCCCATCAATTGATCTTCATTCTCCTTACTGAAAAAGCATAGGGAACATCAGCTATGTAGCTCAATTGACAAAATCAGAAGAAATTAGGCCAATTTCACCATGGGCGACCTCAACACTCTCACACAAGTAACGTGAAATTTGACCCAGTGGAGACATTCCTTGTCAAAATTCATTGCCAGTTGAAGACTATGTAGAAGGTAGCTTCCATCCATTTCAATTAACTCATTTGATATGAAGTTCTACGAACATTGATGCAAATCCTTTTTAACCAAGTTATCTACTATGTCTTTTTTGATAGATTGAGCTTCCAAAGATGCTGATACCACACATCAAAAGCTACACAGTAAACAAGTAGGTCTCAAAGCCTTGCAATTTTCCAAGTAAACTCCTCATTTACCTTCTCAATACCATAGTGTTAGTCCAATTCCTTAACCTTCAAGTAGTTGTACCTAAAATTAGGAATTTGTTGTTGATCTAAGAGAATCATTTTTGACCTTCTTGTGATAGTTGTTGCAAAGAATTATAAATTACTGTACCTGCAAAATTGAAGACCTGTTAGTTATAAAACCTGCGACTTTATTGCCTTTTCGAAATACATGGTGCATTGTATTAGCTCCTATTTTCCTCCAAAACTTTATTATGTCAATCTCCATCCTTAACATCCAAAGAATACCCCATTTACCCTCAACCATATTTCAACATAGCTAAGGAATCTATCTCCAATCGTATAAGAATAAAATTGTTCCTCATGTAGTATTCAATCCCATTCCCTAAAGTCATTGCTTCTGCATGTAAAATAGTGTTATCTTCAACTCTCACAACATTTGCATATATAAACTCCCTGTATCCCTTCTTAAACAAAAGTTTGATGAACTTGGGCCTGGGTTACCTTTTGATGTCCCATCAGAATTGCATTTAAACTATCCATTTGGAGAACTGACATGTACTCTTCTAAGTACTTCACCATTTGTGGCAAGTTACCTGGGATATCCTTTAACCAAGGATATGTCACCTTTGAAAGCGTATGAAGAGTGTGACTAATCTCATTTACAAATCGATTATTAGTCATAGATCCTCCACTAGTAACCACATTTCTTCTTCTCCATAAATTCCACAAAATGATAGAAGGAGCAGCTTGAAATAGTGGCCTAAGATTATTCCAACATTCAACCTTCCACCATTATACAATAGTTTGTTTTACCTATATAAAAGGACCTAACAACTCGACAGCCATAGAAAAGCTTCTCCAAACACTTTGCGTAACTTCACCAGTCAAAAATAGATGTGTGATAGTCTCTTGTTGAAACTATCGACAACATCTACACCTAGAGACTAAAAGGACTCCCCAAGATGCCACAATGTCATCTACTGGTAACTTTAGATTCCACAACCTCCACATAAAAATGAATTTTTTATTGGAAGACCTTTTATTCAAAATTTCTTCCAAAACCATCTCTCTTGCTTCTTTGGTCTCTGGATTTCCTAGGCACTTTTCATAGTAAAATTTCGTTTAGTAGATGGCATCCACCATTCCATACCTTTGTCATTCGAGAAATTCCATATACTAAGGTTCTATGTTACATGTTCAGCAATTTGATCAGGCAAATGTTGATGTAGTCTTTCATGATTCCAATTCCCGTTACTCATAAAGAAGCTCACCTCATATATGCTACTGTTAAACACAAAGTTTGTGTTTATCTTTTGGTATAAAGGTCCGTGTTTAGTCCAGTTTTCATGCAAGATATCTGAATCACCCCTTCTTGGTCCCTACCAAATTTCTTTCTCAACTATGTCTCTAGCTTCCAACATTTGTTTCCATAAATATGAACCTCCTTTCCATTGCACCACAGTAAGAATGTATCTCTTGCAATACTTGGTCCACATAAAATTAGATCAAAGAGTGATAATTGTTCTAAACTTCCACCATAACTTTGCACATAAGATTTTTAAAATATCAAATAAAGATCTGAAATCTAGCCCTCCTCCTATTTTAAGGAAGCATAATTTCAACCAAGAAACCCAATGTTTAGATCTTACCTCTTTCTTATTGCTCCAAAAGAACCTTGAAAAAATCTTGTGCAACTTATTCAAGGTGTATTTTGTAGGAGCTAAAGCTTATAAAAGATAGATAGGCTTATTTTTCAAAACATTTCTAATCAAAACAGCTTTGCCACGAAAAGACAATAATTACCCTTCCAGTTTTGTAATTTTCCTTTTACCTTCTTGATGATTTCATTATAAAACATCTTCTTCTTTCTTGAATGAAAAACTGGACACCCTAAATATATGAATGGGAACACACCTTTTTCCATTCCTGTGATTAAGCCCACCTATTGTACAATACAAGAAGAAGTCTTATGAAATAAAAAATAAGCACTCTTATCTTTGTTGATTAGTTGGCCTGAGATCTCCTCATATTTCCTCAGCACGTTCATAACTAGCTCAAGAGATACTTTATCTGCAGATTTAACATAATAGTGTCATCTGCGTAAGACATGTGATTTAGCTTCTCACTCTACCTTGGTAAACCATACCGCTTATATAAAAGGTTATCAAACAAAGCATTCAATGATCTGGACATCACTTCTGCAACTAGGATAATCAGAGATGGGATAAGGGGTCCCCTTGCTTCACTCCCCATTAAGTAGAATAGAATACCAGTTGTTTGCAATCAGTCTCTGCACCATGTCAATGAAAATATAACTAAAACCTATCTTTCTTAGCACATGTGTTAAATATAACCAAGATACTCTATCATATGCCTTGGTCATATCTAGCTTGATAACAACATTAGCAGGTTTACCTCTTTTCCTTATATCCGTCACAATCTCCTAAGTTAGTAAGACATTCTCAATTACACACCTCCCCTTTACAAATCCAGCTTTAGTAGGAGATATCAACTTGGGTAGAACATCTTTTATTCTTCCATGTGCCACTCTAGAGATGATCTTATTAATGAAATTCCTAAGGCTTATAGGCCTTACGTCTGAAAATGAATTGACCGACTCCTTTTTTGGTAGCAGTACCAGAATTTTATGTGTGATGACTTGGGCAAAGTATCACCATCAAAAAAGGCTTTTACTACCCTATAAACATCATAGCCAACAATGTATCAACAAGATTGAAAAAAATTACCATTCAACCCATCTGATTTTTGTAAGTACAAGAAAAAGAGTTATGTTTACTTGGTGTCCGGTATTCTTATTGGGAATCAATTATACTTGGATAATGGAAATTTCCAAATTGAGGGTAAACCTCTTTTTAACAAAGGTAACTCATGTCCAAGACTCGACCCTGACACTTCTAGTTAAGGATGGAGGAATATTAACATCTACTCTACCAAAATCCTTGTTGGTAGAACACAACAACTTAATCCAACATCTTTCCAACTATGCAAGAGACAGTAAATTAAGTTATTATTAGTACCAATAATAGTTGTGGTAGGATGTATATTTTCCATCCATCCATAACCAAAGGACTAGGGTTTGAGCCTTGGATATGAAGAAAATATTTTTAGAGAGTGTCTCTCAAAATTCGAATTGGTCAGAGATTCAATATGATATATTGAAAATTGAGTGAACACAATATTAATTACAATATATAATTTATTCTGAATTCCATTGGAACTCTTTCAACAAGAAGAGTGATAGTTAATAATGAGTTGTCACATTTAATATTCCATTGAGAAATGTTTTTTTAACTTTCAATGAGTTGTCACATTTAATTTACTTCTAAGTAGTGAATTTATGTTACTATTTACTACTAATTTTGATTCAATACCATGACATTTAATAGGTTAAAACATAGGATTTTATTTGGAGCTATGAAAATCATCATCATAAACAACAAGAAAAACTAGTAATAAAATTAACAGAACAATACTTTATAGGTAGAGAACACAAAATAGATAATAGATAATAAATAAATAAATGTTCTCATTAAGGAGATTTGAGGGGTTATTCACTAAAAGATGGAAGCTTGATGAGCCTAATCTCATAATTTTTTAGCTCACCCTCAAATTCTGTTTCTAAAATATCTAATTTTCACAAGTATAAGAAGAAAAAGTATATTAATTTACTTGGTATCCAGTATTCTTATTGGGATTCAATTTGATTCAGATAATGAAAAGTCACAAATTGAGGGTAAACCCCTTTCCAACAAAGGTAACTCATGTCCAAGACTCGAACCTGACACTTCTGGTTAAGGATGAAGGATTATCAACTTCTACTCCACCACAATCCTTGTTGGTAGAACACAACAAATAAATCCAACATATAGCCAAATATCGTGGTGAGATGAATATTGTCCATCTATCCTTAACAAGAGGTCTCGGGTTTCAGCCTTGGATATGAAAATTTTTTTGTTAGAGAGTGTCCCTCAAAATCCGAATTAGTCGGGAATACAATATGATATATTGAAAATCAAGTGGAAATAATATTAATCATAATTTAAAATTTATTATAAATTCCATTATAACTCTTTTATCTAGAAAAATAATCATTTCTATAATAATGAGTTTTCATGTTTAATATTTCATTGAGATATTTTATTTTTCACCTTTCAATATGTGTTTAAAATAATTTTTTTAAAAAACATATAAATATGGCATCAGAATAAATAGAATTTAATTCTTTGTACTTAATTTCTATTGATATTTACTCCTCTTGATTTTGATTCAATTTCATGCAATTTAATATGTTATGAACACAAAATTTAAATTTGGAGTTATAAAGATCATCTTCATATACCACTAGAAAATCTAATAAAAAAACTAATCTAATTGACAAACAATCATTTCCTTAAAAAAATTATCTTTATCAACATTAAATGAATCTAAATTAATAACATAGAAAAAAATAAAGTTAAAGACGATACTTTGTATATAGAGAACACAAACCAAATAAAAAATAAATATTTTCATTAAGGAGATTGAGGGATTATTCATTAAAAGATAGAGGAATGAACAACCTAATCCCATAATATTTAAGCTCACCGTCAAATTCTTTTTACAAATTGTCTGATTTTTGTAAGTAAAACAAGAAATTTTTTTTTTTACTTGGTACCCAATATTCTAATTTGGACTCAATTAGGTTCGGATAATGAAAAGTCCTAAATTGAGGGTAAAATTCTTTCTAACAAAGGTAACCCATGCCCAAGACTCAAACCTGACACTTCTGGTTAAGGATGAAGCAATACTAACTTCTACTACACCACAATCCTTGTTCGTAGAACACAACAAAAATATCAAACATATTGCCAAGTATTAAAAAGAATTAAAATTAAGTAATTATTAGTACCAACAATAGTTGTGGTGGGATGTATATGATCCATCCATCCATCCTTAACCAGAGGTCTCAGGTTTGAGCCTTGGGTATGAATAAATCTTTGTTAAAGAGTGTCCCTTAGAATCTAAATTAGTTGCAGATTTAATATGATATATTGAAAATCGAGTTAACACAATATTAATTACAATTTACAATTTATTCTAAATTCCATCAGAAATCTTTTATCTAAAAGAATGATAATTTCTATGATAATGAGTTATCAGATTTAATATTCCATTGAGATGTGTTATTTTTTAACTTTCAATATGTGTGTGAAAGAAAATATTTATATGGCATCAAAATAAATAGAATTTACTTCTTACTAATGAATTTCTATTAATATTTACTCCTCCTGAATTTGATTCAGTACCATGATATTTAATAGGTTAAGAACACCAGAGTTTTATTTGGAAGTATAAAAATCATCATTATCTACAACAAGAATAAATTATTTCAATAGATAAGACGATAGTAAATGTTTTCATTAAATAGATTAAGGGGTTATTCACTAAAAGATGGAGAATTGGTGAGCCTAATCCCATGATCTTTTAGGTCACCCTCAAATTCATTTTGCAAAATGTTTTATTTTCACAAGTACTAGAAGAAAAAGTTTATTTATTTACATGGTGTCCGGTATACTTAGTGGGGCTCAATTAGTCTCGAATAATGGAAATTTCCAAATTGAGGGTAAACCTCTTTCTAAAAAACGTAACTCATACCCAAGACTCGAACCTAACACTACTAGTTAAGGATGAAGGAATATTAACTACTCCATCAAAATCCTTGTTGGTAGAACACAACAACTTAATCCAACATATTGTCAAATATGCAAGAGAAAGTAAATTAAGATATTATTAGTACCAATAATCGTTGTGGTAGGATGTATAATATCCATCCATCCTTATCTAGAGGTCTCGGGTTTGAGCCTTGGATATGAAGAAAATCTTGTTAGAGAGTGTCTTTCAAAATTCGAATTAGTCAGAGATTCAATATGATATATTGAAAATCGAGTGAACACAATATTAATTACAATTTATAATTTATATTGAATTCCATTAGAACTCTTTTATCAAGAAGAATGATAGTTAGTAATGAGTTATCACATTTAATATTTCATTGAGAAATGTTATTTTTTTTAACTTTCAATGTGTTTAAAAGAAAATATAATTATGGTATCAGAATAATTAGAATTTACTTCTTAGTACTGAATTTATGTTACTATTTACTCCTAATTTTGATTCAATACTATGACATTTAATAGGTTAAAACACAAGATTTTATTTAGAGCTGTAAAAATCATCATCATCATATACAACAAGGAAAACTAGTAACAAAATTACTCTAAATGACATACAATCATTTCCTTCAATTTTTTTTTTATCATTATCAATGATAAATGAATCTAAATTAATAGGACAGAAAATAGAAAATAACATACAGGATGATACTTGATATGTAGAGAAACAAAATAGATAAAAAAATATGTTCTCATTAAGGAGATTTGAGGGGCGATTCACTAAAAGATGGAGGATTAATGAGCCTAATCTCATAATCTTTGAAATCACCCTCAAATTCTTTTTGTAAAATATCTAATTTTCATAAGTATAAGAAGAAAAAGTATCTTAATTTATTTGTTGTCCGGTATTCTTATTGGGACTCAATTTGATTCGGATAATGGAAAGTCACAAATTCAGGGAAAACCTCTTTCCAACAAAGGTAAGTCATGTCCAAGACTCAAACCTGATAATGCTCAAATCACTCTTCAAAACCAATTAAAAGAGTGAGCGGTCAACGTCAATAAAAACCCAACAAAGAGTCGGGATCGAATCCTATAAGGAATGGTGTATCGTAGAGAATTCCTTATCAAGAGATTTGGACATTAATTTAGCTCATTTGTAATAGTAAGAACAATTGGGTTGATGATACCACCAACTTAATATAAAGCTTTGGTTATCAATTATCGCAATTGAACTAAAATATAAATGAAATCAAGAATTAACAAGCAATCTAGGGGTGCAGGGATTGGAAATCGACATCATATAGGGGTAATTGTGCTGCTCTATAGTGATGAACATTCATAAATAGGCTAAGTCATTTTCATTGACGTTAATCATCTTTCGATCTCAAAGCATCTATGCATAGAATCTCCTTTCGGTCTCATCTAATTGCCAATCCTAAACAACTCAATACCTTACTCTATTATCACTTTCAAGAACAGGGCAAACAGATCCGACCCATAACCTATCTATCAAGCAAGTTACAGATATCAAAACTAAATTGCTAGTATTGAACGAATCATCCACTCCAATCAATCTCTTTCGAGCATCAATTGGAGATCGAAAGTAGGAATTAAGTTTGTAACCTTAACTCATAAGTTAACCCCATGGTAATTAGACCAAATTCATGTATGAACATCAACAAAATAGAGCATAGCACATTACCCACTACATTAAATCAACACCCAATCCCATTTGAGGACCCCAAGATCTTGGGGTTTTAGCCAACCATCACAAAAAATAAAGAAATTATACCTTCTATGAAAGCAACCATGGGTAACTTGAAATCATGAAATTAAGAGTAAACACACATTGGATTCAACTTCAATTTATCAAAATTTAACACTAAGTTGTAAAAGTCCCAAAAGCTAGAAAAGTGTTCTTCAAAAGTAAAGTGTTCTCCAACTCTCTAAAACTATTTTTCTGAACTCACTCACCAACTCTCTCTAAAAATGACATCCTTTGGGCTATTTATATTTGCCCAAAATCCACTTAGTGACTAACTCGACGACATTAGTTGGGCTCACCAAACCTGCTCGGGGAATCAACTTCCTGTCTTCAGCTCCACGTATAATGCTCTAGGCTTTAGGTGTTTGAACATCAATTGGCGAAATTGATTGAGTCATCCTTTCACACTCGGTGAATTGCCGAGTACCACCTTTTTTCACCTTTCAAGCATTGGATCTTTGCTTTGCACACTTTCACGTTGGGCAATGTTCATCTGCGTCGCCGTTATCATTCGGCGCATTGCCATCTTCACTGGAGTCCGCTGACCTTCTCTGATAGACATAAGTGTTTTGCACTATCAATTTGGGCGAGGTCGTGTTCAATTGGCGATCCACCCTTCATGTTAGGTGATCAACAATATTAACTTTGCACTTCTTTTTGTAGGTTTGGCCATTCTTTCAAACATCAGTCCTTGCCTTGTCCAATTATCTTCATAGCTGCAAATCATCAATATTATATCAGAATAGGGCAAAATTAAGCATTGTGGATGCTAATTATTCAGCTAAATGGACCTCAAATAAGTGCAAATCTACCACTCATCAATACCCCCAACTTAAACTTTTGCTTGTCCTCAAGTAAATCAAGAACACAAAAAAATCAATAAGGGTGTCTACAACAGTACTCAATGAGAGCTAACATGTGAACGCCGAAGCAAGCCTACTCTCAATAACATATTACCCTCAATCTTGATCAAAAAGCTTCAAATGATGACTAGCTAGTCTCAAAACAAGCTCATGCTTACTTTAGCTTCTAGTCTAATGCAAGAAAATGTTTCAAAAAATACATTGAAGTGCCCTCACATCAAGAATGATTTCATGCTCTCACAAAGCAAATTAACAAAGGTATAAGGAATCAATGCAACTCTCTCTCCCTCTCTCAAAGAGGAACACATGCAAGCTTTGTCTCATAGGTTTGTCCATATTTACCAATCATCACATAACCTAGTTCATGCAAGATCTCGAGGGTCTTTTAGGCTTGTAATGGGGCTGAGGGTTAAGGTATGGTCAATTTGGATTGGTGACTTTACCTTTTCAAAGCATTGTTGCAATTATCATCACCTCTTCTCAAGTTCTTTTCCTTCTTTTTCATTTGAGAACTCAACTCTTGACTTTCCACTCAATTTATTCGGAATCCCCTTTTATTTCATTCACTTCTCTTTTTCATTTTCATTTTTCCAAGTCATTTTCATCATAATGATAACTTTCCCTTTATATATATATATAAATATAAGAAGGGGTTCCTTCTTTTTCATAACACTTTCAAAGTTGAGTCTCATTTCATCATTCTTTACTTGGCTTTCATTATTCCTTCCTTTCCACACTCTAACTTAGGTTTTTGGCCTAAGTTGGCTATTCAAACATGACAATGCTTCAAAAAGTGGTTTTGGTTAGAAGGTAGGGATAATTTGGTTCAAGAGGCTTTCTTTTGGTTGCCAACAAATAGGTTAGGCTCAAATGGTGCCAAAATGGATTCACACCCTCACAAGGTAGTCACAAATATTTTATGGACAATTTTTTTTCCTCTTTCAATTGTTGCCCAAGATCATGTCTCACATTTACCAAGATTCACTCAATTGGACTAACAAGACAAATTCTAGGACTCCACATGCATGATATCAAGTAAGCCTTCACCACACATGGCACTTCAAAATACACTCATTTAGCACATCCCGAAAAGATCAAGAGCATGCGTGCGATGTTCATTGCGAGGCTCACATCGAAACGCAGCTAGTCAACAAAAGATTAAAAGAGATCACTCAAAGGTGTAACCACATCGATTTCATTCTCACAACACCAACACTATACATCATGCTCATTATGAATACTATTCAAGACATCGATATTAAACAAAATCAATTCTCAAATTGTTATCAATGAAAACTTTAAGCATTTCACTGTTTTAAACTCATGGGGTGGGGGGGTTGCAATCATCAAGAGAGAACAAAAAAGAAATATAGAGACCCGAATGACCACTCTAATATAAACAACAATAACACTACAACTATTCCAAACTGAAATAACAAAATACAATCAGAAGGGGAATATTGGCACGAAGGCCCTCACCCCACCAAAAATAACAATGCAGTGTCCTCAATGCAAGATAAATAAAAATACACAGAGGCTAAGATAAAGGGTCCCCCTGACAGGCTATGCCTATGGAGCACTCTCGTCTGGAGTCTTAGGTGGTGACACCTCAAGAGGGGCATCAATGCCCGACAAAAAGATCACAAGAGGTGGCAGGGAAGGCTTAACTGGGACATCAATCCTTGTCTGAATAGTACGAGATAAGGTGAGGTCTGTAGTGACTTCACTAGAACCAACCTCTGAAGTCACTCAAAGAGATCTCTCTAGGGTTGCCTGAAGAATAACCTCCTTAGTCTCCTGTAGCTCGGTCAGTGTCTTCGCAATCCCCTGCTTTTCAGCCTCAACTCCTCCTCATCTATCTCCTTGACCAAATCATCCTCGGCCCTCTCACTCTCATCAGCATCAACAGACTCAACATGCATAGCAACCTCAGGTTGCTCACTAGATTGAGGCACAATACTCGGCTTGTCGAGCATAGAAGAAGGAACATCTGAAAGGGGAAACTCGCCCCAAAGCATGGAGATGTCAGTCGACTATAACTAGATAATCTCTACCTCAGAGCAACAATCTCCTCTCTCAGGCGTATAGTGCACTAGAACTACCCTCAACCTTCTCCTGAACCTCTAACATAGCTATGAGATTATCAAGTCTCCCGCTATGACTCTCAACGATCCCCTCACACTTGACAACCCGCTTTATCAAAGGAGCCAAGGCCTTATTAATGGCCTAGTCATGAGCCTGGCCATGTCCGTCTCAGTTCGGACAGCTTTAACATTTGCTGATCGGGCAAGGCTACCCATCTGATAGATCAAAGCCTGGGTCAAGGGGATGGGTATTAGGAGATGGGGGAGGCCTCATAGTAGTAGTAGCAGCACCAGTAATAGGTATAGAAGTAGAAATAAACTGGCCAGCAGTGGAGGAAGGTGTAGAAATACATGTCAGCTCCATAGAAGGAGCAGGTGTGATGTCCTCAGCCAAAGTGGTAGGGTCAACCACGGGCGTAGAAGAATCTAGTGGTGGCGGCTTTCTCTGAGCCACATCGTCCCACAAACTGCTGCAATCTATCTGATGTCACTGGATAAAGTAGTTTGACCCTCACGTCTGTAGATGCCTAGTAAGGGACTCCTGCCCTCTCTGCTTCTGCAGTGCCCTTATCAACATCTCATTGGCAATAATAGCACCTACATGTATGTGCTCCCTATCAATGATGGTACCTGCCAAGACCGCCTTGTCGTGGTTAAGGATGAACTCTTTTGTGATGGCATCAGGTTACTGCTGATGAATCTAAACAAATATCATGCTACAACATTCAAGTCCTTCTTCTCGATCCGAGAACCATCAGCCACCTAGGATAGAGAAGAGTTTGATATCAAGGGAGCAAGCCAACCCTTAAAAGAGTCTAAGTCATGGCATATCCAAAGTGAATATAAGTCTTAAGCAAATGCTGGCATATGTAGGGTAGTATTAATAGCCCCAACGTCACACCAGACTTTCTTGCCTCTCGCCTCTACTTCTTCCAGTGGTTTCAAGACTGTGCCCTTTCGCTTCTTAAGAAAGGCCTTGAGCATATGTAGTATAGAACTCCCTTACCCAAGAAGGGATGTAGGGGTTCTTGGGCTGGGTGAATCCTTCAAATTTGTGGAATTGTATGGTGTCCCAAATGGCTGGGTGGTTCCTCATCACTCCATCTACTGAGATTCTTCTCTCCTCAAGTATTATCCTTTCGCCAGCAGCTTTGAGCGTATTCAAGGATCCTGGAGCAATAACTAAAAGGACTTGGGAAGCCGGTGCTTATGTAGAAGAAGACTGCACCAACTTTGATCTGATCTTCGTCCACTTTCTCACTACCCCTTGTCTAGGTTGTACCCTTTCTTGGGTAGATGATTGGGTAGTGGCAACATTTTGACGGCGGGGAGCCTCCGAAGGCTCATTTATAGATACTCCCCGATGTTTCTTTAGTGGAGGACGAGGAGACTCTCTATCAGAGGAAACCACATTTTTGCCATTAGTTCTTGCCATTACCTACAAAGTACACATTAAAACATAGGATTTGTGAAGGTTAGTTGAAATTAAATGCACATTGAATTGCATTTTAAAAATACTCTTGAGGCTTGCCTAGCGGGAAGGCATATCACAAAACAGGATCGGCGAACTCCGGTGAGCTCTCCAAAATGGACAGTACCAATTAACTCAGGGATCATGCATACAAGGCGAAGTCAATGCCAACTCGGTGATTTTCCGAATTGGTTTCAGCAGGCTAAGACAAGTCCGCCGAAGCTGACAGTGCAAAAGGGAAAGACACATGCATCAAGGGCCATGCCCTCTCCCACTTTGCGATACGCCAAATGGGTTCGGCGAACGAAGACAAGCCCACCGAATGGGACAATACTCAAGACCATGCATATGCTAAAGAAGGCGACCTGGGGCTAATTCGGTAATTCACCTAGCTTGCTTGGTGAGATAAGACAAGCCTTCCAAATAGGAAGTGTCCGGCCCAATGCCAAATTTTCATAGCTAAACCAACTCGCACAACAAATACTAGTTTCCCCCCAACATTTCAATCCATTTATATTCTTTTCTACCCATGGGTACTCAGACTTCCCCCAAATATTACTATGTATTGCACTAATTGACGATTTGCCCTTAAGAAAGTTGTCACCCCATCTATCATTGGGAAAAATCATGCAATTTGGCCAACCCTAGGCTACTTAGACTTCACCCACATTAAAATAGGGATATACCCAGCATGTTTATCAATTCAATTCAGCAATTTAACCAACACAATCAAGATTCACAATTTTTATAAACATTCACAATCAAAATCTCACGGGCACAGTTAAAATCACACAATATGATGCTACCCATCGAAATCAAACACACAAAATCTATTGAGGGACTCAAGCCCACACCATATATGTATTTTAAACTCAAAAGCAACAACAAGAATTTGAAAACCAACCTTAATGTCAAAAATAATAGAGAAAATAAGGGTTTAGGGTTGGGTTAAAATGAACTCCAAGCAAATGCACTCCTCGAACTTTGTAAATACTCACAAGAGACTCAAAATAACTCAAAATACGCAAAGCAACAGAAAGGAATAAAAAAGGCTCTCAAATCTCAAAGGTTTTGATTTTTGAATTTAAAAGGACCCTTGGCCTTTTTATATCAGATCCACTCGGCAATCTCGAGTAACATCGCCTAAAGTGTTTGGCATATCTCCATTTGGAGCTTAAGCTCGCCGAACATGCCTTAACAATTACCAAACCTGAAGGCTGCTTCAGTGGACCCGATGGAGTCTGCATAGTGCACTTCGGATAATCACCTTTTGGAGTTCTGATCGCCGACTTTGACAATACACTTTTCCAGCTATTTAAGATAAAAATGGAGAATAAGAATGAGTCCGCTCAATGCCTTCAGCACATCACCGTTTGAGGCTTGGTATTGCCTATTATTTCCTTATCGATCTTTCAACCTCTTTTGAATCTGCATTCACAATGTACGTTATTCGAAAGCAATAAAAATAAAAGTAAAGACTTGGGTTGCCTCTCAAGAAGCACCTTATTTAACATCATGGCATGACGTAGTCCTCAAACTCAACAATCATTCTTGGGGTTCGAGATGGTATCACTAGGCTGTGTTCCTTTTTGCCTTGGATTTAGATGAGTGGCCAGTTGACCTAGTTGGGTCTCTAGCTGCTTGATGGAAACTGAGTGAGAAGTCACCATCTGCGATAGAGTGGAGAAGTCATTTTTCAACTCTTTCAACACCTTATCGGACCCTTCAACCTTATTGTAGATCCTTGCAAGCATGTCTTCAGTTTGGTTTCCTTCTGGCCCCGTTGGTTCTTTTGGACTTGGACGATCTTGGGGAGGCACATACCTATCTTTTTCCATCTCCCTATCTCTCCAATTTCCACCCCGCCAGTCTTTCCAACCACCATCTCTAGCTTTGTTCCAACCTTGTCGTTGATAATTGCTGTGAGAACCCCCCACTTGATTTCCCAAGTATTGAACTTTCTCATTGTAAAATGCCTCAAATTTGGTGTCATCCGGGCATTGCCCACGGTTGGTTCCAATCGCATTACCAACTTGAGTCCACCTTCGATGACATGTTTAGACAATAAATCGATTTGGGTCATCATTTTGGCCATGTTTTCATCTCTTTCATGGTCTCTCTCAACTTGTTCTTTAGTTAAACCCACTTGTAGAGTAGCACTTGGTCCTCTCTAGTGTGCCATGATCAGTTAACCTTAGTCATATCATCAAGCAACAAAGCAGCCACCTCATACGGTTATCTCATTAATCCACCATGGACTAATTGGTCAGCCACACCTTTATTAACTAAATCAAGGCTGCAATAAAAGTATTGCAGCAACAAATTGTCTGGAACGCCATGCGTCGGACATTGCATGAGCAACTTTTTGATTCTCAGCCATGTCTCATGCAAAGGCTCACCTCCATTACGCTTAAAATTTTGGATTTGGAGACAAAGTTTAACCATCTTCGAAGGTGGAAAGAATCTCTCCAAGAAAGCAATAGTTAGCTCGTCCCACGAAGTAATAGAATCATTTGGTAACTCTGCCAACCATCCTGTAGCCGTCTCATTAAAGAGAACTGAAATAACCTCAACCTTACAGATTCTTGGGAGATATTCTTAAACACAAAGGGTCCACATACCTCCTTAAAATTCCTAAGGTGTTTATGGGGATCCTCATGAGCTAGACCCCCAAACATTCCTTTCATCTGAAGCAATTGTATCATAGTTCCGGTTATGTGAAACACAGTCCTCCCAGTTGTAGGTGGTATCCAAATTGCTCATGTGGTTTGAATGATATTAATAGGCATGACATTTAGATCACCCATGTTGTCATTTGGACCATAGTGACTATCACTGTAAATTTCATGGTCACTCATTTTGTCAACCTGCAAATCAGCCAACAACAATACCAAGCAACAAATCTACTACAAATAAACAAAATTAAAATATAATTTCTCAACTACCATTCCTCGACAACGGCGCCATTTTTTGATAATGCTCAAATCACTCTTCAAAACTAATTGAAAGAGTGAGTGGTGGTCGTCAATAAAAACCCAACAAAGAGTCGGGGTCGAATCCCACAAGGAATGGTGTATCATGGATAATTCCTTATCAAGATATTTGGACTTTAATTTAGCTCATTTGTCGTAGTAAGAACAATTGGGTGGATGATACCACCAACTTAATATAAAGATTTGGTTATCAATTATCGCAATTGAACTAAAATATAAATGAAATCAAGAATTAACAGGCAGTCTAGGGGTGCGGGGATTGGAAATCGATATCTCATAGGGGTAATTGTGCTGCTCTATAGTGATGAACATTCAGAAATAGGCTAAGTCATCTTCATTGACGCTAATTATCTTTTGATCTCAAAGCATCTATGCATAGAATCTCCTATTCGTCTCATCTAATTTCCAATTCTAAACAACCGAATACCTTACTCTATTCTCTCTTTCAAGATAGGGCAAATAGATCCAACCCATAACCTCTATTTCAAGCAAGTTACAGACATCAAACCTAAATTGTTGGTATTGATCTAATCACCCACTCCAATCAATCTCTTTTGAGCATCAACCGGAGATCGATAGAAGGAATTAAATTTGCAACCTTTACCTTTAAATTAACTTCATGGTAATTAGACCAAATTCATGTATGAACAACAACAAAACAGAGGATAGCACATTACCCACTACAATAAATCAACACTCAACCCCATTTGAGCACCCCTAGATCTTGGGTTTTAGCCACCCATCACAAAAAATAAAAAAATTATATCTTCTATAAAAGTAGCCATGGGTAACTTTAAATCAAGCAATTAAGAGTAAATCCACTTTGGATTCAACTTCAATTTATCAAAACTTAACACCATGTTGTAAAAACCCCAAAAGCTAGAAAAGTGTTTTTTAAAAGTAAAGTATTCTCCAACTCTCTAAAACTATTTTTCTGAACTCACTCCCCAAATCTCTCTACAAATGGCATCCTTTGGGTTATTTATATTTTCTCAAAATATGGCCCAAAATCCACTTAGTGACTGACTCGGCGACATTAGTCAGGCTCATCAAACCTGCTCGGTGAATCGCCCTCCTTTTTTCAGCTCACCAAGTGATGCTCTAGGTTTCAGGTGTTTGAACATCAAATCGAAAACTTGATTGAGTCAGCCTTTCACGCTCGATGAATCACTTAGTACTACCTTTGTTCGCCTTTCAAGCATTGCATCTTTGCTGTGCACACTGTCACGTTGGGCGATGTTCATTTGTGCTCAGTTAGTGATATGCCCTTTATGTTAGGCGATCAACAATATTCACTTTGCACTTCTTTTGTATTTTTTGTCATTCTCTCAAACATTAGTTCTTTCCTTGTCTAATTGTCTTCATAGCTGGAAATCATCAACATTCTATCAGAATAGGGAAAAATTAGACATTGAGGACACTAATTATTGAGCTAAATGGACCTCAAATGAGTGCAAATGTACCACTTATCAGAACCTGACACTTTTTGTTAAGGATGAAGGAATATCAACTTCTACTCCACCACAATCATTGTTGGTAGAACACAACAAATAAATCCAACATATATCAAAATATTCAAGAAAAAGTAAATTAAGTTGTTATTAGTACCAACAATAGTTGTGTTGAGATGTATATGATCCATCTATCCTTAACCAGAGGTCTCGGGTTTGACCCTTGGGTATGAAGAAAATCTTGTTAGAGAGTTGTCACGCCTCGAGCCTACACCCTGGACATGACTGGGACTCGAGAACCATTTTTGATCCACAAGCAAATTCTTGGCCTGCCTGACTACTTAGCGGAAGACTCACTCAAGAGAAAAGGAGCTTTATGTGCAGAGTTTAAAACATATATCTCAAATAGATCCAACTCAATGTTATAAATAAAACAGTTTGCAAACATTTCGAAGTAAAAGGGAAATAATGAGAGACTCCTCAAGTTTAACTATCTATGAAGCCTCTAATACTAGGATAGATATCGGGAGAAGACCCACGACAACTCAACAATGATTGGAAAATAAATGTGAATCCTCCGGAAGCAAGGAGGCACACCAAAGCTATCTAAAGCGCAAAGTGATCTCAACGGAATGCTATTTGATGATATTGAATACATGTATCTGCATTATAAAAGATGCAAGTCAAATGACATCAATACATTGAATGCACGAGTATGTAATATAGCCGAGACAAAATAACTGAATTAAAATACTGCAATAGATATAGCATGAACTCAACTGCATGTAAAGAATTAAAGGAATAAAATAGTTTAACTTTACAAAAATACTTACTCATCTCTGACTCAACATAAAAAGTGTTATATGAAAATACACTTTAACTCTATTGGGAAATTCTCTAATCGACAACCATCACTGTGAGCTAAGTGATGATGCAACGTCTTGTTCACACTGCCAGAACTATCCTATATTGTGCCGGGATATAGAACATCTAGACTAAGTAGATCCACTAAGCAATAAGGATTCATCTAAAAAGTATGATGTTGTACCCATGTTGGCAAGACATGGTATATGAGGATTTTGAGTTATCTGAACTCATTCCTATATCGGTGCTCAATACTACTCCCAATAATATATATACTCATGCTCAATTTTATAAAGCATACTCTTTCTTTGGTTTGAGATAATTACTCAAATTGTTCTCTTAAAAGAGGTAACTGCTCTGAAATATCTCTGAACTCATAAATTCATTTAGAAATCAAAGTTTCTATTTTTTAATGTATCAAAATGATACATTTGGGACTACTCAGTTCCCTTAAACTTTACTCAAAAATTCTCTTTAAACTCTACTCAAACTCTGCTTTACTTTTTCAGAAAAAAAAATGTTTAAAACAAATGTTATTGTGATCTAATCATTGATGACTCGGGAAGTCATACTGCATAAACATTAATGACATATCTAGATGTCATACAACTTACACATTGATGACATACTCGGCTATCATACTAATCATGAATCATAGTTCTCTTCTCAATAAAAAAATATGACTTTTGGAACCATTTGTGTTCCCTTAAACTCTTCTCAAAAGATACTTTAAAATACTCTTGCTCAAATCTTGGTTAAAACTCTTTCTCAAACTTCTCTTTACTTTCTCAAAAACTCAGTTTAAAACAAAAATGTTGGCTTTAAAAGATTCTCAAAATAGGGTTCATGCTGAAATATAGACATGAACAACTCAACTCAAGGTTCTCAATAACAATAGAGAAAAACTTAATACTCAGAACTCAATATCATAACTCATCTCAAGAATACTCAAATCTAAGGATAGAACCCTAGATTACTCTTTTATTGATTTGAAAGTAGATGTAGGGCATGAGGACGAACTAGTCCAACACTATGATAGCCTTACATACCTAGAAGAACAAAGTTCTTGAAGAAGTTTGAAAAAGAACTTGATTGGAAGATTTAAAACCCTAGATTTTGTCTTCCTTGCGATTTTCTTAGAGATAAAGAGTAGAGAAGAATCTTGGAATGAAAACCTTAGGATTCTTGAAGAGGATCTTGAACTTGGAGCCTTTAGATCTTGGGAAATTGGAGAAACCCTTTCCTGGAGTTCTTGATATTTGGAAGAATGGGAATTGGGGATTCTGAGAATTGTTATATGTATAATGATAGTATTAGGTTGTTATATGGACTTAGGGAGGTTGAATTAGGGTAAAAGGTCAAGAATACCCTTCTAGGAATGTAAGAAAACCATAAAAATCAAAGAAAATGACCTTTTAATGAATCCCATTGGCCAAATAGTCGATCTAGTGGTTTCCTCGCAAAAAGTACTTGGCGGATCGTCCTTTGAGAATTTAGATCACCCAAATGGATAGAAACTTACGATTTTCAGGACAATTTGGCGAGCTAATTTGGTGATTTGCCAACCCAGTCGGTGGATCGCCAATTGGGCCGGAGAGTTTGCCTAATTTCTCAGCCCACGTATGTTCCAATAAAATGACCATAATTTTTTACTTCGAACTCGAAGTAAGGAAAACTTGGTGGAGTTGCAAAGAAAATTGATAGTCCTTTAATCTGATAGGTCATAAGACACCAAACTCTTTATATCCTGAGATATATGGTAATTTGAAGTTGATCCTTATATGAACTCATGCGAGAACTTAGCTGATAGGAATATTTTGAACTTGGTTCGGTGTTTGAGGTCCCTTATGATCCTATATCACTTTAGATATTCTTGATACACTTGGTAAATGACCTTAAAACACATAATCAAGAAGGAAATCACCCAGTTCAAGCTCATATACTTATAACGAACGATTCAAATTTTTAAGAGTAGAGTTGTGAGGTGTTATAGAATGATTCAGGTCTTAGCTTAGATAATTTTGGGGTGTTACAATATCTCCCCTTTGGGATCATTCGTCCTCGAATGATGGCTGACCTGTGCATGAAAAGGAAAGGAGTTACTCTTACTATCTTTCTAACTTTTGAACTAGCCTACTAACATAGGTGGAACTGATTCATACTAAGAGTTTGGAACTATCTATAGAACATAAGTCACTAATGATATCGGTTTGAACATAGTCACGCTCTATCTAAAGTTATTTGACATGAAACAATGGTATCTGGGCACGAAGTTAGAATAAGACTACTATGTCATGATCAATATTATTGGTAGCTTTTAAACTTGGCAACACTTCTCAATTATGCTCTCATTTCTGATACTACACTTCTTTAGCTGCAACTCATAGCTCCCACTAGAGTTTATGACTACTCTTACCAAGGTCTAAGTTAAACTATCTGCTCTTACTATGTTCAAGCCTAACTCTAAATCACAAGGTGCTAAACATGAGATGTCTATTCTAATCTAAACCACAAGACTCAGGTTTTATACCTCTATAGGGAATCTCATCCAAAGAATACTACTCCTTACCACCGCATTCAACCAACCTCGAGTCCTAATCAAGAAACACCTAATGCATTATGCATTCATCCACATGTTATCAACACCTCTTTCAACCCTAGAACTATAACCACTCCTAGACCCCTACTAACCAATCTTTCTAAGAATTTCTCATTCTCTCGTCATCTCTACCAACTAAAATTGCACGCATTACTGCTAAGAAACCAACTAATTACTATCATCTGACTATTATTCATAGTAAAACTTCACCCCATTCTCCTTCCACATTTCTAATCTTAGATGGAATAGTCACACCACCACTATCACTATAAGAAACATCAACCGTCTCCAATCAATCATCACAGAACTACTATTAACAGCATCATTCTCAAAACTAAAAAGATTACTGAAAATATTTACGGGAAAAGATCATAATCATGATTCATTCAAGAAATCTTATATAAGAATACACTTGACATATAATTATTTCGTTAGCTATTAAGAGTAAATCATGAATTTGTGAGGCTGAGCATACTATGAGATATGAGTGCTTATATGAATAGGTTCATATCATAAGGCTGATATCCATAACTTTATGGAGTAACATTGAGATCAATGGGCTAAAGTCTTTTCCCCTCATTCTGGGAACTAAGCATAGATGTGAATCTGTCTAAAGAGCATGAGCATAGGTCATGAACACAATTATGATATTAGAGGCATCAAATAGATTTTGTAACAACTGAACTTTGAGGAATATGCTAGAGTATGAATGGATTGATATAACACTATAACTCTATTTGAACACATCATTATATGATTCTTAACACTTGACTTGGTACCTCACCTTATCATCTCCCTCTTAGGTCTGAAGCTGACACTTTAAAGTTATGGATCTATTGCATTATCTCTAAACTATTCAATAGTTGATTTACTCTAATACTCAGGAAATGCTACTCTCATTGCCACTAAACTCTCTACGTGCAGGCACTAAGATTCCTTCTAAGTCTGCTTTCTAAGATGCTTCTATTAACCTCGTACCACTTCTATAGAAGTCTTTCTATAATTGTTACCTGCATTGGTTTATCAAGCCACTTAATCTAACTCTTAATAGTATGACTTCTCCTTCTTGGCCCACTAACACTGTCTTTCTAGGTCCACATTTACTTAATTAGAGGAAACTTAAACTATATTTAAAAGGCTCATCACTGGCTATATATGATCCCTTTGACCAAGCTCTTAAGGGTAATAAATAATGTTTACATCAGTCTACTCCATACTGATAACTCAAATATACTATCTAGACACACAAGAAAAAGTCATTAACTTTATTGGAAACTCGTCTAACTACATAAGATCCCAGGTGCATCTCTTAATGTTCTTATTAATCTAATGACTTAGCCACTCTGTATTTCTCTCATCTAAGAGTCATAATACAATCATTTACCACTCACATTCATTGCAATCTAACACCTTAATTCCTCACCTACTCTATATCAAATCTATCAGATCAAACCCCAAAACTAACATCATCACCATCATATTCCCATCCTTTTTGACATGACACTCATCTAAAATTCAAGCTTAGTGTGTAGTACTTAACACAAATATCAATATAATTGCTCGCATGTTATACTACTTACGACTACCAGATAAAATTAAGAAGCACTCACCCTCTAAGACCTCACGACAATTAGTTAACCTTTATCTCCAGTTTACCTATTTAACAAATTATTGTCACATTCCCTTTCATAACTTAAGCACTATTTACCATTCTCTTTAGATCATTGCCTAATTAGTTTTATAACCCTCTGAATATCATGGGTTCTCCCTTCAAAATCATCAGCCTATTTTTTATCTATCACCTTATGAACACTCTGCTCTTCTATTCAACACCTATACTTTGTTTTCACTGACAGAATGGCACATCGACCTAAACTCCTTTCTGGTTAAAGTATACTCTAACTCATTCTGACTAGTAGCTATTCCTCTACCTTTTGTCATGAAATCCACACAAGACTACTATTCTTTAGCCAGCACATAAAGGAAAACTCCTCATTAATAACTTACTAGGTACATGACTGTAACTATACACTTTACTCAATAACTATCCACATTTCTCAAGTAACTACAACTCTAAATGCGTACTTCTAACTCTGGGTATTTCTACTACTACAGCTTATAACATCGTAACTCATACTATCTTTTCGGGTGAAAATACTATCCAAGCTCTAAAACATATTTCTCTCTTAAAGGGTATCACCTGAAACAAGGTTTAGAGAAGAAAATCTGGAGTACATCTCGCTTTTAGTTCGAACGCACGATTCATATAAATAAGAGTACATTCTTTCGAATCTAAATAATTTAAGCTCACTCACGGGATTCTCTCAAGCCCCTCCACAGTCTCATGACTTTCTGAAGACTTTTGATAAGAGTAACTCATCGATAAGGATCTGGGCTTTTCTTTTCAATCACCTTGAGTATGAGGGGTAGTCGAATGTATTTGAGAAACGCACGAGTTTGAATAAGTTCCTCATGGCACAATTCTATTGCGTGATTTAGAGTATGAAAGAAGGGAAACTTTTCTTAAATGTTTGTAGTACCTCATTTATAGAAGTAGGGCCCTCACAACCATAAATAATATCCTACTGATATGGTTTCATAGACACCCTAGGATTGATCTCTGTTATCTGATACCAAGTTTGTCATGCCTCGAGCCTACACCCTAGGCATGGTCGGCACTCGAGAACCATTTTTGATCCCCAAGTGAACCCTTGGTCTAGTTGACTACTTAGCGAAAGACTCAATAAAGCATAAAGGAGCTTTATGTGCTGAGTTTAACTCATATATCTCAAATAGACCAAACTCAATGTTATAAATAAAATAGTTTGCAAAACATTTCAAAATAAAAAGGAAATAATAAGAGACTCCTTAACTCTAACTATCTATGAAGCCTCTACTAGGATAGATATCGGGACAAGAACCAGGACAATTCAACAATGATTGGAAATTAAATGGAAATTCTCTGGAAGCAAGGAGGCTCACCGAAGCTATCTGAAGCGCATAGTGATTTCAACGGAATGCCTGTTGATGATCTTGAACACATGTATCTGCATTATAAAAGATACATATCCAATGACATCAGTACATTGAAGGCACGGGTATGTAATATAGCCGAGGCAAAATAAGTGAATGAAAAGTCTGCAATAGATATAACATGAACTCAATTGAATGTAAAGAATTAAAGGAATGCAATTATTTAACTTTACAAAAATACTTACTCATCTCTGACTCAACATAGTAAGTAATATATGAAAATACACTTTAACTCTATTGGGAGATTCTTTAACCAAAAACCATCACTGTGAGCTAAGTGATGATACAATATCTTGTCCACAGTGCAAGAATTGTCCTATATCATGTTGGGATATAGACCCTCTCAACTAAGTGGATCAACTAAGCAATAAGAATTCATTTAAAAAGTATGATCCTGTACCCATGTTGGCAAGACATGGTTTATGAAGATTTTGAGTTGTCTGAATTCATTCCCATATTGGTGCTCAATACTATTCCCGATAATATATATACTCATGCCAAATGTATAAAATATACTCTTTCTTTGGTTTGAGATAATTACTCAAACTATCCTCTTAAAAGAGGTAACTGCTCTGAAATATCTCTGAACTCATAAACTCATTTAGAAATCAAAGTTTCTCTTTTCTCAATGTAACAAAATGATACATTTGGGACTACTTAGTTCCCTTAAACTTTACTAAAAATTTCTCTTTAAACTCTACTCAAACTCTGCTTTACTTTCTCAGAAAAAAATAGCTTAAATTTTGTTTTTATTGTGATATGATCATTGATGACTCGGGAAGTCATACTGCATAAACATTAATGGAATATCAAAATGTCATGCTGCTTACACTGTAACACCCAAAAAAAATTTAAGTTAAGACAAAACCATTCTTGAATTGCGTATAAGGATGTACCGAGTGACTCTTAATTGTTCTTGGATTTTAAGGACAATTACGTAACACCTTAGACTTTGAGAAAGGGTTAGAAAGGACAAGAAGACAAATCAACAAACCCAAAAAAGACCATGGACCCTTCACGGCATTCTAGACGGGACATTTAGGGGTCCACGACCCGTTAAGGGCATCGTGAACCACCCTCCAAGGACTGCCTGGGTAGGAGTCACCTAGACAAGCCACTAAATAGCCCGTGGTGATTTGTACGGTCTTTTTAGTGATCCGTACAAGTCACCCATCAGATATTGAGTTTTGGTTCAACTTCAAACGATCATATGTCTCAGCACAAAATGCATTAACTGGCCCATGATCTATCCAATTAAAGGTCTTTGACTCCTTTTCCACCGCCACTGAGTTTTCACCATTTGAAGTTCGAAGAAAAAGTTATGCCCGTTATAGTGAAGCACTGTCAGGCAGGCAAAGCTTCACGACCGGCTATATGGCGAGTGAAGCCTTAGACAGCTCGTGAAGCCTTTCTAGTGAGGCACCTAGTCAGTTTTTAAGTTAGGGTCAATGTGGTCTTTTCCCAATGTGTTTAGTACCCCAAACTACATCGTTTTAACCTTATTCTAAGCCTAAACTACGTCATTTCACACCAAATTAAGGGCCTAAAAAGTTTTAATCAATTATTTTTATGTTCATTAACACTTCAAGACATTAGAGCAAGGTTCCAAGAGGAGAAAGGTTAGGGTTAGAGCATTCTTCAAGTCTCTTCAATTTCACCAAGGAATTTTGTTGTCCAGGTATGTAAGGCTAATCATAGTGATGGACTGAGTTCGTCCTCACGCCTTACATCTAGTTTCGATTAGTAAAAGAGTAATCTAGGGTTATACCCTTAGTTTTGAGTATGCTTGAGATGAGTTTGATGTTGAGTCCTGAGTTCTTGAATTTCTGATCTTGAGTTTCTATTCCTAATTATTGAGTTGTATGTTGTACATTGAGATTGTTGAGTTGATTGTTCATGTCTATTTTTCAGGATGACCCTACTCCGGAGTCATTCATTGAGTTCTTATTGAGAATCCTTTAAACAAAACCTAAATGTTTAAATTGAGTTTTGACAAAGTAAAAAAGGGAATTTGAGAATCTTTTTAGAATAAATGCTTTGTCTTTAAAATTGATTCTCAGAAGAGTAAGATAAGTTTCAAGAAAGGTATAGGGAACTAAGTAAGTCCCAAAGATAACAGTTTTAAATTGAGAAAAGAGAAACTTTGATTTCTAAATAAGTTTATGAGTACAGAGATACTTCAGAGCAGTTAACTCTTTTAAGAGGATCTTTAGAGTAATTACCTCAAATTGAGAAAAGAAAATATTTTTAAACATTGAGCATGAGCAATAATTTTGGGAGTAGTATTGAGCACCGATATGAGAGAGAGTTTAGACAACTCACAGCCCCCATAAACCATGTCTTGCCAACATGGGTAAAGGATTCATACTTTTTAGATGATTTCCTTATGCCTTCAGGTAGAGCTTAGTGGATCCACTTAGTTGAGGTGTTCTATATCCCGGCACGATATAGGACAGTTCTGGCAGTGTGGACAAGACATTGTATCAACACTTAGCTCACAGTGATGGTTGTCGGTTAGAGAATATCCCAATAGAGTTAAAGTCTATTTTTATATAACATTTCTTATGTGGAGTTTAGAGAAGAGTAAGTATTTTTTTAAAGTTAAATGATTTTCATTTATTTAATTCTTTACATTCAGTTGAGTTCATGCTATATCTATTGCAGTCTTTCAGTTTAGTTATTTGTTTATTCAACCATATTACATACTCGTACTTTCCATGTACTGATGTCATTCGACCTACATCTTTTATGATGCGGATACAGGTGTCCAGGATCATCAATAGGCGCTTCGTTGAGATCACTTAGCACTCCCAGTTAGCTTTGGTGAGCCTCCTTATATTCTCGAGGACCTCGCTTTTATTTCTTCTATTAGTTGGTTAAGGTTTCATGGGTCTTGTCCCGACACCTATCCTAATGTTAGAGGCTTCATAGATAGATAGAGTCGAGGAGTCTGTTAGTAGTTTTTTCCCTTTAAAGACGTTTTGAAAACTATTATAATTATCGCATTGAGTATCTTTTAAACATTTTGAGTTGAGTATTTGATTTGAGTTTAAATGTTTTACATTTTGTTTTAAAGCTTTATTCTGCTTGAGTAAGTCTTCCGCTAAGTAGTTAGCCAGGCCTAGGGTTCGCTTGGGACATCAATGGTTCTCGAGTGTCGGCCCCATCTAGAGTGTAGGCTCGGGGCGTGACAAACTTGGTATCAGAGCACAAAGTTCAAGTGTTCTAGGCTATCTATGAAGCTATGTCAATAGGATCTTATTTATGGACGTGAGGGCCCCTGTAACACCTCAGATTTGAAAACAAATCTAAAAAGGCAAAACAAGAAGAGGTCCACGAAACCAAAAATGGACCATGGACCCTTCACGGCATCCTAGACGGTCCATGAAGAGGACCACGGCCCATTAAGGGGCTGGTGAACTCCTTCCAGAAATTGCCTCAGGAAGGGGCCACTTGACGATGGCCCAAACGACTCGTGGTGGACTTGATGACCCATCAAGTGAGTCTTACAAGTCACCTAGTTGGTGGGGTGTGACCCAAGGTCACTGGAAAAGGACCACAGACGTCTAAACGGCCAGTGAAGCTTCACACGGACCGTGAAGTCATCCGTGAAGGAGACTAATCAGACTTTGAGTTTTGGGTCAACTTCAATCGATCATATATTTTAGCAATAAATGAATTAGGTGGCCCTTGACCTATTAAATTAAAGATCTTTGAGCCCTCTTTCCAACGCCACTGCGTTTGCCCTATTTGAAGTTAGAGTAAAAGGTTATGCCCATTTTAGAAAAACATTGTCAGGCTGAGAAATCTTCATGACCCACTTGACGGGCCGTGGTGCTCTAGATGGCCCATGAAGCCTGTCTTGAACTCACTTCGGTAGTTTTTAAGTAAGGGTCTTATTGGTCTTTTCCCCTATGCGTTGGGCACTTGAACTACATCGTTTGATGCCTAAAATACGTCGTTTTACTTAGTCTAAGCCTAATAATCTACTCAGAAATTACCTAGAACCCTCATACTCCAAAAATCATCTAACTTAGAAAGAAATTAAGAGGAATAGCCGACAGTTTCTCCCAAGAATGAGAAGAGGTGTTCTTCAAGTTCAGCCCCTAAATCCAAAGGATTTCTTTGTAGTTTTTGTCACCAGGCATGTGTGATTTCACTAGTAGGTTTCTTTCACCCATTAGGTCCCTAGAATTCAGCCACTTCTTCAATTTCTCGTAAATCGTTCAAACCTAGGGTTTCCATAATCTTTGATATTCATTGTGATTTTAGCTGCTATAGTTTCCATGATCTAAATGCCATGCTTTCTTGGAAAATTTGCATAGTCTCATTATAGAACTCAGAATCCTAGCTTGTATTGATTATCATCATTTCATAAATTATACTTGCTAGACAGATCAGTCAGAAAATCATGCTCCAGTATTTGAATGCCATATCTTTCAGTATATTTATGTGCATTCCCAGATAGCATATCAGTAATTTGAGCTACTCATATATCAGTTGCATTTTAGCTTTGTATATTCAGTTGGGAGTAAACTTAGCCCTGAGTTGGACGGGTTCAGCGTACCCACAAAGTCCCAGAACTACGTGCCAATGTAGGTTCAGAAGTCCTCTCTATTGGGCATCAGTTTTAGTGATCATGCCACAATCATGCCTTTATACCCTGGCAAGGTATATTGGGTCCTCTCGATAGGGCATATACATCAGACTCTATGTTTAGCTCATGTGGTTTATGTCGGTTAACAGTAGCTCCCACAGTCATACTCTTAATGCTTTGACCATGTTATCAGTATTTACTTCAGTATGCAGTTCAGCATGTTATCTTTATGATTAGTATTTGGTCATTGCATCTAGCTCAGTTTTAAGTTATATTATAGTATAACCCTTTCTCTATGTTCAGTTATATTGCTTAGTTTATATCGTTCTGTTTATATTGTCTAGTTTAGTATCTATATCCTACATGCTCAGTACATTCAAAGTACTGATGCATACTTTTGTGCTACATCATTTCATGATATAGGTTCAGGCGCTCAGTATCTAGACCGCGCTTAGCTCGATTTCTAGTTTGTACTCAGCAGCTTCAGTGGTGTGTCCTCATAGTCCGATGACATTTCTTTATGCTTTAGTTTAGTCAATCTATTATCTTTCTTTCAGTATTATTAGAGTTAGCTGGGGACTTGTCCCAGCAGCTCATCAGCTCTAGAGGCTTTCAGACATAGAGTTAGTGTTCAGTGTTTCGGGGTTGTTTCCCATGGATATTCAGATATATTTTCGTTTGGAGTTCTTTTAGTTTTGACTCCCTTTATAGTTCTGCTTCCGCTTAGTTATATTTCAGTATGCTTGTGATATGCCAGTTTCAGGGTTAGCTTGGGGTCACTTTTGATCCTAGGTCCCGTGCTACGTCTAGGGGGTAGCCTCGGGGCGTGACAAGCTTGGTATCAAAGCCAAGTTCAAGAGTCCTAGGGTGTCTGAAAGCCGCACTAAGTAAAGTCTCTTTCATGGGTGTGAAGCGTGCCACATCTATGAGGGAGAGGCTACAAAGTGTTCTAAGGAAAACTTCACTTCCTTTGCTATCTTTATTGTGCGTTGTTTTGTGATTTAACTTCTCCCTTCTAATCCATCGTTATGCATTTCATATCATGCCTCCTAGTAGAGCTAACGCATGAAATGCTAACGCACAGAATGCTAACACAGTTCCTCTAGTCCCGAACCATGAAGTTACGAATGTAGAGTTCCGTACTGCAATCCAATTGTTGGCCCAAACCGTAGCCAACCTGAACAATTAGCAGTCCCCAGTTCCTGGAAACACCACTGGTGGATCAGCTGCAGCAAGGATTTGAGACTTTGTTCGTATGAATCCGCCAGAGTTTCTAGGGTTGAAGGTTTGTGAGGACCCACAAAGCTTCATTGATGAGATCAAGAAGATCCTTGAGGTAATGCAAGTGACTGGTACTGATAATGTTGAACTAGCATCCTATTAACTCAAGCATGTGGCTCATATCTGGTTCACACAATGGAAAGAGAATAGGTGTGCGAATGCAGGTCCAATGACATGGGACTATTTTACTGGAGCTTTTCTGGACAAGTTCTTCCCGAGAGAGTTGAGGGAGGCTAAGGCTCAAGAGTTTATGAACTTGAGACAAGGGTCGATGTCAGTGCAAGAATACGGGCTAAAGTTCACTCAACACTCAGGTATGCTCAACATATGGTGGCAGATTCGAGGGCACAAATGAACAATTTCTTGTTTGGAGTATCCGATCTAGTAAAGACTGAGTGCAGGAATGCTATGCTATTGGGAGATATGGATATCTCCAGTCTAATGACCCATGCTCAGTAGGTTTAGGGAGATAAGCTCAAGGAAATGGCTAAGGATAACAAAAAGGCTAGAATAGGCAACTATGAATATTCCGAGCAGAGGTCGAGTGGTGGGAGTCGCTCACAATTTCAGCAGAGGACTACAGCCCCGGCACCTTCATCAACTAGCGCTCTGTCCCCCAAGTTTGGACTGGATCAGAAAGGAAGGGCATTTGCACTAAGTCTCACGGAAGGGCTTCAGGTAACCAGACTTTTCCGTCGTGCCCAAAGTGTGGTAAGAACCATCTGGGTGAGTGTCTTGCTGGAAGAGAGGGGTGTTTTGGGTGTGGTCAGTCTGGTCATAGGCTAATGGATTGCCTTTCTGCAAGGCTAGGACAAGGAGGTAACAGGGCTCAGTCTACCACTTCAGCAACACCAGCAGGTCGCCCTACTCAGTAGGGTGCCTCATCTGGTACAGGTGGTGGTCAGCGCCAGAACAGGTTGTATGCTCTTCAGGCTCACCAGGACCAGGAAGATTCTCCTTATGTAGTCACTGGTACGTTACAAGTCTTCAGTTTAGATGTTTATGCATTGTTAGATCCAGGGGCTACACTTTAGTTTGTTACTCCTTATATAGCAGTAACCTTCAGTGTCAGTCCAAAAACTCTCTCAGAACCCTTCTCAGCCTCTACTCCAGTTAGTGACCCAGTAATAGCTAGACGGGTATACAGAAATTGTCCTATCACAGTTTCCCAAAAAGTCACCTCAGCAGACCTTGTAGAGTTAGAAATGATAGATTTTGATATCATTCTAGGCATTGATTGGTTACATTCCTGTTATGCCTCGTTGATTATAGATCTAGGATTGTTCAGTTTCAGTTTCCAAACGAGCCAGTCCTAGAGTGGAAGGGTTGTAACTCAGTGCCTGCAGGTCGATTTATCTCTTACCTCAAGGCTGGGAAAATGATTTCCAAAGGGTATATTTATCATCTTGTTCGGGTTAAGGACTCAAAATCAGAAACCCCGACTCTTGAGTCGTCAGTTCCTGTGGTGAATGAGTTTCTAGAAGTTTTTTTGGAAGATCTTCCCAGAGTTCCTCCCAAAAGGGAAGTCGACTTGGGAATAGATCTCCTTCCAGACTCAATTCCTCCTTAAAGAATGGCTCTAGCTGAGCTTAAGGAATTGAAAGAACAGTTGAAAGACATTCTAGATAAGGGCATTATCAGGACTAGTATCTCTCCATGGGGTGCCCCAGTGTTGTTCGTGCGTAAGAAAGATGGTTCCCTCAGGATGTGCATTGACTATCGTCAGTTGACAAAAGTCACAATAAAGAATAAATATCCCATCCCAAGGATTGATGACTTGTTCGACCAGCTTCAGGGTGCTAGTTGCTTTTCTAAGATAGACCTCAGATTCGACTATTATCAGGTCAGAGTCAGAGATAGTGACATTTCGAAGACAGCCTTCAGAACATGGTATGGTCACTATGAATCTGTAGTTATATCTTTTGGACTAACAAATGCTCCTGCAACATTCATGGACTTAATGAACAGGGTACTCAAGAAGTATTTGGACTTATTCGTAATCGTCTTTATTGATGATATCCTCGTTTATTCTCGGAATGAGGAAGAGCATGCGACTCATCTAAGAGTGGTTCTACAGACCCTCAAAGATCGCCAGCTATTCACCAAGTTCAGTAAATATGAATTCTTGCTACAGTCGGTCGCTTTCCTTGGTCATGTAGTATCCAGCGAAGGGATCCGAGTGGATTCTCAGAAAATAGAGGCAGTAAAGCACTAGCTCAGACCCACCTCTCCGACTGATATTAGAAGTTTCTTGGGTTTGGCCGGTTACTACAGAAGGTTTGTAGAAGGATTTTCATCCATGGCTTCCCCATTAACCAGGTTGACTCAGAAGAAGGTCAAGTTTCAGTGGTCAAATGAGTGTGAGAAAAGCTTCTTAGAACTGAAGACCAGGTTGACTACAACTTTTGTCTTGACTCTACCAGAGGGTTCAGACGGTTATGTGGTTTACTGTGATACATCTAGGGTCGTCCTGGGTTGTGTGTTGATGTATCTGGGTAAGGTCATAGCTTATGCTTCTAGATAGCTTAAGGTCCATGAGAAAAACTACCCGACCCATGACCTCGAGCTTGCAGCCTTCGTGTTTGCACTAAAGATTTGGAGACATTACTTATATGGTGTCCATGTTGATTTGTTTACAGGTCATAAGAGCCTCCAGTATGTGTTCACCCAGAAAGAGTTGAGTCTTCATCAGAGAAGATGGCTCGAATTCCTCAAAGACTATGACTTGAATGTGCTCTACCATCCGGGTAAGACCAATGTAGTGGCTGACGCCCTCAGCAAACTGTCCATGGGTAGTGTAGCACATATTGAGGAAGAGAAAAAAGAATTAACCAGAGATGTTCACCGACTTGCTCGCTTAGGAGTTTGCCTTATAGACACGTCAGATGGTGGTGTGATAGTTTAGAATGGGTCAGAATCTTCATTGGTAGTGGAGGTTAAGGAGAAACAAGATAGTGATCCTATATTACTTCGGTTGAAAGGCTCATTTCATCAGCAGAGAGTCGAGGTTTTCTCCCAAGGGGGAGATGCTGTGCTTCGTTACCTGTGGGCGAGAGGCAGCAGATCCTTACAGAAGCTCATAATTCTAGATATTCTACTCATCCGGGTGCTACTTAGATGTACCGTGATCTACGGGAAGTCTATTGGTGGAACGGCATGAAGAGAGACATCGCATATTTTGTGGCTAAGTGTCCCAACTGTCAGCAAGTTAAAGTAGAACACAAAAAATCCGGAGGTGTGACTCAAGAGATTAGCATTCCTACTTGGAAGTGGGAAGTGGTAAACATGGATTTCATTACGGGTTTACCTCGTACTCGCAGACAACATGACTCAATTTGGGTGATAGTGGATAGAGTCACTAAGTCAGCTCACTTCTTGGCAGTCAAGATTACAGATTCAGCGGAGAACTACGCTAGACTCTACATAAACGAAATAGTCAGGTTGCATGGGGTTCCTTTGTCTATCATCTCAGATAGAGGTCCTCAGTTCTGGAGATCGTTTCAGAAAGGTCTTGGTACTCAGGTAAATCTCAGTACAACATTTCATCCGCAAACATATGGTCAGTCAGAGCGTACTATTCAGACCTTTGAGGACATGTTGAGAGCTTGCGTGATCGATTTCAAGGGTAGTTGGGATGATCACTTACCTCTCATATAGTTCGCCTACAATAACAGTTTCCATTCCAGTATTCAGATGGCCCTTATGAGGCACTGTATGGGCGTAGATGTAGATCTCCGGTTGGTTGGTTAGAAGTAAGTGAAGCAGCCTTGGTTGAGCCAGATTTTGTTCACGAGGCTATGAAAGGGGTGATGATATTTGGCAAGAAAGGAAAGCTCAGTCCCAGATATGTAGGTCCTTAGAGAATCCTGAAAAGGGTTGGTAATATGGCTTATGAGTTAGAGTTGCCAACAGAAGTCGAAGCGGTTCATCCAGTATTTCACATTTCCTTGTTAAAGAAGTGTGTGGGTGATCCGACATTGATAGTAACTTTAGAAAGTGTGGTTGTGAAGGATAGACTAACCTATGAGGAAATTTCAGTTGAGATTCTTGACCGTCAGGTTTGTAGGTTGAGAAATAAGGAAGTCGCTTCAGTGAAAGTTTTTGGGGGATTCAGTCTGTAGAGAGAGCTACTTGCGAAGCAGAAGCAACTTGAAGGCCAAGTATCCCCATCTTTTTCCCTCCGATTCAGTTTTAGCTTGAGCTAATAGCTCCTCTCCATTCTCTCAATTTAATCTTGTGTAAATTCAGTTTCAGTATCTTGTTCCCCCAGCTATCCACACATTTCAACATATTTGCACATTCATGAAACTCATTTCAGTTAAATATCAGTTGCTAGTACTTAGTTGGTAGGGATTATAGCTCTTTCGTCAAAACTCAGCTTGTTTAGACTTCATTCGAGGACGAATGACCCCAAGGGGGAGATATTGTAACACCTCGGATTTGAAAATAAATCTAAAAAGGGAAAATAGGAAAAGGTCCAGGAACCCAAAAATGGACCATAGACCTTTCACGGCACCCTAGACGGTCCGTGAAGAGGACCACGGCCCGTTAAGGGGCTCGTGAAATCCTTCCAGAACCTGCCTCAGGCAAGGGCCACTTGACGATGACCTAAACGGCTCGTGGTGGATTTGACGACCCGTCAAGTGAGTCGTACAAGTCACCTAGTTGGTGGGGTGTTACCCAAGGTCACTGGAAAAGGGCCACGACGTCTAAACAGCCCGTGAAGCTTCACACGGACAGTTAAGTCATCCGTGAAGGAGACTTGTCAGACTTTGAGTTTTGGGTCAACTTCAATCGATCATATCTTTTAGCACAAACGGAATTAGGTGGCCCATGACCTATCAAATTAAAGATCTTTGAGTCCTCTTTCCAACACTACTAAGTTTGCCGAATTTGAAGTTTGAAGTAAAATGATATACCCATTGTAGTGAAACACGGTTAGGCTGAGAAATCTTCACGACCCACTTGACAGGCCGTGATGCTCTAGATGGCCAGTGAAGCCTGTCTTGAAGTCACTTCGGCAGTTTTTAAGTCAGGGTCATATTGGTGTTTTCGCCTATGCATTAGGCACTTGAACTACATCGTTTGATGCCTAAACTACGTCGTTTTACTCAGTCTAAGCCTAATAATTTAGTCAGAAACTACCTAGAACCCTCATACTCCAAAACTCATCTAGCTTAGAAAGAAAAGAAGAGGAATAGGTGACAGTTTTTCCCAAGAACGAGCAGAGGTGTTCTTCAAATTCAGTCCCTAAATCCAAAGAATTTCTCTGTAGTTTTCGTCACCAGGTATGTGGGATTTCACTAGTGGGTTCCTTTCACCCATTAGGTCCCTAGAATTCAGCCAGTTCTTCAATTTCTCATAAATTGTTCAGACCTAGGGTTTCCATAATCTTGGATATTCATTGTGATTTTAGCTGCTATAGTTTCCATGATCTAAATGCCATGCTTTCTTGGAAAATTTGCATAGTATCATGTGTAGAACTCAGAACCCTAGCTTGTATTGATTATCATTATTTCATGAATTATACTTGCTAGACAGATCAGTCAGAAAAGCATGCTCCAGTATTTGAATGCCATATCTTTCGGTATATGTATGTGCATTCATGTTAGTATTTTGAGCTACTCATATATCAGTTGCATTTTAGCTTTACATAATCAATTGGGACTAAACTTAGCACCGCGTTGAACGGGTTCAGCGTACCCATAAAGTCCTAAAACTATGTGCCAGCGTAGGTTCTGAAGTCCCCTCTGTTGGACATCAATTTTAGTGATCACACCACAGTCATGGCTTTATACCCTGGCAAGGTATTTTGGGTCCTCTTGAAGGGGCGTATACATCTGACTCTAGGTTTAGCTCACGTGGTTTTTGTCGGTTAACAGTAGCTCCCATAATCATACTCTTAATGCATTGACCATGTTATCAGTATTTACTTCAGTATATAGTTAACCATGTTATCTTCATGATTAGTATTTGGTCATTGCATCTAGTTCAGTTTTCAGTTATACTCCAGTACAACCCTTTCTCTATATTCATTTATATTGCTCAGTTTATATAGTTGAGTTTATATTGTCTAGTTTAGTATCTATATCATGCATGCTCAGTACATTCAAAGTACTTACGCATACTTTTGCGCTACATCATTTCATGATATAGGTTCAGGCGCTTAGTATCCAAACCGCGCTTAGCTCAATTTCCAATTCGTACTCAGCAGCTTTAGTGGTGAGTCCTCATAGTCCGAGGAAATTTCTTTATGCTTTAGTTTAGTCAATCTATTATAAGTCTTTCAGTATTATTAGAGTTAGCTGGGGACTTGTCCCAACAGCTCATCAGTTCTAGAGGCTTTCATACATAGAGTTAGTGTTCAGTGTTTTGGGGTTGTTTCCCATAGATATGCAGATATATTTTCGTTTGGAGTTCTTTTAGTTTTGACTCCCTTTATAATTGTGCTTCCGCTTACTTAGTTATATTTCAGTATGCTTCTGATATGCCAGACTCAGGGTTAGCTTGGGGTCACTTGTGATCCTAGGTCCCAAGTTACGTCTAGGGGGTAGCCTCGGGGCGTGACAGCCTCACTTCTATAAATGAGGGACTATAGACATTTAAGAAAACTTTTCCTTCCTTCATACTCTATATCGTGCAATAGAACTGTCTCATAAGAAACTTATTCAAACTCGTGCAGTTCTCAGATCCATTGGACTACCCCTCATAATCAAGGTGCTTGAAAAGCAAAGCCCATATCCTTACAGATGAGTTTCTCTCACCAAAATTCTTAAGAAAGTCATGAGACTGTAGAGGGGATTGAAAAAAGCACGTGAGCGAGCTTAAGTATTGAGATTCAAAAGAATGCACTTTTACTCATGTGAATCGTACGTTCAAGCTAAAAGTGAAATGTACTCCCAGACTTTCTTTTCTAAACCTTGTTTCAGTTGAGACCCTTATGAGGAAGTGTATATTAGAACTTGGGCAGTATTTTTCACCCGAAAGATAGTGCGAGTTGTGATATTATGAGCAATAGCAGTAGAAGCTCCCAGAGTTAGAAGTATATATTTAGAAGTGTATTAACCTAAGAGATGAGGAGAGTTATTGAGTAGAGTATGTAAGTTGTAGCCATGTACCTAGTAAGTCATTAATGATAAGTTTTTCCCTTATATGTAGGCAAAGGAGTAGTAATCTTGTGTGGATTTCATGATAGAAGGTAGAATAAGAGTTACTAGTTAGGGTGAGTTAGAACATACTTTAACCAGAAGGGAGTTTATGATGATGCGCCATTGTGTTAGTGAAGACCAAGTATATGTGTTGAATAGAAGAGCAGAGTATTCATAAGGTGATAGACCTAAGCTAGTCTTATGGTTTTTGAAAGGAGAGCCCCATGGTATTCAAAAGGTTATAGAACTAATTAGGCAATGATGGATAGTGAGTGGGTAAGTGATACTTAGGTTGTGAAAAGAAATATGAAGGTATTTTGTAAGTAGGTAGACTGGGAGATAAAGATTGACTACTTGTCATGAGGTCTTGGTGGGCAAGTTTTTCTTAATTTTTATCTGTTAGTCATAAGTAGTCTAAAATGAGAGCAATTATATTGATATTCGTGTTTTGTACTATAGACACTAAGCTTGAATTTGAGATGAGTGTCGTGATAAAAAGGATGACAATATGAGGGTGATGATATTCGCTTTGAGATCTAATCTAGTAGGTTTGATATAAATTAGTTGAGAAATTAAGGTGTTACTTTTTGTTAAATGTGAGTGATGTAAGTGTGGTATTATGATTCTTAGAGGAGAGCAATGAAGTGCAGCTAAGTCATTAGAGTAACAAGAGCATTAAGAGGTGTATCCGAGATCGTATATAGTCAGACGAGGTTCCAATAAAGTTTATGATTTTCTATGTGTGCCTAGATAGTATATTTGAATTATCATTGTGGAGTAGGCTGATGTAAGCATTATTTATTTCCCTTAAGAGTTGATCGGAGAGGTCATTATAGTCAATGATAAGCCTTTTAAATATAGTTCAAGTTTTCTCTAGTTCGATAGATATGAACTTAGAAAGGTGATATTAGTAGAGTAAGAAGGGGAAGTCAGACTATTACGAGTTAGACTAAGCGGCTTTATAAGCTAATGAGAAGAGGTTAAGAGAAGCATCTCGGAAAGAGGTCTTAGAAGGAATCTTAGTACATGCACATGGAGGGTTCAAAAGCCATGAGATAAACCTTTCTCGGGTATTAGAGTAAAGCAAATGTAGACCAATTTAGAGATGATGGAATAGATCCATAGCCTTAGCGTATCAGCTTCAGACCTAAGGGGGAGATGATAGGATGAAAACCAAGTCCGGTGTTGAAAGTCATATAGTAATGTGTTCAGAAAGAGTTAAAATTATATATCGATCCATTCAAACTCTAGCGTATTCCTCAAAGTTCAGTCATTACAACATCATGTTGATCTCTCTTATATCAGAATTATGTCCATAACCTATGCTCATACACTTCATAATGATTCATATATAGTTCCTAGAATCATGGGTAAAGACTTTAGCCTATTGATCTGAATCTTACTCCATAAAGTTAGGGATATTAACCTCATGATCTGAACAAATTCATATAGCACTCATGTCTCATAGTATGGCTCAGTCTCACAAATTGATGATTTGATCTCAATGAATAGCAACATAATATTATGTCATGCATATTCTTATATCAGAATTCTCGAATGAAATCGTGCTTATGATCTTTCGCCCTAAAGCTCTTTCAGTGATCCTTTTTAGTTAGAGAGTGATGTTGATGATAGTAGTTGAGTGACGATAGAAGAAGAAGGTTGATGTTTCTTATGTTGGTAGCAGTAGTGTGCTTATTCCATTTAAAGTTATAAAAGTGGAGGAAGGATGAATGAAGTTTTACTATGAGTAATAGTTAGGTGAGAGTAGTTAGATAGTTTCTGATAGTATGTGTGAAATTTCAGTTGGTAGAGATGATGAGAGGATGAGAAATTCTTAAAAAGATTGGTTAGTATTAGTTCTTGTAGCTGTTATAGTACTAGGCTTGAATGCGTAGTTGTTAACATGTGGATAAGTGTATGATGCATTTCATGTTTCTTAATATGGGCTCAAGGTTGGTTGAATACTGTTATAAGGAGAAGTATTCTTGGGATGAGATTCCCTATAGAGGTATAGAACCTGAATCTTGTGGTTTAGATAAGTATAACCATCTCAAGTTTCGCACCTTGTGAAATAGAGATTAGGCTTGAACACAATAAGAACAAGCGATTTGACTTAGATATTTGTAAGAGTAGTCTTATACTCTAGTGGGAGCTATGAGTTGCAGTTAATGAAGTCTAGTAATCAGAAAGGAGAGCATAGTTGAGAAGTGTTGCTAAGCTTAAAAGCTACAAGTCATATCACTCAAGGCATAGTATTCCTATTCTTACTTCGTGCCAGGATACCCTTGTTTCATGTCATGGTATGTGATCTTGAAACCTTATGTGAGCTTCGTGCCAAGTGTGCTCGAGTCAAGTTTCAAAACCATTAGTATCAATCAGTTTAGCCTTTGCTAGTAGGCAAGCTCAGAAGTCTAGAGAGGTAGTGATAGTAACACTTTTCCCTCCATTCTAGTTTAACCATCATTCAAGGATGAATGATCCCGAGGGGGAGATATTGTAACACCCCAAAAAATTTCTAAGTTAAGATCGAACCATTTTTGAATTGCATATAAGGTCGAACCGAGTGACTTTTAATTGTTCTTAGATTCTAAGGTCAATTGTGTAACACCTCGGACTTTGAGAAAGGGCTAGAAAGGACAAGCAGGCAAGTCCACGAACCCAAAATGGACCATGGACCCTTCATGGCACCCTAGACAGAATGTTTAGGGGTCCACGGCCCATTAAGGGCATCGTGAACCACCCTCTAGGGATTTCCTGGGCAGGAGACTCCTAGACGAGCCATTAAATAGCCCGTGGTGACTTGTATGGTCCGTTTAGTAATCTATACAAGTCACCCATCAGATTTTGAGTTTTTGGGCAACTTCAAACGATCATATCTCTCAGCACAAAATTAATTAGGTGGCCCATACATATCAAATTAAAGGTCATTGAGTCCTCTTTCCAACGCCATCGAGTTTGCTCCATTTTAAGTTCAGAGTAAAAAGTTATGCATGTTTAAGTGAAGCACTATCAGGCAAGCAAAGCTTCACAACCGGCTATACGGTCAGTGAATCCTTAGACGGCTCATGAAGGCTTTCCAGTGACGCCTCTCGTCAGTTTTTAAGTTAGGGTCAATGTGGTTTTTTCTCAAAGTTTTTTGTACCCCAAACTACATTGTTTTAACCCTATTCTAAGCCTAAACTACGTCGTTTCACAACAAATTAAGGGCTTAGAAAGTGTTAATCGATTCTTTTATGTTCATTAACATTTCAAGACATTAGAGCAAGGTTCCAAGAGGAGAAAGGCTAGGGATAGAGTGTTCTTCAAGTCTCTTCGATTTCACCAAAGAACTTCGTTCTTCGAGATATGTAAGGCTAATCATAGTGATGGATTGAGTTCGTCCTCATGCCCTACATCTACTTTCTATCAGTAAAAGAGTAATATAGGGTTATACCCTTAGTTTTGAGTATGCTGGAGATGAGTTTGATGCTGAGTCCTGAGTTCTAGAATTTCTGATCTTGAGTTTCTATTCCTAATTATTGAGTTGTATATTGTACATTGAGATTGTTGAGTTGATTGCTCATGTCTATTTTTCGGCAAGAACCCTACTCTGGAGTAATTCATTGAGTTCTTATTGAGAATCCTTTAAACAGAACGTAATTATTTAAATTGAGTTTTGGGAAAGTAAAACAGGGGAATTAGAGAATCTTTTTAGAACAAATGATTTCTCTTCAAAATTGATTCTTAGAAGAGAAAAAGATGAGTTTCAAGAAAGGTATAGGGAACTAAGTAATTCCCAAAGATAATAGTTTTAAATTTAGAAAAGAGAAACTTTGATTTCTAAATGAGTTTATGAGTACATATATACTTCAGAGCAGATACCCCTTTTAAGAGGATCTTTTGAGTAATTGCATCAAATTGAGAAAAGAAAATATTTTTAAACATTGAGCATGAGCAATAATTTTGGGAGTAGTATTGAGCACCGACATGGGAGAGAGTTAGACAACTCACAGCCCCTATAAGCCATGTCTTGCCAACATGGGTAAATGATTCATACTTTTTAGATGATTTCCTTATGCCTTCGGGTAGAGCTTAGTGGATCCACTTAGTTGAGGTGTTTTATGTCCCGGCATGATATAGGACAGTTCTACAGCGTGGACAAGACGTTGTATCATCACTTAGCTCACAGTGATGGTTGTCGGTTAGAGAATCTCCCAATTAAATTAAAGTCCATTTTTCATATAACACTTATTATGTTGAGTTCAGAGATGAGTAAGTATTTTTGTAAAGTTAAATGATTTCATTCCTTTAATTCTTTAAATTCAGTTGAGTTAATGCTATATCTATTGCAATTTTTCAGTTCAATCATTTATTTATTCAGCCATATTACATACTCGTACATTTCCTGTACTATGTCATTTGACCTGCATCTTTTATGATGCGGATACAGGTGTTCAGGATCATCAACATGCGCTTTGTTTAGATCACTTAGCACTACCAGTTAGCTTTGGTGAGCCTCTTTGCATTCTAGAGGACCCCACTTTTATTTATGTTATTAGTTGGTTGAGTTGTCGTGGGTCTTGTCCCGACACCTATCCTAATGTTAGAGGCTTCATAGTTAGATAGAGTCGAGGAGTCTCTCCGTACTTTCTTTCCTTTAAAGATATTTTGCAAAATATTATAATTATCGCATTGAGTATCTTTTAGAAATTTTGAGTTGAGTATTTGATTTGAGTTTAAATGTTCTAAATTTTGTTCTAAAGCTTTATTCTGCTTGAGTAAGTCTTCCGCTAAGTAGTCAGCTAGGCCAAGGGTTCAGTTGGGGACCAGCAATGGTTCTCGAGTGCCGGTCACGTCCAGGGTGTAGGCTAGGGGCGTGACATACACATTGATGGCATACTTAACTATCATACTAATCATGAATCATAGTTCTCTTCTCAATGTAAAAATATTACTTTTGGAACCTTTCGTGTTCCCTTAAACTCTTTTCAAAAGATAATTTAAAATACTCTTGCTCAAATCTTGGTTAAAACTTTTTCTCAAACTTCTCTTTACTTTCTCAAAAACACAGTTTAAAACAAAAAAATTGGCGTTAAAAGATTCTCAAAATTTATAACTCAAAATAGGGTTAATGCTGAAATATAGGCATGAACAACCCAACTCAAGGATCTCAATAACAATATAGAAAAACTCAATACTCAGAACTCAACATCATAAGTCATCTCAAGAATACTCAAATCTAAGAATAGAACCCTAGATTACTATTTTACTGATTTGAAAGTAGATGTAGGGCGTGAGGACGAACTAGTACAACACTATGATAGCCTTGCATACCTGGAAGAACAAAGTTCTTGATGAAGTTTGAAAGAGAATTTGATTGGAAGATTTGAAACGCTAGTTTTTTTCTTCCTTGCGGTTTTCTTGGAGATAAACAGTGGAGAAGAATCTTGGATTGAAAACCTTAGGATTCTTGAAGAGGATCTAGAACTTGGAGCCTTTAGATCAAGGAAAATTGGAGAAATCCCTTTCTTGGAGTTCTTGATATTTGGAAGAATGGGAATTGGTGATTTTGAGAATTCTTATACGTATAAGGATAGTATTAGGTGGTAAGATGGACTTAGTGAAGTTGAATTAGAGTAAAAGTTTAATGAACCTCCAGGTCGTTTCTGTGTTAATGCTTTCTTCCTATCATTTAGACCATTCCTGTAGCAACCCCAAGTCATTTATGACTTGCTAGCACAGACTGTTCGGTCGCCTAGTCGTTCATTTGGGTTTTATGCCCATTTTCCTGTTTTGGAGCTTTTGAAACTTAAAAAGTTGATTTTGGTCATAACCTTAGGAAAATAACCTCAGATGGGAATTCTGACGGTTCTATCAACTTTGGAGCAGCCAAATTAGGCTAGAAGCATGGTTAGCACGAGCCCTGAGGCTTTTAGTGTGACTTTGGGGCCATTTGGCGCTTTAGCCTTCTAAATTTTGCTCAAGTTTAACTTTTGTCAACATTCTTGGTAAATGTACTCGGATGAGAATTCAATCAGTACGGTTAGTTTCGAAAGGCCGAGTTTGGTATAGAATGACCTTGCGTGTACTTCTCGGGGAATCAGTCTAATTTCAACGCCCTTGGTAGAATTCAGCTAAAATGGCGCTTTGGGTGTGGGACCCACTTTTTGTTGAAACCGCCTCGTATGGAAATTTTTACTGTGCCATTGAGTCCATAATGTCGAATTTAGTAGAATAGGATATCTCGTTTATTTTCATCGGGTCCTGAACGAATTCCGAGGATCCGTTCGGAGACTTTGAAAAATAGCAAAATCTGGTGTTGCTAGTGCAGACCTTTAGCGGCCAGAATTTAGTCTTTTAGCGACCAAAGTTAGATTTTAGCAACCAAAATTGCTGCTATTTAAATAGTCAAAAATCATATTCGAGTTCTAGAGCTCCATTTTGGGTGATTCGAAGTCCCAGGTGCCCGGAATCTTGTTGGCTATGTGGGTTAGTACTCGGATAGTGTTGGGTGATCCTCGATTTCCATGAATTTGAGGCGTAAGTGGCTTCCTTGAGCTAGAATTGTATAAAGTTTTGCATCGTAGGTTTGTTGTTGCATGGAGCTGATTCGAGCCCCGAGAGGTGTTTCGTTTTGGAACACAAGCTCGGGGGAGGGTTTAGAACCTCTTCAGGGAGTCAATTTCAGGATTTTCAGAGCGAGTCCTACATTTCCCAATTTTGACTCTGAAATTGGTCTATCTCCAATTTTGATGATTTAATGTCTAAACGACTGTATTGATGTTGTGATTCTATTTTTTATAGCGTGGCAGCGATCTGAGGCCGTTCGGAAGGGAAAAGCTTCGGTGGAGTGATTTAGAGCCCGCGCGGTTGGCCTTCTGGTAGATTACGCTTCCCTTCCTTTAGATTGAGCTTGAATATGTGAACGCATACTGATTTGTTTGAATCTAGGGTGGGGTTCTAGTATTTCTTCTCTTCTTCTCTGAAACCATGTTTTAGGGCTGATTTTCAGGCTGTTATAGTGTTAGAACCATGCTATCAGAGGGGTTGTTTTTATGTTGTTGCATGCGGACTTTCTGTTGGCCAATTTATGTGTTGGATTATATGTATCTTTGGCCTTAGATTAGGTTAGGCTATTTTAACCATAGACCCATGCACATGGTTGACTTGGGTATGTTTCCGACGTCGATTCGGATGGACTTGGACCTTGTAGACCGGAATAGCAGACTTGGGTATGATAGTTGAGCCTAGTTTTAGCTTTGCATTTCTTTTGATCCTTCTGCTTTCTCTCTCCATTTCTGTGGTGCCGATGCGTTGTTGGAGGCGTGTTATCTTCATGGTTTTGGTGCTTCGAGGTTAGCTCTGCGGTGATGTGGTAGGTAGTGGACGTCGATCCCCGATGGCTTGGAGTTAATACGCTCGTTGTGATATGGTTGGTAGTGGACGTCGATCAATGATGTCTTGGAATTCTAGATCCTCTAAGGAGTTGATACGCCCCGCACACTCTGTCTGGCTGGGTAGGGCCCCCTGGAGTATTAGTTGACTTACTTGGCTTGCTTTGGTAGGGCCCCCAGAGTGATCAGTTTGCTAGGAAATTGTATACGAGTTATTTGAGGTCCTCTTCGGAGTCAACACGCCCGGGGCACTCGTGTAGCTTGGGCAGGGCCCCCGGAGTGTTAGCTGGCACACTCGTCTGGTAGGGTAGGGCCCCCGGAGTGTTAGCCTATTGGGCCGTTGGATATCAGGGCCTTTGGAGGGGATTGCTATACCCCCCCTCCCCTTTCCCCCCGCACGACACTCGACTGGCAGGGTAGTGCCCCCAAAGTTGCTGGCGCCCGGGGTGGCCCAATTTGGAAGTCAGACTTATTGAATGGGTTGGAGTTGGTTGGTGGTTTTGGTTCGGAGTTGGATTTCCTTTGGTTCCGTAGATCTAACTACTCTGTGTACCTGTCGGGCTTATGGGGTCCATTCAGGTTTTCATTGTCTGTGCTTAAGTGTACCATCTGGGTCTTATGGGGGTCATAGTTAGGTTTAGTTTAGGTATTTCTTAGATTTGCTATCGATTAGTTTTGTGCTTATTTCCTTTGACCTATGTTATTGTTGATTCTATCCTTTCAGTCTGTTTTTACCTTTCTTGCTTAGTCGGGCTATGATGCCTACTGGGTACCTATTGTTTTGGTACTCATGCTACACTCTGCATCTATTTCGTGATGCAGGTCCGAGCACCAGTTATCAATGTTGAGTTCGAGCCTGCTTCAGTCTGTTCTAGAGACGAGGGTGAGCACATGGCGTTCTGGGATTACATGTCTCTTTCTGTATATGTATTTTGGCTTGTCTTTTCCTTTTGAGATAGTCTTGTTTCTATGGTCCACTTTTGAGACTTGTACTCTTTTAGTAGTTCTGTACTTGTGACTTACGGGTTCTAGGAAGTATCTTCTGTTGTATATTGCTTTGGGTCCACTTTCGCTTATCATTTATTTGTTCCTTTATTTATGCTTTCGCTTAGTTGAGGCTAGTTTCCACCCTTAGTCCCATTACTGTCAAGTTCTGGGACAGGGTTTGGCTTGCCTACTGGTGGGTTGGTAGGCGTCATCATGACTCGAGAAATCAGTTCATGACAAAAAGGTCAAGAATACCCTTCTAGGAATGTAAGAAAACCATAAAAATAAAAGAAAATGACCTTTTAATGAATTCCATTCGCCAAATCGACAATTTGGAGGTCTCCTCACCAAAAATACTTAGTGGATTACCGCTTGAGACTTTAGATCATCTAAATGGACAGAAACGTAAGGTTTTTGGGACATTTCGGTGATTCACCAACCCAGTCGGCGGATCGCCAATTGAGCTTGTGAGTTCGCCTAATTTCTCAGCCCACGTATGTTCCAGTAAAATGGCCATAACTTTTTACTCCGAACTTGAAATAAGGCAAACTTGGCGGCTTTGGAAAGAAGACGCATAGGCCTTTAATTTTATAGAACATAAGACACCAAAATCTTTATATCCTGAGATGTATACTCATTTGAAGTTTACCCTTATGTGAACTCATGCGAGAACCTAGCTGATAGGAATGCTTTGAACTTGGCTTGGTATTTGAAGTCCCTTATGATCCTAGATCACTTTAGATACTCTTGATACACTTAGTAAAGGACCTGAAAGCACATGATCAAGTAGGACATCACAGAGTTCAAGCTCATATACTTACGACGAACGATTCAGATCTTTAAGAGTAGAGTTGTGAGGTGTTATAGAATGATTCAAGTCTTAGCTTAGAAATTTTCGGGGTGTTACAAGAGTGTCCCTCAAAATCAAAATTAGCCAAGAATACAATATGATATATTGAAAATCAAGTGAAAATAATATTAAGTACAATTTAAAATTTATTGTAAATTTCATTAGAACTCTTTTATCTAGAAAATGATCATTTCTATAATAATGAGTTTTCACATTTAATATTCCATTGAGATATATTATTTTTACCTTTCAATATGTGTTTAAAATAATGTTTTAAAAATAAATAAATATGGCATCTGAATAAATAGAATTTAATTCTTTGTAGTGAATTTCAATTGATATTTACTCCTCCTAATTTTGATTCAATTCCATGTCATTTAATATGTTAATTGGAGTTATAAAAATCATCATCATATACCGCTAGAAAAGCTAATCACAAAACTAATCTAATTGATAAACAATCATTTCCTTAAAAAAAATTATATTTATCAACACTAATGAATTTAAATTAATAAAACATAAAAAAAAAATAAAGATAAAAATGTTACTTTGTATATAGAGAAAAAAACAGATAAAAAATAAGTATTTTTATTAAAGGCATTGAGAGATTATACACTAAAAGATGGAGGAATGATGAGCCGAATCCCATAATATTTAAGCTCACCCTCAAATTCTTCTTACAAAAGGTTTGATTTTTGTAAATAAAAGAAGAAAAGGTTTTTTTTACTTGGTATTCGATATTCTTATTGCGACTCAGTTAGGTTTGGAAAATAAAAAGTTACACATTGAGGGTAAAATTCGTTCAAACAACGGTAACTCTTGCTCAAGACTCAAACATGACACTTTTGGTTAAGGATGAAGGAATACTAACTTCTACTACACCACAATCCTTGGTTGTAGAACACGACAAAAATATCAAACATATTGCCAAGTATTAAAAAGAAAGTACATTAAGTACTTATTAGTACCAACTGTAGTTGTGGTGGAATGTATACAATTCATTCATCCTTAACGAGAGGTCTCGAGTTTGAGCCTCGGGTATGAAGAAATCTTTGTTAAAGAGTATCCCTTGGAATCCAAATTAGTCATAGATTCAATATGATATATAGAAAATCGAGTTAACACAATATTAATTACAATTTACAATTTATTCTAAATTCCATCGGAAATATTTTATCTACAAGAATGACAATTTCTATAATAATGAGTTGTATGATTTAATATTTCATTGAGATGTGTTAATTTTTTAAATTTCAATATGTCTGTGAAAGAAAATATTAATATGACATCAGAATAAATAAAATTTACTTCTTACTGGTGAATTTCTATTAACATTTACTCCTCTTGATTTTGATTCAGCACCATGATATCTAATAGGTTAAGAACACAAGATTTTTATTTGGAACTATACCAATTATCATCATCTACTGCAGGAATAACTTAAAGACGATATTAAATATTTTCATTAAAGAGATTAAGGGGTTATTCACTAAAAGATGGAGGATTGGTGAGCCTAATCCCATTATTTTATAGGTCACCCTTAAATTCTTTTCGTGAGATTTCTGATTTTCATAAGTACCAGAAAAAAAGTTTCTTTATTTATATGGTGTTCGGTATTCAATTGAGGGCAAAACTCTTTTTAACAAAGATAAATAATGGCCAAGACACGAACCTGACACTTCTTGCTATGGATTTAGGAATAATAACTTCTACTCCACCACAATCCTTGGTGGTAAAACACAATAGATAAGTCCAACGTATTGCCAATATTCAGTAGAAAGTAATTTAAATTATCATTATTACCAACAATAGTTGTGGTCAGATATATGTGATTCACCCATTCTTAACCAGAGGTCTCGGATTTGAGCCTTGGGTATAAAGAAAACCTTGTTAGAGACAGTCCCTAGGAATCCGAATTAATTGGGAACTCAATATGATATATTGAAACCAAGTGAAAATAATATTACTTACAATATAAAATTTATTCTAAATTCCATTGGAACTCTTTTATCTAGAAGAATGATAATTTTTATAATAATGAGTTATCACGTTTAATATTCCATTAAGATGTGTTGGTTTTTACCTTTCAATATGTTTCTAAAAGAAATAATATAAGAAAATATAAATATGGCATCAAAATATATAGAATTTACTTCTTACTAGTAAATTTATATTGATATTTAATTCTCCTAATTTGGATTTAATACCATTCCATTTAATAGGTTAAGAACACAAGATTTTTATTTAGTTCTTTAAAAATCATCATCATATACCATAGTGAAAACTAGGCACAAAATTAATTTAATTGACAAAAAATTATTTCCTTCAAAAGAAAATTATTGTTATCAACATTAATTGAATCTATATTAATAGCACAGAAAAATAAAATAAAGATAAAGACAATACTCTATATGTTTAAAACACAAAACAAATAAAAAGTAAATATTTTTATTAAGGAAATTGAGGGGTTATTCACTAAAAGATGGAGGATTGATGAGCCTAATATCATAATATTTGAGCTCACCCTCAAATTCTTTTTTGCAACATATCTGATTTTCGTAAGTACAAAAGGTTTTTTTTTACTTGGTGTTCGATATTCTTATTGGGACTCAATTAGCTTTGGGTGATGGAACGTTCAAAATTGATAGTAAAACTATTTCTAACAATAGTAACTCATGCCCAAGACTCAAACTTGTAACTTCAAGTTAAGGATGAAGGAATATTAACTTCTACTCCACCACAATCCTTGTTGGTATAACACAACAACTTAATCCAACACATTGCCAAATATGCAAGACAAAGTAGATTAAGTTATTATTAGTACCAATAATAGTTGTGGTGGGATGCATATGATCCATCTATTCTTAACCAGAGGCCGCGGGTTTGAGCCTTGGTGTCACGACCCAAAATTTCAGGTCATGATAGCACCTACTACGTCCCACCAGTAGGTAAGCTAAACCCATAGCCCGGAACTTGAAGCAACGGGCTATTGCGTGAAAGAAAAGAATTGCGGAAGATAAATAATAATAAAAGAACTAAGGGAAGAGGGAGAATCAAATCAATACAAAAACCAACCCCAGACCTGGTATTAGCCAGTATTTGAGCAACTATCCAAAACAGGAGTACAATAATAATACAATAATACAGAACTGTCTCCGGGAACAAGAAAAAGACTAGTCCTAGCTAAACAAGTGGGAGAGAGACAACTTTGAATGCTACGAGCTCATCCACGTCTCCAAATTCGAAAGCTGCTTCACACAAGAACCAAATCAGCGGCGAGAACTCGTACTATGATCTATGGGATGCAGAAGTGTAGTATGAGTACCAATAAGTGGTACTCAGTAGGCATAGGCCAACTGAGTTCAAAAGATAAAATAAGAAAAAACAACATGCAAGAAGGGAGCGTATATCACAGATAGCTAAAGGAACAACAAGAATATCATAATAAGAAACAGACTGTTGCAAAGCACAGAGAGTAAAGGAAGCAGATAAATAACTACCACCTCACTCCTAGGGTACGGGAACTAACCTATGCTAACAAAAGAAGAAGCAACTCTACGCAAGCAGCGAAAAGGATCACAAGGACTCAACAAAACAAAAGAGTACATGAGGAACACCTCATCCACCCGAATATACCATCAAAAGAGGCTCAAGCACAACTAACTCCATCCTACAACAAACATAAGCAATGAAGGGTCCAAAATTAACCATGGGATAGGAACCTCATCATAGGTACAAGTCTAACCAAAGTGAAACCCCTCAAGCCATAAAATATCACAGTCCCCACACTAGTGGAAGGAACCAAACCTGAGAACCACTTCTAAGAAGAAGCTTTAATATCTAATGATAAACCAAAACTCATTTCAAAGGTACTAATCACACCAACTACCAACAAGGTACATAACAACAACTCTAAAGATGTTAAAAGTACTAAACTAAGGCACAAACAAAGAATCTCCAATCTAAACAAAGGATTTCACAATTCTAACTAGCCTAAAGCTCAAGCGGGAATCAAGAAATAAGGCTAAGGGAGACACATCCTAAACCCGCTACACACAATCGTAAAACACATGCACTAAATGATAAACATTATCTAAGAAAACTCCATCTAAGAACAAGTAAATCGTTGCCTACCTTGAACGAGTGCTCCAAAATCACTGAACTGGAGATATTCACCCCTAAAATGTCTCCAAACACCGCCACGCTAACAAATTAATAATCATAGTGTCAAAACAAATGTTTACATACCAAGATAGCAATAATCGAAGAAGGACCCAAAAATCGAGTTAAACTGAGAATGTGGGACCCATACTGGGAATCTCAAAATTGACTCTGTAAAAAGGTCCCAAATAGCTCAAGGAACTTGTGCCCCAAAAATGGGCACAATTCGAGCTTGAAAATGGGCTAAATCACTCCATACAATTTAAAACACCAAAAAGCACAAAAACGGGTTGGGTAGCCCATTTGAGGCATAATATACTCAGAACAATGATTTTCACGTGTCCTCAAACACTCCAATGCATAGCCACAATCAACACAAACCTCTAGCACTTGGAATGGCCTAATTTGGAGCTCTCTAGCTCCAATGGGGTCGGACTGAAATGGTGGTCTTAAAAGATCAAGAAATAGACCTCTATGAACACAGAGGGAAAAAACCTCAAACCTCCGTGAATACGGAGGATAACCGCAGCAGATTTTCATGAACGGGGGGAGCAGGTCCACGAACACAGAAGAGAACTTCTTCCTTCTCCGCGAACGTGGAGACCAGGTTCCCAAATGCGGAGGGGAACTTCCTCCTTCTCCACGAATGCGTGGACTAGGTCCATGAATGCAGGGACTAGCCCAAGATGCACCAGCAAAATGGGAGAAGTGTTCAAAAACATTGAACAAGCCCTCAAAATTCATTTGGGGTCCAAACGATGCAAGGAAAGTGCAAACCGCTTTGAAATGACATTCTGGATTCAATGGAAATGACGAAATAACCAACCTAGGACGTTTCGTTAAAATGTTGACCAAAGTCAACTATTTACAAAGAAATACAAATAAAATGCCGAAAGCTAGAAACTTATTCTAATACCTTCGGGAATCGAACCAAAGGTCGTCCTAGATCAAACACAACATTTCGAAGCTAACCATGCGGATAGAATTTGATTACGAGCACGTTTACCAAGAAAATTGATAAAAGTCAAACTTTAAGTAAAACTCTAAAACAAAAATACTTATTTGCACCAACTCCAAACGAAAGCCTCAAAACCCAGATCGATTATCATATTAGACCAAAATGACCCTTCTGGAGCTGATGGAACTGACAGAATTCTATTTCGACGTCAGAATCTCCGAATGTTGACTAAAGTCAACTCTTTCAAGCATAAAGCATCCAAACTCAAAAACTCGCACCAAACTCAGTGAACGACCCGGCGAGCGAACTATCAGTCCCAGCAAGTCATAAATGACTTAGGGCCACTATAGGAAAGCCCTTAAAACTGAAAAGATCAGAAATAGCGAAAATGAACTAGAGAGTCATTACACTTGGATATGAAGAAAATCTTGTTAGAAAGTGTCCCTCGGAATCCAAATTAGCCAGTGATTCAATATGATATATTGAAAACCAAGTGAAAACAATACTAATTACAATTTACAATTTATTTTGAATTTCATTGGAACTCGTTTATCAAGAACAATGTTAATTTCTATAATAATGAGTTATTACTTTTAATATTCCACTGAGATATGTTATTTTTAAACTTTCAATATGTGTTTAAAAGAAAATATAATTATGGTATCAGAATAAATAGAATTTATTTTTAGTAGTGAATTTGTTTTACTACATACTCCTCCTATTTTTTATTCAATAATATGACATTTAATAGGTTGAAAACACAAGATTTTTATTTAGAGCTATAAAATCATAATCGTACACCAAAATGAAAACTAAAGATAAAATTAATCTAGTTGACAAAAAATCATTTCCTTTTAGAAAATTATCGTTATCAATATTAACTGAATCTAAATTAATAGCACATAAAAAGAAATAAAATAAAGATAAAGACGATACTTTAAGGAGATTGTGGACTTATTCACTAAAAGATGGAGGATTGATGAGCCTAATCTCATAATAATTGAGTTCACCATAATATTCCTTTTACAAAAGTCTGATTTAAATACTAAGTAATGGCTATGATAATCAACAATTTATAGTAGACTTTTCAGCTCCTATGTATAAAAAATAAAAATTTTACTTTTCATATTAAGATGAATTACAGATAATGACTCACATTTAATATAGATCTTTACATAAATTTTCAATTAAAAAAGAGTGAATAAATAGGGGCATTAGGCTCTGTTCCATCACACTTCAATCTTCTTCACAACAATCACAGAAATATGACATATTCACACAACAATACAATATCATCCTTTTCTCCTAGAATATTAAGAATATAATAGTGAGGTTGATACTTATTTTTTTCCATTTAAAATAATTTTTGTTTAATTGTATGTTTTGGTGGTTTGAAATGCATATTTAGGATGCTAGCCTTTTGAAATTACTCCTACAATTGTACTACTAAAAGAAGGGTTAGTTTTCTGTTTACACTTTAAAATCATTAATGTACTATATTGTGCTTAATTTGGGGTAAGATTTTAGATTTGATATGTTTAGACTTTAGAGCTATTTCTACTAATACTAATTTTTAAAATTTTGGTACAACTTATATTTTATCATGTCATATTGTAGTTGAAAAATAACCTTATATTTATTATATTTTTACAAATTGCACCTTTTTTTATTTTTACAAATTGCACCTACATAACAAAATTTAATTGTTTTCCTAAGTTTTGACAATTCCTAATATTTGTATTGAACAATAAAGTCATTTGAGTAGGCTAATTATTTATCAAATTCAGCTTGTACTTTCTTTCTTCAAATTTATAACTACTCATTTGTCACAAACCAATGCCTCAAGTCGCGATGGCACCTACTACGACCCACCAGTAGGTAAGCCTAACCCATAGCCTGCAACCAGAAGCAACGGGCTATCAAGCAGAAAAGGGAGCCAATGTGAAGTAACGACGAATATGAAGAGAAGAAGGAGGAATCGACAGAGATATAATCAACGAACCAACCCCAAGACCTGGCATCAGTCAGTAATCGAGCATCTAAACAAAACAAGAGCATAAGCTTATACAAATACAAAATAGATACAGACAGTCTTCGAAAGCAAGTAAAGACTAGTCCTAGCCCCACATAGATGGAAATCGGCAACTCCGGACGCCAGGAGCTCACCCAATCTCCGAATGTAGTTGCTCCGCACCAAGACCAATCGCTGATGATAACCTGTACTAGGATCTGCAAGGTGCAGAAGTGTAGTATGAGTACCAAACAAATGGTACCTAGTAGGCAAGGGCCGACTGAGCTTCAAAGATAAAGCAAGTATAAAAGACATATAAACAGGGTAGGAACAGCACAAGTAACTATAATAGGATCTACACAAGGTAAAGCAGGAACAAAAGCAAGGAGCTAGGATACAAGAAGAAAGGAGAAAGAGTCAATAAACGCACCTTCAAACGCAAGTCACACCTATTCACAATAAGAGAGGACCACAGGAGTTAGCTAATCGAGGATGAAACATTTACTACCACCGCTATTCACCTAAGAACTAAATCCAGCTAAACCTAGTAGGAAGAACTAATCACAAATCCAGACTAAGACACCCTGAAGACCAACTACAATTACAACACAAGATAAGAACAAATATAATCTGATAATAACCGGCCGGACGCCCATACCCTCGTACGGTACACAACATACCCCATGCCCCCATAAACCGGGGGACCAAATAGCAAATAAGTATACTGGTGATAGGCGATGCTATGAATGCAAGTTTGAAGTAAAAATCCAGTAACATCATCCTTGGCTCTCAGAGATCATCCACAACAAGGTGTATACACGCACCCCGGCCCCCGACCTACCAGGTGGGACCCATGTAGCTTCCTCATCCAGTTCAGTGGTGCACCGACCAAAGGGGCCCATAGGGGACCAGGTAGCCCATATACATTGCCTGGGCCCGAACCAGGTCTTATACATAACACATAGCATCCCCGTAGTGATACCAGTGAGTGAGCGGCCAAGCCGATGTAGAAAGGGTGACTCCGCGCCGGATAGTCATAAGAACTGAGCGCATCTTTGATGCCTCTGATACTGCTAGTATAAAAGGAGTACGTCCTCGACGCCACTTGGGTTCACAAAATAAGTTTATCAAAGTAGACTAGGAGGTATGACTCCCGTTAAAAACCAGTTTTAGAAAATAGTAAAACGGTGAGAGTTCCCTCTAGAAAATAGTAGTAGTAAAATTCAACGAACGTAATGAGGTCGTACCACAAACAAGTGAAAATGCTCAATCAATGTAAGCATGGCATCACCAGTATCCAAACAAGGTGCACGTAATTAGAACAGAAATACCCCATAATACCACACTATCACAGCAAGGGAAACTAACCTGGAATCCAATTGCTCCTCGACTACAGCCTCGGGCCCAACAATATACAATAAAAACAAGGCATCAAAAGTCTACCGCTAAATAGGAAATGAAAAAATTGAGAGATAGCTCATCATCAACACGGGGGGGGGGGGGAGAAATTTATCTAGGATCAACGCCTAACCCAAAAATATGTCATCTCAGCCAACGAGCACAGCTAAGCCAAACCTACGGCTGCGGTGAGCCTCAGAGGTCTCAGGCACTAGCACAAAGCACACAATCCAAAACAAGCCTTACCGAATGCTACGCCTAGCTATAAGGGTGGTACATTCTATGATAAATCACCTAAGGCTCAAACCCAGCCTAAGGTCATCAGTACCAATCTTAGACAAGGATAATAACACTAAGCAAAAACCACCACCAAAGCCCAAAGCCTAATCAAAGGATTTTATGAAACTACTCTAGTCTAAAGCTCGATTGGAGTCAAGAAAGAGGAGATTAAAGGAGGAAAGTTCTATACTCGGCAATTACCGACCTAAATCACATGCAATAATTACTATACGATATCTAATTAAGCTCCGTCAAAGTAGGAGACCGAAGCCTACCTCGAAATCGATCACGTGCGCTCTGAATCCACCCAATTGAAGCTTTCCAAATTCGAATCACCTGCAATCGCCACCATGCTAACAAAATAGTAATCTCGACTTCATTACGGACGTTTTGACACCATAATCGAAAGAATCGAAGATGGACCAATTTCGAAGTCAAAATGGGGAAATGTGGGACCAGCTCCAGATTTTCTGGAATAGACTCTGTGAAGAGGTCTCAAACCCTCCCCCGAACTAGTGTTCAAAAACTTAACACCCCTCGGGGCTTGGATCAGCTCCATGCAAATAACAACAATTAAAGCAAAACTTTACACAGTTAGCTTAGGATAGCAACTTACGCCTCGAATTCATGGAAATTGAGGAACACCTATCACTCTCCGAGCTAAGACCCACATAGCCAACACAAATATGAACATCTGGGACTTCGAATCAACGAAAACCGACTTAAAATGGGAGAGATACAATTTTCCAAACTTTTCTTCAAATGAAACCCGACCTCCACTTTATATACTGCCAGGCGCACATACCTCCGTGAATGCACCTACTCGTCCGCAAATGCGGAGGGGAAGCAACCACCACTCTGTGAACTCGGCCAAGGACATGCGAACGCGGAGGGTTAGGATTCATGCCTTTGCAAATACGGAACCCTATCTGTGAACGTGGAGAGGAAGATTTCCCAGACCTCCGCGAATGCAGAGACCTATTTGCGAACGTGGGGAAGAAGATCTCAAACCTCTGTGAACGCGGAGCCAACTCCACGAACGCTGAGAAGGAAGGCCCACACCTCTGCGACACAGAGACAACCCGCAAACGCGGAGAAGGAATGGGTCTGCAACTTCAGCTGTTCACCAGCTGAGTTTTGGCCCTTCCAAAAACTACGATGGCGTGCGCGGGATTCGTTCGGAACCCTATGCACACAAACGAGATATGCTACCCCATCAAATTTGACATTTCAGACTCAACGGCACAGTTGAAATTTCCATACGAGGTCGTTTTGACAAAATGTGGGTCCCACACCCAAAGCGCCATTTAGGCCAAATTCTTCAAAGGGCCTCGAAATTTGACCAAAAGCCCCGAGAAGCACACGAAGGGTCATTCTAGACCAAACTCGGCAATCCAAAACTAACCGCTCTAACGAAATCCTCATATGAGCGCGTTTACCAAGAATGCTGACCAAAGTCAATCCTAAGCCAAATTTCAAAGGCTAAAGCACCAAATGGCCCCAAAGTCACACCGAAAGCCTCGGGAGTCGTTCCCACCATGCTACTAGCTTAATTTGTCCACTTTGGAGCTGATGGAACCATTAGAATTCCACTCTGAGACTGATTTCTGGGTGTTTTGACTGAAGTCATCAATTGAAACTCCGAAAGCTCCCAAACACAGAGACGGTCATAAAACCCAAACAAACCACGAGGCGACCGAACAGTTTGTGTCAGCAAGTCATAAATGACTTGGGGTCCCTACCGAAAAGCTAAGCTCTAAACGCTGAAAGGATTAGAAAATGGAAAAAATGACCTAGAGGATCATTAAGCATCCACTACTAAAAGGACTTTCGTCTGTGAAAGTAGTAGGATAGTTACAATCTGAAGGCACGAAAGATGGGGATACAGGGCCCACATGCTCCGCCAGACCCTCAGACACCCTCACGAATCGAACAACGCCCACACAGAACTCAGCTAGGCTGAGAGGAACATCACTAAATTCCCTTCGAACTCCACAAGCTCTTCCAACTCCCTTTTGGGCTCTAACTTTCGCTCAATTAACCTGAGCTCGACCGTAAACACCAAGTTCATCTGAGGAAAACCAAAAACCACACTGAAACAACCGAAATGAGAAACACAGGACCATGGCAGATGCAACTCAGCTCATAATTCAAAATGCTTGCCTTATGCTCCAAATCCGTACTCTTCTGGACACCAAGTGTGTTCTGCCGATCCTTGGCCATCCTGAATACCACCGACACCATCTGAACCTTCATTACAGAACCCAACAACACAAACCTCGGAGAAGTTATTCACTCTATCTGAGCATCAGGGATCAACACCCACCAAAATAGGATACTCAACCCATGGCAAGGCCAAAAATTTTAATCTCAACTTCAAAAGCCAGCAGTCCAAGTTGAAGCTCAACCTCGTGAAATTTATACTCTACTCACAAGGGAGAGCATCATGCGAACGACGAGGCTACACTGAGCTTAGCTCCATTGACTACCCTTACCACAGGAACTTCCAAAACACCGACACCATAAGCCCACAACTACTTAGTGAGTGCAACTCTGATCTAGCCATCCTAGTCCAAGAAGAACCAAATCGGTAAGCAGCGAATAATCATAGACAACCAATCGATAACGGTCCAAGGGCACCAATCCCTATCTACGAACACCGCAAGACATCCAATATTCTTAAAGCCAAATTTCCATCCAGAACAAGTTCAAAAATCTCACATTTCACGAATTACATAAACCCCATCCTAGATGATGGACCTTTTTAATCAATCTCTAGTTCTCTAACAGAAGCTAAAAATCTGAACCCACCAAGGGACACCACCATTTTGGCTCCAGAACACATCCAAGACCTCGAGAGCTACCAGCCCAACTGCAAAGAGCCAGCCACAACAAAAACAAGGGGCAACAAGAAGCCACATGTTCCCAAATCCCAACTAGCCATAGGCAGTACAAAAACCACCAAAAGCGATGCTTCAAGAGGACCGAGCGAGCAGACCATAGTAGCCACCACGTCCGCCATGGGGCGATGAATCAGATAAATCGAATGAGCGAACCACCACTATGCATACTCATGAGTTGAGAACTATCTAGGGCGAGGGAGGGAAACCACAAGCCCATCTACCGACAGACCACAGAAGACTACTCCACCCTTCTCACATCTCCAACAGCCACAAAATTTCCAACCACCAATAAACCTTAAATATCACGAGTGCCACAAAGAAACCAATCAGGTAGGTACAAAGGGAGCAAACCTCAACTTCACAGTCTCATGGCTGAAAAAAACTGATAAACAAAAGGAAGGATCAACAAGCGGGATCCGCTACGACTCCGAAGATGCGATACCCCATCCTTAGCTACGAACCCAAAACAATACCAAGCAACGAAGATAATCGTCTAAGCAAAGAAAACTAGAACGACATGAGTGAAATACTAACCAATGCAACACTAGCTATGCACAAAGGTAAGAAGAGCTAGTCAACCACCAGTCCAACAGGACTGCACACAACTAAGGCGACCCTCTAAGCCAACTAGAACAAACAACATAACTCCAAGAAGTGACAGAGCTGGTCTAACCACCACTCTAGCAAGGATCGGCACCACAACAACATCAACCAGTAAGGGGGACCAAAAGGTAAAGCTTACTAGCCCGACTGCAAACCCCAAACACAGCTACCAAGGCAAAGGAAAGGGAAGTGGCTCAACCACTGCTCTCAGAAATGGGAATCCGACCCAATCGATCCACTACTAAAGAAATCAACTACGAAGCTATAACACTTCTTAAACAAAAGCTTGATGAACTTGGGACTGGGTTACCTTTTGATGCCTCATCAGAATTGCATTTAAACCATCCATTTAGAGAACTGACATGTACTCTTCCAAGTACTACACCATTTGTGGCAAGTTACCTGGGATATCCTTTAACAAAGGATATGTCACATTTGCAAGCATATGAAGAGTGTGACTAATCTCACTTACAACTCGATTATTAGTCATAGATCCTCCATTAGTAACCATATTTCTTCTTCTCCATAAATGGCACAAAATGATAGAAAGAGCAGCTTGAAATAATGGCCTAAGCTTATCCCAACATTTAATCTTCCACCATTATACAATAGTTTGTTTTAACTATATAAAAGGACCTAACAACATGGCAACAATAGAAAAGTTTCCCCAAACACTTTGCATAACTTCACCGGTCAAAAATAGATGTGTGATAGCCTCTTGTTGAAATTGTTGACAACATCTACACATAGAGACTAAAGGGACTCCCCATGTGCCACAATGTCATCTATAACTTTAGATTCCACAACCTCCACATAAAAATAATTTTTTTATTAGAAGACCTTTTTATCCAAAATTTCTTCAAAAACAATATCTCTTGCTTCTTTGGTCTCCAGATTTCCTAGGCACTTTTCACAGTAAAATTTCCTTTAGTAGATGCCATCCACCATGTCCTGTCGTTGTCATTCGAGCAATTCCATATCCTAAGGTTCTATTATACATGTTCAGCAATTTGATCAGGCAAATGTTGATGTAGTTTTTCATGATTCCAATTCCCATTACTCGTAAAGAAGCTCACCTCGTCTATGCTACTGTTAAGAACAAATTCTGTGTCTATATTTTGGTATAAAGGTCCAAGTTTAGTCCAGTTGTCATGCCAAACATCTAAATCACCCCTTCTTGGTTCCCACCAAGTTTCTTTCTCAACTCTGCCTCTAGCTTCCAACATTTGTTTCCATAAGTGTAAACCTCCTTTCCATTGCTCCACAGTAGGAATGTATCTTTTGCAATACTTGGTCCATATAAAATTATATCAAAGAGTGCTAATTGTTCTAAACTTCCACCATAACTTTGCAAATAAGGTTTTTGAAATATCAAATAAAGATCTGAAATCTAGCTCTCCTTCTTGTTTAAGGAAGAATAATTTCAACCAAGAAACCCAATTTTTAGATCTTCCCTCTTCCTTATTGCTCCAAAATAACCTTGAAAAAGTCTTATGAAACTTATTCAAGGTGTATTTTGTAGGAGCTAAAGCTGATAATAGATAGATATCAAAACAACTTTGCCACCCAAAGACAATAATTACCCTTCCAGTTCTGCAATTTTCCTTTTACCTTCTTGATGATTTCATTATAAAACATCTTCTTCTTTATTGAATGAAAAACTGGACACCCTAAATATATGAATGAGAACACACCTTTTTCCATTCCTATGATTAAGCCCACCTGTTTTACAATAGAAGAAGAAGTCTTATGAAATAAAAAATAAGCTCTCTTATCTTTGTTGATTAGTTGACCTGAGATCTCCGCATATGTCCTCGGCACTTCCACAACTAGCTCAAAGAGATACTTTATCTGCAGAAGTAATATAATAGTGTCGTCTGCGTAAGACAGGTGATTTAGCTTCTCACTCCACCTTGGTAAACCATACCACTTATATAAACTGTTATCAAACAAAGCATTCAATGATTTGGACATCACTTCTGCAGCTAGGATAAACAGAGCCGAGGATAAGGGGTCCCCTTGCTTCACTCCCCTGGTAAAGTGAAAAAACCCATGACTTTGCCCATTAAACAAAATAGAATACCAGTTGTTTGCAATCAATCTCCGTACCATGTACATGAAAATCTCATTGAAACCCATCTTTCTTATCACATGAGTTAAATATAGCCTATATACTCTATCATATATCTTAAACATATCTAGCTTGACAACAACATTAGCAGGTCTACCTATTTTCCTTATATCCATCACAATCTCCTAAGTTAGTAAGACATTCTCAATTATACACCTCCCCTTTACAAATCCAGCTTGAGTAGGAGATATCAACTTGGGTAGAATATCTTCTATTCTTCCATGTACCACTCTAGAGATGATCTTATTAATGAAATTACTAAGGCTTATAAGCCTCAAGTCTGAAAATGAATTGACCAACTCCTTTTTTGGTAGCAGTACCAGATTTGTATGTCCGATTGACTTGGGCAAAGTATTACCTTCAAAAAAGGCTTTTACTACCCTATAAACATCATAGCCATTAATGTCCCAACAAGATTGAAAAAAATTACCATTCAAGCCATCTGATTTTTGTAAGTACAAGAAAAAAAGTTATTTTTACTTGGTGTCCCGTATTCTTATTGGGATTCAATCAGACTTGGATAATGGAAATATTCAACTTGAGGGTAAACTTCTTTCTAACGAAGGTAACTCATGCCCAAGACTCAAATCTAACACTTCTAGTTGAGGATGAAGGAATATTAACTTCTACTCCACCACAATCCTTGTTGGTAGAACACAACAATTTACTCCAACATATTTCCAAATATGCAAGAGAAAATAAATTAAGTTATTATTAGTCCCAATTATTGTTGTGGTAGGATGTATATGATCCATCCATCCTTAACTAGAGAGTCTAGGGTTTGAGCCTTGGATATGAAGAAAATCTTGTTAGAGAGTGTCTCTCAAAATTCGAATTATTCAGAGATTAAATATGATATACTGGAAATTGAGTGAACACAATATTAATTACAATATATAATTTATTCTGAATTCCATTGGAACTCTTTTATAAAGAAGAATGATAGTTAGTAAACTGTTGTCACATTTAATATTCCATTGAGAAATATTATTTTTTTAACTTTCAATATGTGTTTAAAAGAAAATATAATTATGGTATCAGAATAAATAGAATGTAATTCTTAGTATTGAATTTATGTAACTATTTACTCCTAATTTTTATTCAATACCATGACATTTAATAGGTTAAAACTCAAGATTTTATTTGGAGCTATGAAAATCATTATCATATACAGCAAGAAAACTAGTAACAAAATTAACAGGACGATACTTTATATGTAGAGAACACAAAATAGATACAAAATTAAATGTTCTCATTAAGGAGATTTGAGGGCTTATTCACTAAAAGATGGAGGATTGATGGGCCTAATCTCATAATCTTTGAGCTCACCCTCAAATTCTTTTTGTAAATTATCCAATTTTCATAAGTATAACAAGAAAAAGTATTTTAATTTACTTGGTGTATGGCATTCTTATTGGGATTCAATTTGATTCGGATAATGAAAAGTCTCAAATTGAGGGTAAACCTCTTTCCAACAAAGGTAACTCATTTTCAAGACTCGAACCTGACACTTCTGGTTAAGGATGAAGGAATATCAATTTTTACACCACCACAATCCTTGTTGGTAGAACACAACTAATAAATCCAGCATATAGCCAAATATTCAAGAAAAAATAAATTAAGTTGTTATTAGTACCAACAATAGTTGTGGTAAGATGTATATGATCCATCTACCCTTAACCAAAGATATCAGGTTTGAGCCTTGGGTATGAAGAAACTCTTGTTAGAGAGTGTCCCTCAAAATCCGAATTGATCGGGAATACAATATGATATATTGAAAATGAAGTGAAAATAATATTAATTATAATTTAAATTTATTGTAAATTCCATTAGAACTTTTTTATCTAGAAAAATGATCATTTCTATAATAATGAGTTTTAACATTTAATATTCCATTGAGATATGTTATTTTTTACCTTTCAATATGTGTTTAAAATAATTTTTTTAAAAAACATATAAATATGGCATCCGAATAAATAGAATTTAATTCTTTGTAGTGAATTTCTATTGATATTTGCTCCTCCTGATTTTGATTCAATTCCATGCCATTTAATATGTTATGAACACAAAAAATTTATTTGGAGTTATAAAGATCATCATCATATACCACTAGAAATGCTAATAAGAAATATTAATCAAATTGACAAACAATCATTTCCTTAAAAAAATTATCTTTATCAAAATTAAATGAATCTAAATTAATAACATCGAAAAAAAATAAAGATAGAGACGATACTTTGTATATAGAGAACACAAAACAGATAATTTTTTCATTAAGGAGATTGATGAATTATTCACTAAAAGATAGTGAAATGATGAGCCTAATCTCATAATATTGAAGCTCACCCTCAAATTCTTTTTACAAAATGTCTGATTTTTGTATGTAAAAGAAGAAAAAGTTTTTTTTACTTGGTATCCGATATTGTTATTGGGACTCAATTAGTTTAGAATAATGAAAAGTCCTAAATTGAGGATAAAATTCTTTCTAACAAAGGTAACTCATGCCCAAGACTCGAACCTGACACTTCTGGTTAAGGATGAAGGAATACTAACTTATACTACACCACAATTCTAGTTGGTAGAACACAACAAAAGTATATTAAAAAGAAATAAATTAAGTAATTATTAGTACCAACAATAGTTGTGGTGGAATGCATATCATCCATCCATCCTTAACCAGAGGTCTCGGGTTTGAGCCTTGGATATGAAGAAATCTTTGTTAAAGTGTGTCCCTTCGAATCCAAATTAGTTGTAGATTCAATATGATATATTGAAAATCGAGTTAACACAATATAATTTACAATTTATTTTAAATTCCATCAGAAATCTTTTATCTAAAAGAATGATAGTTTCTCTAATAATGAGTTATCAGATTTAATATTCCATTGAGAGGTGTTATTTTTTAAGTTTCAATATGTGTGTGAAAGAAAATATTATTAAGGCATTAGAATAAATAGAATTTACTTCTTACTAGTGAATTTCTATTAATATTTACCTCTCCTGAATTTGATTCAGTACCATGATATTGAATAGGTTAAGAACACAAGATTTTTATTTGGAAGTATAAAAATCATCATCAGCTACTGCAAGAGTAAATTATTTTAACAGATAAAGACGATAGTAAATGTTTTCATTAAAAAGATTAAGGAGTTATTCACTAAAAGATGGAGGATTGGTGAGCCTAATCCCATAATCTTTTAGGTCACCCTCAAATTCTTTTTGCAAAATTTCTGATTTTCATAAGTACTAGAAGAAAAAGTTTCTTTACTTACATGGTGTTCGGTATTCTTAGTGGGGCTCAATTAGACTCGGATAATGAAAATTTCCATATTGAGGGTAAATCTCTTTCTAACAAAGGTAACTCTTGCCTATGACTCGAACCTGACACTTCTAGTTCAGGATGAAGGAATAGTAACTTCTACTTCACCACAATCCTTGTTGGTAGAACACAACTTAATCCAACATATTGCCAAATATGCAAGAGAAAGTAAATTAAGTTATTATTAGTACCAATAATAGTTGTGGTAGGATATGTATTATCCAGAAGTCTCGGGCTTGAGCCTTGGATATGATGAAAATTTTGTTAGAGAGAGTCTCTGAAATTCGAATTAGTCAGAGATTCAATATGATCTATTGAAATCGAGTGAACACAATATTAATTACAATTTATAATTTGTACTGAATTCCATTAGAACTCTTTTATCAAGAAGAATGATAGTTAGTAGTGAGTTATCACATTTAATAGGTTAAAACACAAGATTTTATTTAGAGCTATAAAAATCATCACTATGTACAGTAGGGAAAACTAGCAACAAAATTACTCGAAATGACATACAATCATTTCCTTCAAAACAAATTATCATTATCAACAATAAATGAATCTAAATTAATAGGACAAAAAATAGAAAATAACATACATGATGATACTTGATATGTAGAAAACATACAATAGATTAAAAAAAATGTTCTCATTAAGGAGATTTGAAGGGTTATTCACTAAAATATGGGGGATTGATGAGCCTAATCTAAAAATCTTTTAACTCACCCTCAAATTCTTTTTGTAAAATATCTAATTTTCATAAGTATAAGAAGAAAGAGTATCTTAATTTACTTGGTGTCCGGTATTCTTATTGGGACTCAATTCGATTCGGATAATGGAAAGTCACAAATTGAGGGTAAACCTCTTTCCAACAAAGGTAACTCATATCCAAGACTCGAACCTGACACTACTGGTTAAGGATGAAGGAATATCAACTTCTACTCCACCACAATCCTTCTTGGTAGCCAAATATTCAAGAAAAAGTAAATTAAGTTGTTATTAGTACCAACAATAGTTGTGGTGAGATGTATATGATACATCTATCCTTAACCAGAGGTATCTAGTTTGAGCCTTATGTATGAACAAAATCATGTTAGAGAGTGTCCTTCAAAATCAAAATTAGTTGGGAATACAATATGATATATTGGAAATCAAAAAATAATATTAATTAAAAATTATTGTAAATACCTTAGAACTCTTTTATCTAGAAAAATGATCATTTCTATAATAATGAGTTTTCACATTGAATATTCTGTTGAGATATGTTATTTTTTACCTTTCAATATGTGTTTAAATAATTTTAAAAAAATAAATAAATATGGCATCCGAATAAATAGAATTTAATTCTTTGTAATGAAATTCTATTGATATTTACTCCTTCTGATTTTGATTCAATTCCATGTAATTTAATATGTTATTTGGAGTTATAAAAATCATCATCATATACCGCGAGAAAAGCTAATCACAAAATTAATCTAATTGACAAACAATCATTTCCTAAATAAAAATTATCTTTATCATCATGATTAAATGAATTTAAATTAATAACACCGAAAAAAAAATGATACTTTGTATATAGAGAACACAAAACAGACAAAAAATAAATATTTTCATTACTAAGATTGAGGAATTATTCACTAAAATATAGAGGAATGATAAGCCTAATCACATAATATTTAACCTCACCCTCAAACTCTTCTTACAAAATGTCTGAATTTTGTAAGTAAAAGAAGAAAAGGTTTTTTTACTTGGTATTCGATATTCTTATTGCGACGCAAATAGGTTTGGATAATGAAAAGTCGCAAATTGAGGGTAAAATTCTTTCAAAGAAAGGTAACTCATGCCCAAGACTCGAAGTTGACACTTCTGGTTAAGGATGAAGGAATAGTAACTTCTACTACAACACAATCCTTGTTAGTAGAATAGAACAAAAATATCAAACATATTGCCAAGCATTAAAAAGAAAGAAAATTAAGTAATTATTAGTACCAACAATAGTTGTGGTGGGATGTATATGATCCATTCATCCTTAACCAGAGGTCTCGGGTTTGACCCTTCGCTATGAAGAAATCTTTGTTAAGGAGTGTTCCTTGAAATCCAAATTAGTCGTAGATTCATTATGATATATAGAAAATCGAGTTAACACAATATTAATTACAATTTACAATTATTCTAAATTCCATCGAAAATCTTTTATCTAAAAGAATGACAATGTCTATAATAATGAGTTATCTGATTGGATATTTCATTGAGATGAGTTATTTTTTAACTTTTAATATATGTGTGAAAGAAAATATTAATATGGCATCAGAATAAATAGAATTTACTTCTTACTAGTGAATTTCTATTAATATTAACTCCTCTTGATTTTGATTCAGCACCATGATATTTAATAGGTTAAGAACGAAAGATATTTATTTGGAACTACAAAACTCATCATCATCTACTGCAAGAGTAAATTATTTTAACAGATAAAGACGATAGTAAATATTTTCATTAAAGAGATTAAGGGGTTATTCACTAAATGATGGAGGATTGGTGAGCCAAATCCAATGATCTTATAGGCAACCTCAAATTCTTTTTGCGAAATTTCTGATTTTCATAAGTACCTAAAGAAAAAGTTTCTTTATTTACATGGTGTTCGGTATTCTTAGTGGGACTCAATTAGATTTGGATAAAGAAAAGTCTCAGATTGAGTGTAAAGCTCTTTTTAACAAAGGTAACTAATGCCCAAGAATCGAACCTCGCACTTCTGGTTAAGGATTTAGGAATATTAACTTCTACTCCACCACAATCCTTGGTGGTAAAACACAACAGATAAATCAAACATATTGCCAATGTTCAGTAGAAAGTAATTTAAGTTATCATTATTACCAACAATAGTTGTGGTGGGATATATGTGATCCATCCATCCTTAACCAGAGGTCTCATGTTTGAGCTTTGGGTATAAAGAAATTTTGTTAGAGACTGTCCCTATGAATCCGAATTAATTAGGTACTCAATATGATATATTGAAACCAAGTGAAAACAATATTACCTACAATTTAAAATTTATTCTAAATTCCATTGGAACTCTTTTATCTAGAAGAATGATAATTACTATAATAATGAGTTATCACGTTTAATATTCCATTAAGATGTGTTGTTGTTTACCTTTCAATATCTTTTTAATAGAAATATAAAAAGAAAAAATCTATATGGCATCAGAATATATAGAATTTAATTCTTAATAGTAATTTAATATTTATATTTAATCCTCCTGATTTGTATTTAATACCATGCCTTTTAATAGGTTTAGAACACAAGATTTTTATTTAGTGCTATAAAAATTATTATATACCATAATGAAAACTAGGCACAAAATTAATTTAATTGACAAACAATTAATTCTTTCAAAAGAAAATTATTCTTATCAACATTAATTGAATCTATATTAGTAGCACAGAAAAATAAAATAAAGATAAAGATGATACTCTATATGTTGAGAACACAAAACAAATAAAAAGTAAATATTTTCATTAAGGAAATTGAGGGGTTATTCACTAAAAGATGGAGGATTGATGAGCCTAATATCATAATATTTGGGTTCATCCCCAAATTCTTTTCTGCAACATGTTTGATTTTCATAAGTACAAAAGGTTTTTCTTAGTTGGGGTTCGATATTCTTATTGGGACTCGATTAGCTTTGGGTAATGGAAAGTTCCAAATTGAGGGTTTACTTTCTAACAAAGGTAACTCATGCCCAAGACTCGAACCTTTAACTTCTAGTTAAGGATGAACTAATATTAACTTCTACTCCACCACAATCCTTGTTGATAGAACACAACAACTTAATCCAATACATTGCAAAAATATGCAAGAGAAAGTAAATTAAGTTATTATTAGTACCAATAATAGTTGTGGTGGGATGTATATGATTCATCCATTCTTAAACTGAGGCCTCGGGTTTGAGCCTTTGTGTCACGATAAAAATTTTTAAGTCATGATGGCACTTACTACGTCCCACCAGTAGGTAAGTCGAACCCATAGCCCAGAACTAGAAGAGACGGGCTATTGCACGGAAGAAAAGAATTGCGAAAGATAAATAATAATATAAGAACAAAGGGAAAAGAAAGAATCAAATCAATACAAAACCAACCCTAGACCTGGTATCAGCTGGTATTTGAGCAACTATCAAAAACAGGAGTACAATAACAATACAATAATATAGAACTATCTCTGGAAACAAGATAAGACTAGTCCTAACTAAAGCAGAGGGTGTGAGGCAACTCTAAATGCCAAGAGCTCATCCAAGTCTCCAAATCCCAAAGCTGCTCCGCACGAGAACCAAATCAGCAGCGAGAACTCGTACTATGATCTGCAGGATGCAGAAGTGTAGTATGAGTACCAATAACGGGTACTCAGTAGGCATAGGCCGACTGAGCTCCGAAGATAAAATAAGCATAAAAAACATTTAAGAAGGGAGCATATATCACATATAGCTAACGGAACAACATGAATATCATAATAAGAAACAGACTGAAGTAAAGCATAGAGAGTAAAGAAAGCAGATAAAGGAAGTAAGTGATGAACCTAGATGTGCTAGCCCATCAACCTAAACACGACAAGGCTTTACTAAGGGAGACAACTATCCCAAAGGCATACTAACATAAACAATCACATATATCAAGTAAAAGCTAAGAAGGCTATCCCAAATCAAACATTTACAAAAGCATCAAACAGAGGGAACAAGGGCAGTATCTACCTTCAAACAAAGAACCACCCTTCATACTGTGACAAGTAAGTAAATAGTAAAAAAAATAACCTTGCCGAGCCCCTACGTCCCCAGAAAGTACACCACAACAAACTAAACCCGTACAGCCCCCCATATGACTAACAAGTACAAACAACAATCAATTATGCTGGTTATAGGAAATGCATGATGAATGAGAGTTATGCAATAAAATCAGTAGTACCAATAATGCCAAGATATATACACCTACCCCTCATTCCCAAACAGCGAGGTATGACCCATCCGCACCTTCCTTTTCCTGTTCAATGGGTCACACGGATAGAGGAATCCATGAGGGACTCGAGAGTGTCCATATATACCAGCCTGGTCCTGATCCAGGACTTTCCACTCTGTTAGTAAGACTGGAGATAATCAACATAACCACAATAGTATAGAAAGGGTCAGCTACTCTTCAACCGGTCAGGTTAAAATGAGCACATCCAAGATGCCTCTAAATCTAAAGTCCATTTGTAAAGTAGTAAAGGTAGTACGACCCCCATAAAAGATCAGTTTGAAAAGTAATCAAGCGAAAATCCTACTTTCTAAAAAGTATCATGAGAACTAATGCATGCACCGGGTCATACTACAAGTCACGTGAGCATGAGGATATCAATGCAATGCATGCCATCACCAGCATCCAAACGACACATTCACAATCACAAATAATATAAATAACTACCACCTCACTCCTAGGGTACGGGAACTAACCTGAGATCCAGCTGGTCCTCAACCAAAGCCTTGGGCCCAAAATACCTCAACAAACTCAACTATGCTAAAAAAACAAGAAAAACCTCTAAAAAAGCAGCAAAAAGGATCACAAGGAGTCAACAAAACAAAGGAGTACACGAGGAACACCTCATCCACCATCAAAAGAGGCACAAGCACAACTAACTCCGTCCTACGACAACCATAAGCATTGAAGGGTCCAAAACTAACAAAGGGATATGAACCTCATCATAGGTACAAGTCTAACCAAAGTGAAACCCCTCAAGCCACAAAATCTCATGGTGCCTGCACTAGCGAAAGGAACCAAACCTCAGAACCATTCCCAAGAAGAAGCTATAATATCTAAGGATAAACCGAAACTCATTTCAAAGGTACTACTCACACCGACTACCAACAAGGTACAAAACAACAACTCTAAAGAGGTTAAAAGTACTAAACTAAGGCACAAACAAATAATCTCCAATCTAAACCAAGGACTTAACAATTCTAACTATCCTAAAGCTCAACCGGGAATCAAGAAATAAGGCTAAGGGAGACACATCCTAAATCTCCTACACACAATCCCAAAACACAAGCAATAAATGTTAAACATTATCTAAGAAAGCTTAATATAAGAACAAGTAGATCGTAGCCTACCTCGAAGCTGATACACGTGCTCCAAAATCACTGAACTGGAGATATTAACCTTTAAAATGCCTCCAAACATCGCCACGCTAACAAATTATTGATCATAACGTCAAAACAAATGTTTAGATACCAAGATCGCAACAATCGAAGATGGGCCCAAAATTGAGTCAAAATGAGAATGTAGGACCCATACTGGGAATCCCAAAATCGACTTTGTCAAAAGGTCCAAAATAGCTGAAGGAACTTATGTCCCGAAAATGGACACGATTCGAGCTCAAAAATGGGCTAAATTAGTCCATACAATTTAAAACACCAAAAAACACAAAACAAGGTTAGGCAGCCCCTTTGGGGAAGAATATACTCAGAACGACGATTTTCACATCTCCTCAAACACTCTAACACATATCCACAATCAACACAAACCTCCAGCACTTGGAATAAACTAATATGGAGCTCTCTAGCTCCTAAAATTGCAAAAAGAGAGAACGGGGTCGGCCTGAAATGGCTGTTTTAAAAGACCAAGCAGTAGACCTTCACGTACGCGGAGGAAAAACACCACAAACCTCCGCAAACGTGGAGGGTAACCTCAGCAGACCTTCGCAAATGCGGGGACCAGGTGTGCGAACATGGAAGAGAACTTCCTCCTTCTTCACGAATGTGGGGACCAGATCCACAAATGTGGAGGGGAACTTCTTCCTTCTCTGCGAACGCAGGGACCAGGTCCGCGAATGCGGAGACCAGCCCAAGCTGCACCAGCAAAATGGGCTAAGTGTTCAAAAACTTTGAACAAGCCCTCAGAATTCATTCGTGGTTCAAATGATGCCAACCAAAAGTGCAAATCACTTGGAAATGACATTCCAGACTCAATGGAATCGACGAAACAGCCAACCGACATCGTTTCATTAAAATGTTGACCAAAGTCAACAATTTACAAAGAAATACAAATAAAATGCCAAAAGTTAGAAACTCATCATGATACCTTCGAGAACTAAATCAAAGGTTGTCCTAGATCAAACTCGACATTTCAGAGCTAACCATGCTAATGAAATTTGATTCTGAGCACATTTACCAAGAAATTTGACCAAAGTCAAACTTTAAAAGTAAAATACCTATTCGCACCTACTCCAAATGGAAGCCTCAAAACCCAAACGATCATCACACTAGAGCAAAATGACTCTTCAAGAGCTCTTGGAACTGATAGAATTTCGTTCCGACGTTAGAATCGCCGGATGTTGACTAAAGTTAACTCTTTCAAGCTTAAGACCTTCAAACTCAAAAACACGCACCAAATTCAATGAACAATCTAGCGACCAAACTATCAATCCCAGCAGGTCATAAATGACTTAGGGCCGCTACAGGAAAGCCCTAAAAACTGAAAAGATCAGAAATAACATAAATGACCTTGAGGGTCATACACTTGGATATGAAGAAAAATTTGTTAGAGAGTGTCCCTCGAAATCCAAACTAGTGAGTGACTTAATATGATACATTAAAAACCAAGTGAAAACAATACTAATTACAATTTACAATTTATTCTGAATTCCATTGGAACTCGTTTATCAAGAAGAATGTTAATTTCTATAATAATGAGTTATTATGTTTAATATTCCACTGAGATATGTTAGTTTTAAACTTTCAATAAGTGTTTAAAAGAAAATATAATTATGGTATCAGAATAAATAGAATTTACTTCTTAATAGTGAATTTATGTTACTATATACTCCTCCTAATTTTTATTCAATACCATGACATTTAATAGGTTGAGAACACAAAATTTTTATTTAAAACTATAAAAGCATCATCATACACTACAATGAAGACTTGGCATAAAATTAATCTAGTTGACAAAAAATCATTTCCTTTTACAAAATTATCATTATCAATATTAACTGAATCTAAATTAATACCACATAAAAAGAAATAAAATAAAGATAAAGTTGATACTTTATATGTAGAGAACACAAAACAAATAAAAAGTATAAGTTTTCATTAAGGAGATTGTGGAGTTATTTACTAAAAGATGGAGTATTGATGAACTTAATCTCATAATAATTGAGCTCACCCTCAAATTCTTTTTTACAAAATGTCTGATTTTTTTCTTAAAACAGCCCAAGAGTGCCTTATCATATCATATTATACAACCAATGGAAAGATCCTAACCTCAAAGTTGGAATACAATTTTGCCCTTTGCCCCAATACGATAGTTAAATATTATATTAATTAAATAATAAGTATTAGTTGTAATTCCTTTTTATTCCTGTTAATATTAATTAAATTATAACTATAAGTTGTAATTCCTTTTTCTGCCTGTTATTTAATTTTCTGCTCCTTAAAAGTTTTTAATTTGATAATTAGTGGAATTCCTATTTTAATGCTCCTAATAATTCCTACTTTAATACTCCATTGGATTACTATTTTGTCTCTAAATCTAATCAAAATGTTATAAAATATATACTTATATATAAAAGTGAAATACCACTACAAATTTTCAGATGAATTAAAATTACAAACCATTTTTTATTTTAATTTCTAGCAATATCTCAATAGTTTCATTCGTAGATTAGTACGTTTCCACATTGAGTATACATCATTTATTTTAAATGAAATAATGGCTACATAATGGATTAGGAAAATAATTCAATGTAGAAATGTATTTGATATATTAATGTATTCTTATTAAATACTAAGTAATGGCTATGATAATCAACAATTTATAGTAGACTTTTCAGCTCCTATGTTTAAAAAATAAAAATTTGACTATTCATATTCAGATGAATTACAAATAATGACTCACATTTAATATAGATTATTACATAAAATTTCAGTTACAAAAGAGTGAATAAATAGGGGATTAGGCTCTATTCCATCACACTTCCAACTTCTTCACAACAACCACATAAATCTGACATATTCACACAAGAATAACATATCATCTTTTTCTCCTAGATTATTAAGAATATTGTAGTGAGGTTGATATTTAGTTTTTTCCATATAAAATAATTGTTGTTTAATTGTATGTTATGGTGGTTTGAAATGCAGATTTAGGATGCTAGCTTTTTGAAATTACTCCTACAATTGTACAACTAAAAGAAGGTTAGTTTTCTATTTACACTTTAAAATCGTTAAATGTACTATATTTGTGCTTAATCTAGGGTAAGATTTTAGATTTGATGTGTTTAGACTTTAGAGCTATTTGTACTAACACTAATTTTGGAAATTTTTGTACAACTCGTTTTGTATCATGTCATATTGTAGTTGAAAAAGAACCACATATTTATTATATTTTTACACATTGCACCTTTTTTTTTTTTTTACACATTGCACCTTTATAACTAAATTTAATTATTTTCCTAAGTTTTGACAATTCCTAATATTTTGTATTGAACAATAAAGTCATCTGAGTAGGCTAATTATTTATCAAATTCAGCTTGTACTTTCTTTCTTCTATTTTTTAATTACTCATTACACACATGTTAAATATAATCTTATTATTTTAAAAAATATATGCAATTGGAATTGGGACAAACGTGCAACGCACGTGCCTAGAAACTAGTTATTAATAAATAAACATGTCCAAATGGTCTAGCCCAAAAATAGGCATTCCACAAACAAATAAATAAGGAAATTAAAGTAGCAACAATAGGAAACAAATCAAAGCTAGAAAGCTTCAAGCGTCTTCTTCCCCTCATTGCATCGGGGAAATCGACCACCACTTGAGAGTATCCCCATCAATTGATCTTCATTGTCCTTACTGAAAAAGCAAAGGAAACTTCGGTTGCGTAGCTCAATTGACGAAATCACAATACATTAGGCTAATTTCACCATAGGCGACTTCAACGATCTCACATAGGTACCATGAAATTTGACACATAGGACTTGTAAAAATTCATTGCCAGTAGAAGACTATGTAGAAGGTAACTTCCATCCACTTCAATTAACTCATTAGATCTAAAGTTCTTCGAACATAGATGTAAATCTTTTTTAACCAAATATCTACTGTGTCTTTTTGATAGATTTAGCTTCCGAAGATGCTGATACCACACATCAAAAGCTACACAGTAAACAACCATTTCTAAAGGCCTTGCAATTTTCCAAGTAAACTCACTATTTACCTTCTCAATACCATAGTATTAGTCCAATTCCTTAACCTTCAAGTAGTTATACCTAAAACTAGGAATTCGTTGTGATCTAAGAGAATCATTTTTTGACCTTTTTGGGGTAGTTGTTGCAAAGAATTATAAATTACTGTACCTGCAAAATTGAACACACTGTTAGTTATAAAATCTGCGACTTTATTGCCTTTTCGAAATATATGGTGCACTGTATTAGCCCTTTTTGCCCTCCAAAACTTTATTCTGTCAGTCACCATCCTTAACTTCCAAGGAATACCCCATTTACTGTCACGACCCAAAAACTGAGGTTATGATGGCACACATCCCAAAACCACCCTGATGTGTAAGCCGAACAATAAAACACATACGAGACTCCCAAAGAGGAAGTCAGACCACAACTGAAAAAAAGAGAATAATAACGAAGAATTTTCCAAAACCTGGTGTCAAAAGTGTAAAGAGCATCTAAAACAATCTCTGAATATAAGTATATCATTAGTCTCTGAATAATTGTAAAGACTGAAATGGAAGATGGAGTCAATGGCGACTCGGAGCACATGATCTCACCACTACTCCGAAATGAGCCTGGTCATTAGATAATCAACCACCACGAGGAGTACCCTGACTAGAATCTGCATCAAAAGGGATACAGAAGTAGGGGTGAGTACAATTCACCAGTACTCACTAGCTTTGACCGACTGAGTATAAGGAATTAATCAAACTTATGAAATAAACTAAGGAATGCTTCCACCTGCATACAGAAAAGTCCCACTCCGGCATCAGTGCCGCCGTTTATATAGAATGGCGCAAGTAAAGCAAACACATAAGTCATTGCAATATCAAAGATCATCAGATAAGACACAAACACAAAGATCAATACAATGCAATAAGATAATGCAATGATGTGGTGGTACGGTGGAATCAAGGTTGTCGTACAACCTGTCGTATACACCCTGTCGAGCTAAGGCTTCCAGAAAAGGACCCATGGGTACTCAGAGTCCATATACGAAATTACAATCTCAAAATCTCATCAACTTGCCACCTAACTCGTGGTCAAGGATATAAAAAGTGTCTCATTTTATTTCTCAAATAGAATCTCTACATTTCTCAACTTCCCAAGATCAATGAATATGATGAATGAGGATGAATGCATCACAACACATATGGCATGGAGGCAATAATCAACTCAACATGTAATGAAGGGTTCAAAGTTCTCAAATCTCGACCAAATCTTGTTCAACACTCTCATATAAAAATAATGGGAAAGAGTTCATTTGAAATAAGTGATCACCATTTAGAAAAGCATTTCATTTCACAAAAGTATGCTAAAATCCCCAACTCAACCCCTATCTCGGGCATTACAAGTCAAATAGTGTTACAAGCCTCTCTTACAGGCAACTCATGAATCACATGCTCACAAAGCTAACAGAGTAACAACTAAGGCCCCACATTGTCTAAACTCTACAAATAAACCCCCACACGGGCAACATAATATAATCAAATCCCTACACGGGCATCACAATATACCCAAGCCCCCACACGGGCATCACAATATAATCAAGCCCCCACAAAGACATCACAATATAATATACAATCCCAAATCATATTACGATCCCATCCCAAAGCCTATGACATAAGAACAATCAATTACCCTATCCCAGTCTCAAAGAAGGATAGCCAAACCTACATCGAAGGCCGAAAACTTCACCCGAACACTCTATCGGAGCTTTAACCTCAAATACCAACTCCAAAACGATCCTCAACTATCAAGAATGGAAAGAATTCATCAAAAGAAGCTCAACGATACCCATATAGTAAGGTTTAAGAATCGGGGTTAAAATCATCCAAAAATCACCTCGAAAATGAAAAGGGAAAAACTGGAATTTTACTTGAAAATCAGGTTCTACACATCAAGAGGAGTTCATGGTTGAAAACCCCATTAAAATCTAGTAGGAAACGGATTCGAAATCATGAAATTACAAGTTTTAAAATTTGGAGGAAAAACCCCAAAACCCGCATTGAGATCTTGAATTTTAAAGAACTTTGGAAGATAAAATTGTTAGGAAATGATTTAGAAAAGATAAAAAGACTTACTTCAACGAATTTCCTCAAAAGATTGCTTCAAAATTTGTATCTGCTAAGCTCCAATTGTGTAACAATGGTGGAAATGAGAAAAAGAAGGAGGAAACTCAAAATATGGGCGATATTCAGCCAAAAAGGGTCTGTTGATTGCGGTCAACTTGCACCAACACTAATTGAAACATGTTTTTAACCTTCGAAACTCATTCGGAAGACTATAAAATGAACCAATAGTGAAAATTGATCAGAAAACATGTTTCGGACCCAATGGAATAGTTGGATTTCTAAAAAAATATTTTTATGACCAAAATACCCCTACTGACCTCTTTTAGGCCTAAAACTCAACTTTTAGCCTAAATACCCAAAACGAATTATAAGGTCTTGGGGCTCTAACCAACAACTCTACTAGACCAAACTCGACGTTTCAGACACAACGGAACTGACAGAATCGCCATCCGATGCTCGGATCTCAAAATGTTGACCAAAGTCAACTATCTCCTTAAAAAATCCACCCAAGGTCTCAAAATCACTAAAATCTCTCCTGATCGCATCGGGGACCATACCAAACACAAAAAAAGCACGAAACCGGTAAGGGGAAAGGCCAAAATGGTCATTTCACACAAAAAGATAATTTCACAAGAATTGGGACATTACACTATCCACCACTAAAACACTCGTTCGGTTTCAAATGAAAGGCAAAGTAAAGTATCTGAAAGAGTGAAAAGCTGAGGATATCTATGACGCATGTTGGACTCCACCTCCCAAGTAGCCTCCTCAACTAGCCAGTGTCGTCACTGAACTTTCACTGAATAATATGCTTCGACCTCAATTGTCTAGTCTGTCTATCCAAGATAGCAACAGGCTCCTCCTCAAATGATAAATCATGATCCAATGCATCCGAGTCCCACTAAATCACATGAGAATCATCATGACAGTACCGCTTAAGCATTGAAACATGGAATATGGGATGAATGACTGACAGGTTTTGAGGCAAGGCCAATCTATAGGCTACCTCACCATACTTCTCCAAAATCTCAAAAGGGCCAATAAATGTTGGACTGAGCTTTCCTTTCTTCCCGAACCTCATCACACTCTTAGTGAGTAACACTTTGAGCAACACTCGCTCACCAATGGAAAAAGATACATCACGAACACGCCTATCAACATAGCTCTTCTGCCTACTCTGGGCGGTCACTAGGCGCTGCTGAATCAATCTCACCCTATCCATGGAGTCTCTCAATATATCAGTACCCTAAGATCGAACTCCAAAAGAATCAAACCATCCCACGGGAGATCTACACCTCCTCCCATACAAGTTCTCAAACGATGTCATCTGAATGCCTAAATGGTAACTGTTGTTACAAGCAAACTTCACAAGAGGTAGGGATTGGTCCCAATGACAACTAAAATCCATGACACAAGCCCGAAGCATGTCCTCTAGTACCTAAATAGACCACTCAGACTGACCGTCGATCTGAGGATGGAAAGTGGTACTCAACTCAATCTTGGTACCCATCTGCTCCTGCATAGAACTCTAGAAATCAGAGGTGAACTTCGTACCTCTATCAGCCGAACAATTTCACAGATGTAGATCCTAGCTAACTGCTTCGCATCGTATGTTGTCTTCACCGGAATAAAATGAGCTGACTTGGTCAACCGATCCAAAATCACCCAAACAGAGTCATACTTACCCAAAGTCAAGGGTAACCCAGTCTCAAAGTCTATGGTAATGGGCTCCCACTTCCACTCGGGAATAGGCATCCTTTGCATCGAATCCCCCGGTCTTTGATGCTCATACTTCACCTGTTGACAATTCAAATACTTAGCCACAAAATTCACGATGTCCCTCTTCATACCACACCACCAGTAGTGTTCTTTCAGGTCATGAAACATCTTTGCCGCTCCTGGGTGAATAGAATACTTCGCATAATAAGCCTCATCCAATATCATACGCAGCTAATCACAAACTTTAGGAACACAAATACAACCACTAATCCTTAAAACTCCCTCTGGATCAAGAGAAGCCGACTTAGCTTCACCCCTCAACACTTTGTCCCGAATCATCCTCAACTTTTCGTCATCAAATTGGTGGGCACGAATCAAGTCCATCAAGGTAGATCTAGCCTCAACGAAGGCTAAAATACTGTGAGGTGTTAAAATATCAAGTCAAACCATATGTCTAGCCAATGATTGAACCTCTAATGCCAACGGTCTCTCCTCCGCCTTAAGGAAGGCTAAGCTACCCATACTAGGCGCTTTCCGGCTCAAAGCATCTGCCACTACATTTGCCTTGCCCGAATAATAAAGAATGGTGATGTCATAATCCTTCAATAGCTCCAACAACCTACGCTGTCTCATGTTCAGATTCAGCTGAGAAAAGATATACTTGAGACTATGATGATCGGTAAAGACCTTACAATGCACCCCATAGAGATAGTGCCTCCATAACTTCAAAATAAAAACCACTGCCACTAACTCCAAATCGTGAATAGGGTAGTTATTTTCATGTACCTTCAACGGTCGAGAAGCATAGGCTATGAATCTCCCCTTCTGCATCAACACACTACCCAAACCAACACCCAAAGCATCAAAGAATACAATAAATGCCACACACTCCTCATGTAATGCTAGAATAGGTGCCGAAGTCAATAACTCCTTGAGCTTTTGAAAGCTTGCCTCACACTCATCAGTCTACTGAAATGCTATAGTCTTCTGATTCAACCTAGTCAATAGGGCTGCGATAGAAGAGAAACGGTGAACAAACCCTTCTATAGCCTGTCAAACTCATCTCTTCACTAATCGCAAAGGCTATACGACACAAACCTCTCAAGGAACACCTCAGCGAACTGCTCCCAACCCATCATAGGAGAGCCAACAGATCTACGAGCAAGAACTGATCTCCACCACTCCTTGGCCACTCTCGCAAACTGGTATGAAGTGTAAGCCACTCAATGTGCCTCTAAAATACCCAGGTTGAACAACCTATCATGGCACTCAGTCAAGAAATCATAGGCCTTCTCCTCTGCGGTACCATTGAACCTGGGAGGTTACAATCTCACAAACCTCTGAAAACTCTTCTGCTCAGACACTGACATAGCTGCACTAGCAGAAACTGGCGGAACTGCGAATCTCGAAGGTGCAATAGAGGGCAGCAGAGAAAAACTAGGAGATTGAAACTCCACACTAGGCCCCTGAACTGGCAGGGTAGTACCAAGTGTAATAGAGGGGAGCTTGAAGGGCCTGGAAGAATTACAGGAGTAGGGGCACCCATCCAATCTAGCCAATAACCAAAAAGAACTCTAGGAGCGCCGGGGTACTTGTCGGGAACTGAAGAGGCTGGTTGGCCTTTGCTCCTCATCCTGCTACCCAAAATCATCCTCATGCTCATATATAGGCTCAGTTGATTCCTCCCTAGTCCGTCCTAGAGCAGGTACTGTTCCCCTCACTCGACCATAACCCCTACCTCCTCTGTGTCACCTCCCTCACCCATGGACTAGGGCTCGGGTACAAGGTAAGGCCTCACCCTCGCTGACTCTGGCTCTAGTCCTCACCATCAGTGCAGAAAGAATATGTTAGAGGTATACAATACTTTGATCTGAATGAATCGCACGAAAGGAATCAATGAAAGGAATTTATACTAGGAAGTATCTCGAAGCCTCTCGAAGATAAGTACGGACGTCTTCGTACTGAACCGCAAGACTCTAATAGAGACCCTGCTCTTTAACTTATGAGACCGGTGAACCTAGCACTCTGATACCAATTTGTCACGACCTAAAATCGAGGTCATGATGACACACATCCCAAAACCACCTTGATGTCTAAGCTGAACAATAAAACACATACGAGACTCCCAAAGAGGAAGTCAAGCCACAACTGAAAAGAAGAGAATAACAACGAATAATTACCCAAGACCTAGTGTCATAAGTGTAAAGAGCATCTAAAACAATCCTTGAATATAAGTACATCATAAGTCTCTGTATAATAGTAAAGACTGAAATGGAAGATGGAGTTAATGGCCATCCGGAGCACAGGATCTCACCACTACTCTGAAATGAGCTTGCTCGCTAGATAATCAATCGCCACAAGGACTAACCTGACTAGAATCTACATCAAAAGTGATACAGAAGTAGGGGTGAGTACAATTCACATGTACTCAGTAGGTTTGACCGACTGAGTGTAAGGAATTATTCAAACTTATGAAATAAACTAAGGTATGCTTCCACCTACAAATAGAAAAGTCCCACTCCGGCATCGGTGCTGCTAGTTTATATAGAACGGCGTGAGTAAAGTAAACACATAAGTCATAGTAATATCAAAGATCATCATATAAGACACAAACACAAATATCGATGCAATAAAATAAGATGATGCAATGATGTGGTGGTACGTTGGAATCACGGCTATCGCACAACCTTTCGTATACACCTTGTCGAGCTAAGGCTTCCAGATAAGGACCCATGGGGGACTCGTAGTCCATATACCAAATCACAATCTCAAAAGCTCATCAACTTGCCATAGCTCGTGGTCAAGAATATAAAAAATGTCTCATTTTCTTTCTCAAAAAAGAATCCCCACATTTCTCAACTTCCCAAGATCAATGATATGATGAATGAGGATGAATGCATCACAACACATATGGCATGGAGGCAATAATCAACTCAACATGTAATGAAGGGTTTAAAGTTCTCAAATCTCGACCAAATCTTGTTCAACACTCTCATATAAAAATAATGGGAAAGAGTTCATTTGAAATAAGTGATCACCATTTAGAAAAGCATTTCATTTCACAAAAGTATGCTAAAATCCCCAACTCAACCCCTATCTCGGGCATTACAAGTCAAATAGTGTTACAAGCCTCTCTTACAGGCAACTCATGAATCACATGCTCACAAAGCTAACAGAGTAACAACTAAGGCCCCACATTGTCTAAACTCTACAAATAAACCCCCACACGGGCAACATAACATAATCAAGTCCCTACACGGGCATCACAATATACCTAAGCCCCCACACGGGCATCACAATATAATCAAGCCCCCACAAAGACATCACAATATAATATACAATCCCAAATCATATTACGATCCCATCCCAAAGCCTATGACATAAGAACAGTCAATTACCCTATCCCAGTCTCAAAGAAGGATAGCCAAACCTACATCGAAGGCCGAAAACTTCACCCGAACACTCTATCGGAACTTTAACCTCAAATACCAACTCCAAAACGATCCTCAACTATCAAGAATGGAAAGAATTCATCAAAAGAAGCTCAACGATACCCATATAGTAAGGTTTAAGAATCGGGGTTAAAATCATCCAAAAATCACCTCGAAAATGAAAAGGGAAAAACTGGAATTTTACTTGAAAATCAGGTTCTACACATCAAGAGGAGTTCATGGTTGAAAACCCCATTAAAATCTAGTAGGAAACGGATTCGAAATCATGAAATTACAAGTTTTAAAATTTGGAGGAAAAACCCCAAAACCCGCATTGAGATCTTGAATTTTAAAGAACTTTGGAAGATAAAATTGTTAGGAAATGATTTAGAAATGATAAAAAGACTTACTTCAACGAATTTCCTCAAAAGATTGCTTCAAAATTTGTATCTGCTAAGCTCCAATTGTGTAACAATGGTGGAAATGAGAAAAAGAAGGAGGAAACTCAAAATATGGGCGATATTCAGCCAAAAAGGGTCTGTTGATTGCGGTCAACTTGCACCAACACTAATTAAAACATGTTTTTAACCTTCGAAACTCATTCGGAAGACTATAAAATGAACCAATAGTGAAAATTGATCAGAAAACATGTTACGGACCCAATGGAATAGTTGGATTTCTAAAAAAAGATTTTTATGACCAAAATACCCCTACTGACCTCTTTTAGGCCTAAAACTCAACTTTTAGCCTAAATACCCAAAACGAATTATAAGGTCTTGGGGCTCTAACCAACAACTCTACTAGACCAAACTCGACGTTTCAGACACAACAGAACTGACAGAATCGCCATCCGATGCTCGGATCTCAAAATGTTGACCAAAGTCAACTATCTCTTTAAAAAATCCACCCAAGGTCTCAAAATCACTAAAATCTCTCCTGATCGCATCGGGGACCATACCAAACACAAAAAAAGCACGAAATCGGTAAGGGGAAAGGCCAAAATGGTCATTTCACACAAAAAGATAATTTCACAAGAATTGGGACATTACACTATCCACCACTAAAACACTCGTTCGGTTTCAAATGAAAGGCAAAGTAAAGTATCTGAAAGAGTGAAAAGCTGAGGATATCTATGACGCATGTTGGACTCCACCTACCAAGTAGCCTCCTCAACTAGCCAGTGTCGTCACTGAACTTTCACTGAATAATATGCTTCGACCTCAATTGTCTAGTCTGTCTATCCAAGATAGCAACAGGCTCCTCCTCAAATGATAAATCATGATCCAATGCATCCGAGTCCACTAAATCACATTAGAATCATCATGACAGTACCGCTTAAGCATTGAAACATGGAATATGGGATGAATGACTGACAGGTTTTGAGGCAAGGCCAATCTATAGGCTACCTCACCATACTTCTCCAAAATCTCAAAAGGGCCAATAAATGTTGGACTGAGCTTTCCTTTCTTCCCGAACCTCATCACACTCTTAGTGAGTAACACTTTGAGCAACACTCGCTCACCAATGGAAAAAGATACATCACGAACACGCCTATCAACATAGCTCTTCTGCCTACTCTGGGCGGTCACTAGGCGCTGCTGAATCAATCTCACCCTATCCATGGAGTCTCTCAATATATCAGTACCCTAAGATCGAACTCCAAAAGAATCAAACCATCCCACGGGAGATCTACACCTCCTCCCATACAAGTTCTCAAACGATGTCATCTGAATGCCTAAATGGTAACTGTTGTTACAAGCAAACTTCACAAGAGGTAGGGATTAGTCCCAATGACAACTAAAATCCATGACACAAGCCCGAAGCATGTCCTCTAGTACCTAAATAGACCACTCAGACTGACCGTCGACTTGAGGATGGAAAGTGGTACTCAACTCAATCTTGGTACCCATCTGCTCCTGCATAGAACTTTAGAAATCAGAGGTGAACTTCGTACCTCTATGAGCCGAACAATTTCACAGATGTAGATCCTAGCTAATTGCTTCGCATCGTATGTTGTCTTCACCGGAATAAAATGAGCTGACTTGGTCAACCGATCCAAAATCACCCAAACAGAGTCATACTTACCCAAAGTCAAGGGTAACCCAGTCACAAAGTCTATGGTAATGGGCTCCCACTTCCACTCGGGAATAGGCATCCTTTGCATCGAATCCCCCGGTCTTTGATGCTCATACTTCACCTGTTGACAATTCAAATACTTAGCCACAAAATCCACGATGTCCCTCTTCATACCACACCACCAGTAGTGTTCTTTCAGGTCATGAAACATCTTTGTCGCTCCTGGGTGAATAGAATACTTCGCATAATAAGCCTCATCCAATATCATACGCAGCTAATCACAAACTTTAGGAACACAAATACAACCACTAATCCTTAAAACTCCCTCTGGATCAAGAGAAGCCGACTTAGCTTCACCCCTCAACACTTTGTCCCGAATCATCCTCAACTTTTCGTCATCAAATTGGTGGGCACGAATCAAGTCCATCAAGGTAGATCTAGCCTCAACGAAGGCTAAAATACTGTGAGGTGTTAAAATATCAAGTCAAACCATATGTCTAGCCAATGATTGAACCTCTAATGCCAACGGTCTCTCCTCCGCCTTAAGGAAGGCTAAGCTACCCATACTAGGCGCTTTCCGGCTCAAAGCATCTGCCACTACATTTGCCTTGCCCGAATAATAAAGAATGGTGATGTCATAATCCTTCAATAGCTCCAACAACCTACGCTGCCTCATGTTCAGATTCAGCTGAGAAAAGATATACTTGAGACTATGATGATCGGTAAAGACCTTACAATGCACCCCATAGAGATAGTGCCTCCATAACTTCAAAATAAAAACCACTGCCACTAACTCCAAATCGTGAGTAGGGTAGTTCTTTTCATGTACCTTCAACGGTCGAGAAGCATAGGCTATGAATCTCCCCTTCTGCATCAACACACTACCCAAACCAACACCCGAAGCATCAAAGAATACAATAAATGCCACACACTCCTCATGTAATGCTAGAATAGGTGCCGAAGTCAATAACTCCTTGAGCTTTTGAAAGCTTGCCTCACACTTATCAGTCTACTGAAATGCTATAGTCTTCTGATTCAACCTAGTCAATAGGGCTGCGATAGAAGAGAAACGGTGAACAAACCCTGCTATAGCCTGTCAAACTCATCTCTTCACTAATCGCAAAGGCTATACGACACAAACCTCTCAAGGAACACCTCAGCGAACTGCTCCCAACCCATCATAGGAGAGCCAACAGATCTACGAGCAAGAACTGATCTCCACCACTCCTTGGCCACTCTCGCAAACTGGTATGAAGTGTAAGCCACTCAACGTGCCTCTAAAATACCCAGGTTGAACAACCTATCATGGCACTCAGTCAAGAAATCATAGGCCTTCTCCTCCGCGGTACCATTGAACCTGGGAGGTTACAATCTCACAAACCTCTGAAAACTCTTCTGCTCAGACACTGACATAGCTGCACTAGCAGAAACTGGCGGAACTGCGAATCTCGAAGGTGCAATAGAGGGCAGCAGAGAAAAACTAGGAGATTGAAACTCCACACTAGGCCCCTGAACTGGCAGGGTAGTACCAAGTGTAATAGAGGAGCTTGAAGTGCCTGGAAGAATACCAGGAGTAGGGGCACCATCCAATCTAGCCAATAACCAAAAAAGCAACTCTAGGAGCGCCGGGGTACTGTCGGGAACTGAAGGAGGCTGGGTTGGCCTTTGCTCCTCATCCTGCTACCCAAAATCATCCTCATGCTCATATATAGGCTCAGTTGATTCCTCCCTAGTCCGTCCTAGAGCAGGTACTGTTCCCCTCACTCGACCATAACCCCTACCTCCTCTGTGTCACCTCCCTCACCCATGGACTAGGGCTCGGGTACAAGGTAAGGCCTCACCCTCGCTGACTCTGGCTCTAGTCCTCACCATCAGTGCAGAAAGAATATGTTAGAGGTATACAATACTTTGATCTGAATGAATCGCACGAAAGGAATCAATGAAAGGAATTTATACTAGGAAGTATCTCGAAGCCTCTCGAAGATAAGTACGGACGTCTTCGTACTGAACCGCAAGACTCTAATAGAGACCCTGCTCTTTAACTTATGAGACCGGTGAACCTAGCACTCTGATACCAATTTGTCACGACCTAAAATCGAGGTCATGATGACACACATCCCAAAACCACCTTGATGTCTAAGCTGAACAATAAAACACATACGAGACTCCCAAAGAGGAAGTCAAGCCACAACTGAAAAGAAGAGAATAACAACGAATAATTACCCAAGACCTAGTGTCATAAGTGTAAAGAGCATCTAAAACAATCCTTGAATATAAGTACATCATAAGTCTCTGAATAATAGTAAAGACTGAAATGGAAGATGGAGTTAATGGCAATCCGGAGCACAGGATCTCACCACTACTCTGAAATGAGCTTGCTCGCTAGATAATCAATCGCCACAAGGACTAACCTGACTAGAATCTACATCAAAAGTGATACAGAAGTAGGGGTGAGTACAATTCACATGTACTCAGTAGGTTTGACCGACTGAGTGTAAGGAATTATTCAAACTTATGAAATAAACTAAGGTATGCTTCCACCTACAAATAGAAAAGTCCCACTCCGGCATCGGTGCTGCTAGTTTATATAGAACGGCGTGAGTAAAGTAAACACATAAGTCATAGTAATATCAAAGATCATCATATAAGACACAAACACAAATATCGATGCAATAAAATAAGATGATGCAATGATGTGGTGGTACGTTGGAATCACGGCTATCGCACAACCTTTCGTATACACCTTGTCGAGCTAAGGCTTCCAGATAAGGACCCATGGGGGACTCGTAGTCCATATACCAAATCACAATCTCAAAAGCTCATCAACTTGCCATAGCTCGTGGTCAAGAATATAAAAAATGTCTCATTTTCTTTCTCAAAAAAGAATCCCCACATTTCTCAACTTCCCAAGATCAATGATATGATGAATGAGGATGAATGCATCACAACACATATGGCATGGAGGCAATAATCAACTCAACATGTAATGAAGGGTTTAAAGTTCTCAAATCTCGACCAAATCTTGTTCAACACTCTCATATAAAAATAATGGGAAAGAGTTCATTTGAAATAAGTGATCACCATTTAGAAAAGCATTTCATTTCACAAAAGTATGCTAAAATCCCCAACTCAACCCCTATCTCGGGCATTACAAGTCAAATAGTGTTACAAGCCTCTCTTACAGGCAACTCATGAATCACATGCTCACAAAGCTAACAGAGTAACAACTAAGGCCCCACATTGTCTAAACTCTACAAATAAACCCCCACACGGGCAACATAATATAATCAAGTCCCTACACGGGCATCACAATATACCCAAGCCCCCACACGGGCATCACAATATAATCAAGCCCCCACAAAGACATCACAATATAATATACAATCCCAAATCATATTACGATCCCATCCCAAAGCCTATGACATAAGAACAGTCAATTACCCTATCCCAGTCTCAAAGAAGGATAGCAAAACCTACATCGAAGGCCGAAAACTTCACCCGAACACTCTATCGGAACTTTAACCTCAAATACCAACTCCAAAACGATCCTCAACTATCAAGAATGGAAAGAATTCATCAAAAGAAGCTCAACGATACCCATATAGTAAGGTTTAAGAATCGGGGTTAAAATCATCCAAAAATCACCTCGAAAATGAAAAGGGAAAAACTGGAATTTTACTTGAAAATCAGGTTCTACACATCAAGAGGAGTTCATGGTTGAAAACCCCATTAAAATCTAGTAGGAAACGGATTCGAAATCATGAAATTACAAGTTTTAAAATTTGGAGGAAAAACCCCAAAACCCGCATTGAGATCTTGAATTTTAAAGAACTTTGGAAGATAAAATTGTTAGGAAATGATTTAGAAATGATAAAAAGACTTACTTCAACGAATTTCCTCAAAAGATTGCTTCAAAATTTGTATCTGCTAAGCTCCAATTGTGTAACAATGGTGGAAATGAGAAAAAGAAGGAGGAAACTCAAAATATGGGCGATATTCAGCCAAAAAGGGTCTGTTGATTGCGGTCAACTTGCACCAACACTAATTAAAACATGTTTTTAACCTTCGAAACTCATTCGGAAGACTATAAAATGAACCAATAGTGAAAATTGATCAGAAAACATGTTACGGACCCAATGGAATAGTTGGATTTCTAAAAAAAGATTTTTATGACCAAAATACCCCTACTGACCTCTTTTAGGCCTAAAACTCAACTTTTAGCCTAAATACCCAAAACGAATTATAAGGTCTTGGGGCTCTAACCAACAACTCTACTAGACCAAACTCGACGTTTCAGACACAACAGAACTGACAGAATCGCCATCCGATGCTCGGATCTCAAAATGTTGACCAAAGTCAACTATCTCTTTAAAAAATCCACCCAAGGTCTCAAAATCACTAAAATCTCTCCTGATCGCATCGGGGACCATACCAAACACAAAAAAAGCACGAAATCGGTAAGGGGAAAGGCCAAAATGGTCATTTCACACAAAAAGATAATTTCACAAGAATTGGGACATTACACTATCCACCACTAAAACACTCGTTCGGTTTCAAATGAAAGGCAAAGTAAAGTATCTGAAAGAGTGAAAAGCTGAGGATATCTATGACGCATGTTGGACTCCACCTACCAAGTAGCCTCCTCAACTAGCCAGTGTCGTCACTGAACTTTCACTGAATAATATGCTTCGACCTCAATTGTCTAGTCTGTCTATCCAAGATAGCAACAGGCTCCTCCTCAAATGATAAATCATGATCCAATGCATCCGAGTCCACTAAATCACATGAGAATCATCATGACAGTACCGCTTAAGCATTGAAACATGGAATATGGGATGAATGACTGACAAGTTTTGAGGCAAGGCCAATCTATAGGCTACCTCACCATACTTCTCCAAAATCTCAAAAGGGCCAATAAATGTTGGACTGAGCTTTCCTTTCTTCCCGAACCTCATCACACTCTTAGTGAGTAACACTTTGAGCAACACTCGCTCACCAATGGAAAAAGATACATCACGAACACGCCTATCAACATAGCTCTTCTGCCTACTCTGGGCGGTCACTAGGCGCTGCTGAATCAATCTCACCCTATCCATGGAGTCTCTCAATATATCAGTACCCTAAGATCGAACTCCAAAAGAATCAAACCATCCCACGGGAGATCTACACCTCCTCCCATACAAGTTCTCAAACGATGTCATCTGAATGCCTAAATGGTAACTGTTGTTACAAGCAAACTTCACAAGAGGTAGGGATTAGTCCCAATGACAACTAAAATCCATGACACAAGCCCGAAGCATGTCCTCTAGTACCTAAATAGACCACTCAGACTGACCGTCGACTTGAGGATGGAAAGTGGTACTCAACTCAATCTTGGTACCCATCTGCTCCTGCATAGAACTTTAGAAATCAGAGGTGAACTTCGTACCTCTATGAGCCGAACAATTTCACAGATGTAGATCCTAGCTAATTGCTTCGCATCGTATGTTGTCTTCACCGGAATAAAATGAGCTGACTTGGTCAACCGATCCAAAATCACCCAAACAGAGTCATACTTACCCAAAGTCAAGGGTAACCCAGTCACAAAGTCTATGGTAATGGGCTCCCACTTCCACTCGGGAATAGGCATCCTTTGCATCGAATCCCCCGGTCTTTGATGCTCATACTTCACCTGTTGACAATTCAAATACTTAGCCACAAAATCCACGATGTCCCTCTTCATACCACACCACCAGTAGTGTTCTTTCAGGTCATGAAACATCTTTGTCGCTCCTGGGTGAATAGAATACTTCGCATAATAAGCCTCATCCAATATCATACGCAGCTAATCACAAACTTTAGGAACACAAATACAACCACTAATCCTTAAAACTCCCTCTGGATCAAGAGAAGCCGACTTAGCTTCACCCCTCAACACTTTGTCCCGAATCATCCTCAACTTTTCGTCATCAAATTGGTGGGCACGAATCAAGTCCATCAAGGTAGATCTAGCCTCAACGAAGGCTAAAATACTGTGAGGTGTTAAAATATCAAGTCAAACCATATGTCTAGCCAATGATTGAACCTCTAATGCCAACGGTCTCTCCTCCGCCTTAAGGAAGGCTAAGCTACCCATACTAGGCGCTTTCCGGCTCAAAGCATCTGCCACTACATTTGCCTTGCCCGAATAATAAAGAATGGTGATGTCATAATCCTTCAATAGCTCCAACAACCTACGCTGTCTCATGTTCAGATTCAGCTGAGAAAAGATATACTTGAGACTATGATGATCGGTAAAGACCTTACAATGCACCCCATAGAGATAGTGCCTCCATAACTTCAAAATAAAAACCACTGCCACTAACTCCAAATCGTGAATAGGGTAGTTATTTTCATGTACCTTCAACGGTCGAGAAGCATAGGCTATGAATCTCCCCTTCTGCATCAACACACTACCCAAACCAACACCCAAAGCATCAAAGAATACAATAAATGCCACACACTCCTCATGTAATGCTAGAATAGGTGCCGAAGTCAATAACTCCTTGAGCTTTTGAAAGCTTGCCTCACACTCATCAGTCTACTGAAATGCTATAGTCTTCTGATTCAACCTAGTCAATAGGGCTGCGATAGAAGAGAAACGGTGAACAAACCCTTCTATAGCCTGTCAAACTCATCTCTTCACTAATCGCAAAGGCTATACGACACAAACCTCTCAAGGAACACCTCAGCGAACTGCTCCCAACCCATCATAGGAGAGCCAACAGATCTACGAGCAAGAACTGATCTCCACCACTCCTTGGCCACTCTCGCAAACTGGTATGAAGTGTAAGCCACTCAATGTGCCTCTAAAATACCCAGGTTGAACAACCTATCATGGCACTCAGTCAAGAAATCATAGGCCTTCTCCTCTGCGGTACCATTGAACCTGGGAGGTTACAATCTCACAAACCTCTGAAAACTCTTCTGCTCAGACACTGACATAGCTGCACTAGCAGAAACTGGCGGAACTGCGAATCTCGAAGGTGCAATAGAGGGCAGCAGAGAAAAACTAGGAGATTGAAACTCCACACTAGGCCCCTGAACTGGCAGGGTAGTACCAAGTGTAATAGAGGAGCTTGAAGTGCCTGGAAGAATACCAGGAGTAGGGGCACCATCCAATCTAGCCAATAACCAAAAAAGCAACTCTAGGAGCGCCGGGGTACTGTCGGGAACTGAAGGAGGCTGGGTTGGCCTTTGCTCCTCATCCTGCTACCCAAAATCATCCTCATGCTCATATATAGGCTCAGTTGATTCCTCCCTAGTCCGTCCTAGAGCAGGTACTGTTCCCCTCACTCGACCATAACCCCTACCTCCTCTGTGTCACCTCCCTCACCCATGGACTAGGGCTCGGGTACAAGGTAAGGCCTCACCCTCGCTGACTCTGGCTCTAGTCCTCACCATCAGTGCAGAAATAATATATTAGAGGTATACAATACTTTGATATGAATGAATCGCACGAAAGGAATCAATGAACGGAATTTATACTAGGAATTATCTCGAAGCCTCTCGAAGATAAGTACGGACGTCTTCGTACTGAACCGCAAGACTCTAATAGAGACCCTGCTCTTTAACTTATGAGACCGGTGAACCTAGAACTCTGATACCAATTTGTCACGACCTAAAATCGAGGTCATGATGACACACATCCCAAAACCACCTTGATGTCTAAGCTGAACAATAAAACACATACGAGACTCCCAAAGAGGAAGTCAAGCCACAACTGAAAAGAAGAGAATAACAACGAATAATTACCCAAGACCTAGTGTCATGAGTGTAAAGAGCATCTAAAACAATCCTTGAATATAAGTACATCATAAGTCTCTGAATAATAGTAAAGACTGAAATGGAAGATGGAGTTCATGGCAATCCGGAGCACAGGATCTCACCACTACTCTGAAATGAGCTTGCTCGCTAGATAATCAATCGCCACAAGGACTAACCTGACTAGAATCTACATCAAAAGTGATACAGAAGTAGGGGTGAGTACAATTCACATGTACTCAGTAGGTTTGACCGACTGAGTGTAAGGAATTATTCAAACTTATGAAATAAACTAAGGTATGCTTCCACCTACAAATAGAAAAGTCCCACTCCGGCATCGGTGCTGCTAGTTTATATAGAACGGCGTGAGTAAAGTAAACACATAAGTCATAGTAATATCAAAGATCATCATATAAGACACAAACACAAATATCGATGCAATAAAATAAGATGATGCAATGATGTGGTGGTACGTTGGAATCACGGCTGTCGCACAACCTTTCGTATACACCTTGTCGAGCTAAGGCTTCCAGATAAGGACCCATGGGGGACTCGTAGTCCATATACCAAATCACAATCTCAAAAGCTCATCAACTTGCCATAGCTCGTGGTCAAGGATATAAAAAATGTCTCATTTTCTTTCTCAAAAAAGAATCTCCACATTTCTCAACTTCCCAAGATCAATGATATGATGAATGAGGATGAATGCATCACAACACATATGGCATGGAGGCAATAATCAACTCAACATGTAATGAAGGGTTTAAAGTTCTCAAATCTAGACCAAATCTTGTTCAACACTCTCATATAAAAATAATGGGAAAGAGTTCATTTGAAATAAGTGATCACCATTTAGAAAAGCATTTCATTTCACAAAAGTATGCTAAAATCCCCAACTCAACCCCTATCTCGGGCATTACAAGTAAAATAGTGTTACAAGCCTCTCTCACATGCAACTCATGAATCACATGCCTTGCCCATGGAGAAAGGCCAAAATGGTCATTTCACACAAAAAGATAATTTCACAAGAATGGGGACATTACATTTACCCTCCGCCATATTCAATAGAGCTAAGGAATCTATCTCCAACCTTATAGGAATAAAATTGTTCCTCATGTAGTATTCAATCCCATTCCCTAAAGGCATTGCTTCTACATGTAAATTAGTGTTATCTTCAATTCTCACAGCATTTGCATATATAAACTCCCATGTATCACTTCTTAAACAAAAGCCTGATGAACTTGGGCCTGGGTTACCTTTTGATGCCCCATAAGACTTGCATTTAAACTATCCATTTGCAGCACATGCATGTACTCTTCTAAGTGTTGCACCATTTGTGGCAAGTTAACTAGGATATCCTTTAACCAAGGATATGTAACATTTGCAAGCATATGAAGAGTGTGACTAATCTCATTTACAACTCGATTATTAGTCATAGATCCTCCATTAGTAACAATATTTCTTCTTCTCCATAAATGCCACAAAATGATAGAAGGAGCAGCTTGAAATAATGGCCTAAGCTTATCCCAACATTTAACCTTCCGCCATTCTACAATAGTTTCTTTTACCTATATAAAAGGACCTAACAACCCAGCAGCCATAGAAAAACTTCTCCAAACCCTTTGCGTAACTTCACCGGTCAAATATAGATGTGTGATAATCTCTTGTTGAAATTGTTGACAACATCTACAAATAGAGACTAAAGGGACTCCCCATGATTCCACAGTGTCATCTATAACTTTAGATTCCACAACCTCCACAGAAAAATGAAATATTTATTGGAAGCCCTTTTATCAAAAATTTCTTCTAAAACCATCTCTCTTGATTCTTCGGTCTCCAAATTTCCTAGGCACTTTTCACAGTAAAATTTCCTTTAGTAGGTGCCATCCACCATGCCTTGGCTTTGTCATTTCGCGCAACTTCATATCCTAAGGTTCTATGTTACATGTTTAGCAATTTGATCAGGTAAATATTGATGTAGCCTTTCATAATTCCAATTCCCATTACTCATAAAGAAGCTCACCTCATCTATGTTATTGTTAAACACAAACTCTATGTCTATCTTTTGGTATAAAGGTCCCAGTTTAGTACAGTTGTCATGCTAGACATTTTTTCCCATAACTGTGAACCTCCTTTCCATTACACCACAGTAGGAATGTATCTTTTGCAATACTTGGTCCACATAAAATTAGACCAAAGAGTGCTAAATGTTCTAAATCCCACCATAACATTGCAAATAAGATCTTTGAAATATCAAATAAAGATTTGAAATCTAGCCCTCCTTCTTGTTTAGGAAAGCACAATTTCAACCAAGAAACCCAATATTTAGATCTTCCCTCTTCCTTATTGCTCCAAAAGAACCTTGAAAAAATCTTGTGCAATTTATTCAAGGTGTATTTTGTAGGAGCTAAATCTGATAATAGATAGATAGGCATGCTTTTTAACACATTTCTAATCAAAACAACTTTGCCGCCAAAATACAATAATTACCCTTCAAGTTCTGCAATTTTCCTTTTACCTTCTTGATGATTTCATTATAAAACAACTTCTTCTTTCTTGAATGAAAAAACTGGACCCCCTAAATATATGAATGGGAACATTTATTTTTCCATTCCTGTGATTACGACCACCCGTTGTACAATAGGAGAAAAGTCTTATGAAATAAAAATATAAGCACTCTTATCTTTGTTGATTAGTTTACCTGAGATCTCCTCATATTTCCTCAGCACTTCCATAACTAGCTCAAAGAGATATTTTTATCTGCAGAAGTAATATAATAGTGTCATCTGCGTAAGACCGGTGATTTAACTTCTCACTCCACCTTGGTAAACCATACACCTTATATAAGTTGTTATCAAACAAAGCATTCAATGATCTGGACATCACTTCTGCAGCTAGGATAAACAGAGCTGGGGATAAGGGGTCCCCTTGCTTCACTCCTTGATAGAGTGAAAAAACTCATGACTTTGCCCATTAAAAAGAATAGAACACCAGTTGTTTGCAATCAATCTCCGCACCACGTACATGAAAATCTCATTGAAACCCATCTTTCTTAGCACATGAGTTATGTATAGCCAAGATACTCTATCATATGCCTTTGTCATATATAGCTTGATAACAAAATTAACAAGTTTACCTCTTTTCCTTCTATCCGGCACAATCTCCTAAGTTAGTAAGACACTCTGAATTATACACCTCCCCTTTACAAATCCAACTTGAGTAGGAGATATCAACTTGGGTAGAATATCTTCTATTCTTCCATGTACCACTCTAGAGATGATTTTATTAATGAAATTACTAAGGTTTATAGGCCTCAAGTCTTAAAATGAATTGACCAACCCTTTTTTTGGTTGTAGTACCAGATTTGTATGTGTGATTGACTTGGGGAAATTATTACCATCAAAAAGGTTTTTACTACCCTATAAACATCATAGCCAATAATGCCCCAACAAGATTGAAAAAAATTACCATTCAAGACATTTGATTTTTGTAAGTACAAGAAAAAAAGTTATTTTTACTTGGTGTCCGATATTCTTATTGGGATTCAATTAGACTTGGATAATGGAAATTTTCAAATTGATGGTAAACCTCTTTCTAACAAGGTAACTCATGCTCAAGACTCGAACCTGACACTTCTAGTTAAGGATGAAGGAATATTAACTTCTACTCCACCACAATCCTTGTTGGTAGAACACAACAACTTAATCCAACATATTTCCTTCTAAGATCTCTTTCTCAGATGCTTCTCTTAACCTCTTCTCAATGGTTTATAAACATGCATAGTCTAACTCTTAATAGTCTGACTTCTCCTTCTTATTCCATTAATATTGTCCTTCTATGTTCATATCTAGCTAACTGGAGGAAACTTTAACTATATTCGAAAGGCTCATCATTGACTTTATATGATCTCTCCGACCAACCTCTTAAGGTTAATACATAATGCTTAGGTCAGCCTATTCCACATTGACAACTCAAATATACTATTTAAGCACACACGAAAAATCATTAACTTAATTGGAACCTCCTCTGACTACCTATGATCTCAGGTTTACCTCTTGATGCTCTTGTTAATGTAATGGCTTAGCCACACTCCCTTGCTCTCATCTAAGAGTCATAAACACTCACACTTATCAAAAGTAACACCTTAATTTCTCACCTAATTTATGTCAAACCTACTAGATTAGATCACCAACTAACATCATCACCCTTATGTTGTCATCCTTTTTATCATGACACTAATCTCAAATTCAAGCTTAGTGTTTATTACTAAACATAGATATCAATATAATTGCTCGCTTACTATACTAACTTGCAACTACTAGATAAACTTAAGAAATACTCACCCACTAAGATCTCATGACAAGTAGTCAACCTTTATCTCTCAGTCTACCTATTTACAGATTATTACCACACTTCCATTTCACAACTTAAGTACCACTTACTCATTCACTATACATCATTGACTAATTAGTTCCATAACCCTCTGAATACTATGGGATTTCCTTTTAAAAAATCATATGGCTAGCTTAAATCTATCGCATCATGCATACTCGACTCTTTCATTCAACACTTATACTTGGTCGATACCAATGGATTAAGACCTCATCATAAACTTCTCTCTGGTTAAAGTATACTCTAACTCATCCATAGTAGTAACTCTTACTCTACCTTCTATCATGAAGTCTACACCAACTCATCACTTCTTAGTCTACCCATAAGGAAACACTCCTCCTTAATAACTTGCTGGGTGCATGACTGCAACAACGTAATTTATCTCATCACTATCTCCCTTTCTTAGATTACTATACCTCTGCACGCATTCTTCTAACTCTGGGCACTCCTACTACTACTAGCTCATAATATCGTAACTCATACTATCTTTTCGGGTGAAAATGCTACCCAAGTTCTAAAACAAACTTCCCTATAAGGGTCTCAACTGAAATAAGGTTTAGAGAAGAGAGTCTTGGAGTACATCTCGCTTTTAGCTCGAACGCACAATTCATATGAATTAAGAGTGCCTTCTTTCGAATCGCAACACTTAAGCTCATTCACGGGCTTCTCTCAAGCCCCTCTGCAGTCTCATGACTTTCTGAAGACTTTTGCTAAGAGTAACTCATCTATAAGGATTTGGGCTTTAATTTTAAACCTCCCCGAGTATGAGGGGTAGTCGAATGGATTTGAGAAAAGTACAAGTTTGAATAAGTTTCTTAGGTGATAACTCTATCGCACAATCCAGAGTATGAAAAAGGAGAATTTTTTCTTAAATATTTGTAGTCTCTCATTTATAGAAGTGGGGAACTCACAACCATAAATGACTTTTGCTAAGAGTAACTCATCGATAAGGATTTGGGCTTTAATTTTAAACCTCCCCGAGTATGAGGGGTAGTCGAATGGATTTGAGAAACGTACAAGTTTGAATAAGTTTCTTTTTTTCTTAAATATTTGTAGTCTCTCATTTATAGAAGTGGGGAACTCACAACCATAAATAAGATTCTACCGACACGGCTTCATAGACACCTAGGACACTTGAACTCTCTGCTATAATACCAAGTCTGTCATGACCCGAGTCTACACCCTGGACGTGGCCAGCACTCGAGAACCATTGCTGGTCCCCAAGCAAACCCTCATCCTGGTTGACTACAAGTGGAAGACTAACTCAAGCATACACAAGCATCAAACTGAAAGAAATGCTAAATCAAAGGTGTATTAACTCTCAAAACTCTCTAAATATACTCAGTATTAAACATGTTTTAAAGAAAATCTCTGAAACTGAAAGACTCTAACAAACTGTCTATCTATGAAGCCTCTACTATGTATAGACGAGTGTCAGGACAAGACCCACGACTCCTCAAGAGAACTACTACTTACAACTTATAAAATTGTAGTCCTCCGGAACCAAGGAGGCCTTACTCAAAAGCTGATAAGTGGATGAAGTGATCTCAACGGAACTCCTGTTGAGGATCCTAAGTATGTGTATTTGCATCATAAAAAGATGCAGGTCGAATGACATCAGTACATGGAATGTACGAGTATGTAATATGGCTGAAGTGAAATAAATAACTGAACTGAATGACTGCAATAGATCTGGCATGAACTCAACTTAATGTTAATAATTAAAGGAAAGAAATCATTTAACTTTACAAAAGTACTTACTCATCTCTGAATTCAATCATAATAAGTGTTATATGAAAAATACACTTTAGCTTTATTGGGAGATTCTCTACCGACAACCATCACTGCGAGCTAAGTGATGATACAACATCTTGTACACGCTGCCAGAACTGTCCTATATCATGTCGGGATATCGAACACCTGAACTAAGTGGATCCACTAAGCTATAAGGATTCATCTGAAGAGTATGATCCTGAACCCATGTTGGCAAGACATGGTTTATGGGGGTTGTGAGTTGCCTGAACTCTTTCCCATATCGGTGCTCAATACTACTCCCAATGATATATATTATAGCTCAAATGTATAAAAACCTTACTCTTTCTTTGATTTGAGGTAATTGCTCAAACTATCCTCTTAAAAGAGATAACTGCTCTGAAGTATCTCTGTACTCATAACTCAATAAGAAAGCGAAGTTTCTCTTTTCTCAAATTAAAACTAATTTCTTAGGGAATTCCTCAGTTCCCTATACTTTTCTCGAAACTCATCTTTTACCCTTTCTCAAAATCAATTTTAAAGACAAAGCATTTGTTCTAAAAAGATTCTCAAACTCCTCTTTACTTTCTCAAAACTCAATGTAAGATCATTCTTGTTTAAAAAGGATTCTCAATAATAATTCAATACTAGCTCTTGAACTTTTCTCTTAAACTTACTTTAGTTTGGAATGCAAATTAAGACATGTGATTAGGACATGTAGGATCTCTCATGGATTAATGGAGCATTTAGGAGTTAATACAATGAAGAGAACGTAGTCATGATTCAAAGAAACACGTTCAGAAAGAAGCACGGAAAGAAAAGAGATCAGGCGACCCTGGCGTACTACTGGCACATCACCCCAGGGCCTGAACTTCAGAGTTAAGGCCTTGGCACACTTCTAGTGATGTTAGGCATTGGCGCTATGGTGGTGCACCGCCCCAGGCCCCTACTCAGAAAATCCGACAAATATTTCTACTTAATTTAGGGTCGTAATTCGTCTCGAATTGGGTGATTTCTTCTAAAATCTTCTTGATTCTCAAACCCAACATGAATTCATAGAAACTTTCATCCAAACTCTCTTGAAATACATCTATTACCAAAGATCCACAGCACAAAAGAATTCACAACCTCCATTGTTCAAGAATTGAACAAGAATCAAGAACTACTCAAGAACTCTTTGAATACAATGATTTTGTGGATAAATTAGATGTATGGCATGAGGAAGAACAAGTCCAGAACTGTGAGAAGCCTTGCATACTTGGAAAGGACAATGTTCTTGGCGAGAATCGACACGATCTTGACGAACGCTAAAAAACCTAGCTCTTTCTCCTCTTGAACTCTTCCCTTATTTTTATAAATTTTCAGGAATGATAAAGAGTGGTTTCGAATCTGATTAGACCCTTAATTGGGTGAGGAAAAACGTTCTAAACCTAGTGGGAAAAAGGAAAAGACCAAAATACCCTTTTCTAAAATGAATGAGATGCCTTAAATAGAGAGGCTTCACTCAAACGGGCCTAACCTTTTACGCCGAGCTCAAAATTTAGCAAACCTGGTGGCATTGGAAAGAGGACGCAAAGACCTTTAGTTTGATAGGTAATGGGACACCTAATTCGTTATGTGATGGTAGATATGATTGTTTGAAGTTGACCTAAGTAGAATCTTATGTCAAAACTTAATCGATAGTGAAGCTTCCAACTCAACTTTGTGCTAGGGGGTTCTTGTGACCTTACATCATATCCAAATCATTCCCACAGTAATGAATTGAACTTAAAATCCAAGAACAATTAAGAATCACTTAGTACGATCTTATACGCAATTCAAGAATGGTTTGGTCTGAACTTAGAAATTTTTTGGGGTGTTACAATAACACAGAAAAAAATAAAGATAAAGACGATACTTTGTATATATATAACACAAAACATATAATGTTTTGATTAAGGAGATTGAGGAATTATTCACTAAAATATAGAGGAATGATGAGCCTAACCCCGGCCCATAATATTTAAGCTCACCCTCAAACTCTTCTTGCAAAATGTCTGATTTTTGTAAGTAAAAAAAGAAAAGGCTTTTTTTACTTGGTATTTGATATTCTTATTGCTACTTAATTATGTTAGGATAATGAAAACTTGCAAATTGATGGTAAAATTCTTTCAAACAAAGGTAACTCATGCCCAAGACTCGAAGTTGACAATTCTGGCTAAGGATGAAGGAACACTAACTACTACTACACCACAATCCTTGTTGGTAGAACACAACAAAAATATCATACATATTGCCAAGTATTAAAAGAAATAAAATTAAGTAATTATTAGTACCAACAATAGTTGTGGTGGGATGTGTACGATCTATCCATCCTTAATCAGAGGTCTCGGGTTTGAGCCTTCGGTATGAAGAAATATTTGTTAAAGAGTGTCCCTTCAAATCCAAATTAGTCGTATATTCAAAATTTTATATAGAAAATCGAGTTAACACAATATTAATTACAATTTACGATTATTCTAAATTCCATCAAAAATCTTTTATCGAAAAGAATGACAATTTCTATAATACTGAGTTATATGATTTGATATTTCATTGAGATGAGTTATTTTTTAACTTTCAATATGTGTGTGAAAGAAAATATTAATATGACATCAGAATAAATAGAATTTAGTTCTTACTAGTGAATTTCTATTAATATTTACTCCTCTTGATTTTGATTCAGCACCATGATATTTAATAGGTAAGAACATAAGATTTTTATTTGGAACTATATAAATCATCATCATCTACTGCAAGAATACATTAATTTAATAGATAAAGATAGTAGTAAATATTTTCACTAAAGAGATTAAGGGGTTATTCACTAAAAGATAGAGGATTGGTGAGCCTAATCCCATGATCTTATAGGTCACACTCAAATTCATTTTGCAAAATTTATGATTTTCATAAGTACCAGAAGAAAGAGTTTCTTTATGTAATTACCCTTGAAGTCATTTGTGTGTTTGTGCCTCCTTTTTGTCGTTTAGAGCATTCATGTAGCGACCCCAAGTCATTTCTGACATACTGGCACTTTAGGTTCGGTTGCCTGGTCGTTCGTTTGGGTTTTGTGCATGTTTTTCTCTTTTGAAGCTTTTGAAGCCTAAAAATTTGATTTTGCTCATAACCTCAAGAAAATGACCTTAAAGGGGAATTCTGACAGTTCGATCAGCTCCGGAGCGGCCAAATTAGGCTAGAAGCATGATTGGCCTTAGTCCCGAGGCTTTCGGTGTGACTTTCGTGCCATTTGGCTCTTTAGCCTTTGAAATTTGGCTTGAAGTTGACTTTGGTCAACATTCTTAGTAAATGCGCTCGCTCGCATGAGAGTTTTGTCATCACGGTTAGTTTAGGATTGCCGAGTTTGGTCTAGAATTACCTTTCGTACGCTTCCCGAGGCTTGTGATCTAATTTCGAGGACCTCGGTAGAAGTTGGCTAAATTGGCGCTTTGGGTGTGGGACCAACTTTTTATCGAAATGACCTCGTATAGAAATTTCGACTGCGCCATTGAGTATGGAATGTCAAATTTAGTGTGGTAGCATATCTGATTTATTTTTATCGGGTCCCGAACGAATTCCAAGGATCCGTTCGGAGACTTTGAAAAATAGCAAAATCTGGTGTTGCTGGTGCGGACCTTTAGCGACCAGAATTTAGACCTTTAGTGACCAGATTTAGCTTTTAGCGACCATAACTGCTGCTATTTAAATAGCAAAAAATCAGATTCTGCCTCATTTTAAAACTTTGATACCTCGAGTTCCAGAGCTCCTTTTTGGGTGATTCGAAGTTCCAGGTGCTCAGAATCTTGTTGGCTATGCAGGTGACTGTCCGGAGCATGTCGAAAAGTTTCTGATTGTGGTGTATCTGCGTTGTAAGTGGCTGCCCCAAATCTCTTTTTGTCATAAGTTTTGCATTTTGGTTTGTTATTGCATGGAGCTGTTCCGAGCCCCGAGAGGTGTCCAATTTCGGAACACAAGATCGGGGGAAGGTTAAGGACCTCTTCAAAGAGTCAAATTCAGAAATTCCACAGCGGGTCCCACATTTTCGGATTTTGACTCCGAAATTGGTCTGTCTCTGATTTTGATGATTTTAGTGTCTAAACGACCGTGCTAATGCTGTGATTCTATTTTTGTTAGCGTGGCAGCAATTTGAGGCTGTTCGGATGGGAAAAGCTCCAGCAGAGTGATTAGGAGAACGTGCGATTGGCCTTTTGGTAGGTTACAGATTCCTTTCCTTTAGATTGAGCTTGAATGTGCAAATGCATGCTGATTTGTGTGAATCTGGGCTAGGTAGCTAGTATTTCGGCTTTTCTTCTTCAACTTCTTGCTTTAGGGTTGATATTTGGGCTATTTTGGGGTTAGAACCATGCTACCGGAGGGGTTATTTATCTGTGGATATTTGTGAATTATCTGTTGGGCTGTTTATATGTGGTTGCATGCTTAATTTTTTTTGGCTATTTATTTATGTTGAGTTATATTGTTGGCCTTAGATTAAGTTAGGTTAGAGTTGACTTATACCCATGTACCTGTTGACTTTGGTATGTATCCAACGTCGATTCAGATGGACTAGGTCCTTGTACACTGGTATAGCAGACTTAGGTATGATAGTTGAGCCTGGTTGTAGTTCTGTATTATTTGTGATCCTTTTGTCTTCTCTCCCCTTTCTGTGGTGCCGATGTGTCATCGAAGGCGTGTTGTTTTCCTCGGCTTTCGAATATTTTGAGTTCAGTTTGGCGGTACTGTGGTTGGTAGTGGACGGCGATCCACCTTGGCTTGATATTATAAGTTTTTTGGGATGGCCCCGCGTACTCTACTGGCTGGGTAGGGCCCCCGGGAATATTTGCTAAGTGGGCGATTGGATATGAGATGCTTAGGCTGTCTAGTGTACTCTACTAGTTGGGTAGGGCCCCCGGTAGTGTTGGCTAATTGGGCAGTGGAGCATTAAGGCTTTGAGTTGGATGGTTGGTCGGTTGAATTGGTTGGTTAAGGCTTGGAGTTGACCGGTCGATTGGTTGAGTTGGTTGCTGAATTCGGTTCGTGGCTTTGTTCTTCCTTCATTTCCGTAGAATAGCTCTTTTGTGTACCTGTTGGGCTTATAGGGGTCCATTCAGGTTTTATTTAAACTTGTGCACGAGTGTACCTTCTGGCCTTATGGGTCCAGTTAGGTATAGATTAGTTGTACTTAGTTTTACTTCAGTGTGCACGTGTGCTTTGTTTCGCTTTCGCTTGACTTCTGTTATTGTTGATTCTATCCTTGTAGTCTCTTTTTACCGTTCTTGCTCAATCGGCCTATGATGCCTACTGGGTACCTGTTGTATTGGTACTCATGCTACACTCTGCATCTGTTTTTGTGATGCAGATTTGAGCACCAGTTATCAGCATTGAGTTTGAGCCTGCAGCGGTCTGTTCCGGAGACGAGGGTGAGCACATGGCGTTTTGGATTACCTGTCTCCTTCTGTTATATTTTGCCTTTTCTTTTTCTTTTGAGACAGCTTGTTTCTGTGGTCCACTTTTGGGACTTGTACTCGTTTAGTAGTTCTGTACTGGTGAATTCCAGGTTCTGGGAGGTATTGTTATTGTAAATAGATGTTTCGTTTCCGCCCTTTCCTTATATGTGTTCCTTTATTTATTCTTCCACTTAGTTGAGGTTAGCTTCAACCATTAGTCCCATTACTATTAAGTTTCGGGATAGGGTCTTGGCTTGCCTACTGGTGGGTTGGTAGGCGCTATCATGACTCAAGAAATTAGGTCGTGACAAGTTGGTATTAGAGACCCAGATTTGTTGGTCTTACTTGTACAGAGCTAGCATCTATTAGAGTCGTACGGATCGGTGTGGAGACTTCCGTGACTTATCTTCGAGACACTACAGGGTGTCCTTAAGAGCTTTCCTTGTTTTTTTTCTTGTTCATGCATCGTTGTCTGATTGGTTTCATGAAATCTCACTTGTTTCACTCTCTTGTCGGATGGCTCACACGCACACTAGAGGTTGACACCGAGGTCGTGCTGGCGCTGCGGCACCAGGCCACGATAGAGCGAGGTTTCAGAGCCGGAGCCGGAGCCTCACAGGGAGAAAATCCCCTCAGTTGGTGAAGCCGGGACCAGCCCAGCCACCGCCCGCACCAGCTGCAACCCGTGATCTTGAGGGTATGCTCGCGTAGATTTTTGCTGCGATTGGAGGTTTATAACAGCAACAGGCCCCAGCAGCAGTTCCAAAGCCAGCTCTAGCACAACAAGGTCTGCCTGCCCTAGCAGTTCCAGAGATTCAACAGGAGGGTCAGCCTGCAATAACGGACCAAGAGGGCTAGCAGCCGCCAGAACCGACCGCTGTTCAGCCAGACGCAATAGATGGAGTGGGCCGTTGAGGGAGCAAAAGATGCTCGGGGTGTTCCTATAACTAACAGCACCGAGGTTTTCTGGGGCTGTTGGGGAGGACGTCTATGAGTTCATCACTTCATGTCGGGAGAGATTACAAGCTTTGGGATTGGTGGAGTCAAGAGGAGCCGACTTCACTACTTATCAGCTAGATGGACCGGCCAGATAGTGGTGGCGTTCCTTCATTGAGGCCAAGCAAACTAGGTCCCCGCCACTATCGTGGGCAGAGTTTTCAGAGGCCTATCTGGCTAGATCCATCCCGTAGAGCGTCAGTGATCACATCCATGATTAGTTCTTGATGTTGGAGCAGGGCTTCATGACGGTGTCCGAGTATGAGCCCAGATTTCATGAGATGTCCCTTCATGCTACTATGATCTTGCCCATGGAGGAGGAGAGAGTTAGATTCTTTGTCTGGGGTTTGAGATTGCCGCTGCGTATTGAGTCGCAGTCTATGTTATTAGCGGGCTATTCTTTTCTTGCTGTTGTGGATCATGCCCGCAGGATTGAGCAGCTCCGTCGCGAGGCCCATGAGGGTAGTGGCATGAGTGCTAGGCAGGATGACGACCCTAGTAGGTACCGTCCCAGGCTCAGGGATACTCAGGATCGGGTCTAACAGAGGTTCTAGTAAGGCCAGTCTAGTCGCCTATTTTTGGCAGCACTGCAGACGTAAGATGGTGACCATCACCGTCAGGGTGACTACAGTGCCGGTCCGAGCCATGGCCGAGCCAGGGCCGAGGTAGTTTCCAGACAGGTTCCTCATGTCGGGGTGGCTGTCTTCCAGTTCCTAGTAGGTCTTCTTAGGGTTGCTTCACTTATGGAGAGCTTGGTCATTAGGCTAGGGAGTGCCCTACCTCCAGATCAGTTTTACCAGCACCTCAGGCGGCGTGATCGATTTCAGCAATAGCACCTCTAGCTAGAAGAGGAGGTCAGCATCAGGGTGCACGGGTAGGTCCCTGGGGAGGCAGGACAGGCGGTAGGGTGGATGCTTTTGGTAAAGGCACCCAGGGCCATTTCTATGCAGCTCCAGCCATAGTAGAGGCCGAGGTGTCTGATGACGTGATCATAGATTCGGTCCTCATATGCCATCAGTCCGCTTTAGCCTTATTTGATCCTGGTTCTACATATTCATATGTATTTGCTTATTGTGTTTCTCGGTTGAGGGTGAGTTTCGATCCTTTAGCAATATCCTTGCGTGTTTCGAGCCCGGTAGGGGATTCTTCAGTAGTGGATCAGGTGTGTAGATCCTGTGTGGTTACTATCCGGGGGTAGGATACTCGGGCTGATCTTATTGTGTAGAGTATGCTGGATTTTGATCTGGTTTTAGGCATGGATTGGTTATCCTCTCACCGAGCAGTCTTGGATTGCTATGCCAAGACCGTTACTTTAGCCAGGCCTGGTATTCTGCCAGTGGTGTGGCAGGGCTCTCGCAGTAGCACACCAGTTGGGGTGATTTCTTGTATTTAGGCCGAGAGGCTTGTGGAAAGGGGATGTTTGGCTTATGTGGCTTATGTTATAGATGTTAGTAGGGAGAGCCCTACGGTGGAGTCAGTGCCTATAGTCTAAGTATTTGCTGATAAGTTTCCTGCCGACCTTCCTGGCCTACCCCAAGAGCAAGATATTGATTTTGCCATTGATTTGGATTCGGGTACTCATCCTATTTTCATCCCACCGTACCATATGGCCCTTGTAGAGCTCAAGGAGCTCAGTGTTCAGCTTCAGGACCTCTTAGGTAAGGGGTTCATTTGGCCTAGTGTATCGCCTTGGGGTGCCCCAGTACTGTTTGTGAAGAAGAAAGATGGTAATATGCATATTTATATTTATTACAGGTAGCTGAATAAGGTGACAGTAAGGAACCCTTACCCCATACCTCGTATTGATAATCTGTTCGACCAGCTTCAGGGTGCCGAAGTGTTTTGTATGATTGACTTGAGATCTGGCTATCATCAATTGAGGGTTAGAGTAGCGGACATCTCTAAGACAACGTTTAGGATTCATTACGGCCATTATGAGTTCCTAGTGATGTCTTTTTGATTGACTAATGCCCTTGCCGCGTTCATGGACTTGATAACTTGTGTATTCAGGTCGTTTCTGGACTCGTTTTTCATAGATTGCATTGATGATATCTTGGTATACTCGCGGAGCCATGGTGAGCATGAGCAGCATCTGAGGATAGTGCTCAAGACTTTTAGAGATTATCGGCTTTATGCCAATTTCTCAAAGTGCAAGTTTTCGCTTGAGTGTGTAGCATTCTTGGGGTACGTGGTGTCCATGGATGGAATTATGGAGGATCTGGTGAAGATTGAGGTTATCCGTGATTGGGCTAGGCCCACTTCTATTACTGAGGTTCAGAGCTTCGTCGGATAGGCAGGGTACTACATATGTTTTGTTAAGGGTTTCTTTACTATAGTAGTGCCTCTTACTTGGTTGACTCACCTGGATGTTCCCTTTGAGTGATCGGAGGAGTGTGTGAGGAGCTTTCTGAGACTTAAGGAGTTGCTTACCACCGTTCCTATATTGACTCTTCCAGTTGAGGACGAGGGCTTCACGGTGTATTGTGACATATCTGGCGTTGGTTTGGGTTGTATTATGATGTAGCAGGGCTGGGTTATTTCTTATGCATCGAGGCAGCTTAAGCTGCATGAGTGCAACTACCCCACTCATGATCTGAATTTGGCAGCGGTAGTTTTCACGCTTAAGATTTGGAGGCATTACCTATATGGAGTTCATTATGAGATCTACACTGATCACATGAGCCTTCAGTATATTATGACACAGAGGGATCTTAATTTGAGGCAGCGCCGCTGGATTGAGCTGTTGAAGGACTATGATCTCTCTATTCTCTGCCATCCGGGAAAGGTGAATGTAGTAGCGGATGCCTTGAGCCAGAAGGCAGTGAGTATGGGTAGCCTAGCCTTCCTTTCTATTTTGGAGCAACCTTTGGTTCTGTACATCCAGTCCTTAGCCAATCAGATGATAACGCTTGATGTTTGAGATTCTAGTCGGGTGATAGCCTATGTGGGAACTCAGTCTTCTCTGTTGGAGTAGATCCATAGTCGTCAGTTCTAGGATGATTCTTTGGTGGCACTCAGAGATAGTGTTTTGGCAGGTGATGTCGGGCAGGCTTCCATGGATTCTGATGGGATTTTGAGATTTGCTGGCCGGGTTTGTGTTCCGAGAGTCGGTGATTTAATTCTGTTGATTCTTAGCGAGGCCCATGATTCAAGATATTCTATCCATTCGGGCACTGCTAAGATGTATTGTGATATGAGGCAACACTACTGGTGGAGCGGTATAAACAGGGACATCTCTGATTATATGTCTTGTTGCTTGTGTTGTCAGCAGGTTAAGGCTGAGCATTTGAGGCCTGGTGGCGAGTTACAGAGATTACCCATTCCTGAGTGGAAGTGGGAGCGCATCACCATGGATTTCATTGTGGGCTTGCCTCGGACTCCTAGAGGTGTTGACAGCATCTGGGTCATCGTGGATCGATTGATCAAGTCAACACACTTCATTCCAGTTCATACATCCTTCAATGCTGAGAGGTTAGCTTATATCTACATTCGAGAGGTGGTTCGTCTTCATGGGGTGCCTGTTTCTATATTTCAGACCAGGGTCCACAGTTTACTTCCATCTATTGTAGGGCATTTCAAGAGGAGTTGGGCACCCGTGTGGATCTTAGCATAGCCTTCCACCAACAGACTGATGGCCAGTCTGAGTGCACTATTCTGGTTATTGAGGATATGTAGCGGGCCTGTGTTGTAGACTTATGAGCCCAGTGGGACTAGTTCTTGCCTTTTGAAGAGTTTGCATACAATAACAACTACCATTCTAGCATTCAGATGGCTCTTTTTGAGGCCTTATATGGTAGGCGTTGTTACACTTCTGTTGGACGGTTTGAGTCTATGGAGCCTAGGCCGCGGGGTACAGATCTTTTTCAGGAGACCTTAGGCATGTGAGAATGATTCAGGATCAACTCAGGACGGCCCAGAGTTACGTGGATCGCTAGCGACGGCCACTGAGATATGCCGTTGGTGATAGAGTATTCATCTGAGTATCGCCCATGAAGGGTGTGTTAAGACTTGGGAGGCTGGGTAAGCTTAGCCCTAAGTATATCAGGCCTATTGAAATCTTGGGGGCAGTGGGGGATGTGGTCTATGAGTTAGCTTTACACCCATCATTCTCAGCTATTCATCCAGTCTTCCAAGTTTCGATGCTGCGTCGGTATGTTCCATATGAGTCTCATGTGCTCCAATATGATGCCGTTGAGTTGGATGACCGCCTGACCAATGTTGAGGAGCCAGTTGCTATTTTGGCCAGAGATGTGAGGCAGCTGAGGTCGAGAGCCAGTCTTGTAGTTAAGGTCCTTTGGAGGCCCCATCAAGTTGAGGAGGCTACCTGGGATACCGAATGGGACATGCAGGAGCAGTTCCCTAGTTTATTTGAGCCCTCACATACTTCTTGACTTTTACTTTTGCGGATGAAAGTTCCTTTAGTAGTGGATGTTGTAATGACCCTTCAAGTCATTTGTATGTTTGTACCTCTTTTCTGTCGTTTAGAGCATTCCTCTAGCGACCCCAGGTCATTTCTGACTTGCTGGCACTGTAGGTTTAGTTGCTTGGTCGTTCGTTTGGGTTTTGTGCCTATTTTCTTGTTTTAGAGCCTTTGAAGCATGAAAAGTTGATTTCAGTCATAACATAAGGTAAACAACCTCAGAAGAGAATTCTTACGGTTTCAATAGCTCTGGAGTGACCTAATTAGGCTAGAAACATGATTGGCCCGAGTCCCGAGGATTCCGTTGTGAGTTTTGGGCCATTTTGCTCTTTAGCCTTTGAAATTTGGCTTAAAATTGACTTTGGTCAACATTTTTGGTAACGCACTCAGATGAGAATTCTGTCAGCACGGTTAGTTTTTGAATACCGAGTTTGGTCTAGAATGACCTTTAGTGTGCTTCCCAAGGCTTCCGATCCAATTTTGAGGCCATCGGTAAAAGTTGGCTAAATTGGTGCATTGGGTGTGGGACCCACTTTTTATCGAACTGACCTCATATTGAAATTTTGACTGCGCCATTGAGTCCGGAATATCGAATTTAGTTGAGTAGCATATAAGGTTTATATTCATCGGTTCCCAAATGAATTCCGAGAATCTATTTGGAGATTTTGAAAAATACCAAAATCTGGTGCTCCTGGTGCAGACCTTTAGCGACCAGAATTTAGTCCTTTAGCGACCAGATTTATCTTTTAGCGACTAGAACTGCTGCTATTTAAATAGCAAAAAATCAAATTCTGCCTCATTTTAAAACTTCGATATCTCAAGTTCTAGAGCTCCGTTTTGGGTGATTCAAAGTCCCAGGTGCTCGGAATCTTGTTGTCACTATGGGTGACTGTCTGGAGCGTGTTAGAAAGTCTCCGATTGTGGTGTATTTGCGTTGTAATTGTCTACCCCAAGTCTCTTTTTGTGATAAGTTTTGCATTTTTGTTTGTTGTTGTATAGAGTTTTTCCGAGCCCGGAGAGGTGTCCAATTTTGGAACAGAAGCTCGGGGGAAGGTTTAGAACTTCTTCACAGAGTCAATTCCAGAAATTCTAGAGCGGGTCCCAGATTTCTTTATTTTGAGTTTGAAATTGGTGTGTCTCTGATTTTGATGATTTTAGTGTCTAAACAACCGTGTTGATGCTGTGATTCTAATTTTGATAGCGTGTCAGAAATCTGAGACCGTTCAAAAGGGACAAGCTTCGACATAGTAATTTTGAGGGCGTGCGGTCGGCCTTTTGGTAGGTTACGGCTTCCCTTCCTTTAGATTGAGCTTGAATGTGTATTTATGCATGATTTTTGTGAATCTGGGTTTGGTAGCTAATATTTCTTCTCTTCTTCTCTGACTTCTTGCTTTAGAGTTGATTTTTAGGCTGTTTCGGGGTTAGAACAATGCTACCGAAGGGGTTATTTATCTTTTGATATTTGTGAATTATCTGTTGGGCTCTTTATTTGTGGTTGCAGCGTAGTTTTGGTTGGCTGTTTATTTATGTTGAGTATTATCTTTGGCCTTAGATTAGGTTAGGTTAGATTTGACTTAGACCCATGTACCTGTTAACTTTGGTATGTATCCGACGTCGATTCGGATGGACTAGGTCGTTGTAGACTGAAATAGCAAACTTGAGTCTGATAGTTGAGCCTGGTTGTAGTTCCGTATTGTTTGTGATCCTTCTGTCTTCTCTTCCATTTCTGTGGTGCCAATGTGTCATCGGAGGCGTGTTGTTTTCCTCGGCTTTCGAATGTTTCGAGTTTTGTTCGGTGGTACTGTGGTTGGTAGTGGACGGCGATCAACCTTGGCTACTGGGTAGGGACCCCTGGAGTATTGTTGAAGTGGGCGATTGGATATGAGATACTTGGGTTGTTCAGTGTACTATACTGGCTGGGTAGGGCCCCCGGGAGTGCCGGCGCACTCTATTGGCTGGGTAGGGCCCCCGGGAGTGTTAGCTGATTGGGCAGCGAAGTATTAATGCTTGGGATTGGCTGCTTGTACCATTTTAGGGTTATTGGATATGAGGTACTTGGGTTGTCCAGCGTACTCTACTGGCTTGGGTAGGGCCCCGGGAGTACTGGCGCACTCTACTGGATGGGTAAGGCCCCTCAGAGTGTTGGCTGATTGGGCAGCGTAGTATTAAGGCTTGGAGTTGGCTGGTTGGTCGGTTGAGTTGGTTGGTTAAGGCTTGGAGTTGACTGGTCGATCGGTTGAGTTAGTTGTTGAATTCGGTTCATGGCTTTGGTCTTCCTTCATTTCCGTAGAATAGCTCTTCTATGTACCTGTCGGGCTTATGGCAGTCTGTTCAGGTTTTGTTTAAGCTTTTGCACGAGTGTACCTTCTGGGTTTATGGGGATCCGGTTAGGTTTAGATTAGCTATACTTAGTTTTACTTTCAATGTGTTCGTGTGCTTTCTTTCTCTTTCGCTTGACATCTGTTATTGCTGATTCTATCATTTCAGTCTTTTTTTACCATTCTTGCTCACTCGGCCTATGATACCTACTGGGTACCTATTGTATTGGCACTCATGCTACACTCTGCATCTATTTTCGTGATGCAAATCTGAGCACCAGCTATCAGCATTGAGTTCGAGCCTGCAGCGGTCTGTTCCGGATACGAGGGTGAGCACATGGTGTTCTGGATTACCTGTCTCCTTCTGTTATATTTTGGTTTGTCTTTTGCTTTTGAGACAACTTTTTTATGTGATCCACTTTTGGGATGTTTACTCATTTAGTAGTTCTGTACTGGTGACTTCCAGGTTCTTGGAGGTATTGTTATTTTATATAGATGTTTCGCTTCCGCCCTTTCCTTATATGTGTTCCTTTATTTATGCTTTCGCTTAGTTGAGGTTAGTTTCCACCTTCAGTCCCATTACTGTTAAGTTTCGGGATAGGGTCTTGGCTTGCCTACTGGTGGGTTGGTAGGCACCATCATGACTCGAGAAATTGGGTCGTGACAAGTTGGTATCAAAGCCCCAGGTTCATTGGTCTCACTTGTACAAAGCTAGCATTTAGTAGAGTACTGTGGATCGGCATGGAGACGTGTGTGACTTATCTTCGGGAGGCTACAGGGTGTCCTTAGGAGGTTTTCTTGTTTTGTTTCCTGTTCGTGCGTCCTTGTCTGATTGGTTTCATGAAATCTCACTTGTTTCACTCGGTCGCCGGATGGCTCACACGTGTAGTAAAGGTCGACCTCGAGGTCGAGGAGGTGCTACGGCACCAGGTCGTGATAGAGAAAGGACTCCGAAGCTGAAGGCGGAGCCTCATAGAGAGTAGATTCCACCTCAGCTGGTTGGGCCAGGACCAACCCAGCCATCGCTCGTACCAGCTGCCACCCCTGATCTTCAAGGTATTCTCGCGTGAGGTTGGAGCAGGGCTCCATGACGGTGTCTGAGTATGAGGCCATATTTCATGAGTTGTCCCGTCATGCTACTATGATCTTTCCCACGGAGGAGGAGATAGTTAGATGCTTTTTCTGGGGTTTCAGATTGCCACTGCGTATTGAGTCATAGTCTATGTTATCAGCATGCCGTTCTTTTCTTGATGTGGTGGACCATGCCCGCAAGATTGAGAACCTCCATCGCGAGGCCCAAGGGGGCAGCGGCAAGAGGGCAAGGCAGGATGATGGCCCTAGTGGATATCGTCCTAGGCCCAGGGATTCTCAGGATTGGGTGCAGCAGAGGTTCCAATCAAGCCAGTTTAGTCGCCCATTTCAAGTAGCTTTGCAGACGTCAGAGGGTGACCAGCACCGTCAGGGTGGCTATAATATCGGTCCGAGCCAGGGCCGAGATAGTTTCCAGACAGGTTCCTCATATCGGGGTGGTCGGCCTCCAGTTCCTAGTAGGTCTTCTCAGGGTTGCTTCACTTGTGGATAGCTTGATCATTGGGCTAGGGAGTGCCCTACCTCTAGATCAGCTTTACCAGCTCCTCAGACGGTGAGATCGATTTCAGCAGTAGCACCTCCAGCTAGAGGAGGAGGTCAACATCAGGGTGCGCGGGGAGGTCCCAGGGAGGCAGGAAAGGCGGTAGGGTGGATGGTCATCGTAGAGGCACCCAGGGCTATTTCTTTGTAGCTCCGGCCAGAGTAGAGGTCGAGACGTCTGATGACGTGATCATAGGTACGATTATCCTATGCCATCAGTCCGCTTCATCCTTATTTTATCCTGGTTCTACATATTCATATGCATCCGCTTATTATGTTCCTCGGTTGAGGGTGAGTCCCAAGACTTTAGCGATACCATTGCGTATTTTGACCCCGGTAGGGGATTCTTTAGTGGATAAGGTGTGTAGATCCTGTGTACTTACTATCAGGGGGCAAGACACTCGGGCTTATCTTATTATGTTGAGTATGCGTGATTTTGATCTTATTTTAGGTATGGATTGGTTATCCTCTCACCGAACGGTCCTGGATTGCTATGCAAAAATCGTTACTTTAGCCAGGCCTGGTTTTCCGCCGGTGGTATGGCAGGGCTCTCGCAGTAGCACACCAGTTGGGGTGCTTTATTGTATTCAAGCCCAGAGGCTTGTGGATAGCGGATTTTTGGTATATGTTAGAGATGTTAATAGGGAGATCCCTACGGTGGAGTTAGTGCCTATAGTCTGAGAGTTTGCTGATGTGTTTCCTGCCGACCTTCCTGGCCTACCCCCAGAGCGAGATATTGATTTTGCCATTGATTCTGATCCGGGTACTCATCGTATTTCAATCCCACCGTACGGTATGGCTCCTGCAGAGCTCAGTGTTCAGCTTCAGGACCTCTTAGGGAAAGGGCTCATTCGGCCTAGTGTATCACCTTGGGGTGCCCCTGTACTGTTTGTGAAGAAGATGGATGGTACTATGCAGATGTGTATTTGATTATAGGCAGTTGAATAAGATGATGGGGAGGAAACGTTACTCCATGCCTCATATTGAAGATCTATTCGACCAGCTTCAAGGTGCCGTAGTGTTTTCTATGATTGACTTGAGATCTGGCTATCATCAGTTGAGGGTTAGAGAAGCAGACATCCCTAAGACACCATTTAGGACTCATTACAACCATTATAAGTTCCTAGTGATGTCTTTTGGATTGATTAATGCTCCTACCGCATATGGACTTGATGACTCGTGTATTCAGGCCGTATCTGGACTCCTTTGTCATAGTTTTCATTGATGATATCTTGGTATACTCATGGAGCCATGGTGAGCATGAGCAGCATCTTAGGATAGTGCTCCAGACTTTGAGAGATCATCGGCTTTATGTCAAGTTTTCAAAGTACGAGTTTTGGCTTGAGTCTGTAGCATTCTTGGGGCACGTGGTGTTAATTGATGGCATTATGGTGAATCCAGTGAAGATTGAGGTTATCCGTGATTAGGCTAGGCCCACTTCTGTGACTGATATTCGGAGCTTCGTCGGATTGGCAGGGTACTACAGACGTTTTGTTGAGGGTTTCTCTACTATAACAGTGGCTCTTACTCGGTTTACTCGCCAGGATGTTCCCTTTGTGTGGTCGGAGGAGTGTGATAGGAGCTTTCTGAGACTTAAGGAGTTGCTTACCACCGCTCATATATTGACTCTTCAAGTTGAGGACGAGGGCTTCATGGTTTATTGTGACGCATCCGCCGTTTGTTTGGGTTGTGTTATGATGCAGCAGGGTCAGGTTAATGCTTATGCGTCGAGGCAGCTAAAGCTGCATGAGTGCAACTACCCCACTCATGATCTGAAGTTGGCAGCGGTAGTTTTTGCACTTAAGATCTGGAGGCATTACCTATATGGAGTTCATTGTGAGATCTACACAGATCACAGAAGCCTTCAGTATATTATAACCCAGAGGAATTTTAATTGAGGCAGCACCGCTGGATTGAGTTCCTAAAGGACTATGATCTCTCTATTCTCTACCATCCGAGCAAGGCGAATGTAGTAGCAAATGCCTTGAGCCAGAATGCAGTGAGTATGTGTAGCCTAGCTTAACTTTCAGTTTTGGAGCGACCTTTGGCTCTGGACATCCAGTCCTTAGCCAATCAGATGATCAGGCTTGATGTTTCAGATTCCAGTCAGGTGCCAGCCTATGTGGGAACTCAGTCTTCTCTATTGGAGAAGATCCATAGTCGTCAGTTTGAGGATGAGTCTTTGGTGGAATCAGAGATAGAGTTTTGGCAGGTGATGTCGGTCAGGCTTCCATAGATTCAGATGGGATTTTGAGATTTGCTGGCCAGGTTTTTGTTCCGAGAGTCGGTGATTAGATTCAGTTGATTCTTAGCGAGGCCCATGATTCCAGATATTCTATCCATCCAGGCTCCACTAAGATGTGTCGTGATCTGAGGCAGCACTACTGGTAGAGCGGTATAAGGAGGGACATCTCTGATTATATGTCCCGGTCTTATAATGTTAGTAGGTGAAGGTCAAGCATTTGAGGCCTGGTGGCGAGTTGAAGAGATTACCCATTCCTGAGTGGAAGTGGGAGTGCATCATCATGGATTTCATCGTGGCCTTGCCTCGGACTCCTAGAGGTGTTGAAAGCATCCGGCTCATCGTGGATCGATTGACCAAGTCAGCACACTTCATTCCACTTTATACATCCTTCAATGCTGAGAGGTTAGCTCGTATCTACATTCGAGAGGTGGTCCGTCTTCATGGGGTGCCTATTTCTATCATTTTAGACCGGGGTCCACAGTTCACTTCCATCTTGTAGAGGGTATTTCAGGAGGAGTTGGGCACCCGTGTGGATTTTAGCATAGCCTTCCACCAGCAGACTGATGGCCAGTCAGAGCGCACTATTCAGGTTCTTGAGAATATGTTGCGGGCCTGTGTTATAGACTTTGGAGGCCAGTGGGACCAATTCTTTCCTTTGACAGAGTTTGCGTACAACAACAACTACCATTGTAGCATTCAGATGGCCCCATTTGAGGCCATATATGGTAGGCATTGTCGCTCTCCAGTTGGGTGGTTTGAGTCTACAGAGCCTAGGCCGCAGGGTACATATCTATTTCAGGAGACCTTAGCTAATGTGACGACGATTCAGGATCAGCTCAGGATGGCCCAGAGTAGTCAACAGAGTTATGCAGATCGCAACCGAGGGCCGCTGAGATTTGCCGTTGGTGATAGAGTATTTCCTCGAGTATCGCCCATGAAGGGCATGATGAGATTTGGGAGGCGGGGTAAGCTTAGCCTCAGGTATCTCAGGCCTTTTGAGATATTGGGGGCAGTGAGGGATGTGGCCTATGAGTTAGCTTTACCCCCAGCATTCTCAGCTATTCATCCAATCTTCCGTGTTTTAATGTTGCGTCGGTATGTTCCAGATGAGTCTCATATGCTCCTGTATGATGCCGTTGAGTTGGATGACTGCCTAACCTATGTTGAGGAGCCAGTTGCTATTTTTGCCAGAGATGTGAGGCAGCTGAGGTCGAGAGCCATTCCTATAGTTAAGGTCCGTTGGAGGCACCGTCTCGTTGAAGAGGCTACCCGGGAGACCGAGCGGGAGATGCGGGAGCAGTTCCCTTGTTTATTTGAGCCCTCAGGTACTTCTTGACTTTTACTTTCGCGAACGAAAGTTTCTTTAGTAGTGGATGTTGTAATGACCCTTCAGGTCATTTGTGTGTTTGTGCCTATTTTCTATCTTTTAGAGCGTTCCTGTAGTGACCCCAAGTCATTTCTGACTTGCTGGCACTGTAGGTTCGGTTGTCTAGTTGTTCGTTTGGGTTTTGTGCCTATTTTCCTATTTTGGAGCTTTTGAAGCCTGAAAAGTTTATTTCGGTCATAATCTCAGATAAATGACCTCAGAATGGAATTTTGACGGTTCCATCAGCTTCGGAGGGGCCAAATTTGGCCAGAAGCATGATTGGCTCGAGTCCCGAGGCTTTCGGTGTGACTTTAGGTCCATTTGGCTCTTTAGTCTTTGAAATTTGTCTTGAAGTTGACTTTGGTCAACATTCTTGGTAAACGAGCTTGGATGAGAATTAAGTTAGCGCCGTTAGTTCCAGAATGCCGAGTTTCATGTGGAATGACCTTTCGTGCGCTTTCCGAGGCTTTCGATCTAATTCCGAGGCCATCGGTAGAAATTGGCTAAATTGGTGCTTTGGATGTTGGATCAACTTTTTTTCAAAACGATATCGTATGGAAATTTTGACTGCGCCATTGAGTTAGGAATGTCAAATTTAATGGGGTAGCATATCTGGTTTATTTTCATCGGGTCCTGAACGAATTCCGAGGATCCGTTCGGAAACTTTGAAAAATAGCAAAATCTGGTGCTTTTGGTGCAGACCTTTAGCGACCAGAATTTAGACATTTAGAGACCAGATTTAGCTTTTAGCGACCTGAACTGCTATTATTTAAATAGCGAAAATATCATATTCTGCCTTATTTTAGAACTTTGATATCTCGAGTTCTAGAGCTCTGTTTTGGGTGATTTGAAGTCCCAAGTGCTCGGAATCTTGTTGGCTCTGTGGTTGACTGTCCGGAGCATGTCGAAAAGTCTCTGATTGTGGTGTATCTGCGTTGTAAGTGGCTGCCCCAAGTCTCTTTTGTGATACGTTTTGGAACACAATCTCGGAGAAAGGTTTAGGACCTCTTCACAGAGTCAATTCTTTAAATTACAGAGCGGGTCCCACATATCCCAATTTTGACTCTGAAATTGGTTTGTCTCCAATTTTGATGATTTTAGTGTCTAAACGACCGTGTTGATGCTGTGATTCTATTTTTGATAGTGTGGCAGCAATCCGAGGTCGTTCGAAAGGGAAAAGCTTCGGCAGAGTGGTTTGGAGCACGCGCGATCAGCCTTTTGGTAGGTTACGGCTTACCTTCCTTTAGATTGAGCTTGAATGTGTAAATGCATGCTAATTTGTGTGAATCTGGGATGGGTAGCTAGTATTTTTGCTCTTCTTCTCCGAATTCTTGCTTTACGGTGGATTTTCAGGCTGTTTCGAGGTTAGAGCCATGCTGCCGGAGGGGTTATTTATCTGTGGATATTTGTAAATTATCCATTGGTCTTTTTATTTGTGGTTGCATGCATAGTTTTGGTTGGCTGTCTATTTATGTTGAGTTATATCGTTGGCCTTAGATTAGGTTAGGTTTGAGTTGACTTAGACCCATGTAACTGTTGACTTTGGTATGTATCCGACGTCGATTCGGATGGACTAGGTCCTTGTAGACTGGAATAGCAGACTTGGGTCTTATAGTTGAGCCTAGTTAGAGTTCCATATTATTTGTGATCCTTCTGTCTTTTCTCTCCTTTCTGTGGTGGCGATGTGTCATCGGAGGCATGTTGTTTTTCTCGGCTTACGAATCTTTTGAGTTCTTTTCGGTGGTACTATGGACGACGATCCACCTTGGCTTGATGTTATGAGTTATTTGGGATGGCCACGCGTACTCTATTGGCTGGGTAGGGTCCCAGGGAGTATTGGCGAAGTGCACAATTGGATATTAGATGCATAGTTTGTCTAGTGTACTCTACTGGCTGGGTAGGACCACCGGGAGTATCGGCGCACTCTACTGGCTGGGTAGCGCCCCCGGGAGTGTTAGCTGATTGGGAAATGGAGTATTAATGCTTGGGATTGGCTGGTTGTACCTGTTGTATTGGTACTCATGCTACATTCTGCATCTGTTTTCGTGATGCAGATCCGAGCACCTGCTATCAGCGTTGAGTTCGAGCCTATAGCGGTCTGTTCCGGAGACGAGGGTGAGCACATGGCGTTCTGGATTACCTGTCTCCTTCTGTTATATTTTGGCTTTTCTTTTGCTTTTGAGACAGCTTGTTTCTGTGGTTCACTTTTAGGACTTGTACTCGTTTAGTAGTTTTGTATTAGTGACTTCCAGGTCATGGAGGTATTGTTATTTTATATAGATGTTTCGCTTCCGCCCTTTCTTTATATGTGTTCTTTTATTTATGCTTCCGCTTAGTTGAGGTTAGTTTCCACCCTCAGTTCCATTACTGTTAAGTTCCGGGATAGGGTCCTGGCTGTCCTACTGGTGGGTTGGTAGGCACCATCATGACTCAAGAAATCGGGTTGTGACACTTTATTTACATGGTGTTCGGTATTCTTAGTGGGGCTCAATTAGATTCAGATAATGGAAATTTCCAAATGAGGGTAAACCTCTTTCTAACAAAGGTAACTCATGCCCAAGACTCGAACCTGACACTTCTAGTTAAGGATGAAGGAATAGTAACGTCTACTCCACCACAATCCTTGTTGGTACAACATAACAACTTAATCCAAACTATTTCAAATATGCAAGAGAAAGCAAATTAAGTTATTATTAGTACCAATAATCGTTGTAGTAGGATGTATATTATCCATCCATCCTTATCCAGAGGTTTCGGGTTTGAGCCTTGAATATGAATTTTTTTTTGTTAGAGAGAGTCTCTAAAATTCGAATTAGTCAGAGATTCAATATGATATATTGAAAATCGAGTGAACACAATATTAGCTGCAATTTATAATTTGTACTGAATTCCCTTAGAACTCTTTTATCAAGAAGAATGATAGTTAGTAATGAGTTATCACATTTAATATTTCATTGAGAAATTTTATTTTTTTAACTTTCAATATGTGTTTAAAAGAAAATATAATTATGGTATCAGAATAAATATAATTTACTTCTTAGTAGTGAGTTTATGTTACTACTTACTCATAATTTTAACTCAATACCATGACATTTAATAGGTTAAAACACAAGATTTTCTTTAGAGCTATAAAAATCATCATCATATACAGCAAGGAAAACTAGCAACCAAATTACTCTAAATGACATACAATCATTTCCTTCAAAAAAAATTATCATTATCAACAATAACTGAATCTAAATTAATAGGAAAGAAAATAGAAAATAACATATAGGACAATACTTGATATGTAGAGAACACACAATAGCTTAAAAAAAATGTTCTCATTAAGGAGATTTGAAGGGTTATTCACTAAAATATGGAGGATTGATGAGCCTAATATCATAATCTTTGAACTAACCCTCAAGTTCTTTTTGTAAAATATCTAATTTTCATAAGTATAAGAAGAAAAAGTATCTTAATTTACTTGGTGTCCAGTATTCTTAATGAGACTCAATTTGATTCGGATAATGGAAAGTCACAAATTGAGGGTAAACGTCTTTCCAACAAAGGTAAGTCATGTGCAAGACTCGAACCGGACACTTCTGATTAAGGATGAAAGAATATCAACTTCTACTCCACCACAATCCTTGTTGGTAGAACACAACAAATAAATCTAACATATAGCTAAATATTCAAGAAAAAGTAAATTAGGTTGTTATTAGTACCAACAATAGTTGTGTTGAGATGTATACGATCCATCTATCATTAACTAGAGGTCTCGGGTTTGAGCCTTGTGTATTAAGAAAATCTTGTCAGAGAGTGTCCCTCAAGATCCAAATTAGTCGGGAATACAATATGATATTTTGAAAATCAAGTGAATATAATATTAATTACAATTTAAAATTTATTGTAAATTCCATTAGAACTCTTTTATCTATAAAAATGATCATTTCTATAATAATGAGTTTTCACATTTAATATTCCATTGAGAATGTTTTTTTATCTTTCAATATGTGTTTAGAATAATTTAAAATAAAATAAAATATGGCATCTGAATAAATAGAATTTAATTCTTTGTAGTGAATTTCTATTGATATTTACTCCTCCTGATTTTGATTCAATTCCATGTCATTTAATAAGCTATTTGGGGTTATAAAAATCATCATCATATACCGCTAGAAAAGCTAATCACAAAATTAATCTAATTGACAAACAATCATTTCCTTAAAAAAAAATTATCTTTATCAACATTAAATGAATTTAAATTAATAACACAAAAAAATAAAGATTAAAACTATACTTTATAGAGAACACAAAACATATAAAAACTAAATGTCTTCATTAAGGAGATTGAGGGATTATTTACTAAAATATCGAGGAATGATGAGCCTAATCCCATAATATTTATGCTCACCCTCAAACTCTTCTTACAAAATGTCTGATTTTTGTAAGTAAAAGAAGAAAAGGTCTTTTTACTTTGTATTTGATATTTTTATTGCGACTCAATTAGGTTCGGATAATGAAAAGTCGCAAATTGAGGGTAAAATTCTTTCAAACAAAGGTTACTCATGCCCAAGACTCGAACTTGATACTTCTGGTTAAGGATGAATGAATACTAACTTCTACTACAACACATTTTTTGTTGGTAGAATACAACAAAAATATCAAACATATTGCCAAATATTAAAAAGAAAGAAAATTAAGTAATTATTAGTACCAACAATATTTGTGGTGGGATGTATAAGATCCATTCAGCCTTAACCAGAGGTCTCAGGTTTGAGCTTTCGATATGAAGAAATCTTTGTTAAAGAGTGTCCCTTGGAATCTAAATTAGTACTAGATTCAATATGATATATAGAAAATCAAGTTAACACAATATTAATTAAAATTTACAATTTATTCTAAATTCCATTGGAAATCTTTTATCTAAAAGAATGACAATTTCTATAATAATGAGTTATCTAATTTGATATTTCATTAAGATGAGTTATTTTTTAACTTTCAATATGTGTGTGAAAGAAAATATTAATATGGCATCACAATAAGTAGAATTTACTTCTTACTAGTGAATTTCCATTAATATTTACTCCTCTTGATTTTGATTCAGCACCATGATAATTAATAGATTAAGAACAAAAGATTTTTATTTGGAACTATAAAAATTATCATCATCTACTGCAAGAACAAATTATTTTAACAGATAAAGACGATAGTAAATATTCTCATCAAAGAGAATAAGGGTTATTCACTAAAAGATGGAGGATTGGTCAGCCTAATCCCATGATCTTATAGGTCACCCTCAAATTCTTTTTTACAAAATTTCTGATTTTCATAAGTACCAGAAGAAAAAAGTTTCTTTATTTACGTGGTGTTCGGTATTCTTAGTGGGACTCAATTTGATTTGGATATAGGGAAGTCTCCAATTTAGGGTAAAACTCTTTTTAACAAACGTAAATAATGCCAAGACTCGAACTTGACACTTCTGGTTAAGGATTTAGGAATATTAACTTCTACTTCACCACAATCCTTGGTTGTAAAACACAACAGATAGATTCAACATATTGTCAATATTTAGTAGAAAGTAATTTAAGTCGTAATTATTACCAACAATAGTTGTGGTGGAATATATGTGAACCATCCATCCTTAACCAGAGGTCTCGAGTTTGAGCTTTGGGTTTAAAGAAAATTTTGTTAGAGAATGTCCCTAGGAATCCGAAATAATTGGGTACTCAATATGATATATTGAAACCGAGTGAAAACAATATTACCTACAATTTAAAATTTATTCTAAATTCCGTTGAAACTCTTTAATCTAGAATAATGATAATTTCTATAATAATGAGTTATCACGTTAATATTCCACTAAGATGTGTTTTCTTTTACCTTTCAATATGTTTTAAAAAGAAATATTAAAAGAAAATATAAATATGGCATCAGAATATATAGAATTTAGTTCTTACTAGTAAATTTATATTTATATTTAATCCTCATGATTTGGATTTAATACCATGCAATTTAATAGGTTAAGAACACAAGATTTTTATTTAGTGCTATAAAAATCATCATATAACATAATGAAAACTAGGCACAAAATTAATTTAATTGACAAACAATTATTTCCTTCAAAAGAAAATTATTTTTATCAACATTAATTGAATCTATATTAATAGCACAGAAAAAATAAAATAAAGATAAGGATGATAGTCTATATGTTGAGAACACAAAACAAATAACAAGTAAATACTTTCATTAAGGACATTGAGGGGTTATTCACTAAAAGATAGAGGATTGATGAGCCTAATATCATAATATTTGAGCTCACCCCCAAATTCTTTTGTGCAACATGTCTGGCTTTCGTAAGTACAAAAGGTTTTTTTACTTGGTGTTCGATATTCTTATTGTGACTCAATTTGCTTTGGGTAATGGAAAGTTCCAAATTGAGGGTAAACCTCTGTCTAACAAAGGTAACTCATGCCCAAGACTCAAACCTATAACTTCTAGCTAAGGATGAAGGAATATTAACTTCTACTCCACCACAATCCTTGTTGGTAGAACACAACAACTTAATCAAATACATTGCAAAATAAGCAAGAGAAATAAATTAAGTTATTATTAGTACCAATAATAGTTGTGGTGGGATGTATATGATTCATCTATTCTTAATCAAAGGCCTCGGATTTGAGCCTTGTTGTCACGACCAAAAATTTTAAGTCATGATGGAACCTACTACGTCCCACAAGTAGGTAAGCCGAACCCATAGCCCAGAACTAGAAGCAACGGACTATTACGCAGAAGAAAAGAATTGCGGAAGATAAATAATATTAAAAGAACAAAGGGAAAAGAGATAATCAAATCAATACAAAAACAAACCCAGACCTAGTATTCGTCGGTATTTGAGCAACTATCCAAAAAATGAGTACAATAACAATACAATAATACAGAACTATCTCCGAAAACATGATAAAGACTAGTCCTAACTAAACTACATGGAGAGAGAAAACTCTGAATGCCAGGAGCTCATCCAAGTCTCCAAATCCCAAAGCTGCTCCGCACGAGAACCAAATCAATGGGAAGAACTCGTACTATGATCTGCAGGATGTAGATGTGTAGTTGAGTACCAACAACTGGTACTCAGTAGGTATAGGCCGACTGAGCTCCGAAGATAAAATAAGCATAAACAACATGTAGATGGAAGCATATATCACATATAGCTAAAGGAACAACATGAATATCATAATAAGAAATAGACTGAAGTAAAGCACAGAGAGTAAAGAAAGCAGGTAAAGGAAGTAAGGGATGAACCTGGATGTGCTAGCCCATCAACCTAAACACGACAAGGCTTTAATAAGGGAGACAACTAGCACAAAGGTATACTAACAGAAACAATCACAGATATCAAGTAAAAGCTAAGAAGGCTATCCCAAATCGAACATGCACAAAAGCATCAAACAAAGGGAACAAGGGCAGTATCTACCTTCAAACAAAGAACCGCCCTTCATACTGCGACATGTAAGTAAATAGTCAAAAAAATAACCTTACCAAGCCCCTATGTGCCCAGAAGGTAAAAAACAACAAACTAAACCCGTACAGCCCCCCATATGACCAACAAGTACAAACAACAATCAATTATTATGGTGATAGGCAATGCATGATGATTGAGAGTTATGCAATAAAATTAGTAGTACCAATAATGCAGAGATATATACACCTACCCCTAATTCCCAGACAACAAGGTACAACCCTTCCGCACCTTCTTTTTCCTATTCAATGGGTCACATGGATAGAGGAATCCATGAGGGACTCGAGAGTTTCCATATATACCTGACTTGTCCCGATCCAGGACTTTCCACTCCGTTAGTAAGACTGGAGATAATAAACATAACCACAAAAGTATAGAAAGGGTCAGCTACTCTTCGACCAGTCAAGTTAAAATGAGCACATCCAAGATGCCTCTAAATCTGAAGTCTATATGTAATGTAGAAAAGGTAGTACGACTCCCATAAAAGATCAGTTTGAAAAGTAATCGGGTGAAAATCCTGCTTTCTCAAAAGTATGCTGAGAACCAATGCATGCACCGGGCTGTACTACAATTCTTGTGAGAATGAGGATATGAATGCAATGCCTGCCATCACCAGCATCAAAACAACACATTCACAATCACAAATAATATAAATAACTACCACCTCACTCCTAGGGTATGGGAACTAACGTAGGATCCAACTGGTCCTCAACCAAAGCCTCGTGCCCAAAATACCTCAACAAACTTAACAATGCTAACAAAAGAAGAAACAACACTAAAAAAGCAGCGAAAGGGATCACAAGGAGTCAACAAAATAAAGGAGTACATGAGGAACACCTCATCCACCCGAATATACAACCAAAAGAGGCAAAAGCACAACTAACTCCGTCATACGATAACCATAAGCATTGAAGGGCCCAAAACTAACAAAGGGATAGGAACCTCATCACAAGTACAAGTCTAACCAAAGTGAAACCCCTCAAGCCACAAAATCTCATGGTCCCCGCACTAGAGAAAGTAACAAAACCTCAGAACCACTCCTAAGAAGAAGCTATAATATATAAGGATAAACAGAAACTCATTTCAAAGGTACTAATCACACCGACTACCAACAAGGTATAGAACAACAACTCTAAAGAGGTTAAAAGTACTAAACTAAGGCACAAACAAAGAATCTCGAATCTAAACCAAGGATTTCACAATTCTAACTATCATAAAGCTCAAGCGAGAATCAAGAAATAAGGCTAAGGGAGACACATCCTAAACCTACTACACACAATGCCAAAACACATTCAATAAATGCTAAAAATTATCTAAGAAAGCTCAATCTAAGAGCAAGTAGATCGTAGCCTACCTCGAAGCTGATCACGCGTGCTCCAAAATTGTTGAACTGGAGATATTCACCTCTAAAATGTCTCCAAACACCGCCACGCCAACAAATTATTGATCACAACGTCAAAACAAATGTTTAGATACCAAGACCGCAACAATCAGAGATGGGCCCAAAAATCGAGTCAAAATGAGAATGTAGGACCCACACTGGGAATCCTAAAATTGACTTTGTCAAAAGGTCCAAAATAGCTGAAGGAACTCGTGCCCAGAAAATTGGCACGATCCGAGCTTCAAAATGGGCCAAATCAGTACATACAATTTAAAACACCAAAAAACACAAAAAAAGAAGGGTGGGCAGCCCCTTTGGGGAAGAATATACTCAGAACGATGATTTTCACATCTCTTCAAACACTCCAACACGTAGCCACAATCAACACAAACCTCCAGCACTTGGACCGGCCAAATTTGGTGCTCTTTAGCTCCCAAAAATTCAAAAGAGAGAATAGGGTCGGGCTGAAAGGGCAGTCTTAAAAAACCAAGCAGTAGACCATCACGAACACAGAGGGAAAACACCACAAACCTTCGCAAACGTGGAGGGTAACCTCTGTAGACCTTCGCAAACGTACGGACCAGATCCGCGAACACGAAAAAGAACTTCCTCATTCTCCGCAAACGTAGGGATCAGATCCATAAATGTGGAGGGGAACTTCCTCCTTCATCGCGTACGCGGGGACCAGGTTCACGAACGCGGGGATTAGCCCAAGATTCACCAGCAAAATGGACTAAGTGTTCAAAAACTCTGAACAAGCCCTCAGAATTCATTCGGGGTCCAAACGATGCTAACCAAAAGTGCAAACCACTTGGTAACGACATTCCAGACTCAATGGAATCGACAAAATAGCCAACCGACATTGTTTTGTTAAAATGTTGACTCAATTCATGATACCTTCGGGAACCGAACCAAAGTTCGTCCCAGATCAAACTGTGCTGATGGAATTTGATTCTGAGCACGTTTACCAAGAAATTTGACTTAAGTCAAACTTTAAGTAAAACTCTGAAACTAAATTACCTATTCGCACCAACTCCAAATGGAAGCCTCAAAACCCAACCAATCATCACAATAGACCAAAATGACCCTTCTAGAGTTGATGGAACTGACATAATTTCGTTCCGACGTCAGAATCTCTGGATGTTGACTAAAGTGTAATGTCCCAATTCTTTTGAAATTACCTTTTTTTGTGATATGACAATTTTGGCCTTTCCCCGTAGCAGTTTCATGCCTTGTTTGTGTTCCGAGAGTGGTTGGTATGGCTCCCAATGCGATCGAGAGGGATTTTCGTAATTTTGAGACCATGGGAGGAATTTTTAAGGAGATAGTAAGCTTTAGTCAACACTCCATGATTCGAGCATTGGATGGTGATTCTGTTAGTTCCATAGCATTCGTAACGTTGAGTTTGGTCTAGCAGGGTGGTTGGTTAGAGCCCCGAGAACTTTGAATTCATTTTGGGTATTTAGGTTAAAAGTGGAGTTTTAGGCCTAAAAGAGGTCCGTAGGTTTATTTTTTTCATAAATTTTTTTTTGGGAAATCTGACGATTCTATTGGCTTCGAAACATGTTTTATGATCAATTTGCACTATTGGTTCATGTTTATAGCGTTCCGAATGAGTTTCGAGGGTTAAAAACATGTTTTGAATGGTGTTGGTGCACCTTGACCGCGATCAACTCTGTCAACGCGCGATCAACTGACCCTTTTTGGCTGAAAATAGCTCATATTTTGGGTTTCTTCCTTCTTTTTCTCAATTCCACCATTATTACACAATTGGAGCTTCGGAGAGACGAATTTTGAAGCAATCGTTTGAGGAAATTCGTTGGAGTAAGTCTCTTTATCATTTCTAAATCATTTCCTAACAATTTTATCTTCCAAAAGCTCTTTAAAATTCAAGATCTCAAAGTGGGTTTTGGGGTTTTCCCCCAAAATTCAAAACTAGTAATTTCATTATTTTGAATCCATTTTCTACTCGATTTTAATGAGTTTTTAAACCACGAACTCCTTTTGATGTGTAGAACCTGATTTTAAACTAAAATTTCAGTTTTGCTGTTTTCGTTTTTGAGGTGATTTTTGGATGATTTTAACCCCGGTTCTCAAATCTTGCAATATGGGTATCGTTGAACTCCTTTTGATGAATTCTTTCCATTCTTGATAGTTGGGGACCATTTCGGAGTTTGTATTTCAGGATAAAGCACTGGTAGAGTGTTCGGGTGAACTTTTCGGCCTTCGAGGTAGGTTTTGCTATCCTTCTTTGAGACTGGGATTGGGTAATTGATTGTTCTTATGTCATAGGCTTTGGGATGGGATCGTAATATGATTTGGGATTGTTGATTATATTGTGGTGCCCGTGTGGGGGCTTGAGTATATTGTGATGCCCGTACGGGGGCTTGAGTATATTGTGATGTTCGTGTGGGGGCTTGATTATATTATGTTGCCCGTGTGGGACCTTTTTTGTTACTCTATTTGCTTTGTGACCATGTGATTCATGAGTTGCCTATGAGAGAGGCTTATAACACTATTTGAATTGTAATGCCCGAGAGACGGGTTGAGTTGGGGATTTTAGCATACTTTGAGAAATGAAATGCTTTTCTAAATGGTGCTCACTTGTTTCAAATGAACTATTTCCCATTATTTTTATACGAGGGTGTTTAACAAGATTTGGTCGAGTTTTGAGAACTTTGAACCTTTCATTACATATTGAGTTGATTATTGCCTTCATGCCATATGTGTTGTGATGCAATCATCTTCATTCATCATATCATTGATCTTGGAAAGTTTATAAATGTGGAGATTCTTATTGAGAAAGAAAATGCGAAAGTTTTTATATCCTTGACCAATAGCTAGGTGGAACGTTGATGAGATTTTGAGATTGTGATTTGGTGCATGAACTGTGAGTCCCCCATGGGTCCTTTTCTAGAAGCCTTACCTCAATAGGGTGTATACGACAGGTTATGCAACTACTTTGATTCCACCGCACCACCACATCATTGTATTGTGTTTATCTTTGTATTTGTGTCTTATCTGATGATCTTTGATATTACTATGACTTATGTGTTTACTTTACTCGCACCTTTCTATATATACTGGTGGCACCGAGGCCGGAGTGGGACTTTTCTGTATGAAGGTGGAAGTATTCCTTAGTTTACTCAGTCGGTCAAGCCTACTGATTACATGTGAATTGTACTCACCCCTACTTGTGTATCCCTTTTGATGCAGATTCTAGTCAGGGTACTCCTTCTGGCGGTTGATTATCTAGCGAGCAGGTTCATTTCGGAGTAGTGGTGGGATCCTGTACTCTGGATCTCCATTAACTCCATCTTTCATTTTAGTCTTTACTATTATTCGGAGACTTATGATGTACTTATATTCAGGGATTGATTTAGATGCTCTTTACACTTATGACACCAGGTTTTGGGAAATTCTTCATTTTTATTCTCTTCTTTTCAGTTGTGGCCTGACTTTCTCTTTACGAGTCTCGTATGTGTTTTATTACTTGACTTACACATCAAGGTGGTTTTGGAATGTGTGTCATCATGACCTCTGCTTTTGGGTCGTGACAAATTGGTATCAGAGCGCTAGGTTCACCGGTCTCATAAGTTAAAGAGCAGGGTGTCTAGTAGAGTCTTGCGGATCGGTACGTAGATGTCTATACTTATCTTTGAGAGGCTACAAGATACTTACTAGGAGAAATTCCTTTCATTGATTCCTTTCGTGTGATTCATTCATATCAAAGTGTTGTATACCTCTAATATATTCTTTCTGTGCTGATGGTGAGGACTAGAGCCAGAGGCACCGAGGGTGAGGCCATACCTGTTGCTCGAGCCCCAGTCCATGGGTGAGGCATGTGATGTAGAGAAGGTAGGGGTAGTGGTCGAGCGAGGGGAGTAGCACCTGCTAGAGGACGGATTAGGGAGGCATCACCTGAGGCTATATATGAGCATGAAGATGATTTTGAGAAGCAGGCTGAGGAGCAGAGACTAGCCCAGCGTCCTTCAGTTTCTGACAGTACCCTAGTGCTCAAGGAGTTGCTTGTCCGATTATTGGCTAGATTGGATGGTGCCCCTACTCTTGATATTCTTTTGGACATTTCAGGCTCCCTTGTTACAGTTGGTAATACTCCAATTCAGGGGTCTAGTGTAGGGTTTCAGACTCCTGGTTCTTCTCCGATGCCCTCTATTGTGCCTCCGAGATTTGCAGCCCGACCAATTTCTGCTAATGCAGCCATGTCAGTGTCTGAGAAAAAGAGTTTTGAGAGATTTGTGAGACTGGCACCTCCCAGGTTTGACGGTACAGCGGGGGAGAAGGCCTATGATTTCTCTACTGAGTGCAAGGACAGGTTGTTCAGCCTGCGTATTTTAGAGGCACATGGAGTGGCTTACACTTCCTACCAGTTTACGAGAGTGGCCAAGAAGTAGTGGAGATCCTTTCCTTCTAGCAAACCTGTCGATTCTCCTATGATGGGTTGGGAGCAGTTCACTGAGATGTTCCTTGAGAGGTTTATGCCGTTTAACCTTCGCAATTAGCACAGAGATGAGTTTGACAGGCTAGAGCTAGGTTCTTTATCAGTATTTGAGTACGAGGCTCATTTTCATTAGTTGTCAGGTTATTTTATGTCGAGTGTCCCTATAGAGTTTGAGCGGATCCACAAGTTGGTGAAGGGATTCTCCAGCTATCTGCAGGAGGCCACAACCTCTTTTGTGCTATCGGGTGGCTCCCTTCAAAGTATTATTGATTATGCTAGGATGATCGAGAGCATCAGACATGCTAGACAGGGCGGCGCCAAGAGATTTCATTGTCAGGGTCAGTTCAGTGCTCATACCTCTAGAGGTAGAGATTATTCGGGTCCAGGCACCCACGGTTATAAGGGCAGGCCAGTACATCCGACGATTTAGAGTACATATGGTACAGGAGGAACCAGGTTTGGGCAAACAAGTCATGGTGGTTCTTCAGGTTTGGGAGGACGTGTCGACACTTCTTGTTATCCTCCCCAAGGTTCGGGTCCTCGAGGCTGCTATGTTTGTGATGAGTTTAGACATAAGGCAAAGGATTGCCCCAGACGTGCTCCTTCTACTATTCAGCCTGGGTCACAGGCTGTTCATCCTACACCAGCTCCAGTGATCAGAAGTGCTTCGCAGAGTGCTAGAGGTGGCACTAGGGGTGCCAAGGGTGGAGCTCGATGGGGTACTCGTGGTGGGTCCCAAGCCAGTGATGATCGTAGACGGTGTTATGCCATTCCAAGTAGAGCTGAGGCAGAGGCCTCTGATGCTGGTATTACAGGTATTGTCCCAGTTTGCCATCGCTCTGCTTCGGTATTGTTTGATCCCAAGTCCACCTACTCTTATGTGTCAAATTATTTTGTTGCATATATTGATTATGAATGTGAGCCCCTAGCAGTACCTATTAGCATCTCTACCCCAGTAGGGAAGTCTTTAGTGGTGGATCAGGTGTATCGGGATTGTGTAGTGACGTTTTTGGTAGAGATACTCGGACAAACTTGATCTTATTACATTTGCTTGATTTTGATGTGATAATCTGTAAGGAATGGTTATCTCCCTATCATGTGATTCTAGAATATTATGCTAGGACCGTGACTTTATATTATCCTGGTTTGCCTCGATTAGTATGGATGGGTACTCCGAGTTCTTATCCGAAGAGGGTGATATCTTATATTTATGCTTGTTGTATGTTGGAAAAGGGCTGCTTGTCTTATTTGGCCCATGTATGTGATCTCACTATGGATTCATCTCCTTTAGAAACCACGAAAGTGGTGAGAGATTTCATGGATATATTTACTAATGATTTACCGGGTGTTCCTCCGGACTGTGAATTGATTTTTTGATTTACATGGAGCCGAGCACCAAGCCAATTTCTATTTCTCCTTATCGGATAGCTCCGACTGAGTTGAAGGAATTGAAGGAACAATTGGAAATTTCTTTGAAGAAAGGGTTTATTCGGCCTTGTGTTTCACCGTGGGGTGCACAAGTCTTATTTGTGAAGAAGAAGGATGGTACTATGAGGATGTGTATTGACTATCAACAGTTGAACAAGGTAATGATCAAGAACAAATATCCTCTTCCACACATTGATGATCTATTTGACCAGCTTCATGGTGCAGCGGTGTTCTCTAAGATTGACTTGAGGTCGGGTTACCATCAATTGAGAGTTTGGGATTCTGATATCCCGAAGACCGCTTTTAGGACTCGTTATGGGCATTATGAGTTTGTGGTCATGTCTTTTGGGTTGACTAATTCCCCAGCTGCTTTTATGGAGTTGATGAACCGGGTATTTCGACCTTATTTGGACTCTTTTATGATTGTATTCATCTATGATATCTTGGTTTTCTCCAAGAATGAGGCCGACCATATTAGTCATTTGAGGGTATTGCTTCAGAGATTGAGGGAGGACAAGTTGTATGCAGAATTCTCCAAGCGTAAATTTTGGCTTGAGTCGGTGGCTTCGTGGGTCACGTGGTGACAAAGGATGGGATTATGGTTGATTCAGCTAAGGTAGCGGTGGTTCATGATTGGGCTAGACCTACTTCAGTTACCGAGATTTGGAGTTTCATTGGGTTAGCGGGTTATTATCATCGGTTTGTTCAGAGTTTCTCTTCTATTGCAGCCCCATTGACTAGGTTGACTCATAAGACTGTAGCATTTCAGTGCACCGATAAGTGTGAGGTGAGCTTTCAAAAGCTCAAGAAGTTATTGACTTCTGTACCTATTCTAGCATTCCTCGCGTAGGGTGTGGAATTTATTGTATTCTGTGATGCTTCGGGTGTTGGTTTGGGTGGTGTGTTGATGTAGAAAGGGAGATTCATAGCCTATGCTTCTCGACAGTTCAAGGTACATGAAAACAACTACCCTACTCATGATTTGGAGTTACCGGCAGTGGTTTTTGTTTTGAAGTTATGGAGGCACTATCTCTACGGGGTGCATTGTGAGGTCTTACCGATCATTGTAGTCTTAAGTATATCTTTTCTCCGCCGAATCTAAACATGAGGCATCGTAGGTGGTTTTAGCTGTTGAAAGATTATGACATCACCATTCTTTATCATCCGAGCAAGGCTAAGGTAGTGGCAGATGCTTTGAGCTGGAAAGCGCCTAGTATGGGTAACTTAGCCTTTCTTAAGGCAGAGGAGAGACCTTTGGCATTAGAGGTTCATTCATTGGCTAGACAGATGATTCGAATTGATATTTTGACACCTCACAATATTTTAGCCTTCGTGGAGGCTAGGTCAACGTTGATGGATCAGATTCGTTCTCACCAGTTTGATGACGATAAGTTGAGGACGATTCAGGACAAAGTGTTTAGGGGTGAAGCTATGTTGGCTTCTCTTGATCCAGAGGGATTTTTGACGATTAGTGGTTGTATTTGTGTTTCCAAAGTTGGTGATTGGGTGCATATGATATTGGAGGAGGCTCATTGTGCGAAGTATTCTATTCACCTAGGAACAACAAAGATGTTTCATGACTTGAAAGAACACTACTGGTGGTATGGTATGAAGAGGGACATTGTTGATTTTGTGGCAAAGTGTTTGAATTGCCAACAGGTGAAGTATGAGCATCAGAGATCAGAGGGTTCGATGCAAAGGATGCCCATTCCCAAGTGGAAGTTGGATCGCATCACCATGGACTTTGTGACTGGGTGACCCTTGACTTTGCATAAGTATGACTCTGTTTGGGTGATTGTGGATCGGTTGACCAAGTTGGCTCATTTCATTCCGGTGAAAACTTTCTACAATGCGAAGCAGTTAGCTAGGATCTACATTCGTGAGATTGTTCAATTGCATGGAGTGCCTATTTACATTGCGTCTGATAGAGGTACGCAGTTCACCTCTCATTTCTGGAGTTCTATGCAGGAGCAGATGGGTACCAAACTTGAGTTGAGTACTGCTTTCCTTCCTCAGACCGACAGTCAGTCTGAGTGGACTATTCAGGTACTAGAGGATATGCTTCGGGCTTGTGTCATGGATTTTGGTGGTCATTGGGAAAAATCCCTACCTCTTGGGGAGTTTTCCTATAACAACAGTTACCATTCCAGCATTCAGATGGCACCGTTTGAGGCCTTGTATAGGTGGAGGTGTAAATCTCCCATGGGATGGTTTGATTCTTTTAGAGTTCGACCTTGGGGTACTGATCTATTAAGATACTCCATGGATAGGGTGAGATTGATTCAGCAGCGCCTTGTGACCGCCTAGAGTAGGCAGAAGAGCTATGCCAATAGGCGTTTTCGTGATGTATCTTTTTCTATTGGTGAGCGAGTGTTGCTCAAAGTATCACCCACTAAGGGTATGATGAGGTTCGGGAAGTAAGGAAAGCTCAGTCCGAGGTTTATTGGCCCTTTTGAGATTTTGGAGAAGTATGGGGAGGTAGCCTATAGATTGGCCTTGCCTAAAAAATTGTCAGTTGTTTATCCCGTATTCCATGTTTCGATACTTAAGCAGCACTGTCATGATGATTCTAATGTGATTCATAGTGACTCGGTTGCGTTGGATCAGGATTTGTCCTTTGAGGAGGAGCCTGTTGCTATCTTTGATAGACAGACTAGACAGTTGAGGTCGAAGCATATTGATTCAGTGAAAGTTCAGTTTCAACACCGGCTGGTTGAGGAGGCTATTTGGGAGGTGGAGTTTGATATGCATCGTAGATATCCTCAGCTTTTCCCTCCTTCAAGTACTTTCTTTGCCTTCCGTTCGAGGATGAACGAGTGTTTTAGCAGTGGATGGTGTAATGTCCCAATTCTTGTGAAATTACCTTTTTCTGTGAAATGACAATTTTGGTCTTTCCCCTTAGTGGTTTCATGCCTTGTTTGTATTTCGAGAGTGGTTGGTATGGTCCCTGATGCGATCGAAAGGGAATTTAGTATTTTGAGACATTGGGTGGAGTTTTTAAGGAGATAGTTGACTTTTGTCAACATTTTGAGATCCGAGCATCGGATGGTTATTGTGTCAGTTCTGTTGCATCCGGAATGTTGATTTTGGTCTAGTAGGTTGGCTGGTTAGAGACCCGAGACCTTAGAATTCATTTTGGGTATTTAGGTTAAAAGTTGAGTTTTAGGCCTAAAAGAGATCCGTAGGGGTATTTCGTCATAACAATATTTTGTCGGAAATTTGATGATTCCATTAGCTCCGAAACATGTTTTCTGATCAATTTGCACTATTGGTTCATGTTTATAGGGTTCCGAATGAGTTTCAAGGGTTCAAAACATGTTTTGAATGGTGTTGGTGCAAGTAGACCGTGGTCAACAGGCCCTTTCTGGCTTAAAATAGCCCATATTTTGTGTTTCTTCCTTCTTTTTCTCATATCCACCATTGTTACATAATTGGAGCTTAGGAGAGATGAATTTTGAAGCAATCTTTTAAGGAAATTCATTGGAGTAAGTCTCTTTATCATTTCTAAATCATTTCCTAACGATTTTATCTTCCAAAATTCTTTAAAATTCAAGATCTCAATGAGGATTTTGGTGTTTTTCCCCAAAATTTTAAAACTAGTAATTTCATGATTTCGAATCAGTTTCTTACTCAATTTTAATGGGTTTTTCAACCACGAACTCCTCTTGATGTGCAGAACCTAATTTTCAACTAAAGTTCCAGCTTTGCCCTTTTCATTTTTGAGCCGATTTTTGAATGATTTAACCCTGGTTCTTAAACCTTGTAATATAGGCATCGTTGAACTCCTTTTGATGAATTCTTTCCATTCTTGATAGTTGGGGATCGTTTCGTAGTTGGTATTTGAGGATAAATCTTCGGTAGAGTGTTCGGGTGATGTTTTCGGCCTTCGATGTAGGTTTGGCTCTCCTTCTTTGAGACTAGGATTGGATAATTGATTGTTCTTATGTCATAGGCTTTTGGATGGGATCATTGATTATATTATGATGCCTGTGTGGGGGCTTGAGTATATTGTGATGCCCGTGTAGGGGCTTGAGTATATTGTGATGTCCATGTGGGGGCCTTCTTATATTATGTTTCTCGTGTGGGGGCTTGATAGTACAATTTAGCCTGTGTGGGGGCCTTATTTGTTACTCTATTTTCTTTGTGAGCATTTGATTCATGAGTTACATGTGAGAGAGGCTTGTAACACTATTTGACTTGTAATGCCCGAGAGAGGGGTTTAATTGGGGATTTTAGCATATTTTGAGAGATGAAATGCTTTTCTAAATGGTGCTCACTTATTTCAAATGAACTTTTTCCCATTATTTTTATATGAACATGATTTGCTCGAGTTTTGAGAACTTTGAACCTTTCATTACATGTTGAGTTGATTATTGCCTCCATGCCATATGTGTTGTTATGCATTCATCCTCATTCATCATATCATTGATCTTGGGAAGTCGAGAAATGTGGAGATTCTTTTTGAGAAAGAAAATGAGACTCTTTTTATATCCTTGACCACGAGCTAGGTGGCAAGTTGATGAGATTTTGAGATTGTGATTTTGTATATGGACTACCATTCCCCCATGGGTCCTTGTCTAGAAGCCTTAGCTCGACAAGGTGTATATGACACGTTGTGCAATAGCCTTGATTCCACCGTACTACCACATCATTGAATCATCTCGTTGCATTGCATCGATCTTTGTGTTTGTGTCTTATCTGATGATCTTTGTTATTACTATGACTTATGTGTTTACTTTACTCGCGCTGTTCTATATAAACTGGTAGCACCGATGCCGGAGTGGGACTTTTCTATATGCCGGTGGAAGTGTTTCTTAGTTTATTTCATAAGTTTGATTAATTTCTTATACTCAGTCGGTCAAACCTACTGAGTACATGTGAATTGTACTCACCCCTACTTCTGTATCGCTTTTGAAGCAGATTCTAGTCAGGATACTCCTCGTGATGGTTGATTATCTAGAGAGCAGGCACATTTCGGAGTAGTGGTGAGATCCTATGCTCTGGATCGCCATTAACTCCATCTTCCATTTCAGTCTTTACTATTATTCAGAGACTTATGATGTACTTACATTCAGGGATTGTTTTAATTGGTCTTTACACTTATGACACCAGGTTTTGGAAAAATTCTTCGTTGTTATTCTCTTCTTTTCAGTTGTGGCATGACTTCCTCTTTGGGAGTCTCGAATGTGTTTTATTTTTTAGCTTACAATCAGGGTGGTTTAGGGATGTGTGCCATCAGGACCTCTGTTTTTGGGTCATGACAGATTGGTATCAGAGCACTAGGTTCACCGGTCTCATAAGTACTCAAAGAGTAGGGAATCTAGTAGAGTCTTGCAGATCGGTACGTAGAAGTCTGTACTTATCTTCAAGAGGCTAAAAGATACTTACTAGGAGAAATTCCTTTCATTGATTCCTTTCGTGCGATTCATTCATATCAAAGTGTTGTGTACCTCTAATCTATTCTTTCTACGCTGATGGTGAGGAATAGAGCCAAAGTCACCAAGGGTAAGACCGTACCTGCTGCCCTAGCATCAGTCTCTGGGCGAGGCAGGGGATGCAGAGGAGGTAGGGTTCGTGGTCGAGTGAAGGGAGTAGCACCTACTCGAGGACGGATTAGGGAGGCATCACCTGAGCCTATCTATGAGCATGAGGATGATTTTGAGTAGCAGACTGAGGAGTAGAGGCCAGCCCAGCCTATGTAATGACCCTCTAGGTCATTTTTTTTAATGCCTTCTTTCTGTCATTTAGAGCGTTCATGTAGCGACCCCAAGTCATTTATGACTTTCTGGCATTGACTGTTTAGTTGCCCGGTCATTCGTTTGGGTTTTATGCCTGTTTTTCTATTTTGGAGCTTTTGAACCTTGAAAAGTTGATTTCGGTTATAACTTCATGTAAACGACCTTAGATGAGGATTCTGACGGTCCATCAGCTCTGGAGCGGCCAAATTAGGCTAGAAGCATGGTTTCCCCGAGTTCTGGGGTTCCCGGTGTGATTTTGGGGCCAGTTAGCTCTTTAGCCTTTGAAATTTAGTTTAAGATTGACTTCGTTCAACATTCTTGGAGAACGCACTCAGATGGAAATTTCGACTACGCGGTTAGTTTTGAAATGCCGAGTTTGGTCTAGAATGACCTTTTGAGAATTTCTGGAAGCTTTCGACCTAATTTTGAAGCCCCCGATAGAAGTTGGCTAATATGGCTCATTGGGTGTGGGATCCACTTTTTGTCGAAACGACCTCGTATGAAAATTTTGACTGCGCCATTGAGTTAGGAATGTCAAATTTAGTGGGGTAGCATATCTGGTTTATTTTTATCGGGTTCCGAACGAATTCTGAGGATCCGTTCGGAGAATTTGAAAAAATAGCAAAATCTAGTGTTGCTAGTTCAGACCTTTAGCCACTAGAATTTAGCCTTTTAACGACTAGAAATGATTTTTAGCGACTAGTTTCGGGTTTTATAAATCAGAATTTTCAGCTTTCAGCCCTCATTTTCAAATGGCGATTTCTCCCTCATCCGAGCTCCTATTTGAGTGATTTGAAGTCCTGCATGGTCGTGGAGATTGTGGCTACGTGGTGGAGTGATCGAATTGTGTTGGTGAACCCTCGTTTGAGGTGAATTTCAGCTCGAAGCTGCTGCCCATCATCTTTTTGTGAATAATTTATGATTTCTTCTTCATTTTAAAACTTCGATATCTCGAGTTCTAGAACTCCATTTTGGGTGATTCAAAGTCCCAAGGGCTCAGAATCTTGTTGGCTTCATGGGTTTTTGGTCTTTTAGCATTGGTTGTCCCTCGATTTCCATGAATTCGAGTTGTAAGTTGCTTTCTTGGCCTATTTGTGTAAAGTTTTACTTTTTGTTTTTGTTGGCTGTTTGGAGCAGATCCGAGCCTTGATGGGTGATCCATTTTGGGATTCAAGTTCAGGGAAGGATTTGGGACATTTTAAGGGAATCAATTCCGTAAAATCCAGAGCGGGTCCCACTTTGCCCGATTTGACTCCATAATTGATCTGTCTCTGATTTTGTTGATTTTAGTGTCTAAATGACCGTATTGACGTTGTGATTCTTTGTTTGATAGCGTGGCAGCAGTCTGAGGCCGTACGGAAGGGAATATATCTGGTTGAGTGACTTGGAGCGCTTGTGATCGACTTTTTGGTAGGTTACGGCTTCCCTTCCTTCTTGATTGAGCTTGAATGCGTAAATTCTTGTTGATTTGTGTGAATCTGTGGTGGGTAGCTAGTATTTTTCCTATCCTTATCTGATTTTTTAGTTTAGATTTGACTGTTGAGCTATTCTGGGCTAGTATCATGCGTTAGATTGGGTTGTTGACTCGGATTGTTTATATTTGTGTTTTGGGTTATCTGTTGGGTGGTTATCTGTTGTTACATGAGTGGGTCCAGGTGATTTTCTTCCGTGTTTGGTTGATTATTTTGATTTTGGCCATAGAATATGTTGGGGTAGTATTGTCTTAGTCCTATGCTCCTGTCGACTTGAGTATGTATCCGACGTCGATTCGGATGGATTAGATCCTTGTAGGCTGGTATAGCAGACTTGAGTCTGATAGTATGAGCCTTTGTTTAGGCGTTTTCATGGCTTTTGGATCTTCCAATTCTTTCCCCTCTATCTCTGCGATTGTGGGATGATGCCAGAAGATGTTGCGTTTGCATCCATTAGCGATTGGATTGAGCTAAGATGGTAGACTTCATTGATATCCTTGTGGGGGCGGCGGCCCGTGATTTTTAGACTGGCGGTGTAGTGTTGGTGTTGGCTTTTTCAGATTCTGTGTTGAGAATTATTAGGAGTGGATGTCGATCCACAGTGGCTTTTAATTGATTCGAGCATTATGATGTGATTGGGAGTGGGCAGCGACCCACGAACCTGAGTTAGTGAGATCCTCTTTGGAGTTGATATGGCCCGCACACTCTGTCTGGCAGGGCAGGGCCCCCGAGGGTGATAGCTAACTCACTTGGCTGGCATAGGCAGGGCCCAGAGTGATTAGTTGTCAGGGCTGCTGGATATATGATTTTTAGGGTCCTCTTTGGAGTAGACATAGCCCACGCGCTCGTCTTGCTAGGATAGGGCCCCCAGAGTATTAGAAGGCTCCCTCGTCTAGCATGGGTTGGGCCCAGGGCAGGTTTCCTGGAGTGATAGCCTATTGGCCAGTTAGATATCAGGTTATTTGGAAGGGGCGGCGTACCCCCCCCCTCTTAGCACTCGACTGGCTGGGTTCATGCCCCCGGGGTGGCTAATAGGATTGGTAAATTGGTTTGTGGAGTCGGATTTGTTATTCGCTCAGTGTTGGGTAATCGACCGGGTCGATGTTCTAGTTTCCTTGATACCGTAGTTATAGCTATTCAGTGTACGTGTCGGGATTATGGGGGTCCGTTTGGGTTTTATTTCAACCTGTGCACGAGTGTGCCCAGCGGGTCTTATAGGGGCCCCAGCTGGGTTTAGCTTAGCTATACTCAGTCTACTTTCTGCTTTTTTGTTTTCATTCTTTTGACCTCTGTTGTTGTTGATTCTATCTTGTCTGCCTGTTTTTACCTTTCTTGCTCAGACGGCCTATTATGCCTACTGGGTAGCTGTTGTTTTGGTACTCATGCTACACTATACATCTGTTTTCGTGATGCAGGTCCAAGCACTAGTTATCAGCATTGAGATCGGGCCTGCAGTTGTCAATTCAGGAGACTAGGGTAAGCACATGGCATTCTTGGATTACCTGTCTCCTTTTTTATTTATCTTTCAGCTTGTCTTTTGTTTTCGAGATAGTTATTTATGTGGTCCACTATTGGGACTTGTACTCTTGTTAGTGGTTCTGTACACGTGACTTACACGTTTTGGGAGGTGTCTCGTATATATTTTGTTTGGTTTCATTTCAGCCTTCATTTATGGGTTCTTATGGTATGCCTCCGCTTGGTTTAGAATTAGTTTCCACTCTTAATTCCATTATTGTTAAATTCCGGGATGGAGTTTGGCTTGCGTACTGGTGGGATAGTAGGCGCCAACATGACTTGAGAAATCGGGTCGTGACAAATTTGTATCATAGCCTAGGTTCGTTGGTCTCACTTATAAAGAACTAGCATCTAGTAGAGTCCTGAGGATTGGCGCGGAGACGTTCGTAACCTATCTTCGGGAGGCTACAGGGTGTTTGTATGAGGTTTTCTTGTTTTGATTCTTGGTCGTGCGTCGTTATCTGATTGGTTTCATGAAATCTCACTTGCTTCACTCTGTTGCAGGATGGCTCGCACGTGCAGTAGAGTTCAACCCCGAGGTCGAGGTGGTACTGCGGCAGTAGGCCGCGATAGATCGAGAATTCCAGAGCCGGAGCCTCGGGTAGAGCAAGTTCCTCCTTAGCCGGTAGGGCCGGGACTAGCACAGGCACTGCCAGCACCAGCTATCACCCCTGATCTTCAAGGCATGCTTGCACAGATCCTAGCTGCTATCGGGGGTATGCAGCAGTAGCCGGCCCCAGCACCATTCCCAGAGCCGGTTCCAGCACAGCATGATCAGCCTGCGTTAGCAGCTCCAGAGGTTCATCAATCACCAGTACCAGCCGCGGTTCAGCCAGACCCGTTGGACGGAGTTATGCCTCTGCGAGAGCAAAATATGCTTGGAGTGTTTCTCAGACTATCACTGTCGAGGTGCTCTGGGGCTGTGGGGGTGAAGGCCCACGAGTTCCTGACTACTTACCAGGAGAGGTTGTACACCTTAGTATTAGTGGAGTCCACAGGAGCCGACTTCACGGCATATCAGCTAAACGGACCGGCCAGACAGTGGTAACTGTCTTTCATTAGGACTAGGCCAGGTGGATCACCACCAATATCATGGGAGAAGTTTCCAGAGGCTTTTCTAGCAAAATTTATTCCATGGAGCATCAGGGCTTGACTTCGTGATTAGTTCTTGAGGTTGGATTAGGGCTCCATGACTGTTTTCGAGTACGAGGCTAGATTTCTGGAGTTGTCCTGTCATGCCACCAAGATTCTACCTATAGAGGAGGAGTAGGTCCGATTCTTTGTTAGAGGGTTGAGGCTGCAATTGAGGATTGAGTCGCAGTCTATGTTATCAGCAGGCTGTTCTTTTCTAGATGTGGTGGACCATGCCCACACTATTGAGCAGCTCCATCGCAAGGCCTAAGTGGGCAGCGGCAAGAGGGTCAGATAGGATAGTAGGGCTAGTGGGCCCCGTTTCAGGCCTTGAGTTACTTTTCCTTTCGTTCGAGGATGAACGAGTGTTTTAGTGGTGGATGGTGTAATGTCCCAATTCTTGTGAAATTACCTTTTTGCGTGAAATAACCATTTTGGCCTTTCCCCCTTAGAGGTTTCATGCCTTGTTTGTATTTCGGGAGTAGTTGGTATGGTCCCCGATGTGATCAGGAGAGATTTTAGTGATTTTGAAACCTTGGGTGGAGTTTTTAAGGAGATAGATGACTTTGGTCAACATTTCAAGATCCGAGCGTCAGATAGTGATTCTGGCTATTCCGTTGCGTCTGGAATGTAGAGTTTGATCTAGTGGGGTGGTTGGTTAGAGCCCCGAGACCTTAGAATTTGTTTTTGGATATTTAGGCTAAAGGTTGAGTTTGATGACTAAAAGAGATCCGTAGGGGTATTTTGGCCATAACAATATTTTTTCAGAAATTCGATGATTCCATTGGCTTCGAAACATATTTTCTTATCAATTTGTACTATTGGTTCATGTTTATAGGGTTCCAAATGAGTTCCGAGGATTAAAAACATGTTTTGAATTGTGTTGGTGCAAGTTGACCACGGTTAACGCAGTTAACCCACGGTCAACAGACCCTTTTTCATTGAAAATAGCCCATATTTTGTGTTTATTCCTTCTTTTTCTCATTTCCACAGTTGTGACACAATTGGAGCTTAGGAGAGACGAATTTTGAAGCAATCTTTTGAGAAATACGTTGGAGTAAGTCTCTTTATCATTTCTAAATCATTTCCTAATGATTTTATCTTCCAAACTCTTTAAAATTCAAGATCTCAATGTGGCTTTTGGGGTTTATCCCCCAAATTTCAAAATTAGTAATTTCATGATTTCGAATCCATTTCCTACTCGATTTTAATGGGTTTTTCAACCACGAACTCCTCTTGATGTGTAGAACCTAATTTTCAACTAAAATTCCAGTATCGCCCTTTTCATTTTTGAGTTGATTTTTGGATGATTTTAACCCCTGTTCTTAAACCTTGCAATATGGGTATCGTTGAACTCCATTTGATGAACTATTTCCATTCTTGATCCTTAGGGATCGTTTCGGAGTTGGTATGTGAGGATAAATCTCTAGCAGAATGTTCGGGTGAAGTTTTCGGCCTTCGAGGTAGGTTTGGCTATCCTTCTTTGAGACTGGGATTGGATAATTGATTGTTCTTATGTCATAGGCTTTGGGATGGGATTGTAATATCATTTGGGATTGTTGATTATATTGTGGTACCCGCGTGGGGGCTTGTGTATATAGTGATGCATGTGTGGGGGCTTGAGTATATTGTGATGCCCGTGTGTGGGCTTAAGTATATTGTGATGTCCGTGTGGGGGTTTGATTATATTATGCTGCCCGTGTGGGGGATTATTTGTACAGTTTAGCCCGTTTGGGAGCCTTATTTGTTACTCTATTTGCTTTGTGAGCATGTGATTCATGAGTTGACTGTGAGAGAGGCTTGTAACACTATTTGACTTGTAATGCATGAAAGAGGGATTGAGTTGAGAATTTTAGCTGTAATACCCCAGTTTTCCAAGGAATGAAAATGCAAAATTTACTAGTAGGCAGTGACCTACGGAGGCCACTTACGGGCCGTAGATGAGGAGTCGTCAATGGCTCTGTTAATTTCAGTAATTCTCGGTCTCTGAAGTGTGATCTAGGAGTAACAGGACGGATCGTAAGTCAGTTGATGGTCCGTAGAAAGTAATCGTGGATGTCCCCCAGACTTGGTTAAATTCTTGAACTTCAGGCTTTGATCTACGGTTGAGGTGTATGGTCTGTAGATGGACCTACCAACCGTAGATTGAAACCGTCGTTGCAGGGTCCCAAGATACCAACTCTCTGAATCTTTTGATGGTACAATAGGACGGTCTGTCAATGGATATACGGACTGTAGGTCCTGACCATAGATGGGCCCCGACAGTTTTAATTAAGGGCTTTTTGGTCTTTTCCCTAGTTAATTCCCTAATTAACTAAGTCGGTTTTACCCTTAATGAAGGTCCTATATATAGTTCTCTATACCTAAATCACCTCACCCTAACTCATTCCCTAAATTCACCTCTCAAATATTTCTCTCTCTAAAAGAAATCCTCTCTAGCTCAAGGAAGAAGAAGAAGCTAAGTCCTCCATTGAAGATCACCCAATTTCCTCCAATTTCTAGTGGGCTTTGCTAAGGTATGATGGTATTGACCAATGGAGTTGCTTCCTCCATTGGGCCCTCCCTTTTCTTCATGAATTTCAAGGTTCAATTCCCTTCAAGTAAGCTAGGGTTTGATCAATTGTTATGGGTTCTTCAAGTATAAGTTCAATTACTGATTTAATACTTTGTAGTGCACGATCTAGTGTGGGTAAAGTAATTTAGTGCATGATCTAGCGTGAATTACATGTCTAATTGTAATTATTGCATGAACCCCCATGATCACAAGAAAATTCTCCCCAATTTTATAATATATGCCTTGATCTTTGGGTTGAGATATGAATTGATGAAATAGATGGATCATCCATGAAACTGAGCATGAATTGAGTATGAATTGGGGTGAATTGCATGAATTTAGCATGTTCAAGTAAAAAGCATGATTTTCCTCTTTTTTGTGGCTTACTTCAAGTATGACTAAATTGCCTTGATTATGACTTTTAAGAGCTAGCTTGCATTGAATTGCATGGTTTAAAATAAAGGCAATATGAACCCATTAGCTATGAAGAAAAAGCATGATAGAATCATGAAGAAAGATGTTTATAGAATCAATCATGTTTTATATGAAATCTATTATATGTTGATGTTGAGTCTTGAAAGGGTTTTCTCATAAAATGTTCAACCTAAGCTTGTGAAAGGTTTTCTCACATGTAAAAGATTCGTAACTTGTTAAAAGGTTTGTCTTAACTAAAATTGAATCAAGAGCTTAAAGAAGTTATTCTAGGGGTGTAAGCTTGGACAAGTCCATGAAAGAAGAATCACTCAATTAAGTAAGCTTGGACTAGTCCATGGTATTTGAAGTCATGTTTAGCTTGGATTGGCAACCCCAGTTATGCCTTTCCATGAATATTAATATTTATGATTGTATAGTGGGAATTATGCTTAGAACCGAGTGGACGGGTGACAAGTCCCCATATGTCCTATGCCTATGTGCCCCCATAGGTGGTCTTTAAATGGCCCATATTATATCAGCTTAGCTAGTGGATCCATGTAGGCTATGGTTCAGGACTCTACCTTTGCAAGTAGAATATCCCTTTTTCGGAGTAGGGCAAACACTGGATTCCATGTTGAGTTCCATGGTCTACAGATCGGTTTAAGGCTTTTCCCACACTTCAGCTTGCACAATGGTGCATGGGTTACTAAAAGTAAAGTAAATTAAAGAAAAGAAGAGTAAAAGAAAGATGATTTAGCTTGCTTTGGCCATGATTTATGCTTTATGCTATTTGCTTATATGCCTTATCATGTTTAGCTTGGCCAATTGCATGTCATGTTTATATCTCAGTTTCTAGCATGTTTTATGAGTTATATGCATTGCTATCATACTTAGTACTTTATTGTGCTAATGCATACTCTTGTCCGCATCAACTTCTTTGGTGTAGGACGTGGCAGTTCTGCTACTCGTGGCTAGAGCTTTGACTTAGAGTTGAGAAGAAGACTTGGTGAGTCCTCATCCATCCGAGGACATAGCCTTGTTGGATTTTACTTTGATGTCTTTCCTTATGTTGGATACTGTAGTGGGCTGCGTCCCTATCACTTTTATTCGTATTCTATGATATTAGAAGGCTTTGAGACATGAGTTGTAGCCTTCCGCTGTTTTGAGTAAAGCTTTGATATAAAATGCTCTTTTGAACTCTTACTTCTCTATTATCTTGTATGTGATGTATGCTAAGGGCTTGTATGAGGCCTCTCGGGGTTTTGTAAGCCGTGTTAGATCTAGGGGCTACCCTGGGTCGTGACAAACTTTGTATTCAGAGCATAAGGTTTTAGACAAATTCTAGGTTGTCTCATAAGCCGCATCGAGTAGAGTCTTGTTCATGGGTGTGAAGCACGCCACACTTATGAATGAGAGGCTACAAGATGTTTAGGAAACTTCACTTCTTTTATTACTTTTGAGTTGTGCCATAGATTTTAACTCTGTATCTCTCTCCTAATCACCTATCCTACGCATTTCAGGATATGGCATCTCGAAGGTCCTACACTACTAGGAATGCAAGAGAGAATGAAGGGAAACAAGCTCCTCCTCAAGCTCCAAAAGCTCCGGCTGACCCTTTTGCTGAGCAAGTGACCCCTACAGAATTTAGGGTTGCTTTCAAAGATTTTGCCCAAATTGTGACGGCCCAAACCAATAGAGAAGTGGTGATTCCCATGAACCCAAATATGGGTATGGCGGCGTCGAGGGTGAGAGACTTTACAAGGATGAATCCTCTAGAATTTCATGGCTCTAAGGTGGAAGAGGATCCTCAAGAGTTTATTGATGAAGCTTATAAAGTGTTAATGATAATGGGGGTGACACCGGAAGAGAAGGCAGAGCTGGCCACTTATCAACTTAAAGGTGTTGCTCAAACTTGGTACAATCAATGGAAGAGTGAAAGGGCTCATGATGAAGGTCCCATAGGATGGGAGAGGTTTAAGAGTGCTTTCCTCGATCCATTCTTCCCTCTTGAGAAGAGAGAGGCTAAGGTTCTTGAGTTTATTAATCTTCGTCAAGGGAGTATGAGTGTGAAAGAATATGCATTAAAGTTCACACAATTGGCTAGATATGCTCCGTCCATAGTTGTCGACCAAAGGGTAAGAATGAGTAAATTTGTATCGGGAGTGTCCGATATGTTGGTGAAAGAGTGCCGCACCGCCATACTTGTGTATGACATGTATATTTCTCGCCTCATGGTTTATGCCAAACAGATCAAAGAAGAAAATCTTAAGGGGAGGTCAAGAGAGACTAAGTGGGCTAGAACCGGAGATGGAAACTTTTCTCATGCAAAATCCGATAGACGTGACCGATCAAGTTTTCGACAAAGGTTCTCTAATCAAGGTTCTTCCAAGGCTTCTCCGAGATCCAACAATGATAGGGTGCCAAACCCTAAGCCTCAAGGAGGTGGTGGATCTTCTTTTCCTAGTTGTACTAGATGTGGGAGGAGGCATGAAAGCAAATGCCTAGCTGGTTCAGATGGTTGCTATACTTGTGGTAAGGCTGGTCACAAGATCAGAGATTGCCCATCTCTCTTGGCTAAAGGAAGAGAGGTTAAGAAAGCTGCCACAAGTAGTTCGGGTTCAGGTGCTCCTAAGCAAAATAGATTTTATGCATTTCAGGCTCGTCATGAGCAAGAGAGCTCATGTGATATGGTCACCGGTACGTTGAAAGTTTTCCATTTTGATATCTATGTCTTGTTAGATCCCGGTGCTACATTGTCCTTTGTGACGCCCTATGTGGACATGTGGTTTGATATTGTACCAGATATGTTGCTAGATCCTATCCTTGTTTCTACTCCGATAGGAGAGTCTATCTTAGCTAAGAGGACTTATAGAGGTTGCTCCATTTCCTTATCCCATAAAGTTACTCTTGTTGATCTCATAGAGCTAGATATGCTAGATTTCGATGTCATTTTTGAGATAGATTGGCTGCATACTTGTTATGCCTCTATTGATTGTAGGACCAGAGTGGCCAAGTTTCAGTTCCCTAATGAGCCTATCCTAGAGTGGAAGGGGGGAAATTCTATGTTTTGAGGTCAATTTGCTTCTTATCTAAAGGCTAGAAAGATGATATCTAAGGGTTGCTTTTATCATCTAGTTAAGGTGAGGGATGTAGATTCCAAAATCCCTACTCTTGAGTCAGTCCCCGTTGCTAGTGAGTTTTCGGAAGTGTTTCTCGATGACTTGCCCAGTATTCCTCCTGAAAGGGAAATAGACTTTAGTATTGACCTTCTCCCAGATACGCAACCTATCTGTATTTCTCCTTATAGAATGGCTCCGGCGGAACTTTAAGAGTTGAACAAGCAATTAAAAGACTTATTGGATAAGGGTTTTATCCGACCAAGCGTTTCCCCATGGGGTGCTCCGGTATTGTTCGTGAGAAAGAAAGATGGTTCACTCCATATGTGCATCGACTATCGCCAATTGAATAAGGTTACAATCAAGAATAGGTATCCTTTGCCAAGAATAGATGATTTGTTTAACCAACTTCAAGGGGCTAGTTACTTTTCTAAGATCGACCTTCGTTCGTGTTATCACCAATTGAGGGTGAAAGAAGATGATATTTTGAAAACGGCTTTCTGAACAAGGTATGGTCACTATGAGTTCTTGGTTATGTCGTTTGGGTTAACAAATGCTCCGGCCGCATTCATGGACTTGATGAATATGGTGTTTAAGCAATACCTTGACATGTTCGTGATTGTGTTTATTGATGATATCTTGATCTACTCAAGGAATGAGGATGAGCATGCTATTCATTTGAGGGTTGTGTTGCAAGTCCCAAGGATCATCAACTCTTTGCAAAGTTTAGCAAGTGTGATTTTTTGTTGAGATCCGTGGCTTTTCTTGGTCACATTGTTTCCGGTGAGGGTATGGAGCTAGATCCTAAGAAGACCGAAGCAGTCAAGAATTGGCCTAGACCTTTATCACCTTCGGACATTCATAGTTTCTTGGGTTTAGCCGATTATTATAGGAGGTTTGTTGAAGGGTTTTCCTCAATTACTTCTCCGTTGATGGCTTTGACACAAAAGAAAGCTAAGTTTATGTGGTTCGAGGCTTGTGAAATGAGTTTTCAAGAATTGAAAGACAGATTTACTTCAGCCTCGATATTGACTCTACCGGAAGGAACCAATGGTTTTGTAGTGTATTGTGATGCCTCAAGGATTGGGCTAGGGTGTGTTCTTATGCAAAACGGAAAGGTGATTGCCTATGCTTCGAGGCAACTAAAGGTGCATAAGAAGAACTATCCCACTCATGACTTAGAGTTGGCAGCGGTGGTGTTTGCTTTGAAAATATGGTGACATTACTTGTATGGAGTACATGTAGATGTTTTCACCGATCATAAGAGTCTCCAATATGTGTTTAAGCAGAAAGATTTGAATCTCCGCCAAAGAAGATGGCTTGAATTGCTAAAAGATTATGATATGAGTGTTCTCTATCACCCCAGCAAGGCTAATGTGGTGGCAGATGCTCTTAGTAGATTGTGTATGGCCAGTGTTGCGCATATTGAGGATGGCAAGAAAGAGTTGGTTCGTGATGTTCATAGTTTAACCCGATTAGGTGTTCGGTTGATTGATTCCGCTAAGGGTGGAGTTACCATTCACAATGTTTCTGAATCCTCTTTTGTGCATGATGTAAAAGCTAAGCAAGACCTTGATCCTAATTTGGTAGAATTGAAAGAAGTAGTTCTCAAGAAGTCCATAGAGGTTTTCTCCCAAGGGGGATATGGTGTATTTCGTTACCAAGGTCGCTTATGTATTCCAGACGTTGATGATTTGAGAGGGCAAATTTTGTTGGAAGCTCATAGTTCTAGATATTCTATCCACCCGGGAGCTACCAAGATGTACCGTGATTTGCAGGAAATCTATTGGTGGATGCCATGAAGAAATACATTGCGGAATTTGTGGCTAAGTGTCCTAATTGCCAACAAGTGAAGGTTGAGCATCAGAGACCGGGAGGTTTGACCAAAGACATAGAGATTCCTCCTTCGAAGTGGGAAGATGTGAATATGGATTTTGTAGTAGGTTTGCCTTGCACAAGGCGACACTATGATTCGATTTGGGTTGTGGTTGATAGAATGATCAAATCAGCCCATTTCATTCCCGTCAAAACTTCTTATTCGACGAAGGATTATTCTAAGTTGTACATGAGGGAGATGGTTAAGCTGCATGGAGTACCTTTATCCATTATCTCCGATCGAGGTGTCCAGTTTACTTCTCAATTTTTAAAGTCATTCCAAAAAGGTCTTGGTACATGTGTTAAGCTTAGCACGGCCTTTCATCCCCAAATCGATGGGCAAGCGGAGCGTACTATTCAGACTTTAGAAGATATGTTGAGAGCTTGTGTTATTGAGTTCAAGGGTACTTGGGATGACCATTTGTCTTTGATCGAGTTTGCTTATAATAATAGCTACCATTCTAGAATTAGTATGGCTCCATTTGAGGCTCTCTATGGTAGGAGGTGTAGATCTCCCATAGGTTGGTTTGAAATTGGGGAAGTTTCTTTGATATGCCCCGAGTTAGTACATGAGGCTATGGAGAAAGTCTGGCTTATTAGAGAAAGGCTGAAAATGGCTCAAAGTCGACAAAAGTCTTATGCCAATGTTAGAAGAAGAGAATTAGAATTTGATGTTGATGATTGGGTTTACTTGAAAATTTCACCTATGAAAGGTGTAATGATATTTGGGAAGAAAGGGAAGCTTAGTCCCCGCTTTGTAGGCCCCTATCAGATTTTGAGACGTGTTGGTAAGGTTGCTTATGAGCTTGATTTGCCTAATGAGTTGGCATCAGTGCATACGGTTTTCCTTGTCTCATTGTTGAAAAAGTGTGTTAGTGATCCGACCTCTATAGTGCCAATAGAGACTCTTGGCATAAAGGATAGTCTATCCTATGAAGAGGTTCCGGTTGAGATTTTAGACCAACAAGTCCGGAAGTTGAGAAATAAAGAAGTTGCTTCCGTGAAAGTTCTATGGAGAAATCAATTAGTTGAGGGTGCTACTTGGGAGGCCGAGGCCAATATGATGTCCCGCTATCCTCATCTATTTACTTCCGATCCTCCTCTAACTTGAGGTACCTAGTTCCTCATGGTTCATTCTTTTGGTCTCTTGTGTCATAGTTGATTTCAATGATTCCTTGATTTTATGCATGTTCATGAAGAGTCTAATATGATATATGTGCATTGATTATGAGTTGCATAAAGTCTTCATGAATTTAGTTTGAGCATGCTTTAGCTTGGAGTTGATGTTTCCTCCTCGGATATGTGCATTTATATGCTTGCATGTTAGGTTGGGTTGTTAGTCCGAGTCTATCACCTTTCTAATGATGTCTAGGTTCTCATTCGATGACGAATGTCCCCAAGGAGGAGATATTGTAATACCCCATCTTTTCATAGAATGAAAATGTAGAATTTACCAGTAGGCAGTGACCTACGGAGGCCACTTACGGGCAGTAGTCAGGTTGACGGGCCGTAGGTGAGGAGCCGTCAATGGCTCTGTCAATTTCAGTAATTCTCAATCTCTGAAGTGTGATCTATGGAGTAGCAGGACGGATTGTAAGTCAGTTGACAGTCCGTAGAAAGTAACCGTAGATGTCCCCCAGACTTTGTTAAATTCTTGAACCTTAGGTTGTGATCTACGGTTGAGGTGTACGGTCCGTAGATGGACCTACCAACCGTAGATTGAAATCGTCGTTGCAGGGTCCCCAGATACCAACTCTCTGAATCTTTTGACTGTTCAACAGGACGGTCTGTCAATGGATGTACTGATCGTAGGTCCTGACTGTAGATGGGCCCCGACAGTTTTAATTAAGGGCTTTTTGGTCTTTTCCCTAGTTAATTCCCTAATTAACTAAGTTGGTTTTACCCTTAATGAAGGTCCTACATATAGTTCTCTATACCTAAATCACTTAATTCTAACTCATTCCCTAAATTCACCTATCAAATATTTCTCTCTGTAAAAGAAATCCTCTCTAGCTCAAGGAAGAAGAAGATGCTAAGTCCTCCATTGAAGATCACTCAATTTCCTCCAATTTCTAGTGGGCTTTGCTAAGGTATGATGGTATTGACAAATGGAGTTGCTTCCTCCATTGGGCTCTCCCTTTTCTTCATGAATTTCAAGGTTCAATTCCCTTCAAGTAAGCTAGGGTTTGATCAATTGTTATGGGTTCTTCAAGTATGAGTTCAATTACTGTTTTAATGCTTTGTAGTGCACGATCTAGCGTGGGTAAAGTAATTTAGTGCACGATCTAGCGTGAATTACATGTCTAATTGTAATTATTGCATGAACCCCCATGATCCCAAGAAAATTCTCCCTGATTTGATAATCTATGCCTTAATCATTGGGTGAGATATGAATTGATGAAATAGATAGATCATCCATGAAACTGAGCATGAATTGAGTATGAATTGGTGTGAATTGCATGAATTTAGCATGTTTAAGAAAAAGAATGATTTTACACTTTTGTGTGGGTTACTTCAAGTATGACTAAATTGCCTTGAATATGACTTTTAAGAGCTAGCTTGCATTGAATTGCATGGTTTAAAATAAAGGCAATATGAACCCATTAGGTATGAAGAAAAAGGTTTATAGAATCAAGCATGTTTTATATGAAATCTATGATATGTTGATGTTGAATCTTGAAAGGGTTTTCTCATATAATTCTCAACCTAAGCTAGTGAAAGGTTTTCTCACATGTAAAGGACTCATAACTTGTTAAAAGGATTGCTTAACTAAAATTGAATCAAGAGCTTAAAGAAGCTATTCTAGGGGTGTAAGCTTGGACAAGTCCATGAAAGAAGAGTCACTCAATGAAGTAAGCTTGGACGAGTCCAAGGTATGTGAAGTCATGTTTAGCTTGGATTGGCAACCCCAGTTGTGCCTTACCATGGATATTAATATTTACGATTGTATAGTGGGAATTATGCATAGAACCGAGTGGACGGGTGACAATTCCCCATATGTCCTATGCCTATGTGCCCCCATAGGTGGTCTTTAACAGGCCCATATTATACCAGCTTAGCTAGTGGATCCACGTAGGCTATGGTTCAGGATTCTACCTTGGCAAGTAGAATGGCCCTTTTTCGGTGTAGGGCAGACACCAGATTCCATGTTGAGTTATTTCATGGTCTACAGATCGGTTTAAGGCTTTTCCCACACTTCAGCTTGCACAATGGTGCATGGGTTACTAAAAGTAAAGTAAAGTAAAGAAAAGAAGAGTAAAAGAAAGATGATTTAGCTTGCTTTGGCCATGGTTTATGCTTTATGCTATTTGCTTATATGCCTTATCATGTTTAGCATGGCCAATTGCATGTCATGTTTATATCTCAGTTTCTAGCATGTTTTATGAGTTATATGCATTGCTATCATACTTAGTACTTTATTGTGCTAACGCATACTCTTGCCTGCATCAACCTCTTTGGTGTAGGACGTGGCAGTTCTCCTACTCGTGGCTAGAGCTTTGACTTAGAGTTGAGAAGAAGACTTGGTGAGTCCTCATCCATCCGAGGACATAGCCTTGTTGGATTTTACTTTGATGTCTTTCCTTACGTTTGATACTGTATTGGGCTGCGTCCCTGTCACTTTTATTCGTATTCTATGATATTAGAAGACTTTGAGACATGAGTTGTAGACTTCCGCTGTTTTGAGTAAAGCTTTGATATATAATGCTCTTTTGAACTCTTACTTCTCTATTATCTTTTATGTGATGTATGCTAAGGGCTTGTATGAGGCCTCTTGGGGTCTGGTACGCCGTGTTACATCTAGCGGCTACCCTGGGTCGTGACATTAGCATACTTTGAGAAATGAAATTCTTTTCTAAATGGTGCTCACTTATTTCAAATGAACTCTTTCCCATTATTTTTATATGAGGGTGTTTAACATGATTTGGTCGAGTTTTGAGAACTTTGAACCTTTAATTACATGTTGAGTTGATTATTGCCTCTATGCCATATGTGTTGTGATGCATTCATCCTCATTCATCATATCATTAATCTTGGGAAGTTGAGAAATGTGGAGATTCTTTTTGAGAAGAAAATAAGACACTTTTTATATCTTTGACCACGAGCTAGGTGGCAAGTTGATGTGATTTTGAGATTGTGATTTGGTGTATGGACTAAGAGTCCCCCATAGGTCCTTGTCTAGAAGCCTTAACTCGACAGGGTGTACACGACAGGTTGTGCGACAGCCTTGAGTCCACCGTACCACCATATCATTGCATTGCATCGATCTTTGAGTTTGTGTCTTATCTAATGATCTTTGATATTACTATGACTTATGTGTTTACTTTACTCGCACCGTTTCATATAAACAGGCGGCACCGATGCCGGAGTGGGACTTTTTTGTATGTAGGTGAAAGCGTTCCTTTGTTTATTTCATAAGTTTGATTAATTCCTTATACTCTGTCAGTCGAACCTACTGAGTACATGTGAATTGTACTCACCCCTACTTCTGTATCCCTTTTGATGCAGATTCTAGTCAAGGTACTCCTCATGGCGGTTGACTATCTAGCGAACAGGCTCATTTCGGAGTTGTGGTGAGATCCTATGCTTCGGATCGCCATTAACTCCATCTTCCATTTCAGTCTTTACTATTATTCGGAGACTTATGATGTACTTATATTCAGGGATTGTTTTAGAGGCTCTTTACACTTATGACACCAGGTTTTGGGAAATTCTTCGTTGTTATTCTCTTCTTTTCAGTTGTGGCCAGACTTCCTCTTTAGAAGTCTCGTATGTGTTTCATTGTTCGGCTTACACATCAGGCTGGTTTTGGGATGTGTGCCATCATGACCTCGGTTTTTAGGTCGTGATGTAAAGTTAACTCTTTCAAGCTTAAAGCCTCCAAACTCAAAAACTTGCACCAAACTCAATGAACGATCTGGCGACCGAACTATCAGCCCCAGCAAGTCATAAATGATTTAGCACCGCTATAGGAAAGCCCCAAAAACTCAAAAGATCATAAATAGCGAAAATGACCTGGAGGGTCATTACACTTGGATATGAAGAAAAACTTTTTAGAGAGTGTCCCTCGAAATCTAAATTAGTCAGTGATTCAATATGATATATTAAAAACCAAGTGAAAACAATACTAATTACAATTTATAATTTATTTTGAATTCCATTGGAACTCGTTTATCAAGAAGAATGTTAATTTCTATAATAATGAGTTATTACGTTTAATATTTCACTAAGATATGTTATTTTTAAAATTTCAATAAGTGTTTAAAAGAAAATATAATTGTGGTATCAGAACAAATATAATTTACTTCTTAGTAGTGAATTTATGTTACTATATACTCCTCCTAATTTTTATTCAATACCATGACATTTAATAGGTTGAGAACACAAGATTTTTATTTAGAACTATAAAATCATCATCATACACTACAATGAAAACTTGGCATAAAATTAATCTAGTTGACAAAAAATCATTTCCTTTTACAAAATTATCGTTATCGGTATTAACTAAATCTAAATTAATAGCACATAAAAACAAAAAAATAAAGATAAAGATGATACTTTATATGTAGAAAACACAAAACAAATAAAAAGTAAAAGTTTTCATAATAATTGAGCTCACCATCAAATTCTTTTTTACGAAATGTCTGATTTTCTTTTAAAACAGCCCAAGAGAGCCTTAACATATCATATTATACAACCGGTGGAAAGATCCTAATCTCAAAGTTGGATTACCATTTTGCCCTTTGCCCCGATACGATAGTTAAATATTATAATAATTAAATAATAAGTATTAGTTGTAATTCCTTTTTCCTCCAGTTAATATTAATTAAACTATAACTGTTAGTTGTAATTTCTTTTTCTGCCTTTTATTTAATTTTTGCTCCTTAAAATTTGATAATTAGTTGAATTCCTATTTTAATGCTCCCCATAATTCCTACTTTAATTCTCCATTGGATTACTATTTTGTCTCTAAATCAAATCAAAATGTTATAAAATATATACTACAAATTTTAAGATGAATTAAAATTACAAACCATTTTTTACTTTAATTTCTAGCAATATCTCAACAGTTTCATTCGTAGATTAATATGTTTCCACATTGAGTATACATCATTTACTTTAAATGCAATAATGGCTACATAATGGATTAGGAGAAAAATTCAATGTAGAAGTGTATTTGACATATTAATGTATTCTTATTAAATACTACGTAATGGCTATGATAATCAACAATTTATAGTAGACTTTTCAGCTCCTATGTTTAAAATATAAAATTTTGACTATTCATATTCAGATGAATTACAGATAATGGCTCACATTTAATATAGATCTTTACATAAATTTTTAGTTACAAAAGAGTGAATAAATAGGGGATTAGGCTCTATTTCATCACTGTTCCAACTTCTTCACAACAATCACAGAAATATGACATATTCACACAAGAATACAATATCATCTTTTTCTCCTACATTATTAAGAATATTGTAGTGAGGTTGATATTTATTTTTTTCCATATAAAATAATTGCTCTTTCATTGTATGTTATGGTGGTTTGAAATGCAGATTGACGATGCTATCTTTTTGAAATTACTCCTACAATTGTACAACTAAAAGAATGGTTAGTTTCTCTGTTTACACTTTAAAATCGTTAAATGTACTATACTTGTCCTTAATTTAGGGTAAGATTTTAGATTTGATGTGTTTAGACTTTAGAGCTATTTGTACTAACACTAATTTTGGAAATTTTGGTACAACTCATATTTTAGTTGAAAAATAACCACATATTTATTATAATTTTACACATTGCACCTATATAACTAAATTTAATTGTTTTTCTAAGTATTGACAATTCCTAATATTTTGTACTGAACAATGAAGTCATCTAAGTAGGCTAATTATTTATCAAATTCAGCTTGTACTTTCTTTCTTCAAATGTATAATTACTCATTACACACATGTTTAATATAATCTTATTATATCAAAAAATATATGCAATCGGAATTGGGACACACATGCCCAGAAACTAGTTATTAATAAATAAGCATGTCCAAATGATCTAGCCCAAAATAGGCACTCCACAAACAAATAAATAAGGAAATTAAAGTAGCAACAATAGGAAACAAATCAAAGCTAGAAAAAGCTTCAAGCGTCTTCTTCCCCTCATTGCATCGGGGAAATCGACCGCCACCTGAGAATATCCCCATCAATTGATCTTCATTCAACTTACTGAAAAAGCATAGAAAACTTCGGCTGCGTAGCTCAATTGACAAAATCAGAATACATTAGGCTAATTTCACCATAGACGACCTCAACGCTCTCACATAGGTACCATGAAATTTGACACAGCGGAGACATTCCTTGTCAAAATTCATTGCCAGTTGAAGACTATGCAGAAGGTAACTTCCATCCATTTCGATTAACTCATTAGATCAGAAGTTCTCTGAACATAGATGCAAATATTTTTTAACCAAGTTATCTACTGTGTCATTTTAATAGATTGAGCTCCCGAAGATGCTGATACCACACATCAAAAGCTACACAGTAAACAACCAGGTCTCAAAGCCTTGCAATTTTCCAAGTAAACTCACTATTTACCTTCTCAATACGATAGTATTAGTCCAATTCCTTAACCTTCAAGTAGTTATACGTAAAACTAGGAATTTGTTGTGATCTAAGAGAATCATTTTTTAACCTTCTTGGGGTAGTTGTTGCAAAGAATTATAAATTACTATACCTGCAAAATTGAACACACTGGTAGTTATAAAATCAGTGACTTTATTGCCTTTTCGAAATACATGGTGCACTGTATTAGCCCTTTTTGCCCTCCAAAACTTTGTTCTGTCAAACTTATCCTTAACTTCCAAGGAATTCCCCATTTACCCTCCACCATATTCAATAGAGCTAAGGAATCTGTCTTCAACTGTATAGGAATAAAATTGTTCCCCATGCAGCATTCAATCCCATTCCCTAAAGCCATTGATTCTGCATGTAATTTAGTGTTATCTTCAATTCTCACAGCATTTGCATATATAAACCCCCCCCCCCCCAGTATCAATTCTTAAACAAAAGCCTGATGAACTTGGGCCTGGGTTACCTTTTGTGCCAGAATTGCATTTAAACCATCCATTTGGAAAACTGGCATGTACTCTTCTAAGTATTGCACCATTTTTGGCAAGTTAACCGGGATATCCTTTAACCAAGAATATGTCATCTTTGCAAGCATATGAAGAGTGTGACTAATCTAACTTACAACACGATTATTAGTCATAGATCCTCCATTAGTAACCACATTTCTTCTTCTCCATAAATGCCACAAAATGATAGAAAGAGCAGCTTGAAATAATAGCCTAAGCTTATCCCAACATTTAACCTTCCACCATTCTACAATAGTTTGTTTTACCCATATAAAAGGACCTAACAACCCAGCAGCCATAGAAAAGCATCTCCAAACCCTTTGCGTAACTTCACCGGACAAAAATAGATGTATGATAGTCTCTTTGTTGAAATTGTCGACAACATCTACAAATAGAGACTAAAGGGACTTCCCATGATGCCACAATGTCATCTATAACTTTAGATTCCACAACCTCCACATAAAAATGAAATTTTTATTGGAGGACCTTTTATCCAAAATTTCTTCCAAAACCATCTCTCCAGCTTCTTTGGTCTCCGGATTTCCTAGGCTCTTTTCATAGTAAAATTTCCTTTAGTAGATGCCATCCACCATGCCATGGCTTTGTCATTCATGCAATTCCCTATCCTAAGGTAATATGTTATATGTTCAGCAATTTGATGAGGCAAATGTTGATGTAGTCTTTCATGATTCCAATTCCCATTACTCATAAAGAAGCTCACCTCATTTATGCTACTGTTAAACACAAAGTCTGTGTCTATCTTTTGGTTTAAAGGTCCCAGTTTAGTCCAATTGTCATGCCAGATATTTGTTTCCATAACTGTGAACCTCCTTTCCATTGTACCACAGTAGGAATGTATCTTTTGCAATACTTGGTCCACATAAAATTAGACCAAAGAGTGCTAATTGTTCTAAAATCCACCATAACTTTGCAAATAAGACCTTTGAAATATCAAACAAAGATCTGAAATCTAGCCCTCTTCTTGTTTAGGAAAGCACAATTTCAACCAAGAAACCCAATGTTTAGATCTTCCCTCTTCCTTATTTCTCCAAAAGAACCTTGAAAAAATATTGTGTAATTTATTCAAGGTTTATTTTGTAGGAGCTAAAGTTGATAATAGATAGATAGGCATGCTTTTTAACACATTTCTAATCAAAACAACTTTGCCACCAAAAGACAATAATTACCCTTCTAGTTCTGCAATTTTCCTTTTACCTTCTAGAAGATTTCATTATAAAACATCTTCTTCTCTCTTGAATGAAAAACTGGACACCCTAAATATATGAATGGGAACAGACCTTTTTCCTTTCCTATGATTAAGCCCACCCGTTGTACAATAGAAAAAGAAGTCTTATGAAATAAAAAAATAAGCACTCCTATCTTTCTTGATTAGTTGGCGTGAGATCTCCTCATATTTCCTCAACACTTGCATAACTAGCTCAAAGAGATATTTTTATCTGTAGAAGTAATATAATAGTGTCGCCTGCGTAAGACAAGTTATTTAGCTTCTCACTGCACCTTGGTAAACCATACACCTTATACAAACTGTTATCAAACAAAGCATTCAATGATTTGGACAACACTTCTGCAGCTAGGATAAACAGAGCTGGGTATATATAAGGGGTCCCCTTGCTTCACTCCCTGGTAGAGTGAAAAAAACCCATGACTTTGCCCATTAAACATAATAGAATATCAGTTGTTTGCAATCAATCTCCGCACCATGTACATGAAAATCTCATTGAAACCCATCTTTCTTAGCACATGAATTATATATAGCCAAGATACTCTATCATATGCCTTGGTCATATCTAGCTTCATAACAATATTAGCAAGTTTACCTCTTTTCCTTATATCTGTCATAATCTCCTAAGTTAGTAAGACATTCTCAATTATACACCTTCCCTTTACAAATCCAGCTTGAGTAGGAGATGTCAACTTGGGTAGAATATCTTCTATTCTTCCATGTATCACTCTAGAGATGATCTTATTAATGAAATTAGTAAGGTTTATAGGACTCAAGTCTGAAAATGATTGACCAACTCCTTTTTTGGTAGCAGTACCAGATTTGTATGTGTGATTGACTTGGGCAAAGTATTACCATCAAAAAAGGCTTTTACTACCCTATAAACATCATAGCCAATAATGTCCCAACAAGATTGAAAAAAATTACCATTCAAGCCATCTGATTTTTGTAAGTACAAGAAAAAAAAAGTTATTTTAACTTGGTGTCCGATATTCTTATTGGGATTCAATCAGACTTGGATAATGGAAATTTTCAAATTGAGGGTAAACCTCTTTCTAACAAGGTAACTCATGCCCAAGACTCGAACTTGATACTTCTAGTGAAGGATGAAGGAATATTAACTTCTACTCCACCACAATCCTTGTTGGTGGAACACAACAGCTTAATCCAACATATTTCCTTCTAAGATCTCTTTCTCAGATGCTTCTCTTAACCTCTTCTCAATGGTTTATAAAGACGCTTAGTCTAACTCTTAATAGTCTGACTTCTCCTTCTTAACCCACTAATACAGTCCTTCTAAGTTCATATCTAGCTAACTGGAGGAAACTTGAACTATATTTGAAAGGCTCATCATTGACTTTATATGATCTCTCCGATCGAACTCTTAAGGTCAATAAATAATGCTTACATCAGCCTATTCCACATTGACAGCTCAAATATACTATCTAAGCACACATGAAAAATCATTAACTTAATTGGAACCTAGTCTGACTACCTACAATCTCAGGTTTACCTCTTGATGCTCTTGCTAATCTAATGGCTTAGCCACAATCCCTTGCTCTCATCTAAGAGTCATAAACACTCATACTTATCAAAAGTAACACCTTAATTTCTCACCTAATTTATGTCAAACCTACTAGATTAGATCTCGAACTAACATCATCACCCTTATGTTGTCATCCTTTTTATCACGACTCTAATCTCAAATTCAAGCTTAGTGTTTATTACTAAACACATATATCAATATAATTACTCGCTTACTATACTAACTTACAACTACTAGATAAACTTAAGAAATACTCACCCGCTAAGATCTCATGACAAGTAGTCAACCTTTATCTCTCAGTCTACCTATTTACAGATTACTCCCACACTTCCATTTCACAACTTAAATACCACTTACTCATTCACTATACATCATTGCCTAATTAGTTCTATAAGCCTCTAAATACTATGGGCTTTCCTTTTAAAAAAATCGTAGGCCTAGCTTAAATCTATTGCATCATGAATACTCGGCTCTTTCATTCAACACTTACACTTGGTCGATACCAATGGATTAAAACCTCATCATAAACTTCTCTTTGGTTAAAGTATACTCTAACTCATCTATACTAGTAACTCTTACTCTACCTTCTATCATGAAGTCTACACCAACTCATCACTTCTTAGTCTACCCATAAGGAAACACTCCTCATTGATAACTTGTTTGGTGCATGACTGCAACAACATAATTTACCTCATCACTATCTCTCTTTCTTAGATTACTATACCTTTGCATGCATTCTTCTTACTTTGGGCACTTTTACTACTACTGGCTCATAACATCGTAACTCATACTATCTTTTGGGTGAAAATGCTACCCAAGTTCTAAAACACACTTCCTCATAAGGGTCTCAACTGAAATAAGGTTTAGAGAAGAGAGTCTGGGAGTACATCTCTTTTTTACCTCGAACACACAATTCATATGAATTAAGAGTGCCTTATTTCGAATCTCAACACTTAAACTCACTCACGGGCTTCTCTGAAGCCCCTCTACAGTCTCATGACTTTCTGAAGACTTTTGCTGAGAGTAACTTATCGATAAGGATTTGGGCTATACTTTTCAATCAACTTGAGTATGAGGGGTAGTCGAATGGATTTGAGAAACGCACGAGTTTGAATAAGCTTCTTAGGTGACAACTCTATCGCACGATCCAGAGTATGAAAGAATGGAAACTTTTCTTAAATGTCTGTAGTCCCTTATTTTTAGAAGTGGGGCCCTCACAACCATAAATAAGATCCTATCGACACGGCTTCATAGAAACCCTACGACACTTGAACTTTGTGCTTTGATACCAAGTTTGTCACGACCCGAGCCTACACCCTAGATGTGGCCGGCACTCGAGAACCATTGCTGGTCTCCAAGTGAACCCTTATCCTGGTTGACTACAAGCGGAAGACTAACTCAAGCATACACAAGCATCAAACTAAAGGAAATACTAAATCAACGGTGTATTAACTCTCAAAACTCTCTAAATATACTGAGTATTAAACCTATTTTAAAGAAAATCTCTGAAACTAAAAGACTCTCAAAAAATGTCTATCTATGAAGCGTCTACTACATATAGACGAGCCTCTGGACAAGACGCACGATCCTTAAGAGAACTACTACTAACAACTTACAAAACTAGAGTCCTCCGGAACGAAGGAGGCCTTACTCAAAAGCTGACAAGCGAATAAAGTGATCTCAACGAAACTCCTACTGAGGGTCCTAAGTACCTGTATCTGCATCAAAAAAAGATGTATATTGAATGACATCAGTATATGGAATGTACGAGTATGTAATATGGCTAAAGTGAAATAAATAACTGAACTGAATGACTGCAATAGATCAAGCATGAACTCAACTGAATGTAAAGAATTAAAGGAATGAAATCATTTAACTTTAAAAAAATACTTACTCATCTCTAAACTCAATCATAATAAGTGTTATATGAAAAATACACTTTAACTTTATTGGGAGATTCTCTAACCGACAACCATCACTGTGAGCTAAGTGATGATACATCGTCTTGTCCACGCTGCCAGAATTGTCCTATATCGTGCCAGGATATAGAACACCTAAACTAAGTTGATCCACTAAGCTATAAGGATTCATCTAAAAAGTATGATCCTGAACCCAAGTTGGCAAGACATGGTTTATGGGGGCTGTGAGTTTTCTGAACTATCCCCTATATCGGTGCTCAATACTACTCCCAATGATATATACTGTTGCCCAAATGTATAAAAACAGTACTCTTTCTCTAATTTGAGGTAAGTTCTCAAACTATCCTCTTGAAAGAGGTAACTGCTCTGAAGTATCTCTGTACTCATAACTCAATTAGAAAGCAAAGTATTTCTTTTCTCAAATTAAAACTATTATCTTAGGGAATTACTTAGTTCCCTATACTTTTCTCGAAACTCATCTTTTACTCTTTCTCAGAATCAATTTTAAAGACAAAACATTTGTTCTTAAAAGATTCTTAAACTCCTCTTTACTTTCTCAAAACTCAATGTAAGATCATTCTTGTTTAAAAAGGATTTTCAATAATTACTTAATACTAGCTCTTGAACTTTTCTCTTAAACTTACATTAGTTTGGAATGCAAATTAAGACATGTGATTAGGACATGTAGGATCTCTCAAGGATTAATGGAGCATTTAGGAGCTAATACAAAGAAGAGAAGGTACTCACGATTCAAAGGAACACGTTAGGAAAGAAGCACGGAAAGAAAAGGGACCAGGCGACTCTGGCATACTGCTGGTGCGTCGCCCCAGGGTCTGAACTTCAGAAGCCAGGCCTTGGCGCACTGCTGGCACATCACCCCAGGGCCTGAACTACTGATGTCAGGCCTTGGCGCTATGGTGGTGCGCCGCCCCAGGCCCGTACCCAGAAAATCCGTGAATTTTTCTACTCAATTTAGGGTCCTAACTCGTCTAGAATTTGGTGATTTCTTCTAAACTCTTCTTGATTCTCAAACTGAACACGAAATCATAGAAACTTTCATACAAACTCTCTTGAAATACAACTATTACCAAAGATCCACAACACAAAAGAATTCACAACCTCCATTGTTGAAGAATTGAACAAGAATCAAGAACTACTCAAGAACTCTTTGAATACACCGATTTTGTGGATAAATTAGATGTATGGCATGAGGACAAAAAATTCCAACACTATGAGAAGCCTTGCATACCTGGAAAGAACAATGTTCTTGGTGAGAATCGACAGGATCTTGACGAACGCTCAAAAACCTAGCACTTTCTCCTCTTGAACTCTTCTCTAATTTTTCCACGTGTTTAGGAACGAAAAAGAGAGGTTTAGCATCTGATTATACCCTTAATTGGGTGAGGAAAAATGTGCTAAACCTAGTGGAAAAAAGGAAAAGACCAAAATACCCTTTTCTAAAATGAATGAGATGCCTTAAATAGAGAGGCTTCACTCAAACGGGTATAACTTTTTACTCCGAGCTCAAAATTTAGCAAACTTGGCAGTGTTGGAAAGAGGACTCAAAAACCTTCAATTTGATAGGTTATGGGACACCTAATTCTGCATGTTCTGGTAGATATGATCGTTTGAAGTTGACCTAAGTAGAATCTTATGTCAAAACTTAATCGATAGTGAAGCTTCCAACTCAACTTTGTGCTAGGGGGTTCTTGTGACCTTAAGTCATATCCAAAGCATTCCCAAACTAATGAATTGACCTTCAAATCTAAGAACAATTAAGAATCACTCTGTACGACCTTATACAAAATTCAAGAATGGTTCGATCTTAACTTAGAAATTTTTCAGGGTGTTACAATAACACAGAAAAAAATAAAGATAAAGACGATACTTTGTATATAAAGAACACAAAACATATAATGTTTTCATTAAGGAGATTGAGGAATTATTCACTAAAATATAGATGAATGATAAGCCTAATCTCATAATATTTAAGCCTACCCTCAAACTCTTCTTACAAATATCTTATTTTTGTAAGTAAAAGAAGAAAAGTTTTTTTACTTGGTATTTGATATTCTTATTGTGACTCAATTATGTTAGGATAATGAAAAGTTGCAAATTGAGGGTAAAATTTGTGACTCAATTATGTTAGGATAATGAAAGGTTGCAAATTGAGGGTAAAATTCTTTCAAACAAAGATAACTCGTGCCCAAGACTTGAACTTGACACTTCTGGTTAAGGATGAAGGAATACTAACTTCTACTACACCACAATCCTTGTTTGTAGAATACAATAAAAATATCAAACATATTGCCAAGTATTAAAAAGAAATAAAATTAAGTAATTATTAGTACCAACAATAGTTGTGGCGAGATGTATACGATCCATTCATCCTTAACTAGAGGTCTCGGGTTTGAGCTTTCGGTATGAAGAAATCTTTGTTAAAGAGTGTCCCTTGAAATCCAAATTAGTGGTATACTCAATATGATATACAGAAAATCGAGTTAACACAATATTAATTACAATTTACAATTTATTCTAAATTCCATCAGAAATTTTTTATCTAAAAGAATGACAATTTCTATAATAATGAGTTATCTGATTTGATATTTCATTGAGATGAGTTATTTTTTAACTTTCAATATGTGTGTGAAAGAAAATATTGATATGGCATCAGAATAAACAAAATTTACTTCTTACTAGTGAATTTCTATTAATATTTACTCCTCTTGATATAGATTCAGCACCATGATATTTAATAGGTTAAGAACCCAAGATTTTTATTTGGAACTATATAAATCATCATCATTTACTACAAGAAAAAATTATTTTAACAGATAAAGACGATAGTAAATATATTCATTAAAGAGGGGTTATTCACTAAAAGATGGAGGATTGGTGAGCCTAATCCCATGATCTTATAGGTCACCCTCAAATTCTTTTTGCAAAATTTATGATTTTCATAAGTACCAGAAGAAAAAGTTTCTTTATTTACATTGTGTTTGGTATTCTTAGTGGGGCTCAATTAGATTCAGATAATGGAAATTTCCAAATTGAGGGTAAACCTCTCTCTAACAAAGGTAACTCATGCCCAAGGCTTGAATATGACACTTCTAGTTAAGGATGAAGTAATAGTAACTTCTACTCCACCACAATCCTTATCAGTAGAACACAACAACTTAATCAAACATATTGTCAAATATGCAAGAGAAAGTAAATTAAGTTATTATTAGTACCAATAATAGTTGTGGTAGGATGTGGATTATCCATCCATCCTTATCGAGAGGTCTAAGGCTTGAGCCAGCTTGGATATAAAGAAATATTTTTTAGAGAGAGTCTCTTAAATTCGAATTAGTCAGAGATTCAATATGATATATTGAAAATCGAGTGAACACAATATTAATTACGATTTATAATTTGTACGGAATTCCATTTGAACTCCTTTATCAATAATAATGATAGTTAGTAATGAGTTATCACATCTAATATTTCATTGAGAAATGTTATTCTTTTTTAGCTTTCAATATGTGTTTAAAAGAAAATATAATTATGGTATCAGAATAAATAGAATTTACTTCTTAGTAGTGAATTTATGTTACTACTTATTCATAATTTTGATTCAATACCATGACATTTAATAGGTTAAAACACAAGATTTTATTTAGAGCTATAAAAATCATCATCATACACAACAAGGAAAACTAGCAACAAAATTACTCTAAATGACATACAATCATTTCCTTCAAAAAAAATTATCATTATCAACAATAACTTAATCTAAATTAATAGGATAGAAAATATAAAATAACATATAGGACAATACTTGATATGTAGAGAACACACAATAGATTTAAAAAATGTTCTCATTAAGGAGATTTGAAGGGTTATTCACTAAAATATGGAGGATTGATGAGCCTGATCTCATAAACTTTGAACTCACCCTCAAAATTCTTTTTGTAAAATATCTAATTTTCATAAGTATAAGAAGAAAAAGTATCTTAATTTACTTGGTGTCCAGTATTCTTATTGGGACTCAATTTGATTCAGATAATGGAAAGTCACAAATTGAGGGTAAACCTCTTTCCAACAAAGGTAACTCATGTCCAAAACTCAAACCTGACACTTCTGGTTAAGGATGAAGGAATATCAACTTCTACTCCACCACAATCCTTGTTGGTAGAACACAACAAATAAATCTAAAATTTGGCCAAAGATTCAAGAAAAAGTAAATTAAGTTGTTATTAGTACCAACAATAGTTGTGTTAAGATGTATATGATCGATCTATCCTTAACCAGAGGTCTCGGGTTTGAGCCTTGTGTATGAAGAAAATCTTGTTAGAGAGTGTCCCTCAAGATCCAAATTAGTCAGAAATACAATATGATATTTTGAAAATCAAGTGAATATAATATTAATTACAATTTAAAATTTATTGTAAATTCCATTAGAACTCTTTTTTCTAGAAAAACGATCATTTCTATAATAATGAGTTTTCACATTTAATATTCCATTGAGATATGTTATTTTTTACCTTACAATATGTGTTTAAAATATTTTTAAAAAATAAATAAATATGGCATCTGAATAAATAGAATTTAATTCTTTGTAGTGAATTTCTATTGATATTTACTCCTCCTGATTTTGATTCAATTCCATGCTATTTAATATGTTATTTGGAGTTATAAAAATCAGCATCGTATACCGCTAGAAAAGCTAATCACAAAATTAATCTAATTGACAAACGATTATTTCCTTAAAAAAATTATCTTTATCAACATTAAATGAATTTAAATTAATAACACAGAAAAAAATAAAGATAAAAACGATACTTTATATATAGAGAACACAAAACAGATAAAAACTAAATGTCTTCATTAAGGTGATTGAGGGATTATTCACTAAAATATAGAGGAATGATGAGCCTGATCCCATAATATTTAAGCTCACCCTCAAACTCTTCTTACAAAAAGTCTAATTTTTGTAAGTAAAAGAAGAAAAGACTTTTTTACTTGGTATTTGATATTCTTATTGCCACTCAATTAGGTTTAGATAATGAAAAGTCGCAAATTGAGGGTAAAATTCTTTCGAACAAAGGTAACTCATGTCCAAGACTCGAACTTGACACTTCTGGTTAAGGATGAAGGAATAATAACTTCTACTACACCACAATCCTTGCTGGTCGAATACAATAAAAATATCAAACATATTGCCAAGTATTAAAAAGAAAGAAAATTCAGTAATTACTAGTAACAACAATAGTTGCGGTGGGATGTATACGATCAATTCATCCTTAACCAGAGGTCTCGGGTTTGAGCTTTCGGTATGAAGAAATCTTTGTTAAAGAGTGTGCCTTAGAATCCAAATTAGTCGTAGATTCAATATGATATATAGAAAATCGAGTTAACACAATATTAATTACAATTTACAATTTATTCTAAATTCCATCAGAAATGTTTTATCTAAAAGAATGACAATTTCTATAATAATGAGTTATCTGATTTGATATTTCATTGAGATGAGTTATTTTTTAACTTTCAATATGTGTGTGAAAGAAAATATTGATATGGCATCAGAATAAACAGAATTTACTTCTTACTAGTGAATTTCTATTAATATTTACTCCTCTTGATTTAGATTCAGCACCATGATATTTAATAGGTTAAGAACACAAGATTTTTATTTGGAACTATATAAATCATCATTATTTACTACAAGAAAAAATTATTTTAATAGATAAAGACGATAGTAAATATATTCATTAAAGAGGGGTTATTCACTAAAAGATGGAGGATTGGTGAGCCTAATCCCATGATCTCATAGGTCACCCGCAAATTCTTTTTTACAAAATTTCCAATTTTCATAAGTTCCAGAAGAAAAAGTTTTTTTATTTACATGATGTTCGGTATTCTTAGTGGGACTCAATTAGATTTGGATAAAGGAAAGTCTCAAATTCAGGGTAAATATCTTTTTAACAAAGGTAACTAATGCCCAAGACTCGAACCAGACACTTCTGGTTAAGGATTTAGGAATATTAACTTCTACTCCACCACAATCCTTGGTGGTAAAACACAACAGATAAATCCAACATATTGCTAATATTCAGTAGAGAGTAATTTAAGTTGTAATTATGTCACGACCCGATTCCTCGAGTCATCATGGCGCCTACCAACCCACTAGTAAGCAAGCCGAACCCTATCCCAGAACTTAACAATAATGGGACTAAGGGTGGAAAGTAACCTCAACTACACGGAAGCATAAGTAAAGAACACATAAAGGAAAGGTGGAAACGAAACCAACTATATAAAACAAAGGATACCTCCCATAACCTGGAAGTCACAAGTGCAAAATTTTTAAAAGAGTACAAGTCCCAAAAGTGGACCATAGAAACAAGACTATCTCAAAAGCAAAAGACAAGCCAAAATACATATACAGAAGGAGTGAGGTAATCCAAGAAAGCCATGTGCCCACCCTCATCTCCGAAACAGACTGCAGTCGGCTTGAACTCAACGCTGATATCTGGTGCTCGGACCTGCATCACGAGACATATGCAAAATGTAGCATGAGTACCAAAACAACATATATCCAGTAGGCATCATAGGCCGACTGAGCAAGAAAGGTAAAAACAAACTAAAAGGATAGAATCAAACATAACAGAGGTCAAAGGAAATAAGCACAAAACTAATCAACAGCAAATCTAAGAAATACCTAAACTAAACCTAACTAGGCCCCCCATGAGACCCAGAAGGTATACTCAAGCACACATAGCGAAAACCCGAACAGACCCCCATAAGCCCGACAGGTACACAGAGTAGCTAGATCTACGGAACAAAAGGAAATCCAACTACGAATCGAAATCACCAGCCAACTCCAACCCAGTCAACAAGTCTAACTTCCAAATCGGGACACCCCACCCGCTAGCAACTTCGGGGCCCTACCATGCTAGTCGAGTAGGGAGGGGGGTATAGCAATCCCCTCCAAAGGCCCTGATATCCAATAGCCCAATAGGCTAACACTCCGGGGGTCCTACCCTGCCAGCTGAGTGCACCAACTAACACTCCAGGGGCTAAGCCAGACGAGTGTGCGGGGCATGTCGACTCCAAAGAGGACCTCAAATAACTCATATATAATTGCCCAGCCGGCTAATCACTCCGGGGGCCCTGCCTAAGCCAGCCAAGTGAGTCAACTAACACTCTCGGAGGCCCTACCCAGCCAGACAGAGTGTGCGGGGAATATCAACTCCGTAGAGGATCTCAAATTCCAACCCATCATGGATTGACGTCCACTACCAACCACATCACAACGAGTGTATCAACTCCAAGCCATCGTGGATCGACGTCCACTACCGCCACATCACCGTAGAACTAACCTCGAAGCACCCAAACTAGGAAGATAACACGCCTCTGACAACGCATCAGCACTATAGAAATAGGGAGAGAAAAAAGAAGGATCACAAGAAATGCAAAGCCAAAACTAGGCTCAACTATCAGACCCAAGTTAGCTATTCCGGTCTACAAGGACCTAGTCCATCCGAATTGACACCGGATACATAGCAAAGTCAACCAGGTGCATGGGTCTATGGTAAACCTAGCCTAACCTATTCTAAGGCCAAAGATACATATAATCCAACACATAAAACAGCCAACAGAAAGTATGCATGCAATAGAACATAAACAACCCCTCCGATAACGTGGTTCTAACCCTGTAATAGCCCGAAAATCAGCCCTAAAACATGGTTTCTGAGAAGAAGAGAAGAAATACTAGAACCCCACCCCAGATTCACACAAATCAGCATGCATTCACACATTCAAGCTCAATCTAAAGGAAGGGAAGTCGTAACCTACCAGAAGGCCGACCGCGCGCGCTCTAAATCACTCCGCTGGAGCTTTACCCTTCTGAACAGCCTCGAATCGCTGCCATGCTATCAAAATAGAACCACAGCGTCAGTATAGTCGTTTAGACACTAAAATCATCAAAATCGGTGATAAACCAATTTCGGAGTCAAAAACAAGAAATATGGGACCCGCTCCAAAAATCTCAGAATTGACTCCGTGAAGAAGTCCTAAATCCTCCCTTGAGCTTGTGCTACAAAACGGAACACCTCTCGGGGATCGGATTAGCTCCATGCAACAACAAACCTAAGATGCAAAACTTTACACAATTCTAGATCAAGGCAGCCACTTACGCATCAAATTCATGGAAATCGAGGATCACTAAACACTATCCAAGAACTAACCCACACATAGAACAACATTCCGAGCACCTGGGACTTCGAATCACCCAAAACGCAGCTCTAGAACTCGAGCTATCAATTTTTAAAATGAGGCTGAATCTGATTTTTTGCTATTTAAATAGTAGCAATTGTGGTCGCTAAAAGCTAACTGTGGTCGCTAAAAGACTACATTCTAGTCGCTAAAGGTTTGCACCAGCAACACCAGATTTTGCTATTTTTCAAAGTCTCCGAACGGATCCTCAAAAATCATTCAGGACCCGATGAAATAAACCAGATACGCTACCCCACTAAATTTGACATTCCAAACTCAATGACGAAGTCAAAATTTCCATTCGGGGTCGTTTCGACAAAAAGTGGATCACATATCCAAAGCGCCATTTTAGCCAAATTCTACCAAGGGCCTCGGAATTAGACCGGAAGCCCTGGGAAGCATACGAAGGGTCATTTTAGACCAAACTCGGCATTCTGAAACTAACCGCGCTGAAAAAATTCTCATCCGAGCGCGTTTACCAAGAATGTTGACAAAAGTCAAACTTGAACCAAATTTCAAAGGCTAAAGCGCCAAATGGCCCCAAAGTCACATCGAAAGCCTCAAAACTCATGCCAACCATGCTTCTAGCCTAATTTGGCCGCTCCGGAGCTAATGTAACCATTAGAATTCTCATATGAGGTTGTTTACCTGAGGTTATGACCGAAATCAACTTTTCAAGTTTCGAAATCTCCAAAATAGGAAAACGGGCATAAAACCCAAACGAACGACCACGCGACCGAATAGTCGGTGCCAACAAATCATAAATGACTTGGGGTCGCTATAGGAATGCTCTAAACAAAAGGAAGAAGGCATTAAAAAAGAAATGACCTGGAGGGTCATTACAACATCCGCTACTAAAAGAACTTCCATCCGTGAAAGTAAGACTCAAGAAGTACCTGAGGGCTCAAATAAGCTGGGGAACTGCTCCCGCATCTCCCGTTCAGTCTCCCAGGTAGCCTCCTTGACTGGACGATGCCTCCAATGAACCTTAACCACAGGAATGACTCTAGACCTCAGCTGCCTCACATCTCTGGCCAAAATAACAACCGGCTCCTCAATATAGGTCAGGCGTTCATCCAACTGAACGGCATCATACTGGAGCACATGAGACTCATCTGGAACATACCGGTGCAGCATCGAAACATGGAAAACTGAATGAATAGCTGAGAATGCAGGAGGTAAAGCTAACTCATAGGCCACCTCACCAACTTTCCTCAAAATCTCAAAAGGCCCAATATACCTGGGCTAAGCTTCCCCCACCTCCCAAATCTCATTGCACCCTTCATGGCCGATACTCTGAGGAATACTCTATCACCAACGGCAAATCTCAACGATTGGTGCCTGTGAACCGCATAACTCTGGTGTCTACTCTGAGCCGATCCTGAATCATCCTCACATGCACCAAGGCCTCCTGAAACAAGTCTATACCACGTGGCCTAGGCTTCGTAGACTCAAACCAACCAACTGGAGTGCGACAACGCCTACCATATAAAGCCTCAAACGGGGCCATCTGAATGCTAGAGTGGTAGCTGTTGTTGTACGCAAACTCCACCAAAGGAAAGAACTGGTCCCACTGACCTCCATAGTCCAACACACAGGGCAACAACATATCCTCAAAAACCTGAATAGTACGCTCTTACTGGCCATCAGTCTGCGGGTGAAATGATGTGCTAAGATCAACACGGGTGCCCAACTCCTCTTGAAATACCCTTAAAAAGCTAGAAGTGAACTGTGAACCCTGGTCTGAAATGATAGAAATAGGCAGACGATGAAGATGGACCACCTCCTGAATGTATATACGGCCTAACCTCTCAGCACTGAAGGAAGGATGAACTAGAAGGAAGTGTGCTAACTTGGTCAATCGATCCATGATGACCCAAATACTGTCAACACCTCTAGAAGTCTGAGGCAAACCCACATTGAAATCGATGGTGATATGCTCCCACTTCCACTCAGGAATGGGTAATCTCTGTAACTCCCCACCAGACCTCAAATGCTCGGCATTCACCTGCTGAAAACACAAGCAACGGGACACATAGTCTGAGATGTCCCTCCTCATACCACTCCACCAGTAATGCTGCCTCAAATAACGATACATCCTAGCGGTGCCCGGATGGATAGAATATCTGGAATTAGGGGCCTCACTAAGTATTAACTGAATCAACTCCCCAACTCTCGGAACACACAAACAGCCAGCAAACCTCAAAAGCCAATCTGAATCTAAGGTAGCCTGCCCGGCATCACCTGCCAATACTCTATCTCTGAGTGCCACCAAAGACTCATCCTCGAACTGACAACTACGGATCTGATCTAGTAGCGATGACTGAACTCCCACATAGGCTAACACCCGACTGGAATCTGAAACATCAAACCTAATCATCTGATTGGCTAGGGACTGAATGTCCAAAGCCAAGGGTCGCTCTGAAACAGAAAGGAAGGCTAGACTACCCATACTCACTGCCTTCCTCAAGGCGTCCGCTACCACATTTGCCTTGCCTGAATGGTAGAGGATAGAGAAATCATAGTCCTTTAGGAGCTTAATCCAATGGCGCTACCTCGAATTAAGATCCCTTTGGGTCATAATGTACTGAAGGCTCCTGTGATTAGTGTAAATCTCGCAATGAACTCCATATAGGTAATGCATCCAAATCTTAAGCGCGAAAACTACCGCCGCCAACTCCAAGTCATGAGTGGGGTAGTTGCGCTCATGCACCTTAAGCTGCCTTGACGGATAAGCAATAACCCAGCCCTGTTGCATCAATACACAACCCAAGCCAACACCAGATGCGTCACAATAAACCGTGAAGCCCTCACCCTCAACTGAAAGAGTCAATATAGAAGTAGTGGTAAGAAACTCCTTAAGCCTTAGAGAGCTCCTCTCACACTCCTCTAACCACACAAAGGGAATATCCTGGCGAGTCAACCGAGTCAGAGGCGCTGCTATAGAAGAGAAACCCTCAACAAAATGCCTGTAGTACCCTGCCAATCCAACAAAGCTCTGAATCTCAATCAAAGAGGTGGACCTAGCCCAATCATGGATAACCTCAATCTTCGCCGGATCCACTATAATGCCATCCTTGGACACCACGTGCCCACTTTGAGAACTTCGCATAAAGTCGATGATCTATCAAAGTTTGGAGCACTATCCTCAAATGCTGCTCATGCCCACTATGGCTCCGCGAGTATACCAAGATATCATCATGAAGACTATTACAAAGGAGTCTAGATAAGGCCTGAAATCACGAGTCATCAAGTCCATGAAAGCGGCAGGGGCATTAATCAGCCCAAAAGACATCACTAGGGACTCATAATGGCCATAACGAGTCCTAAATGTTGTCTTAGGGATGTCCGTTGTCCTAACCCTCAACTTGTGGTAGCCAGATCTCAAGTTAATCTTAGAAACCATTGCGGCACCCTGAAGTTGGTCGAACAGATCATCAATATGTGGCATGTGGGCAACGATTCCTCACCGTCACCTTATTCAGCTGTATGTAATCAATACATATCCGTATGGTACCGTCCTTCTTCTTCACAAACAGGACTGAGGCACCCTAAGGCGATACACTAGGCCGAATGAATCCCTTACCCAAGAGATCCTGAAGCTGAACACTGAGCTCCTTGAGCTCTGGGGGGCCATACAGTACGATGGGATGGAAATAGGATGAGTATCCGGCTCTAAATCAATGGCAAAATCAATATCTCGCTTTGGGGTAGGCCAGGAAGGTCGGCAGGAAATAGATCAACATACTCTCGGATTATAGGCACCGAATCCACTGTAGGGTCCTCTCTACTAACATCTCTAACATATGACAAAGAAGACAACCACCCGCTAGCCACTAGCCTCTGAGCCTGAACATAAGAAATCACCCCAACCGGCGTGTGACTACAAGAACACTACCACACAACCAGCAGAATACCAGGCATGGCTAAAGCAACGGTCTTGGCATAGCAATCCAAGACCTCTCGGTGAGGGGCTAACTAGTCCATACCCAGAATCAAGTAAAAATCCAACATACTAAGCACAATAAGATCAGCCTGAGTGTCCTCCCCCGAATAGTCACCACATGGGATCTACTAACCCGATCCACTACTAAAGAATCCCCTACTGGGGTTGAAACACGCAAAGGTACTACTAAGGGCTCTAGACTCACCCCCAATCGAGGAGCACAATAAGTAGATACATACAAATTTGTAGAATCGGGATCAAATAAAGGTGAAGCGGACTGATGGCATAAGAGAACCTTACCTGTGATCACATCATCGACGCCTCAGCCTTTGCTCTAGCAGGAGTTGCATAGAAATGGCCCAAGGTGCCTCTACCCCGTGCATCCACCCTGCCACCTGTCCTGCCTTCCTGGGGACCTCCCCGAACACCCTGATGCTGACCTCCTCCCCTAGATGGAGGTGCTGCTGCTGGTACCGGTCTCGCTGCATGTGGGGCTGGTAAGGCTGGTCTGGAGATAGGGCACTCCCTAGACCAATGGCAAAGCTCCCCACACGTAAAACAACCCTGAGAAGACCTGCTCGCAACTGGAGGATGGCCACCTTGACTTGAGGAAGCTGTCTGGAAACCACCTCGGCCCTGACTCGGACCCACACTATAACCAACCTGACGGTGCTGGTCACCCTTTGATATCTACAATGATGCCTGAAACGGGAGACTAGGTTGACCTGACAGGAACCTCTGATGGCCCTGGTTCTGAGTAACTCTGGGCCTAGAACAGGGCCCACTAACTCTATCATCCTGCCTGTCCCTCTTTCCACTCCCTCCGTGGGCCTCGCGATGGAGCTGCTCAAGCTTGCGGGCATAGTCCATAACATCTAGAAAAGAGCGACCTGCTGATACCATAGACTACAACTCGATACACAGCTGCAACCTCAAGCCCCTAACAAAGCATTGAACTCTCTCCTCCTCCGTGGGTAAGATCAGAGTGGCATGATGGGATAACTCATGAAATCTAGCCTCGTACTCACATACTATCATAGAGCCCTGCTCTAACCTCGAGAACTCATCACCGGGCCGATCTCTGATGCTCCATGGAATAAATCTAGCCAGAAAGGCCTCAGAAAACTCTGTCCACGTCACCGACGGGGACCCAACTGTTCTGGTCTCCATAAAAGAATGCCACCACTGCCTGGCCAGCCCATATAAATGATAAGCAGTGAATTTGGCTCCTCTCGACTCCACTAATCCTAAAGCCTGCAATCGCTCCCGGCAGGAAGAAATGAACACATGGGCGTCCTCGCCAACTACCCCAGAAAACCTCAGCGGTGACAACCTCAGAAACAACCCGAGCATCTTCTGCTCCCGAAGAGGCATGACCCCATCTAAGACATCCAGATGAATAGAAACCGGTGCTGGCAACTGCTAAACTTATGGGGCCACTGCTACAAGCTGACCTTGCTGAAGAATCTCTTGAGCCGCAAGGGCAGGAGTTGGATTTGGAACTGGAGTTGGGGCCTATTGCTACTGCTGAATACCCCGTATCGCAGCTACAATCTGCGCAAGCATCGTGACAGTTGGTGCGGGAGGTGGATGGGCGGGTCCCAACCCCACTGGCTCAGGAGGAATCTACTCAATCTGAGGCTCCGCCTCCAGCTCTGGAGTCCTCGCTCTATCACGGCCTGGTGCCGCAGCACAACCTCAACCTCGGGGTCTACCTCTACTAAGCGTGCGAGCCATCCTGCGACAGAATGAAACAAGTAAGATTCCAAGAAAACAATCAGACAAAAAGGCACGAAGGTGATGCCAAACATGAAAACCTCCTAAGTACACCCTGTAGCCTCCCGAAGATAAGTCACAGATGTCTCCACGTGATCTGCAGGACTCTACTAGATGCTAGATATGTACAAGTGAGACCGGTGAACCTGGGGCTCTGATACCAACTTGTCACGAACAGATTCCTCGAGTCATGATGGTGCCTACCAACCCACCAGTAGGAAAGTCAAACCCTATCCAAGAACTTAACAGTAATGGGACTGAGGGTGGAAACTAACATCAACTACACGGAAGCATAAGTAAAGGAACACAGTAAAGAAAGGCGGAAACGAAACCAAATATATACAATAAAGGATACCTCCCAGAACCTAGAAGTCACAAGTGCAGAACTACTAAAAGAGTACAAGTCCCAAAAGTGGACCACAGAAACAAGACTATCTCAAAAGAAAAAGACAAGCCAAAATACATATACAGAAGGAGACAGGTAATCCCAGAACGCCGTGTGCTTACCCTCATCTCAAAAGTAGACTGCAGCAGGCTCGAACTCAACGCTGATAATTAGTGCTCGGACCTGCATCACAAAACAAATGCAAAGTGTAGCATGAGTACCAAAACAACAGGTACCCAGTAGGCATCATAGGATGACTGAGCAAGAAAGGTAAAAACAGACTGAAAGGACAGAATCAACAATAACAAAGGTTAAAGGAAATAAGTACAAAACTAATCGACAGCAAATATAAGAAATACCTAAACTAAACCTAACTTGGCCCCCCATAAGACCTAGAAGGTACACTCAAGCACAGACAACAAAAACCCAAATGGACACGCAGGAGCCCAACAGGTACACAGAGTAGCTAGATCTACGGAACCAAAAGAAAATCCAACTCCGAACTAAATCTAGCTACAAATACTACACAAGATAAATACAAGTATAATCAAATAATTACCGATCGGACGCCCATACCCCCGGAAGGTACAATCAATATCAAACATACCCCCGGCCCCCATAAACCTGGGGACCAAATAGCAAACAAGTATACTGGTGATATGCGATGCTAATGAATGCAAGTTTGTAGTAAAAACCAGTAAAATCATTGGTGGCTCTCAGAGATCATCAACAACCAAGTGTATAGACCCACCCCGGCCCCCGGCCTGGTGGGATCCATGTAGCTCCCTCATCCAGTTTAGTGGTGCCTCGGCCAGAGGGGACCATAAGGGATGTGCGAAGTCCATATACACTGTCTGGGCTCGAACCCAGTCTTATACATAACATATAGCATCCATGTATTGGTACCAGAGAGTGAGTGGCAAAACTGATGTAGAAAAAGGCAACGCCGCGCCGAATAGTCAAGTACAGGCTAAAGGCATACCAGATGCAGCCAATGTAGAAAAGGGTAACACCGCGCCAGATATCAATAAAAACTGAGTGCATCCTCGATGCCTCTGATACTGCCACTATAAAAGGAGTACGTCCTCGACGCCTCATGAGTTTCAAAATCATTTTATTAAAGTAGTCCAAGGGGTACGACTCCTGTTAAAAACCAGTTTTAGAAAATAGTAAAAGTGTGAGAATGTCCGCTCAAAACGGTAGTAAATAACCAATGAAGTAGAGGGATCGTATCACAAAAAAGTGAAAATGCTCAATCAATGCAAGCATGCCATCACTAACATCAAAACAAGGTACACACAATCAGAAATGTAATACCAAATCATGCCACACTACCAAGGCAAGGGAAACTAAACTGGGATCCAATCGCTCCTTAAATACGGCCTCGGGCCCAACAATAGACAATAGACAATAAGGCATCACAAGCCTACCGCTAATCAGAAAGCACAGTAATCGGGAGATGGCTTAGAATCAAATCGGGGGAGAAATATCTCTAGGATCGACGTCATTACCCCAAGTATGCCATTTCAGCTCCCAATGGGCACGCTAATACAAACCCATAGCTACGACGAGCCTTCAAGGTCTCAGGCACTAGCACAAGGTACACAATCCATAACAAGCCCTACCAGAAGCTACGCCTAGCTATAAGGGCTGTACATCACATGATAAAGCACATAGGGCTCAAACCTAGCCTAAGGCCATCAATACCGATCTTAAATAAGGATAATAACACTAAGTCAATATCACAACCAAGGCCCACAGCCTAATCTGAGGATTTCACAAGACTACTCTAGGCTAAGGCTCAATCGGAGTCAAAAAAATGATATATTAGGAGGAAAATCCTATACTCGGCAAATACCATCCTAAATCACATGTCATATATACTAAACGATATCTAATAAAGCTCAATAAAAGTGGGAGACTGTAGCCTACCTTGAAGCCGATCACGCGCGATCTGAATCCACCTAATTGAAGCTCCGCCTTTATCAATAATCTCCAATCGCCGCCACGCTATCAAAATATTGATCACAACGTCATTATGGACGTTTTGACACAAAAATTGCAATAATCGGAGACGGACCAAAAATCATATCTAAAACGGGATTGTGGGACCCACGCTGAGAATCCTTAAAATGACTCCGTAAATAGGTTCATTTGTGCTTACTGAACTTGTGTCCCAAAATATGACACAATTCGGTGCTCGAAAACAAGGAAATCAGCCCGTGCGATAAAATTCACCAAAAAGCTAATTAAGATAACCGGGGCAGCAGCTTCAATGCCGATATTACCTCAAACGGGGAGTACCCAACAGTTCCCAAACACTCCAATGCGTAGCCATAAACTTCCCGAACACGCTGGACTTCGAATCACCAAACACGGAGTAATAGAACTAGAGATATTTGATTTTGAAAATTGGAAAAAAAAATTGAAGCGGACTGCCTTATATGGCCGTTAACGCTCGCGAACGCGGCCGATCTCGCGCGCGAAAGTAAAGGCCAGCACGCCCGTACAATGCAAACGCAACATGAATGCGCAGGCCATTACACGCCTGCCAGCGTGAACGCGGCCATGCCAGCGCGAACTCGAAGGTCCAAGGATTGGCGCACCATATCAGCACACCAGCTGATTTTTCACCCTTTTCAAAGTCTCCGATGGGGTGTCCGGGGTTCGTTCGGAACCTTGTGTGCACAAATGGGATATGCAACCCCACTAAATTCGACACTCCAGACTCAACGGTGCAGTCAAAATTTCTATATGAGGTCATTTTGATAAAAATGTGGGTCCCACGCCCAAGCATCGTTTTAAGCCAAAATCCACAAAGGGCCTTGGAATCAGACCGAAAACCCTGGGAAGCGCACGAAGGATCGTTTTAGACCAAACTCGGCATTTCAGAACTAACCGCACTGACGGAATTTTCATCCGAGCGTGTTTTCCAAGAATGTTGACCAAAGTCAAACTAAGGCCAATTCTTAAAGGCTAAAATGCCTAATGGCATAAACTCACACCGAAAACCTCGGGAACCGAGCCGACCATGCCTCTAGCATAAAATGACCATTTCAAAGCTGATGGAGCCATCATAATTCCACTCTGAGGTCGTTTTCCTAGAGTTTTGAGTGAAGTCAACTGTTGAAACTCTGTAAGCTCCAAAACATAGAAACAGACATATAACCCAAACGATTGACCAGGTGACCGAATAGTCCGTGCCAGCAAGTCATAAATTACTTGAGGTGCTGTAGAAAAATCTCTAAATGCTTAAAAGATCAGAAAACGGAGAAAATGACCTGGAGGATCATTAAACATCCACTACTAAAAGAACTTTCGCTCGAAAAAGTAGAAGGATAGTTTCAATCTGAAGGCACGAAAAGACGAGGATACATGACCCGTATGCTTCGCCAGACCCTCAGACACCCTCACGGATCGAACAACACCATCACAGAACTCAGGCTGAGAGGAAAATCCTTAGATTCACTTCAAACTCCAAAAGCTCCTCCAATTCCCTTTTGGGCTCCAACTCTCGCTCAATTAACCCAATTTTGACCAAAAACACCACGTTCATCTAAGGAAAACCAAAACCACACCGAAACCACTGAAATGAGAAACGCAAGACCATGGGAGATACAACTCAGCTCATAATTCAAAATACTTGCCTTATGCTCCAAATCCATCTTCTTCTAGCCACCAAGTGCATTCTGCCGGTCCTTGGCCATCCTGAATACTACCAACACCATATAAAACATTCCTACAGAACCATACAACACCAACCTCGAAGGGCTTACATACTCTGTCTAAACATTGGGGAGCGACACCCGCCAAAATAAGAAATTCAACCCAGGGCAAGGCCCAAAATTCCAATCTCAACTTCAAAAAACCAACAATCCAAACTGAAGCTCAACCTCCTGAAATTAAGACTCTACTCACAAGGGCGATCATCCCGCGAATGACAAGGCTACACTGAGCCCAGCTCCAGTGACTTGCCCTTACTATAGGAACTTTCGAAACGATGACACCATATGCCCACAACTACTCAGCGAGCACAAATTTGATCTAGCCATCCTAATCCAAGGGAAACCAAGCAGGTAGGTAGCGAATAAACGTAGTCAACCAATCGATAATGGTCCAAGGGCACCAACCCCCATCAACGAACACCACAAGACACCTAATATGCTAAAAGCAAACCTCCCATCCTGAACAAATTCAAAATCTCACATTTCACGAATTACTTAGACTCCATCCAAGATGATGAACCTTCAAAGCAACCTTTAATTCTCCAACAAAAGCTAAAGTCTAAACTCGCCAAGGGACACCACCATTCTGGCTTCAGAACACAACCAAGACCTCGAAAGCTACCAACCCAACCGCAAAGAACCAACCACAACAACAACAAGGTGTAACAAGAGATCACACTTTCCAAATCCCAACTAGCCCTAGGCAGCACCAAAACCATCACAAGAGACGATTCAAGAGGACCGAGTGAGCAAATCATAGCAACCACCAAGTCCTCTATAGAGTGATGAAACAGATAGACCAAATGAGCGAACCACCACTATGCAACCTCAGGAGCTGAGAACAATCTTGGGGAAAGGGAGGGAACTAATAAACCCCATCTACTGACACACCATAGAAGGCTATACTACCTTTCTCACTACTCCAATGACTAGCAAGTCCAAAACGCTAACCCCAAAGGGATAGCACGCAACTAAGGCGACCTTCTAAGCAACCTAGCACTAACAGCACAACTCCCAGAACTGATGAAGCTGGTCTAGCCACCTATCAAATGGGGGTTGGCATCACAGCAAAATCAACCAGTAAGGAGGAGCAAAAGGGGAAGCTAACTAGATCGATCGGTAACTCCCAACAGAACCACAGAGGCAAAGGCAAGGGGGTGTTACTCAACCACCATTACCAAATAAAGAAATCTGACCTAGTCGATCCACTACTAAAAGAAATCAACTACAGAGCTAAAACACATACACATAAGTCCAGACAAGGTTACCACAACAGTCATGAGATAAATATTAAGTCAAATAGACAGATCAGGATATGAAACCACCAAAAACCGCACAATATAAGAAATGATATGAAAGTCAAACTGAGGCCAATTCTTAAAGGCTAAAACGCCTAATGGCATAAACTCGCACCAAAATCTCGGGAACCGAGCTGACCATGCCACTAGCCTAAAATGACCATTCCGGAGCTGATGGAACCATTAGAATTCCACTCTGAGGCCGTTTTCCTGGAGTTTTGACCGAAGTCAACTCTTGAAACTCCGGAAGCTCCAAATCACAGAAACAGGCATACAACCCAAATGATTGACCAGGCGACCAAACAGTCCGTGCCAGCAAGTCATAAATAACTTGGGGTCGCTACAGAAAAACTCTAAACGCTGAAAAGATCATAAAATGGAGAAAATGACATGGAGGGTCATTAAAGTAAACCTCTTTCTAGCAAAGGTAACCCATGCCCAACCTATAACTTCTAGCTAAGGATGAAAGAATATTAACTTCTACTCCACCACAATCCTTGTTGGTAGAACACAACAACTTAATCCAACACATTGTCAAATATACAAGAGAAAGTAAATTAAGTTATTATTAGTACCAATAATAGTTGTGGTGGGATGTATATAATTCATCCATTCTTAACCAGAGGCCTCGGGTTTGAGCCTTGGTGTTACGATAAAAAATTTCAAGTTATGATGGCACCTACTACGTCCCACCAGTAGGTAAGCCGAACCCATAGCCCGGAACTAGAAGAAACATGCTATTGCACCGAAAAAAAGAATCGTAGAAGATAAATAATAATAAAAGAACTAAGGGAAAAAAGATAATGAAATCAATACAAAAACCAACCCTAGACCTGGTATCAGCCAGTATTTGAGCAACTATCCAAAACAGGAGTACAATAACAATACAATAATACAGAACTGTTTCTGGAAACAAGATAAAGACTAGTCCTAGCTAAACCAGAGGGAGAGAGGTAACTCTGAATACTAGAAGCTCATCCAAGTCTCCAAATCACAAAGCTATTCCGCACGAGAACCAAATCAGGGGCGAGAACTCTTACTATGATCTGCAGGATGCAAAAGTATAGTATGAGTACCAATAAGTGGTACTCAGTAGGCATAGGCTGACTGATCTCCGAAGATAAAATAAGCATAAACAACATGTAAGAAAGGATCATATATCACATATAGCTAAAGGAACAACAAGAATATCATAATAAGAAACAGACTAAAGTAAAGCACAAAGAGTAAAGGAAGCAGATAAAGGAAGTAAGGGACGAACCTGGAAGTGCTAGCCCATCAACCTAAACATGGCAAGGATTTACTAAGGGAGACAGCTAGCCCAAAGGTATACTAACATAAACAATCACATATATCAAGTAAAAGCTAAGAAGGCTATCCCAAATCGAACGTGCACAAAATCATCAAACAGAGGGAACAGGGGTAGTATCTACCTTCAAAAAAGAACTGCCCTTCATACTGCGACAAGTAAGCAAATAGTAAAAAAATAACCTTACCAAGCCCCTATGTGCCCAGAGGGTAAAAAACAACAAACTAAACTCGTACGGCCCCCAATGACCAACAGGTACAAACAACAATCAATTATGATAGTGATAGGCAATGCATGATGAATGAGAGTTATGCACTAAAATCAGTAGTACAAATAATGCCAAGATATATACACCTACCCCTCATTCCCAGATAGCGAGGTATGACCTATCCGCACCTTCCGTTTCATGTTCATTGGGTCACACGAATAGAGGAATCCATGAGGGACTCGGGAATGTTCATATATAGCTGCCTAGTCCCAATCTAGGACTTTCCACTCCTTTAGTGTGACTGAAGATAATCAACATAACCACGATAGTATAGAAGGGCTACTCTTCGACCGGTCAAGTTAAAATGAGCGCATCAAAGCTGCCTCTAAATCTGAAGTCCATTTGTAAAGTAGTAAAGGTAGTACGGCTCCCATAAAAGATCAGTTTGAAAAGTAATTGGGCAAAAACCCAGCTTTCTCAAAAGTATGTTGAGAACCAATGCATGCACCGGGTCGTAATACAAGTCACATGAGCATGAGGATATCAAAGCAATGCATGCCATCACAAGTATCCAAACAACACGTTCACAATCACAAATAATATAAAGAACTACCACCTCACTCCTAGGGTGCGGGAACTGACCTGGGATCCAACTGGTCCTCGACCAAAGCCTTGGGCCTAAAATACCTCAACAAACACAACAATGCTAACAAAAGAATAAACAACTCTAAACAAGCAGCGAAAGGGATCACAAGGAGTCAACAAAACAAAGGGGTACACGAGGAACACCTCATCCACACGAATACACCACCAAAAGAGGCACAAGCACAACTAACTCCGTCCTACGACAACCATAAGCATTGAAGGGTCCAAAACTAACCAAGGGATAGGAACCTCATCATAGGTACAACTCTAACCAAAGTGAAACCCCTCAAGCCACAAAATCTCACGGTCCTCGCACTAGCGGAAGGAACCAAACCTCAGAACCACTCCCAAGAAGAAACAATAGTATCTAAGGATAAACCAAAACTCATTTCGAAGGTACTAATCACACCGATTACCATCAAGGTACAGAACAACAACTCTAAAGAGGCTAAAAGTACTACACTAAGGCACAAACAAAGAATCTCTAATCTAAACCAAGGATTTCACAATTCTAACTAGCTTAAAGCTCAAGTGGGAATCAAGAAATAAGGCTAAGGGAGACACATCCTAAACCTGCTACACACAATCCCAAAACACATGCAATAAATACTAAACATTATCTAAGAAAGCTCAATCTAAGAACAAGTAGACTGTAGCCTACCTCGAAGTTGATCATGCATGCTCCAAAATCACTGAAACTGGAGATATTAACCTCTAAAATGCTTCCAAACAGCACCACGCTAACAAATTATTGATCACAACGTCAAAACACATGTCGATACCAAGCTCACAACATCGGAGATGGACCCAAAAGTCGAGTCAAAATGAAAATGTGGGGCCCACAGTAGGAATCCCAAAATTGACTCTATCAAATGGCTTAAAATAGCTCAAGGAACTTGTGCCCCGAAAATGGGCACGATCCGAGCTCGAAAATGGGCTAAATCAGTCCATACAATTTAAAACATCAAAAAAGCACAAAAAAAGTTGGGGAGCCCCTTTGGGGAAGAATATACTTAGAACGACGATTTTCACGTCTCCTCAAACACTCCAACGCATAGCCACAATCAACACAAACCTCCCGCACTTGGAATGGCCTAATTTGGAGCTCTCTAGCTCTAAAAATCGTAAAAAGAGAGAATGGGATCGGGTTGAAATGGCGGTCTTAAAAGACCAAGCAATAGACCTTCGCGAACGCGGAGGGAAAACACCACAAACCTTCGCAAACACGGAGGATAACCTCAGCAAACCTTCGCAAACGCGGGGACCAGATCCGCGAACACGAAAGAGAACTACCTCCTTCTTCGCGAACGTGGGGACCAGGTTCGCAAATATGGAGGGGAACTTCCTCCTTCTCCGGGAACGCGGGGACCAGGTCAGCGAATGCGGAGACCCGCCCAAGCTGCACCAGCAAAATGGGCTGAGTGTTCAAAAACTTCGAACAAGCCCTCAGAATTCATTCGGGGTCCAAACAATGCAAACAAAAAGTGCAAACTGCTTGGAAACGGTATTCTAGACTCAATGGAATCGACAAAAAAGGTCGTTTCGTTAAAATGTTGACCAAAGTCAATAATTTACAAAGAAATACAAATAAAATAACAAAAGCTAGAAACTCATCCTGATACTTTCGGGAACCAAACCAAAGGTCCTCCTAGACCAAACTCCACATTTTGGTGCTAACCGTGCTGATGGAATTTGATTTCGAGCACATTTACCAAGATAGTTGACCAAAGTCAAACTTTAAGTAAAACTCTAAAACTAAAATACCTATTCGCACCAACTCCAAACGGAAGCCTCAAAACCCAAACCGATCATCACACTAGACCAAAACTACCCTTCTTGAGTTGATGGAACTCACAGAATTCCATTTCGACGTCAGAATCTCCAGATGTTGACGAAAGTAAACTCTTTCAAGCTTAAACCCTCCAAACTCAAAAACTCACACCAAACTCAATGAACGATTCGGCGACCAAACTATCAGTTCCAGCAAGTCATAAATGACTTAGGGCCGCTACGGGAAAGCCCTAAAAACTGAAAAGATCATAAATAACAGAAATAGCTAGGAGTGTCATTACACTTGGATATGAAGAAAATCTTATTAGAGAGTATCCCTCGGAATCCAAATTAGTTAGTGATTCAATATGATATATTGAAAACCAAGTGAAAACAATACTAATTACAATTTACAATTTATTCTGAATTCTCCATTGGAACTCGTTTATCAAGAAGAATATTAATTTCTATAATGATGAGTTATTACGTTTAATATTCCACTGAGATATGTTATTTCTAAACTTTCAATATGTGTTTAAATGAAAATATAATTATGGTATCAGAATAAATAGAATTTACGTCTTAGTAGTGAATTTATGTTACTATATACTCCTAATTTTTATTCAATACCATGACATTTAATAGGTTGAGAACACAAGATTTTTATTTAGAGCTATAAAATTATCATCATACACCACAATAAAAACAAGGCATAAAATTAATCTAGTTGAAAAAAAATCATTTCCTTTTAAAAAATTATTGTTATCAATATTAACTGAATCTAAATTAATAGCATATAAGAAGAAATAAAATAAAGATAAAGGCCATACTTTATATGTAGGGAACACAAAACAAATAAAAAGTAAAAGTTTTCATTAAGGAGATTGTGGAGTTATTCACTAAAAGATGGAGAATTGATGAGCCTAATCTCATAATAATTGAGCTCACCCTCAAATTCTTTTTTACAAAATGTCTGATTTTTTTTTTTTTTTCTTAAAACAGCCCAAGAGGGCCTTATCATATCAGATTATACTGCCAGTGGGAAGATCCTAACCTCAAAGTTTGATTACTATTTTACCCTTTGCCCCTATTCGATAGTTAAATATTATATTAATTAAATAATAAGTATTAGTTGTAATTCTTTTTTCTGCCTGTTAATATTAATTAAATTATAACTGTTAGTTGTAATTCCTTTTTCTGCCTGTTATTTAATTTTCTGCTCCTTAAAAAATTTAATTTGATAATTAGTTGAATTCCTATTTTAATTCTCCCCATAATTCCTACTTTAATTCTCCATTGGATTACTATTTTTTCTCTGTATCAAATCAAAATGTTATAAAATATATACTTATATATAAAAGTGAAATTACCACTACAAATTTTCAAATGAATTAAAATTACAAACCATTTTTTATTTTAATTTCTAGCAATATCTCAATAGTTTCTTTCGTAGATTACTATGTTTCCACATTGATTATGCATCATTTACTTTAAATGCAATAATGGCTACATAATGGATTAGGATAATAATTTAATGTAGAAGTGTATTTTGATTTATTAATGTATTCTTATTAAATACTAAGAGCCCATTTGAATTGGCTTAAAAAAAGTAGTTTTTAAGTCAAAAATAAAAAGTCAAACTTAAATGACTTTTAAGTCAAAAATAAAAAGTAGGGGGAGATCTACTTTTGATTTTTAACTTATTTTAAGTCATTTTAAACTTATTTTAAGTTATTTTTAACCTTGTCAAATACTTCCTAATTTATTTTAAGTCAATTTTGACTTATTTTAAGTTATTTTTATTTTTGTCAAACACTTTCAGAAGTCAAAAACTGACTTAAAAGTAGGTTTGACCAATTTTAAAGCCAATCCAAACACCCTCTAAGTAATAGCTATGATAATCAACAATTTATAGTAGACTTTTCAGCTCCTATGTTTAAAAAATAAAAATTTGACTATTCATATTCAGATGAATTACAGATAATGACTCACATTTAATATAGATCTTTACATAAATTTTCTGTCATGACCCGATTCCTCGAGTCATGATGGTGCCTACCAACCCTCATTAGGCAAGCCAAACCCTGTCTCGGAACTTAAAAGTAATGGGACTGAGGGTGGGAACTAGCCACAACTAAGCGAAAGCATAAATAAAAGAACACATAAAGGAGAGGCGGAAGCGAACCAAAACTATATACAAACAAACGATACCTCCAAGAACCTGGAAGTCACATGTACAGAGCTACTACAAAATGAGTACAAGTCCCAAAAGTGAACCACTGAAACAAGACTGTCTCAAAAGCAAAAGACAAGCCAAAAATATAAGTACAGAAGGAGGCAGGTAATCTCAGGACGCCATGTGCTCACCCTCGCCTCCGTAAGAGACTGTAGCAGGCTCGAACTCAATGCTGATAACTGGTGCTCGGACCTGCATCACGAAAACAAATGCAGAGTGTAGCATGAGTACCAATACAACAGGTACCTAGTAGGCATCATAGGCCGACTGAGCAAGAAAGGTAAAAACAGACCGAAAGGATAAAATCTACAATAACAAAGGTCAACGGAAATAAGCAAACTAATCAACAACAAATCTAAGAAATACCTAAGCTAAACCTAACTTTCCCCCCATAAGACCCAGAAAGACCACTCAAAAACAGACAAACAAAACCCGAATGGACCCCTATAAGCCCGACGGGTACACGAAAAAGCTAAATCTACGAGACTGAAGGAAAACCCAACTGCGAACCGAAACCACCAACCAACTCGACCGAAACAATCAGCCAACTCCAACCCAGTCAAAAGTTTGACTTCCAAATCAGGCCGCCCATCCTGGTAGCAACTTTGGGGATAACGACTCCTTCAAGGCCCTAATATCCAATCGCCCAAACAGCTAACACTCCGAGGGCCCTGCCCTAGCCAAACAAGTGCGCGGGGAATGTCGACTCCGAAGAGGACCTCATATAACCCATATCCAAATGCCCAATGGCTAACACTCAAGGGGTCGTGCCCTAGCCAGACGAGTGCGCCAGCTAACACTTCGGTAGCCCTGCACTAGCCAGACGAGTTCGCAAGGCATATCAATTCCATAGAGGATCTCAAATACAAAACCAATATGGATCGCCGTCCACCAACAACCACATTACCACATAATCTAACTCGAAACACCCAAAATCTCGAGAAAACACCACGACTCCGACGACACATCGGCACCACAGAAAAGGGGAGAGAAGCCAGAAGATCACAACAAAATAAAGCCAAAGCTAGGCTCATACTATCAGACCCGAGTCTGTTATTATGATCTACAAGGACCTAGTCCATCCGAATCAATGTCGGATGCATACCAGAGTCAAATGAGTGCATGGATCTAAGGAAAAACTAGTCTAACCTAGACTAAGGCCAGAAACATGCTCCAACATAAATAAACAATCAACCAGATAAACCACATGCATCAACACCCAATCAACCCCTCCGATAGCATGGTACTGCCCCCAAAATAGCTCGAAAATCAAGCCTTGAACAAGATTTCTGAGAAGAAAAGAAGAAATACTAGAACCCCACCCTAGATTCACACAAATCAGCATGCATTCACACAATCCAGCTCAATCTAGAAAGAAGGGAAGCCTTAACCTACCAGAAGGCCGACCGCGCGAGCCCTAAATTACTCCGCCGGAGCTTTTCCCTTCTGAACGGCCTCAGACTGCTGCCATGCTATAAAAATAGAATCACAGTGTCAGAACAGTCATTTAGACACTAAAATCATCAAAATCAGAGACGGACCAATTTAAGAGACAAAATCAAAAAATGTGAGACCCGCTTCGGAAATTCCTGAATTGACTTTGTGAAAAGGTCTTAATCCCTCTCCCAAACTTGTGTTCCAAAACATAACACAATTCGGGGTTTGAAACAGCCAACAAATCAAACAAACAAAACATGCAAAACTTTACAACAAGAATCACAAAATTACCTTAAACAGCCCCAAAACAACGCAAATATTCAAAAAACTAGGGCTCCCCGACACTATACAAACCAACACCCACAAAGCCTACGCAAATTCGAACACCCGAGACTTCGAATCACCGAAAATTGACGAAAAATGAGAAAGATATCACAATTTGAAACTTATAAAAATGTCAAGCCCGACTGCCCCTTTATATACTGCCAGACACGCAGACCTCCGCGAACGCGGAGAGAAAACAAACTGAGCTCAGTAAACACAGTAAGGGGCCCGCAAATGCGGAGGGAAAGAATCCACACCTCCGCGAACACAGAGGCCTATCCGCAAAGGCAAAAAGAAAGATTCCCCAGACCTCCCAAACCTCCGCGAACGCGGAGCTCCATCCTCGAACGCGGAGATAAGCAACATAGACCTCCGCAAATGCGGAGCTCCATCTGCAAATGCTGAGCTCCATCCGCGAATGCAGAGATGAGCAACACAGAACTCCCCGAACTCGAAGAAGAAAGACTCAGACCTCCGCGAATGCGGAGCCAGGACCGCGAGTGCGGAGAAGGATTGGGTTTGCAACATTAATTGTTGCACCAGCTAAACTTGGCTTTCCCAAAAACTCTGACGGGGTGCTCGGAATTCGTTCGGAACCCCGTGCACGCAAACGAGATATGCTAGCTCATCAAATTCGATGTTTTGGACTCAATGGCACAATAAAAATTTTCATACAATGTCGTTTCGACTAAAAGTGGGTCCCAGACCCAAAGCGCCATTTTAGCCAAATTCCACCAAGGGCCTCAGAATTTGATCGAAAACCCCGAGAAGTACACGAAGGGTCATTCTAGAACCAACTCGGCATTCCGAAACTAACCGCACTGATGGAATTTTCATCCGAGCGCGTTTACCAAGAATGTTGACCAAAGTAAAACTTGAGCGAAATTTCAAAGGCTAAAGCACCAAATGGCCCTAAAGTCACACAGGAAGCCTTGGGACTCGGGTTAATCATGCTTCTAGCCTCATTTGTCCGATCCGTAGCTGATTAAACCGTCAGAATCCTATTCTGAGGTAGTTTACCTGAGGTTATGACCGAAATCAAATCTTTAAGGTTCAAAAGCTCCAAAAGAGGGAAACGGACATAAAACCCAAAAGAACGACCAGGCGACCGAACAGTCAGCGCCAGCAAGTCATAAATGACTTATGGTTGCTACAGGAACGCTCTAATCGATGGAAAGAAGGCATTAACACAAAAATGGCATGGAGAGTCATTACATTTTGAGTTACAAAAGTGAGAATAAATAGGGGCATTAGCCTCTTCCATGACACTTCCTACTTCTTCAGAACAATCATAGAAATATGACATATTCACACAAGAATACAATATCATCCTTTTCTCCTAGATTATTAAGAATATTGTAGTGAGGTTAATAATTATTTTTTCCATATAAAATAATTGCTCTTTAATTGTATGTTATGGTGGTTTGAAATGCAGATTTAGGATGCTAGCTTTTTGAAATTATTCCTACAATTGTTCAACTAAAAGATGGGTTAGTTTTCTATTTACACTTTAAAATCTTTAAATGTACTATATTTGTACTTAATTTAGAGTAATATTTTAGATTTAATGTGTTTAGACTTTTAGAACTATTTGTACTAACAATAATTTTGGAAATTTTGGTACAATTCATATTTTATCATGTCATATTGTAGTTGAAAAATAACCACATATTTATTATATTTTTACACATTGCACCTTATTTTTTATTTTTTATTTTTTTTTACACATTGCACCTACATAACTAAATTTAATTGTTTTCCTAAGTTTTGACAATTCCTAATATTTTGTATTGAATAATAAAGTCATTTGAGTAGGCTAATTATTTATCAAATTCAGCTTGTACTTTCTTTCTTCAAATTTATAATTACTCATTACACACGTGTTTAATATAATCTTATTATTTCAAAAAATATGTGCAATCGAAAGAGGGACACACGTGCAACGCACGTGCCCATAAACTAGTTATTAAAAAATAAACATGTCCACATGGTCCAGCTCAAATTAGGCATTCCACAAAAAAATAAATAAGGAAATTAAACAAGCAACATTAGGAAACAAATCAAAGCTAGAAAAAGCCTCAAGCATCTTCTTCCCCTCTTTGCATCGGGGAAATCGACTGCCACTTGAGAATATCCCCATCAATTGATCTTCATTCTCCTTAATGAAAAAGCATAGGAAACTTCGGCAGCGTAGCTCAATTGACGAAATTAGAATACATTAGGCTAATTTCACTATAGGCGACCTCAATGCTCTCACACAGGTACCATGAAATTTTACCCAGCGGAGACATTCCTTGTCAAAATTCATTGCCAGTTGAAGACTTTGTACAAGGTAACTTCCATCCATTTCGACTAACTCATTAGATTTGAAGTTCTATGAATATTGATGCAAATCATTTGTAACCAAGTTATCTACTATGTCTTTTTGATAGATTGAGCTTTCGAAGATGCTGATATCATACATCAAAAGCTACACAGTAAACAACCAGATCTCAAAGCCTTGCAATTTTCCAATTAAACTCACTATTTACCATCTCAATACCATAGTATTAATCCAATTCCTTAACCTTCAAGTAGTTATACCTAAATATAGGAATTTGTTGTTGATCTAAGAGAATCATTTTTGACCTTCTTGGGGTAGGTGTTGCAAAGAATTATAAATTACTGTACCTGCAAAATTGAACACACTGTTAGTTATAAAATCTGCAACTTTATTGCCTTTTCGAAATACATGGTGCACTGTATTAGCACGTTTTGCCCTCCAAAATTTTATTTTGTCAATGTCCATCCTTAACGTCCAAGGAATACCCCATTTACCCTCCACCAGATTCAATAGTGCTCAGGAACCTATCTCCAATTGTATAGGAATAAAATTGTTCCTCATGTAGTATTCAATCCCATTCCCTAAAGCCATTGCTTCTACATGTAAATTAGTGTTATCTTCAATTCTCACAGCATTTGCATATATAAACTCCCCTGTATCACTTCTTAAACAAAAAACTGATGAACTTGGGCATGGTTACGTTTTGATGCCCCATCAGAATTGCATTTAAACCATCCATTTGGAGAACTGGCATGTACTCTTCTAAGTACTACACCATTTGTGGCAAGTTACCTAGGATATCCTTTAACCAAGGATATGTCACCTTTGCAAGCACTTGAAGAGTGTGACTAACCTCACTTACAACTCGATTATTAGTCATAGATCCTCCACTAGTAACCACATTTCTTCTTCTCCATAAATGCCACAGACTGATAAAAGGAGTAGCTTAAAATAATGGACTAATCTTATCCCAACATTTAACCTTCCACCATTCTACAATAGTTTGTTTTACCTATATAAAAGGACCTAACAACCCGGCAGCCATAGAAAAGCTTCTCCAAACACTTTGCATAACTGCACCGGTCAAAAATAGATGTGTGATAGTCTCTTGTTGAAATTGTCGACAACACCTACACATAGAGACTAAAGGGACTCCCCATGATGCCACAATGTCATCTATAACATTAGATTCCACAACCTCCACATAAAAATGAAATTTTTATTGGAATACCTTTTATCCAAAATTTCTTCCAAAACCATTTTTCTTGCTTCTTTGGTCTCCGAATTTCCTAGGCACTTTTCACAATAAAATTTCCTTTAGTAGATGCCATCCGCCATGCCCTGTCTTTGTCATTTGAGAAATTCCATATCCTAAGGTTCTATATTACATGTTCAGCAATTTGATCAAGCAAATGTTGATGTAGTCTTTCATGATTCCAATTCACATTACTCATAAAGCAGCTCCCCTCATCTATGCTACTGTTAAACACAAAGTCTGTGTCTATCTCTTGGTATAAAGGTCCCAGTTTAGTCCAGTTGTCATGCCTGACATCTGAATCACCCCGTCTTGGTTCCCACAAAGTCTTTGTCTCTATCTTCCAACATTTGTTTCCATAACTGTGAATCTCTTTTCCATTGCACCATAGTAGGAATGTATCTTTTGCAATACTTGGTCCACATAAAATTAGACCAAAGAGTGCTTATTGTTCTAAACTTCCACCATAACTTTGCAAATAAGGCCTTTGAAATATCAAATAAAGATCTGAAATCTTGCCCTCCTTCTTGTTTAGGGAAGCATAATTTCAACCAAGAAACCCAATGTTTAAATCTTCCCTCTTTCTTATTGCTCCAAAAGAACCTTGAAAAAATCTTGTGCAATTTATTCAAGGTGTATTTTGTAGGAACTAAAGCTGATAATAGACAGATAGGCATGCTTTTTAACGCAATTCTAATCAAAACTACTTTGCCACTAAAAGACAATAATTACCCTTCCAGTTCTGCAATTTTCATTTTACCTTCTTGGTGATTTCATTATAAAACATCTTCTTATTTCTTGAATGAAAAACTGGACATCCTAAATATATGAATGGGAACACACCATTTTCCATTCCTGTGATTAAGCCCACCTGTTGTACAATAAAAGAAGAAGTCTTATGAAATTAAAAAAAATAAGCACTCTTATCTTTGTTGATCAAGATATGATTAGTTGACCTGAGATCTCCTCATATTTCCTCATCATTTCCATAACTAGGTCAAAGAGATACTTTATCTGCCGAAGTAATATAATAGTGTCGTCTGCATAAGACAGGTGATTTAGCTTCTCACTCCACCTTGGTAAACCATACCCCTTTTATAAATTGTTATCAAACAAAGCATTCAATGATCTGGACATCACTTCTACAGCTAGGATAAACAGAGCTGGTGATAAGGGGTCCCCTTGCTTTACTCCCTGGTAGAGTGAAAAAACCCATGACTTTGCCCATTAAACATAATAGAATACCAGTTGTTTGTAATCAATCTCCGCACCATGTACATGAAAATCTCATTGAAACCCATCTTTCTTAGTACATTAGTTAATATAGCCAAGATACTCTATGATATGTCCATGTCATATCTAGCTTGATAACAACATTAGCAGGTTTACCTCTTTTCCTTATATCCTTCACAATCTCCTAAGTTAGTAAAGACGTTCTCAATTATACACCTCCTCTTTATAAATCCAGCTTGAGTAGGAGATATCATCTTGGGTAGAATATCTTCTATTCTTCCATGTACCACTCTAGAGATGATCTTATTAATGAAACTACTAAGGCTTATAGGCCTCAAGTTTAAAAATGAATTAACCAGCTCCTTTTTTAGTACCGGTACCAGATTTGTACGTGTGATTGACTTGGGCAAAGTATTACCATCAAAAAAGGCTTTTACTACCCTATAAACATCACAGCCAATAATGTCCCAACATGATTGAAAAAAATTACCATTAAAGCCATCTGATTTTTGTAAGTACAAGATAAAAAGTTTTTTTTACTTGGTGTCCGGTATTCTTATTGGGATTCAATCAGACTTGGATAATGGAAATTTTCAAATTGAGGGTAAACCTCTTTCTAACAAAGGTAACTCATGCCCAAGACTCGAACCTGACACTTCTAGTTAAGGATGAAGGAATATTAACTTCTACTCCACCAAAATCCTTGTTGGTAGAACACAACAACTTAATCCAACATATTTCCAAATATGCAAGAGAAAGTAAATTAAGTTATTATTAGTACCAATAATAGTTATGGTAGGATGTATAAGATCCATCCATCCTTAACAAGAGGTCTCGGGTTTGAGCCTTGGATATGAAGAAAATCTTATTAGAGAGTGTCTCTCAAAATTCAAACTAGTCAGAGATTCAATATGATATATTGAAAATTGAGTGAACACAATATTAATTACAATATATAATTTATTCTGAATTCCACTGGAACTCTTTTATGATGAAGAATGATAGTTAGTAATGAGTTGTCACATTTAACATTCCATTGAGAAATATTAATATTTTAACTTTCAATATGTGTTTAAAAGAAAATATAATTATAGTATCAGAATAAATACAATTTTCTTCTTAGTAGTGAATTTATGTAACTATTTACTCCTAATTTTGATTCAATACCATGACATTTAATAGGTTAAAACACAAGATTTTATTTGGATCTATGAAAATTATCATCATATACAGCAAGGAAAACTAGTAACAAAATTAACAGGACGATACTTTATATGTAGAGAACATAAAATAGATACAAATATAAATGTTCTCATTAAGAAGATTTGAGGGGATATTCACTAAAAGCTGGAGGATTGATGAGCTTAATCTCATAATCTTTGAGCTCACCCTCAAATTATTTTTGTAAAATATCTAATTTTCATAAGTACAAGAAGAAAAAGTATCTTAATTTACTTGGTGTCCGGTATTCTTATTGGTACTCAATTTGATTCGGATAACGAAAAGTCACAAATTGAGGGTAAACCTCTTTACAACAAAGGTAACTCATGTCCAAGACTCGAACGTAACACTTCTGGTTAAGTATGAAGGAATATCAACTTCTACTCCACCACAATCCTTGTTGGTAGAACACAACAAATAAATCCAACATATAGCCAAATATTCAAGAAAAAGTAAATTAAGTTGTTATTAGTACCAACAATAGTTGTGGTGAGATGTATATGATCCATCTATCCTTAACCAGAGGTCTCGGGTTTGAGCCTTGTGTATGAAGAAAATCTTGTTAGAGAGTGCCCCTCAAAATCCAAATTAGTCGGGAATAGAATATGATATATTGAAAATCAAGTGAAAATAATATTAATTACAATTTAAAATTTATTGTAAATTCCATTAGAATTCTTTTATCTAGAAAAATTATCATTTTTATAATAATGAGTTTTCACATTTAATATTCCATTGAGATATTTTATTTTTTACCTTTCAATATGTGTTTAAAATAATTTTTAAAAAAATAAATAAATATGGCATCCGAATAAATCGAATTTAATTCTTTGTAGTGAATTTCTATTGATATTTACTCCTCCTGATTTTGAATCAATTCCATGCCTTTTGATATGTTATTTGGAGTTATAAAAATCATCATCATATACCGCTAGAAATGCTAATCAAAAAATTAATCTAATTGACAAAAAATCATTTCCTTAAAAGAAATTATCTTTATCAACATTAAATGAATTTAAATTAATAACACAGAAAAAAGAAGAAGATAAAAACGATACTTTGTATATAGAGAACACAAAACAAATAAAAATAAATATTTTCATTAAGTAGATTGAGGGATTATTCACTAAAATATAGAGGAATAATGAGCCTAATCCCATAATATTTAAGCTCACCCTCAAACTCTTCTTACAAAATGTCTGATTTTTGTAAGTAAAAGAAGAAAAGGTTTTTTTACTTGGTATTCGATATTCTTATTGCGACTCAATTAGGTCGGATAATGAAAAGTTACAAATTGAGGGTAAAATTCTTTCAAACAAAGGTAACTCATACCCAAGACTCGAACTTGACACATCTGGTTAAGGATGAAGGAATACTAACTTCTACTACACCACAACCCTTGTTGGTAGAATACAACAAAAATATCAAACATATTGCCAAGTATTAAAAAGAAAGAAAATTAAGTAATTATTAGTACCAACAATAGTTGTAGCATGTATACAATCCATTCATCCTTAACCAGAGGTCTCGGGTTTGAGCCTTCAGTATGAAGAAATCTTTGTTAAAGAGTGTCTCTTAGAATCCAAATTCCCATGATCTTATAGGTCACCCTCAAAGTCTTTTTGCAAACTTTCTAATTTTCATAAGTACCAGAAGAAAAAGTTTCTTTATTTACATGGTGTTCGGTATTCTTAGTGGGACTCAATTAGATTTGGATAAAGTAAAGTCTCAAATTGAAGGTAAAACTCTTTTTAACGAAGGTAACTAATGCCCAAGACTCGAACCTGACACTTCTGGTTAAGGATTTAGGAATATTAACTTATACTCCACCAAAATCCTTGGTGGTAAAACACAACAGATAAATCCAACATATTGTCAATATTTAGTAGAAAGTAATTTAAGTTATCATTATTACCAACAATAATTGTGGTGGGATATATGTGATCCATCCATCCTTATTAGAGGTCTCGGGTTTGAGCTTTGGATATAAAGAAAATCTTGTTAGAGATTGTCCCTAGGAATCCGAATTAATTGGGTACTCAATATGATATATTGAAACCGAGTGAAAATAATATTACTTACAATTTAAAATTTATTCTAAATTTCATTGGAACTCTTTTATCTAGAAGAATGATAATTTCTATAATAATGAGTTATCACGTTTAATATTCCATTAAGATGTGTTATTTTTTACCTTTCAATATGTTTATAAAAGAAATATTAAAAGAAAATATAAATATGGCATCAGAATATATAGAATTTAGTTCTTACTAGTAAATTTATATTGATCTTTAATCCTCCTGATTAGGATTTAATACCATCCCATTTAATAGGTTAAGAACACAAGATTTTTATTTAGTGCTACAAAAATCATCATATACCATAATGAAAACTAGGCACAAAGTTAATTTAATTGACAAACAATTATTTCCTTCAAAAGAAAATTATTGTTATCAACACTAATTGAATATATATTAATAGCATAGAAAAATAAAATAAAGATAAAGACGATACTTTATATGTTGAGAACACAAAACAAATAAAAAGTAAATATTTTCATTAAGGAAATTGAGGGGTTATTCACTAAAAGATGGAGGATTGATGAGCATAATATCATAATATTTGAGGTCACCCTCAAATTCATTTTTGCAACATGTCTGATTTTCACAAGTACAAAAGGTATTTTTTACTTGGTGTTCGATATTCTTATTGGGACTCAATTAGCTTTGGGTAATGGAAAGTTCCAAATTGAGAGTAAACCTCTTTCTAACAAAGGTAACCCATTCCCAAGACTCAACCTGTAACTTCTAGTTAAGGATGAAGGAATATTAACTTCTACTCCACCACAATCCTTGTTGGTAGAACACAACAACTTAATCCAACACATTGTCAAATATACAAGAGAAAGTAAATTATGTTAATATTAGTACCAATAATAGTTGTTGTGGGATGTATATGATTCATTCATTCTTAACCAGAGGCCTCGGGTTTGAGCCTTGGTGTCATGACTCAATTTCAGGTCATGGTGGCACCTACTATGTCCCACTAATAGGCAAGTCGAACCCATAGCCCAAAACTAGAACCAACAGGCTATTGCACAAAAGAAAAGAATTGTGGAATATAAACAATAATAAAATAACTAAGGGAAAAGGGAGAATCAAATCAATACAAAAACCAACCCCATACTTTGTATCAGCTGGTATTTGAGCAACTATCCAAAACAGGAGTACAATAACAATACAATAATAGAGAACTGTCTCCGAATACAAGATAAAGACTACTCCTAGCTAAATCAGAGGAAGAGAAGCAACTCTGAAAGCCAGGAGCTCATCCAAGTCTCAAAATCCCAATGCTGCTCCGCACGAGAACCAAATCAGCAGCGAGAACTCGTACTATGATCTGCAAGATACAGAAGTGTAGTATGAGTACCGACAAGTCGTACTCAGTAGGCATAGGCCGGTTGAGCTCCTAAGATAAAATAAGCATAAGCAACATGTAAGAAGGGAGCATATATCACAGATAGTTAAAAGAACAACAGGAATATCATAATAAGAAAAAGACAGGAGTAAAGCACAAAGAGTAAAGGAAGCTGATAACGGAAGTAAGGGACGAACCTAGATGTGCTAGACCATCAACCTAAACACGACAAGGCTTTATAAGGGAGACAACTAGCCCAAAGGTATACTAACAGAAACAATCGCAGATATCAAGTAAAAGCTAAGAAGGCTATCCCAAATCAAACTTGCACAAAAGCATCAAACAGAGGGAACAAGGCCAGTATCTACCTTCAAACAAAGAACCGCCCTTCATACTGCGAAAAGTAAGAAAATAGTCAAAAAATAACCTTACCGAACCCCTATGTGCCCGGAAGGTACATAACAGCAAACTAAATCGGTACGGCCCCCATGTGACCAACAAGTACAAACAACAATCAATTATGCTAGTGATGGGAAATGCATGATGAATGATAGTTATGCAATAAAATCAGTAGTACCAATAATGCCAAGATATATACACCTACCCCTCATTCCCAGATAGCGAGGTATGACCCATCCACATCATCCTTTTCCTATTCAATGGGTCACACGAATAGAGGAATCCATGAGGGACTGGGGAGTGTCCATATATACCTGCCTGGTCTCGATCTAGGACTTTCCACTCCAGTAGTGTGGCTCGAGATAATCAACATAACCACGATAGTATAGAAAGAGTCGGCTACTCTTCGACCGGTCAAGTTAAAATGAGCGCATCCACGATGCCTCTGAATCTGAAGTCCATTTGTGATGTAGTAAAAGTAGTATGACCCCCTTAAAAGATCAATTTGAAAAGTAATCAGGAAAAAACCCTGCTTTCTCAAAAGTATGCTAAGAACCAATGCATGCACCGGGTCATACTACAAGTCACGTGAGCATGAGGATATCAATGCAATGCATCCCATCACCAGCATCCAAACAACATGTTCACAATCACAAATAATATAAATAACTACCACCTCACTCGTAGGGTACAGGAACTAACCTGGGATCCAGCTGTCCTCGACCAAAGTCTCAAGCCCAAAATACATTAACAAACTCAACAATGCTAACAAAAGAAGAAACAACTCTAAACAAGCAGCGAAAGGGATCACAAGGAGTCAACAAAACAAAGGAGTACACGAGGAACACCTCATCCACCCGAATATACCACCAAATGAGGCACAAGCACAACTAACTCCATCCTACCACAACCATAAGCATTGAAGGGTCCAAAACTAATCAAGGGGTAGGAACCTTATCACAGGTACAAGTCTAACTAAAGTGAAACCCCTCAAGCCACAAAATCTCACGGTCCCCACACTAGCGGAAGGAACCAAACCTGAGAACCACTCCCAAGAAGAAGCAATAATATCTAAGGATAAATAGAAACTCATTTCAAAGGTACTAATCACACCGACTACCAACAAGGTACTGAACAACAACTCTAAAGAGGTTAAAAGTACTAAAGTAAGGCACAAACAAAGAATCTCCAATCTAAACCAAAGATTTCACAATTCTAACTAGCCTAAAGCTCAAGCGGGAATCAAGAAATAAGGCTATTGGAGAAACATCCTAAAGCCGCTACACACAATCCCAAAACACATGCAATAAATGCTAAACATTATTTAAGAAAGCTCAATCTAAGAACAAGTAGACCGTAGCCTACCTCGAAGCTGATCATGCATGCTCCAAAATCGTTGAACTGGAGATATTCACCTCTAAAATGCCTCTAACCCCCGCCACGCTAACAAATTATTGATCACAACGTCAAAACAAATGTTTAGATACCAAGATTGCAACAATCGGAGATGGACCCAAAAATAGAGTCAAAATGAGAATGTGGGATCCACACTAGGAATCCCTAAATTGACTCTGTCAAAAGGTCCAAAATAGCTCAAGGAACTTGTGCACAGAAAATGGGCACGATCTGAGCTCAAAACTAGGCTAAATCAGTCCATACAATTTAAAACACCAAAAAGCACAAAAAAAAGGGTTGGGCAGCCCCTTTGGGGCAGAATATACTCAGAACGATGATTTTAACGTCTCCTCAAACACTCCAACGCGTAGCCACAATCAACACAAACCTCCAGCACTTGGAATGGCCTAACTTGGAGCTCTCTAGCTCCCAAAATCGTAAAGAGAGAGAATGGGATCAGGCTGAGATGGCGGTCTTAAAAGACCAAGCAGTAGACCTTTGCGAACATGGAGGGAAAACACCACAAACCTCCGCGAACGCGGAGGGTAACCTCAGCAGACCTTCACAAATGCGGGGACCAGGTATGTGAACACGGAAGAGAACTTCCTCCTTCGCCGTGAACTTGGAGACCAGGTCCGTAAATGCGGAGGTGAACTTCCTCCTTCTCCGTGAACGCGGGGACTGGGTCCGCGAATGCGGAGACCAACTCAAGTTGCACAAGCAAAATGGGCTAAGTGTTCAAAAACATCGAACAAGCCCTCAGAATTTATTTGGGGTCCAAACGATGCAAACCAAAAGTGCAAACTGCTTGGAAAATACATTCTGGACTCAATGGAATCGATGAAACAGCCAACCGAGGTCGTTTCATTAAAATGTTGACCAAAGTCAACAATTTACAAAGAAATACAAATAACATGCCAAATGCTAGAAACTCATCCTGATACCTTCAGAAATCGAACCAAAGGTCATCCTAGACCAAACTTGACATTTCGGAGCTAACCGTGCTGATGATATTTGATTCCGAGCATATTTAACAACAAAGTTGACCAAAGTCAAACTTTAAGTAAAACTCTAAAACTAAAATACCTATTCGCACCAACTCCATGCAGAGGACTCAAAACTCAAACCAATCATCACACTAGACCAAAATGACCCTTCTAGAGCTGATAGAACTGACAGAATTTCGTTCCAACATCAGAATCTCCGAATGTTGACTAAAGTGAACTCTTTCAAGCTTAAAGCCTCTAGACTCAAAAACTCGTACCAAACTCAATGAACAATCCGGCGACCGAATTATCATTCCCGGCAAGTCATAAAATGACTTAAGGCCGCTACAAGAAAACCCTGAGAACTGAAAAGATCAGAAATAGCTGAAATGACCTGAAAATCTTGTTAGAGAGTGTCCCTCGGAATCCAAATTAGTCAGTGATTCAATATGATATATTGAAAACCAAGTGAAAACAATACTAATTACAATCTACAATTTATTCTGAGTTCCATTGGAACTCGTTTATCAAGAAGAATGTTAATTTCTATAATAATGAGTTATTACGTTTAATATTCCACTGAGATATGTTATTTTTAAACTTTCAATATGTGTTTAAAAGAAAATATAATTATGGTATCAGAATAAATAGAATTTACTTCTTAGTCGTGAATTTTTGTAATTGTATACTCCGCCTAATTTTTATTCAATATCATAATATTTAATAGTTTGAGAACACAAGATTTTTATTTAGAGCTATAAAATCATCACCATACACCATAATGAAAACTAGGCATAAAATGAATCTAGCTGACAAAAAATCATTTCCTTTTTAAAAAATTATCGTTATCAATATTAATTGAATCTAAATTAATAGCACATTAAAAGAAATAAAATAAAGATAAAGACGATACATTATATGTAGAGAACACAAAACAAATAAAAAGTAAAAGTTTTCATTAAGGAGATTGTGGAGTTATTCACTAAAAGATGGAGGATTGATAAGCCTAATCTCATAAGAATTGAGCTCACCCTCTAATTCTTTTTTACAAAATGTCTGATTTTTTAATTTTTTTCTTAAAACAGCCCAAGAGGACCTTGTCATATCATATTATACTACCAGTGGGAAGATCCTAACCTCAAAGTTGGATTACCATTTTGTCCTTTGCCCCTATACGATAGTTAAATATTATATTAATGAAATAATAAGTATTAGTTGTAATTCCTTTTTCTTCCTGTTAATATTAATTATATTATAAGTGTTAATTGTAATTCCTTTTTCTTCCTATTATTTAATTTTCTACTCCTTAAAAATTTTAATTTGATAACTAGTTGAATTCCTATTTTAATGTTCCCCATAATTTCTACTTTAACTCTCCATTGGATTACTATTTTATCTCTATATCAAATCAAAATGTTATAAAAAAAATATACTTATATGAAGGGAAATTACCACTACAAATTTTCAGATGAATTAAAATTACAAACCATTTTTTTATTTTAATTTCTAGCAATATCTCAACAGTTTCATTCGTAGATTAGTATGTTTCCACATTAATTATGCATCATTTACTTTAAATGCAATAATGGCTACATAATGGATTATGAGAATAATTCAATGTAGAAGTGTATTTGATTTATTAATGTATTCTTATTAAATATTAAGTAATGTCTATGATAATCAACAATTTATAGTAGACTTTTCCGCTCCTATGTTTAAAAAATAAAAATTTGACAATTCATATTAAGATGAATTACAGATAATGACTCACATTTAATATAGATCTTTACATAAATTTTCAGTTACAAAAGAGTGAATATATAGGGGCATTAGGCTCTATTTCATCACAGTTCCAACTTCTTCACAACAATCACAGAAATATGACACATTCACACAAGAATACAGTATCATCTTTTTCTCCTACATTATTAAGAATATTGTAGTGAGGTTGATATTTATTTTTTCCATATAAAATAATTGTTCTTTAATTGCATGTTATGGTGGTTTGAAATGCAGATTTAGGATGCTAGCTTTTTGAAATTACTCCTACAATTGTACTACTAAAAGAAGGGTTAGTTTTCTGTTTACACTTTAAAATCGTTAAATATACTATATTTGTGCTTAATTCGGGGTAAGATTTTAGATTTGATATGTTTAGACTTTAGAGTTATTTGTACTAACACTCATTTTGGAAATTTTGGTACAACTCATATTTTATAATGTCATATTGTAGTTGAAAAATAACCATATATTTAGAATATTTTTACACATTGCACCTTTTTATTATTATTATTGTTACACATTGCACCTATATAACTAAATTTAATATTTTTCCTAAGTTTTGGCAGTTCCTAATATTTTGTATTGAACAATAAAGTTATTTGAGTAGGCTAATTATTTATCAAATTCAGCTTGTACTTTCTTTCTTCAAATTTATAATTACTCATTACACACATGTTTAATATAATCTTAATATATCAAAAAATATATGCAATCGGAATTGGGACACACGTGCAACGCACATGCTCAGAAACTAGTTATTCATAAATAAACATGTCCAAATGGTCCAGCCCAAAATTGGCATTCCACAAACAAATAAATAAGGAAATTAAAAAAGCAACAATAGGAAACAAATCAAAGCTAGAAAAAGCTTCAAGCGTCTTCTTCCCCTCACTGCATCAGGGAAATCGACCGCCACCTGAGAGTATCCCCATCAATTGATCTTCATTCTCCTTACTGAAAAAAGCATAGGAAACTTCAGCTACGTAGCTCAATTGATGAAATCAGAAGACATTAGGCTAATTTCACCATAGGCGACCTCAATGCTCTCACACAGGTACCATGAAATTTTACCCAGCGGAGACATTTCTTGTCAAAATTCATTGCCAGTTGAAGACTTTGTAGAAGGTAACTTCCATCCATTTCGACTAACTCATTAGATCTGAAGTTCTATGAATATTGATGCAAATCTTTTTTAACCAAGTTATCTACTATGTCTTTTTGATAGATTGAGTTTTCGAAGATGCTGATATCATACATCAAAAGCTACACAGTAAACAACCAGGTCTCAAAGCCTTGCAATTTTCCAATTAAACTCACTATTTACCATCTCAATACCATAGTATTAATCCAATTCCTTAACCTTCAAGTAGTTATACCTAAATATAGGAATTTGTTGTTGATCTAAGAGAATCATTTTTGACCTTCTTGGGGTAGTTGTTGCAAAGAATTATAAATTACTGTACCTGCAAAATTGAACACACTGTTAGTTATAAAATCTGAGACTTTATTGCCTTTTCGAAATACATGGTGCACTGTATTAGCCCTTTTTGCCCTCCAAAATTTTATTCTATCAATCTCCATCCTTAACTTCCAAGGAATAAATATCCCATTTACCCTCCACCATATTTAATGGAGCTAAGGAATCTGTCTCCAACCGTATAGGAATAAAATTGTTCTTCATGCAGTATTCAATCCCATTCCATGAAGCCATTGCTTCTGCATGTAAATTAGCGTTATCTTTAATTCTCAAGGCATTTGCATGTATAAATTCCCCTGTATCACTTCTTAAATAAAAGTCTGATGAACTTGGGCCTGGGTTACCTTTTGATGCCCCATCAGAATTGCATTTAAACCATCCATTTGGAGAACTGGCATGTACTCTTCTAAGTACTGCACCATTTGTGGCAAGTTACCTGGGATATCCTTTAACCAAGGATATGTCACCTTTGCAAGCATATGAAGAGTGTGACTAATCTCACTTACAACTCGACTATTAGTCATAGATCATCCATTAGTAACCACATTTCTTCTTCTCCAGAAATGCCACAAAATGATAGAAGGAGCAGCCTGAAATAATGGCCTTAGCTTATCCCAACATTCAACCTTCCACCATTCTACAATAGTTTGTTTTACCTATATAAAAGGGCCTAACAGCCCGACAACCATAGAAAATCTTCTCTAAACACTTTGCGTAACTTCACCGGTCTAAAATAGATATGTGATAGTCTCTAGTTGAAATTGTCGACAACATATACACATAGAGACTAAACGGACTCCCCATGATTCCACAATGCCATCTAACTTTAGATTCCACAACATCCACATAAAAATGAAATTTTTATTGGAAGACCTTTTATCCAAAATTTCTTCTAAAACCATCTCTCTTGCTTCGTTGGTCTCCAAATTTTCTAGGCACTTTTCACATTAAAATTTCCTTTAGTAGATGCCACCCACCATGCCCTGTCTTTGTCGTTCGAGCAATTCCATATCCTAAGGTTCTATGTTACATGTTCAGCAATTTGATTAGGCAAATGTTGATGTAGTGTTTCATGATTCCAATTCCCATTACTCATAAAGAAGCTCACCTCATATACGCTACTGTTAAACACAAAGTATGTGTCTATCTTTTGGTATAAAGGTCCAAGTTCAGTCCAGTTGTCATGCCTGACATCTGAATCACCCCTTCTTGGTTCCCACCAAATTTATTTCTCAACTCTGTCTCTAGCTTCCAACATTTGTTTCCATAACTGTGAACCTCCTTTCCATTTGATAGTTGTGATTGATCTATTTGATACTTCTGAATGGTCTACTTGATACTTGTGATCAATCTACTTGCTACTTGTGATTGACATACTTGATACTTGTTGGTTGTTGAACTAAGACCATTGGATTGTGATTATTAAGCCTTGTGAACTATGTATTGTAAAGTTGTTACGTTGGGCTGATCTCTATGTAGGTTGTAGTTGAGGAGGTTTGGTTTGGAAGAAAGGAGTACTCATACTCTAGCTAGCTTTGCTTTGTTTAGTAGGTTGCTTGTTGCGTACCGTGTTATTTGATACTCACTCCTTACTTCTACATTTGTGTAGGTTCTAAGCTCGGACTCGTGTGACCTTTTTCTTCTATTTTCGAGGCTTTCTGAGGATACACTGAGAGGTAGTTTCCTATCATCCCGGCGGGCCCTCTTGCTCCTTCTTTTATGTTTTGTTCTATTCTAGAAACAACGACATTGAGACTTATATTATCTTTTAAATTTTGTATTTTACATTAGTGGCTTGTACACATGACAATCAGATTTTGGGTTATATTAGAATGACTAAGTTTTCCACTTTCATGTTATTATTATTTTACTTGCACTTTTCTTTTGTTTCATTGGGTTTGAGGCTGACTTGTCTTATTGGGTTTAGATGAGTGTCATCACGTCCATTACTTATGCATGTTTCCTTTGGGAGTTTACTTAGCACTGAGTGGACCTAGGAATGAAGGCTCACCCATTAGTAGAGGCATGAGACCTTTAGTAGCAATCCCTTTGTCCCAGAACTAGGTGCAACCATATGATATTGTTTAAGATAGACATTAGCTAGTGGATCCACCTTAACTCAGATTTCATGGTTCTTACCTTAACAAATAGGACACTCTCTTTTTGGTATGGGAGCAGTACATTGACCTCCATGTTGTAGCTCACATGATTTATATTGGTTAATGATATCTCCCACAATATGATATGATTTTTAGTTATTGCACGACCTTGTACTATGTTTTCAGATCAGATCACCAGTTTTAATGCTATATTTTACTTGGTCATTGAATCAGCATGTTTTCAGACTTAGCATGTTTTTACATCATGTTTATGCATTTTCCTCATACTCAGTACATTCCAAGTATTGACCGCATACTTTTCTGCCCATATTGTTTCATAATATAAGTTCTGATGCGCATCCTTTAGGCCGCAGTTAGTACAGACTCTGATCAACATAGTACCACTTTTGGTGAGTCCTCATGTTTTTGGGACAACCTATTATGACTTTCTTTAGTGCTTCTTTATAGTTTAAGACAGTTTAGAGTGAGCCAAGAACTTGTCCTAGCAACTCATTATGAGTAGAGGCTTTTAGATAAATAGTAAATTTCCCCATTTTTGTATCAGATTCTCTCTTATGATATGTTAGACTACTTTAGACTTGATTTGGCATTTCAGTTTATTCAGTCTATTTTATGCTCGTTAGTATCATGTCATGCCATGAGATTAGCTTGGACTCATTTGTGGCTCTAAGCACTGTGTCGCGTCTAGGGGATAGATTCGGTGCGTGATAATATATTTGTAACACCCCAAAAATTTCTAAGCTAACGCCCGAACCATTCATTATTTACATATAAGGTCATATCGGGTGATTCTTAAATTGCTCATATGTGTAAAGGTCAATTTTTTAGTATGGGAATAGATTTGGATATGAATTGAGGTCACTAGAATCCCGTAGCATAAAGTTGAGTTGAAAGCTTCCTTACCAAGTAAGTTTTGATGTAAGATTCTATTTGGGTCAACTTCAAATAACCATATCTCTTAGAATATAAGGCGTTAGGTGGCTCATAACTTATCAAATTAAAGGTATTTGAATCATCCTTCCAGCGCCACCAATTTCGTATCAATCCGAGTTTCAAGTAAAACGTTATGACCATTTTAGTAACCTGATACAGTGCAGTGACGAATTAGCCGACGAAAAAACATTAAAAAGGATCGTTTTTTTCTTTTCACCTCTAAGAAAACCCTAAACGAATTTCTTGACTAATTAAAGGCCCAAAACAATCAGATTCTCATCTCATAATCCCCCATTCTCTTTTATCTCAAACCCTAAAGCAAAACCCTAAGGAAAAATCAAAGCATAGGACTTCCATCAAGAATCTTTCAATCTTTTTCAAGATTCTTCTTCAAGGTAGGTCCTTCTCCAAGAATTCCATTCTTTCCAAATCAAATTCATTCATACAATTATGAATCATTAATAAAAATCAGAACTCTTGGTCATATAGTTTTCAAGAAACTAATTCAAGAATCTCAAGAAAGGTTTTCTTGATCGTCCTTCTTCAAGCTAGGGTTTCAAGTTTTCCAATCAAGTTCTTCTTCAAGATTCTTCAAAAACTTTGTTCTTCCAGGTATGTAAGGTTATTCATAGTGTTAGGCTAGTTCATCCTCATGCTGATGCACTGTGAATTTATGGTGCTTTTGATGCATTAAACTTAGAGTTTTGCATGTTTCGTAAGCACTTTATTAATGGATTTGAGGTTGTATATATTGAATTTTTACATGCAACAGGTTTTGAGCAAGTGTGTTGGAAGAAAAAGTATCAGCAGTGTTCATTTGGTGACTTACGACAGGACCTACGAGACGTCGTTTGACTAACGAACCGTAGGTGAAGGCCGTGGTTCAGAAGCTGGAGAAAATGGCTAAGTATGGAACGACAGTTGCCAAACAACGAACCGTCGTTCTTGCTACGAACCGTAGATGGGAGTCGTCAACAGATTCAAAGAGTTAGAGTTGCAGGACTTGGATGACGACATGACAGGATGGGCTGTGCTTAGACCTACGAGCCGTAGGTCATGCCCGTAGGTGAACTTGATCAGAAAACTTTGGTGAACTGCTGATAGATGGAAACGACCTACGAGCCGTCGTTGCTGTGACAAGCCGTAGGTCTAGGCTCGTAGATGGAACAACTCAAAATTGGAGTTCCTGCTATTTCCTTTTTCTAGTATAATTAGGATTTATTTTCTATAAATACACTATGCAAACTTCGTTTTGGAGGTTGTTGAACTGTTTTGGAATATTTAGCTTTGACTTTGGGAATTATTTTACAACTTTTGTGGAAATCAATTCTTGAAGTTTGGGATTATAAAGTTTGTTTTTACTTTTCAATTCAAGATTGTGGAATTCATCTATCATCATTGTAAGTTCATGATTTATTATTCAAATCCTAATATGAATTGTGAACCCTCAAGCATGAGTAGCTAAATCCACAACTAGGGTTGTGGGAACCATGAGTAATTAACGAAAGTAAAACTAATAATGTTGTAATTCTTGAAAGTGTTTATGCATGTATTTGTTAATCTCTTCAATTAGAATGCTTTTTAACGGTGCGCAACGTTAGAACCCGCCTCATTCCTACTTGTCGGACCAAGGAAGTAACGAATGAGAAAGAGATTGAACAATAGAGATTTAGCGTTGATTTAGTCCGCTGACTAATAGCCCAAACTAATAAGTTGCGGGTTAATCTGGTTCAAAGGTAAGGGTTAGTAAATCGACACACGTAGACGGACCAAGTTGCGTAGTGAACTTCCCTATTTGGAGGACCAATCACTTAGGGATACCTAACTTATCGACTATGCATGTTAAACACTAGATAGAGTTACCATTGTTAGGATTACTGAGTTAAGAGCTTGTGGAGAACACATATGCCCTAGTTTCATTCTCGTATTGATATCACAAACTGCCAAATTCCTGCTATTTGTTTACTTGTTTTGTTACACATCAAGCAATTATAATTATAGTTTATTTTATTTCCCCCCTTTCTTTTAGAGATAATTTGACTAAACATACAATTAACCTAAATTAGCCTAAGTCTAAACCATATTCCTCGTGGGATCGACCCTAACCTTTGTTAGGTTCTTTATTTGATAGCAACCGCTTATACTTCGTTAGGGAGGTGTAATTTGGGCGTATCAAATTTTGGCGCCGCTGCCGGGGAATAAGGCTTTTAGATTAAACTAATTTTGTTATTGCACTTTAGTCAATTATTTCTCAATTTACGTTTTATTGTTGTTTTTTATTTTTACAGCTCATAGTTCCAGTGTATGCCAAATACACGAAGTCAAGGCATCCCGTGACTCCTTACGACCCGGAACTAAGAAGAACTTTGCAAAGAATGGCTGGAACAGGTCAACAAATAAGGCAAGAGGATGATCCAAATGGCGAGGTCCGGCAAGAGGTACTAGGAGCCCAACCTCCGGGAGCTATAGAGGTGCCTGGAAACCATTAAGAGGTTCGAGAGCAGAACCAGCCTGCACCTAATATCTGCCGCAACTTTGAAGTTGATCATAATGTAATATGATCAACTGGCGCTATAGCTGTTCCTCCACTACCAGCCGGATACACATTTGTGATTACGAGCAGCCTCATGCAAATGTTGACCACTAGAGGACTATTTGCTGGATTACCATCGGAAGATCCTTATTCTTATTAGACCAAGGTTACCAGCGTATGTCAAAGTAGCGTGACGCTACTGTATGGCTGAACGAGCTCCCATACAACTCTATATACACATGGGATAAACTGTATCGAGTTTTCATCGAAAAATATTTTCCAGTATCGAGGAAGTTGAATCTTAAGGATAAACTCAATAACTTTGTGGCTCTGCCTGGAGAGTCAGTCAGCGACTCTTGGGATAGATTCACAAGTTGCATGAGAGTTGTGCCAAACCACTGCGTTGATGATGAGTCACTCAAAGAATACTTCTACCGAGGACTGGATGATAATGGTAAAGCTTTGCTAGATACTATTGTAGGTGGATCTTACGGAGCGTGTACCTTTCAAGAGATTGCTGAAAAACTCGAAAGTATATCGAAGAGCAACAAGGCCTAGAGCACTAGAGCGCCATCTATTACGAAGAGCACCTTCTCAATACAAGCTGCACCAAATCCATCTAACGATGATCTTCATGAAGAATTGGCGCAACTAAGAACCGAGATGAGCTTGGTACTAAAACATGTAAGTGGTAATGCGGAGAAGGTTAACGCAGTTCAATATCACCATAATGCACCACCAAATGATCGGTACACATGAGGAGGACGCAAATCTTGTGAACGAGTAAACGGGGGGTTTTTGGACCAATGTCCAAGGACCCAGTCAGGAAAATTGGCACCAAGGTCGGAACTATAGTAATTATAATCGAGAAAGACAGTATAATCGTGAAGGAAACTACAACCGCGATAAAAATTACAACTGAAACAGTTACAACAACATGAATGATAGAGTGGTGTGTACATACCACCAAGGAATCGAGATGGCGGATCAAGTCTAAATCGCATTGAAGATATGATGAAGCGATTTGATGCTACGGACGATAATGTAAAGGAGATGCGGAATGACCTCTCAGGCATTGGGTAAAAGGTGGAGTCACACGCAGTGGCGATTCGACAAATAGAGCAACAATTGAATCAACTGTCTATAAATGCAAATCCGCGCCAACAAGGAACATTTCCCAGCAACACCGTGCAAGACCTAAAGAATGACGGACAGTGTACAACTGTGACTACTAGAGGTGGGAAACAGACCATCGATCCTCCCATGCCAACAGAAGTGGAAAATGCGAAAGTATCTGACGAAGATGAGAATGAGGTAGCAGAACTGCCCAAGGATCAAAACGAGGTAGAGACATAAATCACACAAAAGGTCATCCCTATGCCAAGACCTCCACCTCCTTTTCCACAAAGATTAGTTAAGAAGACGGAAGAAGGGAAGTATAGAAAATTCATATCTATGCTAAAACAATTATCTATTTGTAACACCTCAGTTTTTGAAAGAGAAAATTTCTCAGTTTTTTGCTCAGAGTCACTTCCTACGGATGCAATCTACGGGTCGTAGACCAGTTGACGGGATGTAGAATGAATCCGTAGAAAGAATGTAAATTGTTTTTACAAAAAATCAAGTTTCTGAAGTCGAGTCTACGGGCTGACAAGACGGACTGTATGTCTTTCCACGGACCGTAGAAAGGTCTCATCAAAAGGTTCTAGACTTAGTCAAATTTCTGAGGGTTAGGTCTGAGGGTCAAGTTGGGTTCTACGAAATGGACCTACGGACTGTAGAATGGTCTACGGGTCGTAAATCGAAGTCGTCAAAAATGTCTTGATAATTTGGGTTTCTGAAGTTTTCTACGGTCCAACAGGACGGTCCGTAGGAATTCCTACGAACCGTAGGTTGAAGCCGTAAACTTCATCCGACAGTTATTTTACAGGGATTTTTATGTCTTTTCCCAATTCTTTTAAGTCTTTTTAATTACGACTTTGCCCCTAAATTGACCCACTATATAAGTCTTTCTTCCCAAATTTTCCTTCATTAGTTACATTCTCAAATTCCCAACTTCCCCAAATTATTTCTCTCTCTAGAAAGTTCTCTCAATTCTCAAAGAAGAAGAAGGGCTAGGATCCTCCATAGAAGGTCATCAATTCTTAGCAATTTCGTGTGGGCTTTGTTGAGGTATGTTAGCATTCACCATTGGAGTCCTTTCCTCCATTAGGTCCCTAAATTTCTTCAAATTTCAAGGTTTAATTTCCCCAAATTGAGTTAGGGGTTTGATCAATTCTTATGGGTTCTTCAATTATGATTCCAATTGTTGATTTTATGATTCCTAGTGCACGATCTAGTGTGATAACGTAATTTAGTGCACGATTTAGCGTGATTTATATGATTTGAGTAGAAATTGTATGAACCCATGCATGAGCCATGATTCCTAGTTATGAATTCATGATGACGTATGATCCATGCATCTATGAACTTATGAAATTGATGAAAAATATGCATGATTCTAGTTTATTGCATGATTCTAAGATGAATTGACATGTACCCATACTAGATCATGGTTTATGAACATATGAATAACTTTCATAAGAGATGCATGTATATGGATAGCTTGCATAAGAGATGCATGTTTCATGAGAATTATTCTTATAATTGCTAGGGTGCATATGAAAAGGTTTTCTTCACAAAAAGCTAAGAATATGAATGTGAAAGGTTTTCTCACATAAATTAGGGTTCATATGGTTGAAAGGCTTTCTCACCTATGAATCAATCAGGAGCTATTCTAATGGCGTAAGCTTGGGGCAAGCCTATGGTAGTCGAAACATCGTGGTATGATCTTAGCTTGGATTTGGTAACCCTAGATGTACCTCTTCCTTGGTTAAAATATGAATAAACTTAATTGACTATTCCTTGGGATTTTACTTAGCACCGAGCGAGCTTTTGGGATGAAGGTTTCCGTTTAGCATCCGTGGACCTTTAGTAGCAATCCCTAGTCCCATAACTACGTGCCTAGTAGGTTTTGTCTTAGATAGACACATAGCTAGTGGATCTACGCAAGCTACAGATTTATGGTCTTTACCTTGGTGAATAGGACACCCCTTCTAGTGGTGTGGGGTAGACATCACTCCCCTTTTCGATGTGGGGCAGACACTGGATTCCAAGTTATAGCTCACATGGTCTATGTCGGTTAAATGTAAAAATCCCATAATAATGAACTAGGGTACTAGAAGTATCTCATGAGACAAGACTTATGATATGACTAGCTTTCATTGACCATGTTTATGCATTGAGTTCTAACCCTATTGTCACATGAATTAGTTTGGTCATTGCATGTTCATGATGATATCCCATTAGCATGATTTCCTGTATGAAAGCATTTCATTGGCATGTTTTATGTGATTATATGCATTTACTTCATACTTAGTACATTACACATACTAATGCATACATGTGCCTACATTCTCTTATAATATAGGGTCAGACAATCATCCTTCGCACTCTCGTGGTTAGTTGTTTCCAGAGTTCGAGCTATCAGCCTTGGTGAGTCCTCAATCTTTAGGGACTAAGAGACTTTATTTCTTTTCTTTACTTTTCAGTTTCAGACTTGGATATGATGTATGGGTTATGTCCCGATCATTCTATTATATTAGATGGCTTTTGAGACATAGTCAAGACTTCCGCTTGTAAACGCTTTACTCTTATGAGATTGTCTATCTTTTTCCTCATTTTTGTCTTTACCTTATGTATATGTATGCTAAGTGGCTTTTGTGGGGCCTCTCGGGGTCCTATATGCCATGTCACACCTAGGGGTACTTTGGATCGTGACAAACTTGGTATCAGAGCCAGGTTTAGAAAGGTCCTAGGATGTCTCAAAGCCACGTCTAGTAGTCTTGTTCATAAGTGTAAAGCGTGCCACATTTATGAATAGGAGGCTACAAGATGTTAGGAAATTCCACTTCTTTCATATTCTAGAATCGTGCTTTAGAGTTTAACTCTATACGTTCCTCTCCTAGTTCATGTCCTACGCTTTTCAGGATATGACACCTAGAAGAGCTTTTGTAAGGAGGAACACAAATGAGAATGTGGAGCAAGAGGCTAACCAAGTTTCGGCCGCTCCTTTGGTCGAAGAGATTACTAATGCGGAGTTCCGAGCCGCTTTCCATTCATTGGCCCAAGCCGTGATGGCCCAAGCCAATAGGGAAGTTGTGGTCCCCATGAACCCACATGTGGGTACGGTGGCAGCAAGGGTGAGATATTTCACAAGGATGAACCCTCCGGAATTCCATGGCTCCAAGTTGGAGGAGGATCCACTAGAGTTCATTGAAGAGGTTTACAAGATTTAGATGATCATGGGAGTGACGCCGAAAGAGAAAGCGGAGTTGGCCGCTTACCAATTGAAGGGTGTGGCCCAAGTGTGGTTTAACCAATGGAAAAGTGAGAGGGCTAGAGATGCAGGTCCTCTTGAATGGGAGAAATTTAAGGAAGCTTTTCTTGATCGATTCTTTCCTCTTGAGATGAGAGAGGCTAAGGTCCTCGAGTTCATTAACTTGAAGCAAGGTGGTATGAGTGTCAAAGAATATGCATTGAAATTCACTCAATTGTCAAAATATGTGCCTTCCTTGGTGGCTGATTCAAGGGCCAAAATGAGTAAGTTTGTAACGGGAGTGTCTGACTTGGTGGTCAAGGAGTGTAGGGCTGCCATGCTTATTAAAGAAATGGATATTTCATGGTTGATGGTTCACGCACAACAAATCGAAGAAGAGAAGCTAAAGGAGAGGTCCAAAGAGGCAAAGAGGGCTAGGACCGGTGATGGTGAATTCTCAAACCAAAGGACCGGAGGACATGGTCGTCCTAAATTTTGACAAAGGTTTTCAAACCAAGGGTCTTTTAATGCTCCTATGCCTAAGTTTGACCAGAATAGGGTGTCTAACCCTAAGCCTCAAGGAGGTAATGGTGGTGGTGATAGAACTTCAATTTCCCCAAGTCCAAAGTTTGGGAAGAAGCATGAGGGGAGTTGCTTAGCCGAATCGGATGGTTGCTTCACTTGTGGCAAAAGTGGTCACAAAATGAGGAATTGTACAATGAATGTTACAAAGGGGAAAGATGGTAAACAAGGTGCTCCTAGTGGTTCGGGTTCTAGTGCTCCCAAACAAAACCGATTTTATGCACTCCAAACTCGCCAAGAGCAAGAAGGTTCGCCCTATGTGGTTACCGGTATGTTGAAAGTCTTCCATCTTGATGTATATGCTTTACTTGATCCCGGTGCTACTTTATGTTTTGTGAGGTCATATGTAGCTATGAGGTTTGATATTGCCCCGGATGTGTTGTTAGACCCCTTCTGTGTCTCTACTCCTATTGGTGATTCTATTGTGGCTAAAAGAGTCTATAGAAAGTGTCCCGTTTTCTTGTTCCATAGTGTCACCTATGTTGATCTTGTAGAGCTAGATATGATAGACTTTGATGTAATTCTTGGGATGGATTGGCTTCATTCTTGTTATGCCTCGGTTGATTGTAGAACCCAAGTGGTTAAGTTTCAATTTCCTAATGTGCCCGTCCTAGAGTGGAAAGGGGGAAATTCTATGCCTAGAGGTCGGTTTGTTTCTTGTCTTAAAGCTAGAAAGATGATCTCCAAGGATTGCATTTATCACCTTATTCGAGTGAGGGATATAGATTTTGAAACCCCTAGTCTTGAGTCAGTTCCCGTGGTAAATGAGTTTCCGGATGTGTTTCCCGATGATCTACCTGGTGTTCCTCCTGAAAGGGAAATACACTTTGGTATTGACCTTTTTCTCGATACGCAACCTCTCTCTATTCCTCCTTACCGTATGGCTCCAGCGGAACTTAAGGAATTGAAAGAGCAACTGAAGGATTTGTTGGATAAGGGTTTCATCCGACCAAGTATTTCTCTGTGGGGTGCTCCGGTGTTGTTTGTTCGTAAGAAAGATGGCTTTCTCCGTATGTGTATTGATTACAGGCAATTGAATAAGGTTACTATTAAGAATAAGTATCCAATTCCGAGGATAGATGATCTGTTTGACCAACTTCAATGTGCTAATTTCTTTTCTAAGATTGATCTCTGGTCCGGTTATCACCAATTGAGGGTGAGGAGTTGTGATATTCCAAAGACGGCTTTTCAAAGAAGATATGGCCATTATGAGTTTGTGGTTATGTCGTTTGGATTGACTAATGCTCCGATGGCTTTTATGGATTTGATGAACAGGGTGTTTGGGCAATACCTTGATATATTCGTGATTGTATTCATTGATGATATTTTGATTTACTCCCGGAGTGAGGAAGAGCATGCCGATCATTTGAGGGTTGTATTGCAAGTTCCTATGGATCGTGAGTTATATGCTTAGTTCAATAAATGTGAGTTTTTGTTGAGATCCGTGCCTTTCCTTGGTCACATTGTGTCAGGTAAGGGTATTGAGGTAGATCCTAAAAAGACGGATGTATTTAGAAATTGGCCTAGACCTCTATCTCCTTCGAATATTCGTAGTTTCTTGGGCTTGGCCAAATACTATAGGAGGTTTGTGGAAGGGTTTTCTTCTATTGCCTCTCCATTGACCTCGTTGACTATTGCAAAAGATTGACCTCGTTGACTCAAAAGAAGACTAATTTTGTATGGTCGGAGGCTTGTGAAAAGAGCTTTCAAGAATTGAAAAATAGGCTTACTTCCGCTCCAATATTGACATTGCCGGAAAGTTCCGATGGCTTTGTGGTTTATTATGATGCTTCAAGGGTTGGCTTAGGGTGTGTTCTTATGCAAAATGGGAAGGTGATTGCTTATGCTTCAAGGCAACTTAAGGTTCATGAAAAGAATTACCCTACCCATGATTTAGAACTTGCGGCGGTTGTTTTTGCCCTAAAGATTTGGAGGCACTATTAGTATGGTGTCCATGTTGATGTATTTACCCACCACAAAAATTTGCAATATGTGTTCAAGCAGAAGGATCTAAATCTTCGACAACGTAGATGGCTAGAGCTCCTTAAGGACTATGACATGAGTGTCCTCTATCACCCGGGAAAAGCTAATGTAGTGGCTGATGCCTTGAGTCGGTTGTTGATGAATAGTGTTACACATATAGAAGATGATATGAAGGAATTGGTTCGGGATGTTCATAGACTAGCTCGGATGGGTGTTCGGTTGGTTGACTCCAATGAGGGAGGTGTGATTTTCCAAAATGGGTCGGAATCATCCTTTGTGGTGGATGTTAAGGCTAAGCAAGCACTTGATCCGATACTAGTTGAATTAAAAGAAGCAGTTCTAAAGAAGGGCAATGAGGCTTTCTCCCAAGGGGGAGATGTTGTCCTTAGATATCAAGGCCGTTTGTGTGTGCCTAATGTTGATGGCCTAAGATAGAAAATTCTAGAAAAAGCTCATAGTTTCCGATACTCTATTCATCCGGGAGCCACCAAGATGTACCGCGATTTGCGGGAAATCTATTGGTGGAATGGAATGAAGAAAGATGTTGCGGAATTTGTGGCAAAGTGCCCAAATTGTTAACAAGTTAAGGTTGAACATCAAAGGCCGGGAGGCTTATCCCAAGATATAGCTATTCCTACTTGGAAGTGGGAAGATGTTAATATGGACTTCATAGTGGGCTTACCCCGTACTCGCCGGTAACATGATTCTGTAGGGTTATAGTAGACCGTATGACAAAGTCAGCTCACTTCATTCCCGTCAAGGTGTCCTTTTTGGCAGAAGATTATGCTAAGTTGTACATTAGGGAGATGGTTAGGTTGCATGGAGTGCCCCTATCCATTATCTCCGATAGAGGTGCCCAATTCACTTCTCAATTTTGGAAGTCTTTCCAAAAGGTTCTTGGTACCAAGGTTAATCTGAGCACAGCTTTTCATACCAAACCGATGGGCAAGCGGAGCATACTATCCAAACCTTAGAGGATATGCTAAGAGCTTGTGTGATTGATATCAAGGGTAATTGGGATGATCATTTGCCTTTGATTTAGTTTGCCTACAATAATAGTTACCATGCAAGTATTGGTATGGCTCCATTTGAGGCTCTTTTACGGTAGGAGATGTAGGTCTCCTATAGGATGGTTTGAGGTGGGTGAAGTTGCTTTAATGGGTCCCGAATTAGTGCATGAGGCTATGGAGAAATTTTGGCTATTAGAGAAAGGTTGAAAATGGCTCAAAGTCGACAAAAGTCCTATGCCGATGTTAGAAGAAGGGATCATGAGTTTGAGGTTAATGATTGGGTCTATTTGAAAATTTCTCCTATGAAGGGTGTCATGAGATTTGGTAAGAAAGGGAAGCTTAGTCCTCGGTATGTAGGCATGTATAAGATTTTGAGACGCATTGGTAAGGTTGCTTATGTGCTTGAATTGCCTAATGAGTTAGCATCGTTCATCCAGTTTTCCATGTGTCTGTTTTGAAGAAGTGTGTTGGAGATCCGACATCCATAGTGCCCTTAGAAAGTCTTGGCATCAAAGAGATTTTATCTTATGAAGAAGTTCCGGTTGAGATTCAAAACCGACAAGTTCAAAAGTTGAGAAACAAAGAAGTTGCTTCCGTTAAGGTATTGTGGAGGAATCAATTAGTTGAGGGTGCTACGTGGGAGGCCAAGGCCGATATGATGTCCCATTATCCTCATCTCTTTCCTTCCGAGTCTTCCTTAGCTTGAGGTAAATAGCTCCTCATGGTTTATTTATAGGATGCATGCGTCTTAGTCATTCTCATGTTCCCTTATGCATGCATTCATTAAGTGTTTATGGCTTGAAATTTTGTGATGAAGCATGCTTTAGCTTGGAGTTGATCTTCCTCCTCGGATATGTGCATTATGTAGTTGCATACATGATTGGGATCATAGAATTGTTGTTTTCCCTACTCTTGTTGTTGCTAGCTGAGTTCCATTCGGGGACGAATGTTCCCAAATAGGAGATATTGTAACGCCTCAGTTTTTGAAAGAGAAAATTTCTCAGTTTCAGGCTCAGAGTCACTTCCTACGGACGCAGTCTATGGGTCGTAGACTAGTTGACAGACCGTAGAATGCATCCGTAGAAAGAAGGTAAAATGTTTTTTTTTAAATCAAGTTTCTGAAGTCGAGTCTACGGGCTGACATGATGGACCGTAGGTCTTTCCACGGACCATAGAAAGGTCCCGTCAAAAGGTTCCAGACTTAGTCAAACTTCTGAGGGTCAAGTTGGGTTCTACGGGTTGGACCACAGACCGTAGAATGGTTTACGGGCCGTAGATCGAAGTCGTCGAAAGTGTCCTGATAATTTGGATTTCTAACGTTATCTACTGTCCAACAGGATGGTCCATAGGAATTCCTACGAACTGTAGGTTGGAGCAGTAGACTTCATCCGACAGTTATTTTATAGGGGTTTTTATGTCTTTTTCCAATTCTTTTAAGTCTTTTTAATTACGACTTTGCCCCTAAATTGACCCACGATATAAGTCTTTCTTCCCAAATTTTCCTTCATTAGTTACATTCTCAAATTCCCAACTTCCCCAAATTATTTCTCTCTCTAGAAAGTTCTCTCAATTCTCAAAGAAGAAGAAGGGCTAGGATCCTCCATAGAAGGTCATCAATTCTTAGCAATTTCTTGTGGGCTTTGTTGAGGTATGTTAGCATGTACTATTGGAGTCCTTTCCTCCATTGGGTCCCTAGTTTTCTTCAAATTTCAAGGTTTATTTTCCCCAAATTGAGTTAGGGTTTTGATCAATTCTTATGGGTTCTTCAATTATGATTCCAATTGTTGATTTTATGATTCCTAGTCCACGATCTAGTGTGATAACGTAATTTAGTGCACGATTTAGCGTGATTTATATGATTTGAGTAGAAATTGTATGAACCCATGCATGAGCCATGATTCCTAGTTATGAATTCATGATGAAGTATGATCCATGCATTTATGAACTTATGAAATTGATGGAAAATATGCATGATTCTAGTTTATTACATGATTCTAAGATGAATTGACATGTACCCAAACTAGATCATGGTTTATGAACATATGAATAGCTTTCATAAGAGATTCATGTATATGGATAGCTTGCATAAGATATGCATGCTTCATGAGAATTATGCTTATAATTGCTAGGGTGCATATAGATGATGGCATCCATAAGTTGTGAAAAGGTTTTCTTCACAAAAGCTAAGAATATGAATGTGAAAGGCTTTCTCACATAAATTAGGGTTCATATGGTTGAAAGGCTTTCTCACCTATGAATCAATCAGGAGCTATTCTAATGACGTAAGCTTGGGGCAAGCCCATGGTAGTCGAAACATCGTGGTATGATCTTAGCTTGGATTTGGTAACCCTAGATGTACCTCTTCCTTGGTTAAAATATGAATAAGCTTAATTGACTACTCCTTGGGATTTTATTTAGCACCGAGCGGGCTTTTGGGATAAAGCTTTCCGTTTAGCATCTGTGGATCCACGTAAGCTACATATTAAACAATGAAGAGGTGACCTTTAACATATGAAAATCAATGAAACATCACAGCGAGCTCAAAGCAATATCAGGGGTGAACTATGTGGATGAGCCTAACACAGAGGTGCCCATTGAGGAGAGGCTAGGAGTTGAGGCACTCGCGTCAGTGATCATGAACTTCGATGGTGATGGGATCATGGAATATGATGAACTGGCTGTTGCATTAGATGAGGGTACTTTTTTTCATCGTACATCACGAAAGCTTAACTTGGACTTGAAGAATCGAGATACTCCGCTCGCAAAACCATCTATTGATGAACCCCTAGAGTTGGAATTAAAAGCTCTTCCAGCCAACTTGAGGTATGTATTCTTAGGCCAGAACAACACGTTACGTGTGATTATTACTGCTGATTTGAATGCAGGGCAAGTGGAAGCATTGGTTTCGATGCTGAAGCGATACAAAACGGCGATCGAATGGACGATTGCGGATATTATTGGTATCCCACCGGGGAATTGCTCACACAAAATTCAACTCATGCCGGATTGCATACCAAGTGTTGAGCACCAGAGAAGGCTAAATTCACCTATGCAAGAGATGGTGAAGAAGGAAATCATCAAGTGGTTAGATACTGGAGTGATATACCCTATAGCTGATAGTAAATGGGTGTGTCCAGTCCAATGTGTGCCTAAGAATGGAGGAATCATTGTGGTTCCAAATTCAAAGAATAAGCTTGTTTCTATGAGGCCCGTTACGAGCTGGAGAGTTTGCATGGACTATCGCAAGCTCAATGCCTGGACCAAAAAAAACCACTTTTCGATGTCGTACATGGACCAAATGCTAGATCGTCTTACTGGAAAGGGGTGGTACTGCTACTTGGATGGATATTCAGGCTACAATCAGATCTCCATAGACCCAGAAGATCAAGAAAAGACTACTTTCACTTGTCCCTATGGTATATTCGCTTTCGAAAGGATGTCATTCGGACTATGCGATGCACCGACGACATTTCATCTTTGTATGATGTCTATCTTTCAGACATGGTGGAAGACACTATTGAGGTATTTATGGATGATTTTTCTGTGGTTGGTAACTCTTTCAATGATTGTTTGTTGCATTTAAGTGAAGTGCTGCATCGATGTGAAGAATGCAACCTTATGCTAAATTAGGAGAAATATCACTTCATGGTGAAAGAAGGTGTAGTGCAGGGCCATAGAATCTCCCAAAAAGGCATCGAAGTTGATAGAGCTAAGGTCGAGGTGATCAAAAAATTGCCCCCACCAATCTTTGTGAAGGGTATTAGAAGTTTTCTAGGGCATGTAGGTTTCTACCGGAGATTTATAAAAGACATCTCAAAAATTGCACACCCTTTGTACAAACTGCTTGAAAAGGAGACGAAGTTTGAATTTGATGAAGCATGTTTGAAAGCATTTGAAACGTTGAAAGAGAAGTTATCTTCTGCACCCATCATTATTTCACCGGATTGGGGGAAACCGTTCGAAGTTATGTGTGATGCGAGCGGAGTGGCACTTGGCATAGTTTCGGGACAAAGATGCAAGAAGATACTTCATCCTATATATTATGCGAACAAAGCATTGAATGCTACTCAAAAGAACTACACGGTCACTGAACAAGAATTGCTTGCAGTCGTGTTCGCGTTTGAGAAGTTTCGATCCTATTTGCTGGGCCCTAAAGTAATTGTGCATACTGACCATTCTGCATTACAGTATCTTATGGCAAATAAAAATGCCAAACCAAGGTTGATTCGTCGGGTATTGTTCCTACAAGAGTTTGACTTTGAAGTACGAGATAGAAAGGGAACAGAAAACCAAGTGGCTGATCATCTGTCCAGACTAGAAGATAAAGCTATGAAGAAGTTAGGTGATGGACTCGAAATTAATGATACTTTCCCAGACGAGCAGGTATTGGCTACCTCGCTTGATCTTATTCCTTGGTTTGCAGATTTTGCCAACTACTTGGCTAGCTATGTGGTGCCTTCGGACTTGTCGTTCCACCAAAAGAAGAAAGTTCATGTCCAATGTGAAGAAGTTCTTTTGGGAAGAGCCTTACTTGTTCCGTATATGTGCTGATGGAATTATTCGTCGCTGTGTGCCTGAGGTAGAGATGATGAGTATATTGGAAGCTTGCCATTCATCTCCAGTTGGTGGTCATCATAGTGGCATCCGGACTGCTCACAAGATCTTACAATGTGGATATTACAGGCCAACAATTCACCAAGATGCCCATGATTTTGCCAAGGCATGTGATTGATGCCAAAGGGAATGAGGTATTTCAAGAAGGCAAGAACTCCCAATGAACCCAATACTAGTCATTAAAATCTTTGATGTGTGGAGCCTTGATTTTATGGGTCCGTTTGTGAGTTCAAATTGTATGAAGTACATACTTGTAGTGGTTGACTATGTGTCCAAATGGGTGGAAGCTATACCGCTTTTCAAACAATGAAGGTAAAAGCATCACCGCGTTTCTGAAAAAGAACATCTTCTCCAGGTTTGGTACACCAAGGGCAATAATTAGCGATGGAGATTCCCATTTTTGTAATAAATTGTTCAAGGTGTTGCTTGAGAAGTATGGCGCTCGTCGCAGCATAGCAAGTCCTTATCATCCACAGTCTAATGGGCAAGTTGAAGTGTCCAATAGAGAAATCAAACAAACCTTGGCAAAGACTGTGAATGCAAACCGAACTGATTGGTCAAGGAAGCTCGATAATGCTCTATGGGCTTACCGCACGACATTCAAAACTCCCATAGGTATGTCCCCTTACCAACTTGTATTTGGGAAATCATGTTAGTTACCTGTAAAGCTAGAGCATAAGGCGATGTGGGCACTCAAGAAGCTGAATCTGGATTGAGGTGTTGCATCAAGTCAAAGGATGATGGAACTAAACGAGATGGATTAGTTTCACCTCAAAGCCTATGAGAGTTCATCCTTGTACAAGGAGAAGATGAAGAAGTACCATGATCAAAATATCAAAAAGCGAAGTTTTGCTTCCGGCGATATAGTACTCCTATTCAACTCAACGTTGCGGTTGTTTCCTGGCAAGCTCAACTCAAAGTGGGCGGGACAATTTAGAGTCATCCAAGTATTTTCACATGGCGCAGTTGAACTCGAAAACAAAGAAGGAACCAAATTCAAGGTCAATGGCGAGAGGATCAAACTCTATATAGGCCATTTGGAGGAAGTCAACGAGTTAATTGAGCAATGGAGTCTTGACAAAGTCTGAGTAGTCAAGAAAACTACGTCGTGCCGCGACGTTAAATCAAGTGCTACTTGGGAGGCAACCCAAGCTGTAATATCTAGCCAACTTAGTAATTTTTGTTGATTTTTACAAAGTTTAGTCTTGTTCTTTTAGTTTTTATCTTTTATTGAGTGTTAGGATTGGCTAGATTAGGGTAGTATATGGTCCGTGTCCAAAAAGAGTCAATAAAAACAAAGGGGAGTCTTAATGGTTGCTACTTGTGCAGGAAAGATGGGAATTTGCAGAGAACTTCATAATGCAGCAGGATCTACGGCTCTCATCTATGGTCCATCGTTCAATCAACGGCTCGTTGGTGGCTTCCATAGGTCCCAGGTAAGATTACTTAATTTGGCTAAGTATAGGAGTAAACGATGACCCCAACCGACGGACCGTGGTTTGACCTATGGACCGTCGACGGGGTTTCGTAGGTCTGATCTGTGACTTTAAGTTGACCCAACCTACAACTCAAAATTATAAAATCCTCCATTTTAAATGCATTCCCCCCTTTCCCTCTTTTCCCTAATCGTTACTATACCTCCACATTCAACTAACCAACTCTTCAAAATCCTTCACACCCTTTCCACTTTCCCTCCACCACCTATAAATCCTCCCTGTCCCCATTTTCTTTCTTCCATATTCTGATCTCTTTCTCCCAAAATCCCCCTACTCTCTATTCCGGTAAAATCTCCAAGTTGTGGGTCTAAATTTTTTGCGCTAAATAGGTTGGAATATAGCCTGATCATACTTCCTAACTTCCATAATCTTACTCAAGTAACGTTTCTAAACCCTAATTTTACATATTGAAATTGAAATTGGTAGTGGGTGCCTAATCTTGGGTTCTTTCTAGGTTAATAGTACTGTAAGTTGTTCTAATGTACCCTTGGGATGATGGTGTAGTGTGTGTTAAGTCATATTTTTTAATAAACTGTGAAAACATAGCCACCTTGATGTGTTCCTAGCTTAGGGTTTCCTTCTTTCGCATAATGGTGGCGTTTATTTTTTGCTTGGAACCTTAAGCATGATGGAATAACATGTTTACATGTTGACATGTTGTTCTAGGAGTAGTTGTGGCCTTAGTTATGGTATTTAACATATTAGAATTTTTTTTAGTATTGGTCTGGTACAGAGTAGTCGACACCTCTGACCTACGGACCGTCGGTCGACCTACAGACCGTAGGTCATTCTGCCTCAACCATATTATTGACCCCCTGACCCATGACTACCACCTACAGTTCGTTGGTAGCAACCGTCAGTCTCAAAAATATTCTTCTTTTCTGTTATGTGCTGTTGTTTTTCTTTTTTCTTTTTTTTTTGTTTTGCAATACTAATAGTGTTTTGTTTTTTTTAGGTACCATGCTGCCAAAAGTTCCACAAACCTTTTGGAGGAGGTTGAAGTCCACGGTCCCTTCCGCCCATTTGCGGCTTGTAAATGAGCCCACCGATGATGAGCACAGTGGGTCTGAATATGACCCACCTTTGAGGGCTGACTCACCGAGGTCCCCCCGTACTACTCGCCAATAAGCCAGGCAACTGGCTGACACTGAGGCAGGGGACGAGGTCCAGTCCAGCACACCGGACGATGCTTCCCCGTTTGACAAGGGAGCAAGTGGTTCATCTGCGGGCGGTTAGGGGTCCCAACCTTCCCAATCTGGGGAGGGCTCCGACGCTGACTCTGTCTCTCATTTCACTTATGATGCTACATCATTTGGGGAGGCTCATGATCCTCCCTACGGGAGAGTGAAGCCTATACTCAATAGCGCGGAGCCTAATAGATGGTGTGTCCAAGGGATGTACCAAATTTTCTACGACGGGCTACTCATGAATGCTCAACAAAAAACCAGCCTGTCCTATTACTGAGGAGCATCGGGTGCTGACATGCAGCCCCCACACTGTGCTGGAAATCCATGCTTTATTCAAACAGCACAGGTGTGAGTGGATGGGAGAAAACCCAAGGAGGTACAACCCGGAGATGGTGCGGGAGTTCTACTCTTTCTATGTTGCGACAGTGCAGAATGCACTCCCTCCACAAGCCAGGGTATTGGCTCAGCCTCCACTCCTGTCCACTCTGGTCAGGGGTAGTCCTGTTGATTTATCCAAGGCCACAGTCCGCCATTTTATTTATGGCCCCTCACATGCTCAGCCTATTAACACAACTGAGTATGACTATCGAATGAGCGTGGTACTGAATAGAACGGCCATGCGTGATGCTGAGCAACGGATGAGTCTATTTTCGTGGCTGGCACGACTTATTACTAATGCGTGGGAGAATGTTGAGTGGCTTGGAGACATATCGCAGCCTATCCAAAAGGTGACACTTAGTTTTGCCGCCAAATTTTGGTGGTCCATTATTTGAGCCCGACTATCACCAACAATGGCGGATAATATCGTCACGTGGGATTGCGTAGTGATGTTGGCCTCCTTGATGGAGGGGCATGAAATAGACTTCGCTCGGATCATTATAACCGAGATTCATAGAGAGCTTTCCGAGACAAGACCACATTGCCATTCTCGTTTTTGATTTTTTGCCTATGCAGAGAGGTGACTGTGTCCCTATGGGGGTGTGATAGGTTGGTGGAGGCCACCAGAACTGTTGATGTTGGTATGATTAAGGATGATACTAATCCCACGGCTCCATATAAGAGTATTTCAGTTGATTTACCACCCATGGGCGAGGCATTAGTCCTAGAGTTGGCTGATGCAGACACTATTCCGACTCCCACTACGGAGCTCTAGGGGTCTATTCCCCTGTCCGTTGCTTCAGGTTCTACTACGAGCACAACTCATGCTCCAACTCCTACAGGGTCAACCGTGCTCCTGATTGCCAGACTTAGCAGATTGGAGGCTCAAATGGTTGCCCTTCTGAATAATATTCAACCATGGATGCAGAAATCCGTAGAGGAGTCGGAGGCTCGGACTAAGAAGATGGTAAAGTTGTAGATTCAGGCAGTGTATCGGCGCAATGATGCATTTGAGAGCCGAATGTTGTAGAGGTCCCAGCCTGAAGCCATGATAGATATGGCAGCTTTTTAGACGGAGTTAGCCAGTCTCCGTGTTGACCTTAGAGCCTTGGCCGCTGTAGACGCTAATGTTTCGGTACCGGCACCGGAGGTTGCGGCAGGTGGCATAGTACTCCTTGCACTTTTCAGAGAGCAGTCGCAAGCCACTGATTCTGCCCATGCAGCAGGAAAGCGCACCCGATCTGGAGATGACACTGATGTAGACCCGGAGGAGGTGCGACAAGCCCGCAAGAGAGAGAGACGGGCTTTAGAGGCTGCTTGGCACAAGTCCGCACAGGAGGAGTGACTCCGATTGGAGAGATTGCAGGCCTTGGCTAGAGGAGCTTCTGGTTTGAGGTGCACTACTGACGGTGCACCCCAGATGACTACTGAGGACGTCACTGAGGGCGTCTTGCATGATGATCCAGTGGGTTCTGGGAAATCGAACCACCCAGTTCTTTATTGATCTTCGGTGCTTAGGCACCACAGGTTTGTCTCACTCAATGTTTTTACTTTTTTCTGTGCATTGAGGCCATTGCATGACCTTGTTATGTGGGGGTGGGACGAACGGATTGTGAGTTAACATGAAGTCTGATCAACTTAAACATATAATCCGTGCTTGGGGTTTTCTTGCATGTGTTCTTTTTCCCTAAGGAACTGTTTACTTTCTGTTGAGCCGGCATGTTTAGGATTGTACTGTGTACAAGTAATCTGGAAATAAAGCATGATGGCATTAGCGCATGAAAGAGATATCCCTCCAATTTTAATTTTTTTTTATTTGTGCTATGATTGTGAATTTAATAAGTTGAATGTGTAGGATCTTTGTATGACATGATTATATTGATGTGACACTATGACTTAAGCTATAGCATTAACCGGATTCATTGATGATTCGATAATTCCAACAAGGTGCCATGTGAGTGTGAGGCTATTTGAATATTTGTATGGTAGATGCCAATCCAGAACTTTCCCCGTTTGTCTTGCTAAGGTAATTTGAACTGAACACTACAAGATGCTCATAGGCCATTGTTGTTACTAAGTCCACTTAAGCCTAAAATGAACTAACCAACTATATGTAAAATCTTTCCCTTTGATCCAAATGTTTGAGCCTAATGAATACCATTCTTTCCATACACCCAATTCACCTTCCCTGAAAGTATTGTTAAGATTTGTTTTGGCCCTGGTCCCTCCGTGGACGTCGTGCACCTCAACGTAGGCCAATAGCCTAAGTTGAGGGTGGCTACTGCAAAGTTACCTGAATTCTGGCCCTGGTCCTTCCTAAGGATATTGTGTAGCTTAGCTCATACTAAATGTTTAAGTTGAGGGTGGGTATTATAAAGGAAAGCAAGAAACCAAGGGTATGAATAGAGTTGTGTGCAGAACAAAAGAAGCAGACGGATTAAGAATGTTGAAAATAGTGTGAATCCACAAAAAGAAGTTAAAAGAATCAAACGCTATAACCAAAGAGAGAAATCAAGTAAAGAAGTCACACTCGAGCTGATAAAAATCCTAGGGAAAAGAGTATGAAGCATGAAGATATGAAAAAGTGGTTGAAAAAGAAGGTAACAAGACAAATGAGATGTCAAGGAGGATTGGGAAAAGTCACTCAATGTCCAAATATACCACACCTAACCCCGAGCCTACGTTAAAAGCTAATAAAGTCCTATAGTGATTCTAGCCGGAAGGTTTGAAAAGCCAAAGTAGAGAAAATAAGGGCAAGCCTATAGTATTGTGCACAAACTGTATTGAATTCGTTCTTAGTGTGAGTGAATACTGAGTCCCTAATTAAAAAGTAAAATTGTGTGAAAAGGGATTTCTTTGTGGTAAGGGTACAAGTTGTGTTATTGAAGAGTTGGTATCTTGGTAAATTGTTTTATGTGTATGTAAATGTGTCTATTGGTATGTCGATGTCATATATTGATCCGCATGAGTTAGCTTATTGGGTTTATAATGAAATTGCACTAAGTTGAGATTAAATAAAGAGGAGGAAGATTGAGGAAAATGCTACGTGATTGCTTGAAGTCTGAGTTGCTTATATACATGTGTCATTTAGAGTTTGTTGCGTCGCTCGAGGACAAGCAATGATTTTAAGTTGAGGGTGTGGATGCACCATGAATTTATGGTGCTTTTGATGCATTAAACTTAGAGTTTTGCATGTTTCTTAAGCACTTTATTAGTTGATTTGAGATTGTTTATGTTGAATTTTTACGGGAAATAGGTTTTGAGCAAGTGTTGTAAGAAAAAGTAGCAACAGTGTTCATTTGGTGACTTACGACAGGACCTACGAGCCGTCGTTTGACTGACGAGCTGTAGGTGAAGGCCATGGTTCAGAAGCTGGAGAAAATGGCTAAGTATGGAATGACGGTTGCCAAACAACGAACCGTCGTTCTTGCTACGAACCGTAGATGGGAGTCGTCAACAGATTCAAAGAGTTAGAACGGGGACTAAGCTTCCCTTTATTCCCAAATCTCATTACACCCTTCATGGGTGAAATTTTCAGGTAAACCCAATCATCAACATCAAATTCTAAATCTCTTCTTCTAACATCGGCATAGGACTTTTGTCAACTTTGGGTCGTTTTCAACCTCTCTAATAAGCCGAACTTTCTCCATAGCCTCATGCACCAACTCGGGGCCTATCAAACCAACTTCACCAACCTCAAACCAACCTATAGGAAATCTACACGTCCTGCCATAAAGAGCCTCAAATGGGGCCATACCAATGCTAGAATGGTAGCTATTATTATAAGCAAACTCAATCAAAGGCAAGTGATCATCCCAAGTACCCTTGAAATCAATTACACAAGATCTCAACATATCTTCCAAAGTTTGAATAGTACGGTCCGCTTGCCCATCGGTTTAGGGATGAAAGGCCGTACTAAGCTTAACATGAGTACCAAGACCTTTTTGGAATGACTTCCAAAATTGAGAAGTGAATTGTGCACCACGATCGGAGATAATGGATAAAGGCACTTCATGCAGCCTAACCATTTCCCTCAAGTACAACTTAGCATAATCCTCCGCCGAATAAGAAGTCTTGACAATAATGAAATGAGCTGACTTCGTCATTCGATCTACAACAACCCAAATCAAATCATATTGCCGCTTAGTGCGAGGCAAACCAACAATAAAATCCATATTCACATCTTCCCACTTCCAAGTAGGAATACTAATATCTTGGATCAAACCTCCCGGCCTTTGATGCTCAACTTTTACTTGTTGGCAATTAGGGCACTTAGCCACAAATTCCGCAATGTCCTTCTTCATCCCATTCCACCAATAAATCTCTCGCAAATCACGGTACATTTTGGTAGCTCCCGGGTGAATGGAATATCGAGAACTATGGGCTTCCGATAAGATTTGTTCTCTTAAGTCATCTACATTGGGAACACACAAACGACCTAGATAGCGAAGCACACTATCTCCCCCTTGGGAGAAAACCTCATCGGACTTCTTTAGAACCGCTTCCTTTAATTCAACTAAGTTGGGATCAAAATCTTGTTTAGCCTTTACATCATGCACAAAAGAGGATTTGGAACCATTGTGAACCGTAACACCACCTTTAGCTGAATCAATCAACTGAACACCTAATCAGGCCAAACTATGAACACACGAACCAACTCTTTCTTACCATCCTCAACATGCGCAACAATACCCATAGATAGTCGACTAAGAGCATCCGCCACCACATTAGCCTTACCGAGGTGATAGAAAACACTCATATCATAGTCTTTCAACAACTCAAGCCACCTTCTTTGGTGAAGATTCAAATCTTTCTGCTTAAACACATATTGTAGACTCTTATGGTTGGTAAAGACATCCACATGTACCCCATACAAATAATGCCTCCATATTTTCAAAGCAAACACAACCGCTGCCAATTTTAGGTCATGAGTAGGATAGTTCTTTTCATGCACCTTGAGTTGCCTTAAACCATAAGCAATAACTTTCCCATTTTGCATAAGAACACATCCCAATCCAATTCTCGAGGCATCACAATAAACCACAAAACCATCGGATCCTTCCGGTAGAGTCAATATTGGAGCTGAAGTAAGTCTATCTTTCAATTCTTAGAAACTCTTCTCACATGCCTCGGACCATACGAATTTAACCTTCTTTTGAGCCAAAGCCGTCAATGGAGAAGCAATCGAAGAACCCCTTCAATAAACCTCCTATAATAACCGGCTAAGCCCAAGAAACTACGGATATCCGAAGGTGATAGAGGTCTAGGCCAATTCTTAACCGCTTTCGTCTTCTTAGGATCTACCTCAATACCTTTACCGGAAACAATGTGACCAAGAAAAGCCACAGATCTTAATCAAACCTCACATTTACTAAACTTCGCAAAGAGTTGTTAGTCCTTGTGAACTTGCAATACGATCCTCAAATGATTAGCATGCTCATCCTCATTCCTTGAGTAGGTCAAGATGTCATCAATAAACACGATCACAAACATGTCAAGGTATTGCTTAAACACCCTATTCATCAAGTCCATAAATTCGATCGGAGCATTTGTCAACCCAAACGACATTACCAAGAACTCGTAGTGACCATACCTAGTCCAAAAAGTTGTTTTCGGAATATCATCTTCTTTCACCCTCAATTGGTGATAGCCCGAACGAAGGTCAATCTTAGAGAAATAGCTAGCCCCTTGAAGTTGATCAAACAAGTCATCTATCCTTGGAAGAGGATACTTATTCTTAATGGTAACATTGTTCAATTGGCGATAGTCAATGCACATATGGAGTGAACCATCTTTCTTCCTTACAAACAAAACTGGAGCACCACATGGAGAAATACTTGGTCGGATGAAACCCTTATCCAACAAATCTTTTAATTGCTCTTTTAGTTCCTTAAGTTCCGCCGGAGCCATTCTATAAAGAGGAATAGAAATAGGTTGCATATCCGGGAGAAGGTCAATATCGAAGTCTATTTCCCTTTTCGGGAGGAATACCAGGTAAATCATCGGGAAACACTTCCAAAAACTCATTAACAACGGGGACCGACTCAAGAGTAGGGGTTTCAGAATCTATATCCCTCACCCTAACAAGATGGTAAATGCAACCCTTAGAGATCATCTTTCTAGCTTTTAGATAAGAAACAAATTGACCTCGAAACATAGAATTTCCCCCCTTCCACTCTAGGATAGGCTCATTCAGGAATTGAAATTTGACCATTCAGGTCCTACAATCAATAGAGGCATAACAAGCATGCAACCAATCCACCCCAAGAATAACATCAAAATCTAACATATCAAGCTCTTCAAGATCAACATGAGTGACTCTATGGAATAAAGAGACGGGAAAACTTCTATAGACTTTCTTAGCCACGATAGATTCTCCAATCGGAGTAGAGACACGAAAAGGATCTAGCAACACATCCAGAACAACATCAAACCTCATAGCCACATATGGCGTCACAAAAGACAAAGTAGCACCGGGATCAAGCAATGCATAAACATCAAAGTGAAAAACTTCCAACATACCGGTGACCACATCGGGAGAGCTCTCTTGCTCATGATGGGCTTGAAGTGCATAAAATCGGTTTTGCTTAAGAGCATTCAAACCCGATCCACTAGGTGGAGCTTGCTTTTTCTCTCTTCCCTTAGCCGTGAGAGATGGACAATCCCTTATCTTGTGACCAATCTTTCCACAACCATAACAACCATCCGTACCGGCTAAACATCTACCCTAATGCTTTCTTCCACATTTAGTACAAGTAGCCAATGAAGAACCACCATTATTTCCTCCTTGAGGCTTAGGGTTAGACACCCTATCTTTGTTGAACTTTAGGAGGAGCATTGGATGAGCCTTGGTTAGAGAACTTTTGTTGAAATCTAGGACGACCATGTCCATCGGACCTTGAATGTGAAAAGTTACCATCACCAGTTCTAGCCCTCTTAGTCTCTCTAGACCTTTCCTTGAGCTTTTCTTCTTCTATTTGTTGAGCATACACCATGAGGCGAGAAATATCCATATCATTAACAAGCATAGCGGTGCGGCACTCTTTAACCAACATTTTGGACACTCCCGAAACAAACTTACTCATTCTTGCCCTAGGATCGGCAACCATGGAAGGAGAATATCGAGAGAATTGTGTGAACTTCAAAGCATACTCTTTCACACTCATACTTCCTTGTCGAAGGTTGATGAACTCAAGCACTCTTTCCTCCCTCATCTCAAGGGGAAAGAACCTATCAAAGAAAGCAACCTTGAATTTCTCCCAATCAAAAGGACCCTCATTAATCGCCCTCTCACTTTTCCATTGGTTGAACCAAATTTGGGCAACACCCTTGAGTTGATAAGCGGCCAACTCCACCTTTTCTTCCAGTGTCACACCCATAATCATCAATACCTTGTACACTTCATCAATGAATTCTTGAGTGTCTTCCTCAACCTTAGAGCCATGAAGTTCCGGAGGGTTCATTCTAGTAAAGTCCCTCACTCTTGATGCCTCCGTACCCACATTTGGGTTCACGGGAACTCCAACCTCTCTATTTGCTTGAGCCGTCACGGCTTGAGCCAACACTTGGAAAGCAGCCCTAAACTCCGCAAGGGTCGGCGGAACTTGAGGAGCTTGAGGAGGAGCTTCTTGTTCCACATTCTCTCCCATGTTTCTTCTAGCATAAGCTCTTCGGGTTGTCATATCCTGAAACGCGTAGGATAGGGATTAGGAAAGAGACATATAGAGTTAAACTCTATGGCACGACTTAAGATTAATGAAAGAAGTGAAGTTTCTTAAATGCCTTATAGCCTCTCATTCATAAATGTGGCGCGCTTCACACTCATGAACAAGACTCTACTTGACGTGGCTTATAAGACATCCTAGGAGCTTTCTAAAACATTGTGCTCTGATACCAACTTTGTCACAACCCAAGGTATCCCCTAAATGTGACATGGCGTACAAGATCCCAAGAGGCCTTATACAAGCCACTTAGCATACATTACATACAAAATAGTAGAGAATAAAAGTTCAAAAGAGAATTTCATAACCAAGCTTTTAAAAAGAAATAACGGAAGTTTATATCTCATGTCTCAAAGCCATTCTATCATAAAGAAATAAAGTTTGGGACGTAACCCAATACAATCCGAAATGAAATAAACAACATGAAAATAATAACAACTAGTCTATGTCCTCGGATGGATGAGGACTCACCAAGTCTTCTATCAATCTTCTACTATAAAGCTCTAGCCACGAGTGGAGGGTGAATCGCCAAGTCCTACACCAAAGAAGTTAATGTAGGCAAGAGTATGCGTTAGTACAATCAAGTACCAAGTATGATAGCAATGCACATATAACATATAAATCATGCTAGAATGAGACATATCATGACATCCAATGGCCAAGCTAAAACATGATAAGGCATAAGAAGCATGAAACATAAACCATGGCCAAAGCAAGCTAAATCATCTTTCTTTATTTTACTTTAGATCATCATACAACACTTGTGTTCATTAGTTGTGGGGAATAGCCTTAACCGACATATAAGACCATGTGAGCTATCAACATGGAATCCGGTGTCTGCCCTACATCGAAAGAGGGCCGCCCTACTTTGCCAAGGTAAGACCCTGAACTTAACTTGTAGCTTACGTGGATCCACTAGCTAATGTCTACTTAAAGACAACATCCTATGGTGGCACATAGTTTATGGGATAGAGATTTCTTTTGGAGACCCGACCTCTACTACGGGAGAGCTCCATCTAGAAAACTCGGCCTTAACTACGGGAGAGCTTTCACTAGAAAACCCTGCTCTACTATGGGAGGGCTTCCATCTCAATATCCACTCGGTGCTAAGTATAATTCCCACGGATTAGTTATTAACATATACATATCATTATCCATGGAAAGGTACAACTAGGATTACCAATCCAAACTAAAATCATGTTTATAGACGTTTCATCTTCCATGGACTAGTCCAAACTTACGTCATTAGAATAGCTCTTTAAGAACATGGGTAATCACCTCTATGTTCTTTTTAACTCATATTGGGAGTATTATGTGAGAAAACCTTTCACAACTCAACCATAGCATCATCATGTCATAACTTTGATACTTTACTCTCAAAGCACCCTTAATTCATCTTTTACTTTATATGAGACATGCATTAGTTCATTAGCTTCTTCTTTACTTAGATCATCATGCTCATAATTCATGGATCATTGAGTTCATATGGGCTCATGCAAGTTCAACTCATATCATGCAATTCAATGCAAGCTCAAGCTTAGAAAGCCATAATTAAGACAATTTACCCATACTTGAAGGAACTCACATAATAGAGGAAAAATTATGGTTTTGAATTGAACATGCTAAATTCATAAGATCATCCTCAATTCATTCATAATTCATGCATAACTTCATAGAGATTTCATAAACTTCATCAATTCATAGCTCAACCCAACAATCAAAGCATAGATTAGGAAATTGGGGAGAAATAGCATGGGTTCAAGGGGATTCATGCAATCTTTACATCAAATTATGTAATTCACGCTAACTTGTGCACTAATTTACTTTATCACACTAGATCGTGTACTAAGAATCATAAAATAAACAACTGAAATCAAAATTGAAGAACCCATAAGAATTGATCAAAAACCCTAAATTCAATTTGAAGAGATTGAACCTTGAAAACCTTGAAGGAAAAGGGAGGACCCATTGGAGGAAAGGACTCCTAATGGTGAACACTATCATACCTCAACAAAGCCCACAAGAAATTGAAAGAAATTGATGGTCTTCAATAGAGGATCCTAGCTTTCTTCTTCCTTGAAGCTTGAGAGAATTCTTCTTAGAGAGAGAAATATTTGAGAGAGGAGAAATTAGAAATGATGTAGAATGAGTAAAATTAGGCTTAGAAAATATATATAGGGACTGGGTTAAGGGTATAACCGACTTAGATTAATAGGTGATCAATTAGAGAAAAGACCAAAAAGCCCTTAATTAATAACTGTCGGGGGCAGTCTACGGTCCGTAGTTCAAACGACGAACTGTCCTGTCCTTCCGTCAATTGATTCAGAAACTTCTTTTAGGGCTGAAAATTTGGCTAAGTCTAGAAGGGATCTACGGGACCCATCTACGGACCGTCAATCAAACGACGACCCGTCCTGTTGCTCCGTAGGTCGAGGTTCAGAAACTTGAAAATTCTAAAAGTTCACAGCGCCATCGACGGTTCCCACCTACGGCCCGTCATTTGACTTACGATCCGTAGGTGGCCTCCGCAGGTCACTGGTTTCAGTTAAACTCTGCACTTTCCTTTCTTAGAAAACTTGGGGTGTTACAACAACTATCACAATAAGGAACACCCACTCTCTCCCACATGCCATTACTCATCTACTATCATCAACATAGTTATCAAGACTGAAAAGAAAGGATCACTGGAAGGGCTTAAAACGAAAGATCATAAGGACGATTCATTCAAGAAATCTAATTTGAGAACATTCATAACGTAATATGATCTCACTAGCCTTTTAAGGCCTATAATGAGTTTATGGAACTGAGCATACTGTGAAACGTAAGTGTATATATCATGTCTCATATAACACAGGGTTGGAAGTTCTTAGATTCATGGAATAAGATCGGGATCGCTGAAGGAAGTTACCATTTCTCACTCTAGGAACTAAGCATGATCATGAATCAACATGAAGTGCATGGGTCTAGGCCATGGGTATGGCGCTCATACGCAAGAGGGGAGTAGGGTATCACCTCGACTGAAGTATAAGGAATGTAAGAGATGGAAAAACACTAATGTCTCATCCTGGTCAACTCATCACTTCTTAAAACTCAAGACCCACTTTGGTTCATTACCTCATCATCTCCCCCTTAGCTCGAAGGTCACTATCCTGAGCCTGCGGAATGATTCTCTACACTAAGCTATAAGCACACTACTCCACACAACCAGGGTATCACTAAACACAAGAACACTTAAACTCTTAGGTTATAATATACTCAAAGATACAAAACCGCTACTAGGGCTTCTTTCTGAGATACTTCTCTTAACTTCCTTATATATTTATAGGCATCTTTCTATATTTGCTTCCCTTATTGGCGTACACAGTCGCTTTCTCTAACTCTTATGATCTAACCTCTTCTCTTTAGTCTACTAACACTCATCTTCTAAGTCCACATATTCCCAACTTAGTTGAAGGAAACTTGAACTATAATGGGAGACTCATCATCATCTATATATAACCCTTTCGACCCAATTCTTATGGATACCATAAAAAAAACTTACATCCAGCCTTCTCCACGTTGGTAGCTAAAGGATACTAACTAGTCACCCATAGAAAATCATAAAATTAGAGCCTCATACAACTTTATACTATCTCGGATACACATCTTAAGCCTCTTCTTACCTAATGACTTAGCCTCAATTTACTATTTTCATCTATGAGTCACATACCCCACATTTGTAACATCACACTTCTCGCAAGTTAATATCTTAATCTCTCGCACACACAATGCCAAGCCTACTAGAGCAAATTCCAAAATAATACCACACTTGTGCCACTCATATTTATTGCAAGCTAACATCTTAATTTCTCGACTACTTTATGTCAAACCTACTAGATCAAATCTTAAAACTAACACCATCGCACTCGTAATGCTATCCCTTTTTTCTTCACAACACTCATCTCAAATCCAAGCTTAGGGTCTTGTACTAACACGTATATCACACATTTCTCTCATACTATACTAACTTACAACTACTAGATGAAATTAAGAAACACTAGTCTACCAAGACTTCATGACAAGTAATCGATCTTCGTCTCACAGTTTGTCTAAGTATAATCTATCATCACATTCCCTTTCACAACCTAAGTACTATTTACCCATCCATTATACCTCTTTGCCTAATCAAGCTCATAACCCTATGAATATCCTGGGGCTCTCCTTTCCAAATCATAAGCCTAGCTTAGATCTATCAACTCATAACTACTCCTCCCTTCTATCCACCACCTACAATTGGTCTTTACTAACACACTGACACATCAACATAAACTCCTTGCTAGGTTTAAGTATACTCTAACTCATTCTAAACAAAAACTCTTCCTCTGCCTTCTATCATGAAAGCTAGACGATACTTATTACATCTTTAGTCAAAGTCAAAGGAACTTGACTTCTAACCCCATTACTTATCTTATGGATACATAACTCTAGTTACATACCTCGATCATTTAACTCCCACTTTCTAGCTCTGTGATCATCCTACTAATTATAACTCATAATGCCTCAAATCATATTCCATCGGATGGTGACACTAATCATTTAGAGACATAACCTCCCTCTCAAGGATAACATCTGAAGCAAGGTTTTAGAGAAGAGAGTATGGGAATACATCTTGCTCTGGCACAACGCATGATTCATATGAATGAGGGTGCATTATTTCAAATCAATAGACTTAGGCACACTAATCGGCTCCTTGCAAGCCTAGTGCAGTTTCTTTACATTTCGGAAAACTTTATCGGAGAGTAACTCATCAATAGGGATCTGAGCTTTATTGTTACAACCACCTTGAGTATGAGGGGTAATCGAACGAATTTGAGCAACGCACGAATCTGGATAAGTTTCTTAGAGGACAACTCTATTGCACGATCTAGGATTTGAAAGAAGGGAAACTTTTCTTAAATGTCCATAGTCACTCATTTATAGAAGTGGGGCCCTCACAACCATAAACAAGATCCTATTGACACGGCTTCATAGACACCCTATGACACTTGAACTCTGTGCTCTAATACCAAGTTTGTCACGTCTCAAGAGGGTATCCTAGGCGTGGCCGACACTCGGAGACCATTGTTGTTCCCAAGCGAACCACTTAGTCTGATCACTCATTCAATCACTCAGCGGAAGACTTAGATAAATCAAAGAAGACACTCAAGTGGGCTAACAATAAACAACTCAATAAAATGATAGTTTAAACACTTAGTTCAAATCAACTCAATATCATAATTCAATAATGAAATTGTAGTTTTAAAAAAACAGACTTTGAAAGAATCATTCTAACTCAACTCTGACTCTATCTATGAAGCCTCTAACTGACTCGTAAGAAGGTGCTGAGACAAGCTCACGGTGACCTCGAAATACTAAAAGTAAAGACTCAGGAGCACCTCTGAATACAAAGAGGTCTCACCAAAACGCTGGGTGGAATCTGACCTTTAACGGTACGCCTATTGAGGATCTCTATCACCTGTGTCTGCATCATAAAATGATGCAAGCCAAATAAAACTATTTGTGCCAAAATACTTATCAATTTATAAAATCAAGTTACAATGAATTAAATTTTTTCCTTATCAATTACATTGAAAAAATTTTAAAATAAATTAATAAAAGATACTTTTTGAATAATTTCATAAAGAACTTATAAAAAAACAAATGTGACAACTAATATGACAATATATATTTTATATTTTGAAAGAACAAAAAACCAAATGTATTTTGTCAGTTATATATATACAGCTATTATTATAACTTAGAAAGTTTTTGCTGCATTTTCTTAGAGAGAGAGAGGAGAAAGATAGAGAGAGAAAGAGAGGAAAATGAAGAAGAATATCAGAATTACCAGATGATTTTGGAGATTCAAACCCTAGCGCTTTATAAATCTTCAATCTCTTTGTATTTTTTTGAATTTTTTCTGTTTAATTTTTAATTTTTTGCTACGTATATTGCGTTTGGTTGATATCAGCTGAATATTCACCGTTCGATCTTCGATCGGTTCGATTCTCTGATCGGTCGGCGTAGAGTTTCCAGGTCGGAGATTGTGAGGAAAAGGAAAAAGTTCTGTTAAAGCTCTAGAAAGTTCTAGAGGAATCTGGAAAAAAAATGCCGTCTCATGCAGATCTAGATCGGCAGATCGAACAATTGATGGAGTGCAAGCCGTTGTCGGAAGCGGATGTAAAAAATCTGTGTGATCAAGCGAGGGCTATACTTGTTGAGGAATGGAATGTTCAGCCGGTGAAATGTCCGGTGACTGTTTGTGGTGATATTCATGGGCAGTTTTATGACCTGATTGAGCTGTTTCGGATTGGAGGAAATGCTCCTGATACTAATTATCTCTTCATGGGCGATTATGTTGGTGAGTTGTTGGATATTTGTTTCGGTATTAGGAGATTTTGTAGTTTGTTGCATTTATTAGGGCTTTGGATTCTCTAGATATGAATTGAATGGTAGAAGTAATTATTTTTATGGTCTAGTTTGGTTAAATTGCAGTTCCTAATCGTGTCTTAGCTTTTTTTCATGTTTAGTATGGCCTTAGAAAATTAGAGAACCTTCAGTTGATAGAGAACTCATAAGTGATATTAAAATATGAAAAAAGTATTTGTAAGGAAGTCCAAGTAGAGCAGAATGGAATTGAGGATTCATATAACTGATAGTTTGGTGTTGAGGTGTAGTTGTTGTCATCGGATATGGTGACAAAGATTGGATGCGTAGTAACAAGTACTAATGAGAATGCCCACTAAAGTGAATGGAGGTATAGGTCTTGTAACAACATTGTATATTCAACTGTGAACAGTAACTTTATGCTGAACACCTATGTTTGTTGTGAGCTCTAATAGTCATGGGAGTGTTTTAGCAGAAAATAAGGGCGCCTCAAAAGCTTCCACATCGGGGCTCTTCATTCGTCGTTTCAGGAAGTGGATAACCTGGGATTGCCCATTCATCAATGGGTGTAGTTATTATAGTGTTCGATTTTTGTTTTGGCAATTTACATCAATAACATCTTGTTTTATTACAAATGACAAGCTTTAATTTAAGTTGTTTATTGTTTAACCTCAAAGTGATGAATCATGAACTATTGTTGTGATGCGGAGTTGAAATGTACAGCTGGTTGAACTTTTCCAGAAGTAAGATAATGGCCTTGATTGCAGCAGGTGGTACAGAAATTCCTGTTCATTTGGAAAATTTCATTGGCCAAAGATATTTGGACTTGTCAAAGTTTGCTCCGGCAATGTCCTGTCAACACGTGCAGGGCACTAATGAGGAACAATCGTTTAGCCAATCAAAGTGACGAGTGACTAAAATTTATATGTAGTTATTGTTTACTGTATCTGACAACACGATTGTTTGTTGTTCATGTCTTTTGTCCCTGTGTTAAGCTTTGCTTAAGTGCGAGAGGACAGGGCAGTTCTTGACTATTGACAGTGAGAGTTGCGTCATTGGATTTACTTTTGCCTGTCGTCCATGTAGATTGTCCTTTTGTTAAGCTTATTTTAGTGCGAGAAGACAGGGCTTTCGTGAAAGTTGAGGATTGACGTGTTGGATTTTATTTCCTGACTCATAAATTCGGGAAAAGGTGCTATGGCTTATTACCTGTAACAAAGTGTTCTTTTGTGCCTTTCTTTCTACATAAATCCTTTCTTTAGTGGAAGTGTTCCTTGTCACCACTTTGTACTCCGTGTAAAAAGATCTACTGCGCAGATGTCGAGTGAGCACTTAGTAATTTAGCCCAGTGGAATACAACACAGTAGTGTTTTAAATGCTGTCAACTGACACCGACTCATCCCTAATTTCGTGAAAACTTCTCTCCCAGAGTTGTCTTTTGGTTTATAAAATAACGTGCATGTGTTCCTTGTGATCATGATTGCATTATACATTCTTCTGTTGTCCTCTTCCTAAAAGTTTTGCCTCTGACATGTGCTCCATCATTAAGGTTTCAGGCTAATAAACCAGTTTCATACTGCTCAATTTTCAGATGGTGTTTGTTTGGTGATGAAGTATAAGAAAGAATCAGAGACTTTTGAAACTTGTGGTATAAAACATTGTATAGATATTTATGTGGCCATAAATCATCCCATTAAGGTAAACTTGGAAGTTTAAAGTTAAATAGTAGTTTTTAAATATAGAAAGGTGACATTCTTTTTGTGACAAGAGAGAGGGAGTATTAACATTTTCTATGATGCACAATTCCTTTTCTCATCCATACACTCATTTCATCATACCAATCCTAGCATTATCAATTCTCTTTGTGATTGAGTATTTTTATAGTTGTTTATCATTGAATAATTGTTCAATGAATGCAGACCGTGGATACTATTCAGTGGAGACTGTCACACTTTTGGTTGCTCTGAAGGTTCGTTATAGAGATAGAATCACGATTCTTAGGGGAAATCATGAAAGCCGGCAAATCACCCAAGTGTAAGTCTTCTAATTTTTCTTTAAGTAATTTTGTTATTTAACTTGGGGGTGCCTAGTAATGGTTTATCTTTCTCACAGGTTATATTCAAAGAACTATTCTTTTCATAGTTATATTATGTGGTTTGCATATGGGCATATGGACTTTTACTGTACCTCTTTTTTTTTCCTAGTCTCTTTGTATAAAATGTAGCTTTAACTGCTGTGTACTCTGATTTTATTCTTTTATAGGCTCTTATTTGTCAATAATAACACAGTTGGAAGAATGTTAAAAAACCTACCTAATTGCCTGAAGGTCCATGTTAAATGTTTCATGAACTGATCGGAGAAAATCTAAACCTGCCACTTGGCAAAGAAATTATTTTTGTTCTAGTTTTGCTTCAAAACTGTTCTTTTCTCTTTACTGAGTTATTGATACGTGATCAACCAATATACCTTTGCTTTTATTGACCTTCCAGTTTTAGAAACGATCTAGATATAGATTAATTACTGGTTCTCTACCTTCTTCTATTTTTTTCTTTATATTAAGGTAATGCTCAGGAGAGACTATGTACATGATAGACTTTCTTGCGCGGGTGTGCATGTTTGAATCACGCCGTTGTCTTATAGCATGAAGAATGCACCAAAAAAAGGTGGGAGTAGAAATTCTATAGGAAAAGGTGGAATGTCTCTATTTTGTCGGTTGGAGTTAATCTACATGCAGTTCATTGGTATATATATTCTACTATTAATAGTTTGTAAACAAGGTCTTCTTTATACCAGAAATTGTAATTATTATTGGAGGGAGGGGAAATGTTGTTCCCAAGGCTAAGGAGAAACATGAGTTCTTTTAATTTCTTTCTTCATTTTTTTTTTTGAGGGGGGAGGGGGGATGGTTCCCATAATTTGTATGAACTTTAGGATAATGCAGATGAGGATGTGCCACAGGTTGCTTTTCTCGTCTCGGGAAAATTAAGTCAAATATAATTTAATGCTCTTTATTTTATTTGAGAGAACACTGCATTTGTTAGACTTGATCAAACTTTCAAATCGGAGTGAGAGTATTAGCTATGAATATGTTTAAAGAATGATTTTAACATATAAACACTAAAAATATAATGACCCTATGAGGTTGCTTAAAATCCGATTACTGGTAATTGTCTATAGTAACTGTGAGTTCATAACATATAAAAATTGTTAAGTAACCTCTACAGTTGCTTCAACAATACTATTAGTGTAAATGATTCTTTACACTAACTGTGAATGTAATTTAAACCCTTAAGGAGTATATTGTTCATTATTTTTTAAAAAAAAATAAAGGACTATGCTGTAAACCTAAAGAGGAAACCGGTTTTGTCTAAACATATATCATTGGGATGAATTATTTGTGTGATTCATAGTCAATGTCCCTCAGCTTTGGTTTATAGAGGACCAAATGACTGCTGTTCAAGTCACGAATGGTGTAATTAACATACCTCTTTTCCTGCCAGGTATGGCTTTTATGATGAATGCTTGAGGAAATATGGCAATGCAAATGTTTGGAAGTATTTCACTGATCTTTTTGATTATCTACCCCTAACAGCACTCATAGAGAGTCAGGTTTGAGCTCTTACTTTACTGACATTTCATGTTAGTAGAAATGTTAGCTAATATATAGTGTTTTATTACAGATATTCTGTTTGCATGGAGGACTCTCACCTTCTCTGGATACACTGGATAATATCCGAGCACTGGACCGTATACAAGAGGTAGAAAATCCATTTTGAGATATAAGCATTTATATTCTGGTGATGCCACATAGACTCTTAGTATTTTTTCACCAGTGGCTCTCCTCCTACTTGATCTATCCGACTCTGGCAGGTTTTTCCCCCTCCAAATTTTAGCAGATGCCCTCACAGAGACATCCTGCAGTAACTAAGTTTTACTTTCCAAAAAGTTTTCCTTCTTGGTGCAACAACTTTCTTTCTATCACAGTTTATGTTTTTGCAGAAATGTTCAGTAGAATTACAGCGCCAAAATTGATGTTCCAAAGAAAAGAACAAAATTTCTGTTTTATTATCTCAAGTTAAAGAGTTTATCGCAATTTCTAATTTTTCCTAGATAGGTTTACGGATGTTCTCAATATTTAACCATAAAATGCTCAAGTATAGCCCATTCCCTACTCGTCATTTCTCTTGCAATGTAATAGTACATACCTTTTCAATTCTCAGAAGCCTAGAGAGAGGAACTATCACAGTTTGAGTTTCTGATACTTCTGTGTATCTGTAGCATCATTGTTAACATTTTCCTGATCTGCTATGCAATGATATCTCCATTTACTTTTATTATCTGATATCCGATGAAGTCTGACATCTCCATGTTCTTGTAGCAGCTCTATTAACTTTTTGCTGATCGTTGCAGATTTTGCATTAGTGGTTTCCGTTGTCTCTTATGTTTCATGATCTAAATGCTATGCACATTATTGTTGCTGGCCTCATTGCTTATGCCTCGTATTTGGTGGTAATTAGGTTCCACATGAAGGGCCAATGTGTGATCTCTTGTGGTCTGATCCAGATGATCGGTGTGGTTGGGGAATATCACCTCGAGGGGCTGGTTACACCTTTGGACAGGATATAGCATCTCAATTCAATCACACCAATGGTCTCACCCTGATTTCTAGAGCTCATCAGCTTGTGATGGAGGGTTTCAATTGGTGTCAGGTTTGTGGACCTAAATTGAAACATCCCCTCTTATCTCCTAATTTTTGTCATCTCATTGGTATTTGTTGGCACGACCATTTTGTGGTGCAACTTTGGCAGGATAAGAATGTTGTGACAGTATTTAGTGCTCCAAACTATTGTTACCGGTGTGGTAATATGGCTGCCATTCTAGAAATAGGCGAAAACATGGAGCAGAATTTCCTTCAGTTTGACCCAGCTCCTCGACAGATAGAGCCCGACACCACAAGGAAGACTCCAGATTACTTTTTGTGATTCCAATACCTGTGCTTGTTCGGCTGCAGGTATGTTTCAGAAGTGGAGTTTTGCTGGTTGAGGATTATTCTCGAGTCCATTCTTTTGTTTGGAGATCGACTTCACTCTATGCCAGTAGCTCGCTAGAGTTGACGAAATGCCCTGAGTGGTTTTTCATGTATATTTTTCAAATGGAAGCAACATGGTACATTCTGTTCTGTAATTTGAAATCTACCGTAAAAAGCAGTTTTTTTCCCCTCAATGTCCAATCACTGGCTTGTGTCAACCAAATTTTGTTTATTCGTAAGAGTGTTTGGATCTTTTGATTTCTAGACAGAAGGCTTTCTAGTTTTTAAAAGAGAAAAAATGGTAGTAATAGGCATTTTTTCCATATCTGTAGTCTTCTCTAGGCGTTTCAAACACTAGATATTTTTCACTTTTGTCACTGTCGTTGCTGTTATGGTAACATGATACAAAATTTATTGACATACCCCGTATAATTCTACGTGGTGTTTGGGGATAGTAGGATGTATGCAAAATTCACTCCTACCCTACCTATGTGGGTAGAGAAGCCTTTTCCAATAGACTCTGACTTGTGATATAGAAATTTAATTTGATTAATTCCCAAACTAAGCTACAAGTTCTGCTATGATGAAAGTAAATGATAAGTAGTGAGTTACGTATTTTAAAGACCTTAATTAAGTTTCCAAATAGACTTGTTCAATGTCGTTTGATGGTTTTGACTTTGAAGGAATTTAAGGCAATTGTTTAAGATGCGGCATTGTGGGATGTTTGTTACCTTGTTTCTTGTTACTATTACTTCAGAAGTTGAGATCTTCACTCCAAAACTTTATCCTCTTTTCTTTTTTTTTTTCGTGTCGTTTATTTTCAAACTTCAGACGGGGTAATATGTACTATATTCCTTCTTGGGATGAACCCACATGAAGAATGTGTCCCTCTAAGGGTGTGTTCGGTATGAAAGAAAACTATTTTTCAAGAAAATATTTTTAGAAAAAGTTCCGTACTAATTATTCTTGCATTAAGTATGTAAGCAAAAAATATTATCTTAAAAACATATCTTTTAAGAAAATGTTTTCTAGAAAAAAAAGTTTCTTACTAATTATCTTGATTTGGTAATTGATATGCAAGTAAAAAATGTTATCTTAAAAAACATTTGTATGTATCTAAAAACAAAACTGAGGATGGAGTGGAGGCAGAGTAATTGTGAGGGAGGAGAGTGCGACTTATTTTTCCTACTTTCATAGAAGAAGTCATTTTACTTGGTGCTTTCCTCCATAGAGAACCCACCCTAAAGCATATTTTAGCAATTTATTCTAGTTGTAGAAAAAAAAGTTTTCAGTGATGAACCATATTTTCCTTGATAGTATTTTCTGGTGTTTCCATATACCAAAAGTGAATATTTCCATTTGAGGGTGAAAGTCATTTTCCTATATAACCATCTCAATTTGTGAGCCTGTTGCATTCTGTGTCAAGAATAAAGCTACAAACTAGGCCAGCCTCACATGGGATGCCAACATTTGCTAACCATCAGTCAAAATAGGCCTATTTTTCTTTCTATTAGAAGTATGTTTACAAAACAAAAGTTTTATCACATCATATAACATTTTAAAAAAAATAAAAATACACAAGAGTTCATGTTTGTTTCTATAATCCCCAATCAAGACCCTCAATATGTAATGGATGGAGTTAGAATGGAACTAAGTCACAACTCACTGAAATGATATCAGAAAAGCAAAGAAATAACTAACCTCAAATATTTTCTCTTCTTACGTCTTGTTTTTCTTGAATACTCTTATCAAATCAAGACAGGAGTATTCAGTAGGAAATCAAGTATTATTTAACCTATGAAATATACACCTAGAATGCAATGAACTCAACTCAACAAAAGAATCAGCAAATGTTAAGGCATTATAAAAGGCTAAAAGTTAGTCAAGCACCGTGGAAAATGACATTGAAGAACGATTTGTCTCCTAAATTTACACACAGAAGACGGAAACAAGAAAATGAACTTGCAAGTGCATTATCAAGATCATAGTTTTTCCCCTGATATGCAATATAACATATGAGGCTGTTATTCCTGGTGCTCGTGTTCATGTGTTCAGCTTCCAAAAAAAATGGGTTCTGATAAAATTTCCTGTGGAACCCAGTCGTCGTATATCCAAGCTGCAAAGACCTGCCAGCTCTTTATGCATTTACAGCAAAAAAATTGGTGTACTTACACAAGCTAGTAACCCAAAATTAGAACCAAGCGTTCTCCATCAACAGCCTGGCTCTTGTTTCAGCTGGATTCCACTTGTGGACGCAAACATCATTGGCTGGAAAAACATCAATTATGTCATTATAGTTGCCGGGGGGGATTGGGTTTCGTGTCACATGGTGAAATTTATAGTGGGGTGAGGGATTAGGGCATTAAACCTAAAATAGTGCGCAAAAGTTTGATTACCTGAGTTGGACTAGGCAAAACACAACTAGCAAGTTCCTCGTTCAACAAAACTGGAAGGGGTGGCATTTGGCTCATAATCCCTGGCATATTTCTCATGCTGCAGTATAAAAAATGTTATGAGTAAGAGAATTGTATGACATCCAAATTCACCCCATCAAGTATAAGGAATATATTAATAACATTACTCATTTAAAATTGCCGTTATGTTATTCCTCGTTCGGATGAAGAGATCAATGTTGTCCTGAAACTGCCCATTTACATAATAATATCAGATATCAGCTTATATGCATAACAAAATATAGTAAAGTATTTGAAACCCCCCACCAAGGTTGCAACCAGAAATAAGAGAAGAAACAAAGTACAGCAGCAAAATTAGTTGATCATCTGTTCTCCCCCTTTTCAGGGAAAGGGGCAGGTTACATTTAATCCCAACTCTATTGCTTTGATATTTCACTGTTATTTTTTCCTTCCCTTTTTACCCTCCCATTGGCTGAAATGTTGGTGGGGGAGGAGGGAAATATGCTAATTTTCACTTATTGATTCACCTGTTACAAGCAAGGGATGAAAGAACTAAAATGGGAAAGATAAGAAACAAAGATAAAAATGGAGAAGTGGGGTGGGATGGTAGATAGATTGAAGGAGCATCACTGCTTAGTCCTATTATCCCACACAAATTACATAGGTAAAAGTAACAAAGATCTGTATTTAAATTTAAACTGAAGCTCAGAGGCTATCAAAGCTGGTACACGAATGACAAAAAAAAGACAAGAAAGATGCCTGCACAAATTAACCCACATCTTTAATATGACTACTACACAAATTTCTGTTTTCCTTGCAATTAGCTAGTTTTGCAATTCCCAACTGTTTTGTGTTAGAATCCGCCCCTCAATGATCCTTTCATTTGGAAGGTACATACTAAATTCTTACATCTGAGGCCCAATTTGCAGGATCACTAAATACAGCACCGTAGACTCAAACAAACAGATGTGTAGGTGGCTCCCTACATCTCTTTTATGCATTCCGGACATTTTTATTTATGTAGATAACCAAGATGTTACATGTGAGAGGAGTTGTGAAGACAGAGACAGCAGTTTCCTTATAGTGCATATGGACTATGTATATAGGAGGCATTCAAAGAACTTATATCTCCTTTGGAATAATGAAAGTCCTGCAAATTATGGGGAATATCCTCGAGGAAACTAAATTTTTCTTTAGAGAATTGCGGAAATAATCTTTTTCTGAGTTCTTAAGCAGGGACTTGAGATCTGCAAGTCACCAGTCATACCGACTTGAAGCATTTTATACAAATAACTTGTGTGCATCTCCTTCCAGAGCTCTTCAAATTCACGCACCATTCGAAGTTCCAGTTTCCCTCCCAATTAGTCTTTATTTGCTTCAACCATTTCTGTCTAAAGAGCTCAACTTCGAATAGACTCTATGGAAGCAGTGGGGGAGGGGGGCTTCTGCATATTTCCTCTTTTCTAACCATGATCTGATCCATGGCATTCTCTCAGGGATGTCAGCCATATCATGAAGCCATGAAATAACAGGGTTGTGCCACTCATCTGGTAATCTCTAAGGTATACCTTACATCTACTTAGTGGTGAATTTGTCAGAAAAAAAAAAAGCAAAAGTGATTCCAATTTATCAAAAAACACAAGGGGGAAGAAGAGTACCAGTCATTCCAGAGTGAGTATTACAAGTGTGTGCACATTATCATAACGCACTGTAACTCAGTATGCGCAAATACAAACTTATAGTGACTGGATAACACCATTATTTTATTAAGGCTGTGTGACATTGGCCTGAATACATCCACAATTTATACATTTTCTTCTAGTCCTAGCATTAATCAAAGATTAAATAAAATATAGTCTAGACTTGGACCTCTGTTGATTCACCAATTTCCATTTTTACCGCTTCACAGAGACCAGCTTCAGTGAAAATCCTAAGAATAGACTAAAATCATTTTCACAATTACTTTCTTCAGTGAAACTTACAAAGTTGAGACTCTGTTGAGAAAATAACGAAAAGAAAACAAGTTTAAATCCCATTACTTCTCCAAAACTATTGAAACGCCTCTAAAATGTGGGTTTTTTGGTGGTAATTGATGCTCCGACTCATGACTGGTATAAGAAATAAATAGAGGCAGGGGAATGACAATTATTATCTTTTACTTGATATCAGATGCAAGGAACCCTAAATTTGAAATGTTTTTATTTTCTCCTGGTATGCTGTTCCAAAGTAGAAATATCTAAAGTCCTCCACCAACAGTTTAGAATTTTACTTTTCCTTTTCCCTTCCAATTATCTCAGAAGACTCCTCCCACTACAAGACGTGGAGATTAATACCTTAACTGTTGAAAGATTTGCCGAAATTTGATTCAGAGCCTGATTGTTTTCTTCCAGTAGATGCCTTGTTCCAAGTAATGCTGTAAGCAACACAAACGAGGAAAGTTTGTGAATAGAAGCCAATTGACACAGTGAGATGGACAAGATGAAGAATATCTCACAGAAGAAAGGGAGACGACAAAGTGGCAAGAAGAAAAGATCTAAAGGCAATCTCAGCAAGAAATTTTACCACTACACTTAGTGACACCATTGACATGTCCAAAAACATTACTCTGTAGAGTGAATCTTGTACCAGCAAATAAGCTCATAATGGTTGGTTTACTTGAGCAGTTAAATAATAACTGGATTCTAAACACACTTGTCAAAATTGTGAATAATTAGATGTGTATTATGAAGTTACTACCATATAATGGTATTTTCTGTACCATGTGAACCATAACATAAGAATAGTACTTTTTTTTTCCCACCATGATACCATTCATAAAGTATTGAGTCATCATGGGTGGAAATCATTTACCCACATAAAAATCAGAAAACGCCATTCACTCAAATACAGAAAATAGCTTTTGCAAAGTGTATCCTATTAGAAATATGTTGCCGACAAAAGATTAAGTGGAGAAGGATAGATTCCTGCTGCTAAACAGATGACACTAACCTGCAGAAGGTGTCACATCACCATGGGCATGATGGTTTGAGGAGAGCGAATACGGAACGAAGCTCAGTGGTAAAGCTGAGGATGTACCAGTTTTCACCGGTACTTCTGCTGATTTTTCCTGAAGAAAAAAGAACTTTGTAATGCTATCTTCTGAGTTGTTGTAACACATGCATATGTGGTAACATATCCACTAACATACACACAAACAAATGTACATGAGCACAATGTGTGACAAGTATCTTGAAAAATTTAGAAAGGGCAGTAAGCCAAGAACTTCCAAAACAACCCCAAAGACCTGTTTTCAATACATACTGAAGCATAATAGTATAGAATTCACCAGTAGAGGATGTAAAACTAACTACTGACTGCTCCACATGCTAAAGACAAACAATTCTATTGGTCTCTTATTCATAAGAAAGAAAATGTAATGCCTTACTGAAGAGAAGGAAAAAGAAAAAATCCATCAAATGAATACTTGCCCAGACACAAACCAGCATCAGCCTTTCTAAAATTGTTGGCATTTGGTTTCCTTCAAGGTTAATAAGCGAGGTATACTTTGGAAGTCACAAGGAGAATGGCAAGAGAAAGACGTTACCTTGATCTCACTAATTTTTTTCAAAAAAAAACGAAAAAAATACAAAAAGAGAAAAAAAAGAGTTCCTTTGATGAAGTTACAATTGTATGATTATAATATAATACAAAATATGCAATTCTCCACATTTATTAACGTTCCTAAGGTTGATTCACAGGTGTACACTAACAGGGAGGAGCTTTGCTTTCACTATTCAGCAGGTGATGTAATAGGTCTTATTACAAGCCATCGGCTTTCAGGTATATACATGTACCTATCTCGCTCTTATTAACAAATTCATACACCGATCGAAAAGAGATGTTTTAAAAGCTTAATAACTGATACCAAGTAGGTAGACTGATGCAACTTTAGATCAAGACATAAAGTAACTCCAGGGAAAAATATATATACATAAACATTTAAGCAAGACATCTATGGAATTTTTTCACATTAGATGATGCATTAAGCTATAAGGTCAAGGCTTTGGAAAGGTCAAGGCTTTGGAAAGGCCAAGGCCACAAGCAGAAAGCAAAAAACTTGGCACTGAGAATCCTTGAGATCATCCAAAAGTCAAATGCTGGAATCTGAAGTCTATTTGGCTTTTTGTACATAAGAAGTGACTGCAAAGCTGGAATACCAAAGTTCATCGGATTAAACATGCAAGAATTATACAACTCCATTAAAAAAATTTGATAGGATTATTTAACTCCAAAATTTGCTAGCACTACATCGCATATTCAAAAACAAAATGTTTAAGACAATCATATAGTTCGATTCTCCAAATATCAATCATGTCATGTAAAACTCAATAGAGAAAGTAATAAGAATAAACAGTTTTACTTAGACAAGGACCAAGAACTAAGTATGCCTCAAGTCCTAACTAGCATGATAAGAACTGTCAAACCCTCCAAACAACAATCCCAGATTCGATGAACCAAGTAAAGCCTAAGTAACTAACTTTAGATAGTAAACTGTTTCTTTTTACCCTAAGAAAAGCTAGTCAAAGTCAACTTCTCAATACTAACCAAACAAATTAAAAGGTAACTTCATAATACCATAAAAAATAAAGGGAAAGGAAGAAAAGATCAAAAGAGATGGCACACCTTCCTGTCTTTCACTTTCTTTCTCAAATTATAGTCTTCCTGTTTCCTGCGCTTTCTCTGACAAAACAATCACTCAATTGGTAAGCAACTATTCTTCAGGAACCATCAGCCACCAACAAACTATATTTGGACAAATGAATAATAATAATAATAACAACAATAACAAAAGATATTGCTAAACAGGTTCAGGAGCTCACCGTCATCCACCTACATCTTAATGCAACATCACGTACAGTTTTGTCGCGGAGCGAGGCTGCAATCTTAATGTACTTCATTATACTGGGTTCATTGGCAAATCTATCATCAAAACAGTGTGACTGTCACACATATGCACAAGAGGTGAAAAGATGAAATGAAACAGCACCACAGATCAAAACAAATCTAATTCAAAGGAAGTTTCAATTTATAAAAATCTCTGATGAGCTTGACCAAAATGATGCATCAAGGGACAGTGCAAGGTGTATCAGGCTCATGAAAAAAGCATTTTCAAATTCACTTCCTTAATAATTTTACAATTTTTCATTTAATTATCAACCTAGTTTGTATATATATGAAACTTCCACTTCGTTTCCCAGAACAAACGTCAGCAGTGAAAAACTCCCTGTCAGCCCATCATATCAATTTACATCTACTTAAGTCCTTATTAAATCAAACATAACATAGATAAGAACCAACTGATTTTATACCGATCTAGATTGGTAAATTCCAATTAGTTAACAATCAAGTCGCAAACTAGACAGCAGATTCTGCTTCTTTCACAAAAAGTGAACCTATTGCTGCTCTTTGCTGTATTTTAACTATTTCCATTTGGCCCTCTTCAACACCGAGTATAGATAGTATATGCAAGGGAAAGTGATCAATAGAAGATTTGAGAGAGAGAAATGCAATAGCTTTGATAGAAATTGGACTTGACAGATAGAAGAAAGAAATGCTCATATAAGGAGATGTTGCAGACACAAGTGAAAGAAGAGATACTCATATACGAGGAAATGAAAAGGTTTTTTTGACAATTAAGAGGAATGGTATAGAGACATTTGCAAGAAAGTAGAGGCATTGGTGTTTTCTTTATATGGTTAAACCTGGAAAACTTTAAATTCAAGTGTTCGCACTTGGCACACTTTTGAAAAGCTAACTCACTTTTGGCACACATTGTAAAGTGAAGGAGTAAAGAAACAGAAAGGTTGCATGCGACTGAGAATATGGTGGTAGACACTAACATGCACAAAACAAATAGCATTCACGGACAAGCTACCAAGGGAGGGAGCATCGAATTGAGAAGTTAATGTAAATATTCCGTGGAAGGAAAGGACAAGTAACAAAAGTAGCAAGTTCTAGATGCATTTAAGGGACTAAAACTTCGATTATAAGAATCCAAGTGGGACTCAAGAGATGCAAAAAGCATTTTTCTAACAAGGTGAATTACTTTATTTTAATTTTTTATTTATTTATTCATAACCTAATGTCTGGATCAGCTTGCGCGCACCTCAACTAATTCCATGAGGTACCGCTACCTGCCACCAACACGCATATCGGGTTGAGAAGAAATCACCTAGTGTCTTCGCCTCCATTGAGATTTGAACCTGAGACCTCATGGTTCTCAACCTACTTCATTGACGACTAGGCCATACTCGTGGGTGCTAAAGTTATTAATGTGGGAAAACTCTCCTACACCTAAAAGTAAGGAAACTACACAATAACTAGGTCTTTACAAATGTCACTTAATCCTCCATACTGGAACTTCACAGGTGCACCAACAACTAAGAATAAGAGGTTATTCCTAAAATGTCCAAAATCATTTTCTAACCCCTCAAAGCTCTCCTATTTCCTTAAAAGCAAAAGGTGTAAAAAGTTTTCGAAGCAAAAAGAGAGTGGAATAAGAAATTACCACCACCAGAAAACAGAAAAACTCATGAAAAGTATAAGGAGAAACAAAGAGAGCGATTAGCAATTCACAAGGCAACTATACGAGTCCCATATCGGCGCAGGATGGAGTCCCATATCGGCGCAGGATGGAGTTGTTTGCCTCCATTTACAGTTTTGGGCAATCATCACCTCATGATCAACTTTTAGGTCGAGTTAGACCTAAGGTCTATTTCTTAACGTAGTATTTGCGCACGACTCATCTCAATTCTTGGTTCACCAAATGTTTGGCCTCCATGTTATATTGTCCGCGCTCCAGATGTCCGGACCTGGGCGTGTAGGGGGGCTGTTAGAGTCTAGCATCTGTGTGGGATGGTGTTGTTTGCCATATTATATGGTTTTGGGTAATCCTCACTTCGTAAGCTAGTGTTTTGGTTTAGTTAGGTCCAAGGTCCATTTCTGAACAATAGCTTGAACAACTTGTTACCAAAAGTTAAAGATTCAGGAAGGAGATGAAGAAACTGAGGAGCAAGTCAACCTAAAAGCTAGAACACCAGGGAAGTCATTATAGAGTAAATGTCTTATTTAAAAAATAAGCAGAAGTAAGACATAATGTACGAACTACAAGTTTAGTCCCATAAAAAGAATGAATATGGAGTAAAATTATATAGAACCGTGATGCCCAGATGCAAAAAAAAAAAAAAGATGCAGATATTTAGGTCATGTCATCAAGAGAATGGAATAACAAATGGAGACTAACTAGCTGAAATTAAGACCTAGTTGATATTTTTACACTTAAAGAGTCCAGCGTTTGACACGATGATTTAATCTAGTCAGAAATGTGTAAGTTACTACAGTGTTATTAAAAAAGTAATTGTGTTAAACAAAAATGGAACGGATGGATTACCAAATATACATAAAGATGAAATATTTGCAGTAAAATGTGGATACTCAACAAATATGGATAGAAAAATATACACATCTCAGCACAAGTACACATGCAGAGACCTGGAAGAAACTACCTACTTGATAAGTCCTTCGTCCAGTTTGTACTGTTCCTCAACGGTCCACTCTACCGCCAGCCCAGTGTCATGCTTGAGCCCCGGGACTGAATCAATAAGAAAAGAACTCGAACAACTACCAGACTGGCTCATTCCTGGATTACTGCTACTCCGAACACTGTTGGTAATCACACTTGGATTCCCAGAATACAACATCCCTCTTCCTCCACCACTATTATTTACATTGAAATTCATTCCAAGACTACTGTAGTAATTACCCATCAACATCATCTCGGACGATGAGCTCCCTATTGCCCCCGATTGAAACGATAAAGATTGATGATGAAACCCTGTGTTAGATTCTGCAGCCATTTCCATACATATACCTGTTACCTACCTAACTCCTATATCCACCCAGAATCTACTGTTGCGTACAACAACATGCTAACATAACAAATGATTCGATCATAGCTCCAAAACCCCAAATAAACAAAACCCTAATTCATCAAAGCTATAACCCCTTCTCCAATAAAATTCCACAGTATAATCCAAATAAAGAAAGGCCTCCTTTAGGGTTAATCAATCCGTCCCCAAGCTTCGATTCTTCATAAAACTCCCTTAAAATCCCACTTCTCAATAGAACAAAGACGAATTGATCATTGAAAAAGTTACCCTTACTCATTCAAGAATCGAACAAACAAATCATTTCCACCATGAACTCTTCGACCCAGTTGAAAATATCCCTCAAAACAAAAAAAGTAAAAACCCACCTGCAAAATCATCATATAGTTCACCCCATCAACTGATTGCAGAAAACTTGATGAAAAAAACTGAACAAAAAACCCTAACCTTAACAACAGAATCAAGAAAAACAGTGTCAGTGGATGTACAATGAGAAAGAGATTATAGAATTGACAAAAAAGTAAAAAACAAGAATATACCTTTTCTTAGTGCAGAATTTTTATCTGTATTTTTGCAACCATAAATATTAGTAAAAAAATAGTTGGTGGAGTGTCAACTATACACCTTTTTTCTAAGCTCAAATTGGGTTTTCTCTGTTCTACTGTTTGTATGTATATGTGTATCTATAGGTCTGTCTCTCCTCCAATGGGGAAGAAGGAAGAAGAAGATGAACAAGAAGGGACGTGCAAAAGATAAATAGATCTTGAAAATGTTAACATCAGCAAAGTGCGAATCCCAATAAGCAGTTGATGCAATTATTATTGTGACAGTTCACTCTACTAATTCCTCTTTCTAATTTTATTTTTGTTTTTCTGTTTGTTGTTGGAAGGCCTATAAGATTGTGGTGACATCAACTTTTTTGGCTTAACCTTAGGTCACCCCTAAAGTTGGCACAATGTTTCATTCAGATATCTTAACTGGGTAATGTTCATTTTAGACACCTCATGTAAAATTTTACAGTGTCATTTTAGCACTTTTTTAATATCAGCAAAAATATATAATATGTGTGTCTTACCCTCGCAAGTGACGTGTAAAGTGAAGAATTAAAGACGACATTTGTCTTTTGTGTCAAAAGTAATTTTTAAATAATTAATTTTGAGTAAAAAATAAAAATTGACCAACGAATAAATGACACATGACTCAAATAATAACAAAATAAAATAAAACTTAAATTAATAAAAGAAACCCCCCCCCCCCCCACACCCAAACAGTTGTCTTCTCCAAATAACCCCCCTCCCCCGAAAACACCGATTGTCCTCTCCAGTGATCGTCTTCTCCAACTGCACGCACACCAAATCGCCCCCCCCCCAAACGCATGTCTTCTCCATACCTTTTGCAGAAAATCTCCCCCTGGGTTGTCTTCTCCAAATACTCCTATTCCTTTGGCAGAAACATATGCATTGGTTCACTAAATCTGCGTACCATTGAAAATTTTTACGATCACTTTCTCCATTTTTTTTGCCTAATAAATAGTTTGATAGTTAATGAAAGATTTTGCTAGTTCAAAGAAATTCACTTCGTCATTTTGCTGAAATCTTCATTCACAAGGGATGAAATTTAACTTGGGCAAAATGGTGGATAAAAAATGGAGAAGAAGAAGAAAGATATAATTAAAAATTAATTAAAAAATCATTCCACGCGCCAGTCAATGAGTGTGATATCACACTCATTGTGCCATGTAAGCAAAAAGTGTCAAAATGGCACAGCGAGACCCTACATAAAGTGTCTAAAATGAACATCGCTCACTTAAGGTGTATAAGTGAAACATGGTGCCAACTTTAGGGGGCCACCGATGGGTAAGGCCTTTAATTTTTTATATTAATAAATTATAATGGAGAAGGATTAAAAAAGTTAAGTAAATTAAATAAAAAATGAATTTAGTTTGGTTTAAAAATATATTTGTTATTAATGGTTTGATTTAAAAATATTTATGTTGTTTATAATTTAGTTTTAAAATATCTTATTATTAATAGTTTGGTCTTACAATGATCTCGTCATTAATAATTTAGTCAATAAATGTCTTTGTCATGAATAGTTTGATTTAAGAATGTCATTATTATTTTCGAGTCAAAAATACTATTTTTCTAAGGGGTTATTTGGCAGAGTGTATAAAAATAATGTTAAATGTAGTATATTAGTAATGCTTGTATTAGTTATGCTTGCATTAATTATGCCTGCATTATTTGGTTTGGTGTATTAAAAATAACATGCATTACATAAAAGTATATATAGCTTACATAAATCTGATAGTGTAAGAAGCAAATTACATCCTATCCCTGCTCTTTTCTAATTTACAAAAATTTCCTAAAATATGAGTCATCCGGATACATCCCAATATGCGTGATACATAACAATTGATACATTAATTAACTGTTCTTTTACGATTAAAATGGAAACAAATCAAAAGTATTAATATGAAATCCACAAATCACGTAAATCACACAAATCACGTTGATGGCAATCTCTCCCAAGTAATAACAACTCCAAACTATTCAAAATTCAATTTTTTTTCTCTCATTTCTCTCTCAAATCGTCCCAGATTAAAAAAAATTGAAAAAATTATCTAGTAAATGATGAATGTATTTATTTTGTTGAGACATTCAAGAATATGGGAAAGCGATGCGAGTTATGAACGATTCAAAAGTGATGGAATAGTTATTGGACAAACAATTTCTTTTGTGAATCTCAAATCTGCCATTAGCAGCGGAAGACAATTCAATGTCTTTTGTCGAAAGCAGTACGAGATCTGTTTGATGTTTCATAATCATCTCGCCTGGATTCAAATTTCAAATTTCTTCAAGCAAATCATCCAATTTTCTTTCAATTTTCATTCAAAATTTTCGCAAAATTGGAGAAGATACATCATGAATATCTCGATTTTACTGAGAAATTCAGAAATCATTTTTTTGAGATGAACGAATCCCAAATCGACCAAAATCCTTTCAATTTTGATTCAAATTGGACAAAAATCTGAGCTGATACATTATGCATATCTCAATTTTGTTAAGACATTCAGAAATATGAGAAAGTGAGGTGAGGTGTGAACGACAAAGAAGTGATGGAATTACTGTTTGACCAAATATTTCTTTTGTGAATCTCAAATTAGCCTACCAGATACATTAGAGAAGTAAAGATTATTCGTAAAGTGTTTGGTTTTAGATCGATACATTACTGTTTGATAGTTATTAAGTATCAGATACATGTAGTGTTAGTTTGTATGGATGTATCCTTGCCAAAGAATGTGTATTTAGCAGTAATTTGTATGAATGTATCATGACCATTAATGTGTATAAGATACGTGTGATATACATTAGTCATTAATATGTATCAGATACATGTGGTATTAATTTGAATGTATAATTTCTTATCAATAAAGTGGGCATGATATATTACTATTTATCTATCCTAGTATGTTTGTGAAGTACTGTAGCTTATTTGTGAGTGATACATGAGATAGTGTTGATTCATAAATCAAAATAACAAATCCATACATGAGACGGTGTTGATACATAGCATCTAATTCATAAGATTCTTTTTTGTTATGCTTAAAAAGGAAAAGAAACATAAAATTAAATAACAAATTCGTAAATCACGCAATCATGCTGTTGTCCCCTGCTAATCAATCTTTCAATTTTGATTCAAATTGGACAAAAATCTGAGTCGATGCATTATGAATATCTCAATTTCGTTAAGATATTCAGAAATCTGATAAAGTGAGGTGAGGTATGAACGATACAAAAGTGATGAAATTGTTGTTGGACAAAGTATTTCTTTTGTGAATCTCAAATTAGCCTACCAGATACATTAGAGAAGTAAAGATTGCTCGTAAAGTGTTTGGTTTAGATCGATACATTATTTTGTGGTAGTTATTGAGTTTCATATACATGTGGAGTTAGTTTGTATGAATTTTACCACACAAGTTTAGATATGAAACGAGTAATGTTTATGTAAATGAAAAATATTTTACCACACATGTTTAGCTATAAAAATAGTAGGGTTTATGTATCACGAATATAATTTGGTAATGTGTACATATACATATCCTTCTAAATTTGAATACGGTAGAAGATACATAGCAACACCTGATACATGATAAATGATATATTTGGTAGAATTTTTGTATCAAGTATCAATACTAATTAAGGTTATGTATCAAAACTAATATTTGAACATGATACATTGTGCATGATAAAAATGTAATGTATCGTAATGTTGAAACGAATGCATTATACATTAGTTTAAGAAACAAAATCAACAAGATACATTAAAAATCTAAACCCATATATATCAAAAAGGATGAACAACAAAAAATCAAAAAAAAATCAACAATTTGTTCTACTGAAAGCAAAAAAAATGACGAAGAAATCCTCCTACACTTTCTCCTTTACTCTGTATCAACTCCCGTATCTTTTTTTCACTGTCAACAATGGCGCCACCGATGGATCTAGATCCAAAACCCTTACCAGAGCCACTGCCATCTCGACCTTTTCCCCCCTTTTTTGAGCATTTTTTCCACAATCATTTTAGAAGTCGAAGATGTATCCTTCTCGAACTAATTGTGTAAGCCCAATACTGAAAGATCAACCTTCATCCATACGTATTAGCAATTTTTTAAGATGAAAAAACTATAAAAAAAATTAAAAAATCAAAAACTTAAGTGATGGAAAGAGATCTACCTCTTGAATAACTTGAAATCATTAACTGGAAAGAGAAAAGATTTGATATTCAAAAATGGACTAATGGAGGTAACTGTGGAGAGATTTGTGGCGTGTAAAAAGGAAGGAAAATCTTGGGTATGTGATTTCAAATTGATGTATCCGGAAAAGGGGATGATGGGAGCTAAAGAAGAGATTTTTGATATTTTTTGAAACGGTAGGGAAAATAAGAAAATCTGGTAAAAAAGGGTGTGTAATTAGGTAATTTTTCCTAAAAGTATTTATTTAGAAAGATATCCTCCACAATTTATATATTGTAACAATATATTGAGTGTTTTCATTTCTTGTATCAATGTTTTTAACTGTCTTTTTTTATGTTATATATTTGTATCATTGTATTTGAGTATTTCTACTTCTTGTGGTATGTTTTAAATGTATTTGTTTCTTTTTATACATGATATCAATGTATTTGAGTGAATATATGGTGTATTCATCACCAAAGTTTATATATCTATACATATATATATTTGGAGAAGCTATTGATACTCAGGGCCGGAGCTAGCTTTGAGTCAGGAGGTTCATCCGAATCCCCTCCGACAAAAAATTATACTATTTGTTCATGATTAAATTATTTTTCATGTATATAAAGTAGATGTTGAACCTCCTTCAACGAGTTCGTGTGCTTACTTCTTCAGATTTGAACCGTCTTAGTAAAAATTATGATTCTATCATTGCTAACACTATATTAAACCATTAATTTTTCTTTCATATAGAAAGTGAATTTGAGTAATATTCAATTGTATCTTGTTATTATATCAATGTATTCAAGTATACTATTTATTGTTATATATTATATCAATGTATTTGAATGTTTCTACGTCTTATGTCAATGTATTGAACTATATTTGTTTCTTGTTATACATTATATCAGTGTATATGAGTGTTTTTGTAATGACCCTCCAGGTCATTTTTGTGTTAATGTCTTCTTTCCGTCGTTTAGAGCATTCATGTAGCGACCCCAAGTCATTTATGACTTACTGGCACTGACCGTTCGGTAGCCTGGTAATTCGTTTGGGTTTTATGCCTGTTTTTTTGTTTTGGAGCTTTTGAAACTTGTTGATTTCGGTCATAACCTCAGGTAAACGACCTTAGAATGGGATTTTGACGATTCCATCAACTCTGGAGCGACCAAATTAGGCTAGAAGCATGGTTAGCCCGAGTCCCGTGGCTTCTGGTGTGACTTTAGGGCCATTTAGCGTTTTAGCCTTTGAAATTTGGTTCAAGGTTGACTTTGGTCAACATCCTTGGTAAATGTGAGCCTCGGATGAGAATTTTCTCAGCGCTGTTAGTTTCGGAATGCCGAGTTTGGTCTAGAATGACCCTTCGTGCACTTCCCGGGGTTTTCGATCTAATTTCGAGGCCCTTTGTGGAACTTGGCTAAAATGACACTTTGGGTGTGGGACCCACTTTTTATCGAAACGACCTCGTATGGAAATTCTGACTGCGCCATTAAGTCCAGAATGTCGAATTTGATGGGGTAGCATATCTCTTTTGTGTGCACGGGATTCCGAACGAATTTCGAGCACCCCGTCAGAGTTTTTGGGAAAGACAAAGTTTAGCTGGTTAAGCAGCTGAAGCTGCAGACCCATTCCTTAGCCGCATTTACGGAGGTCTGAGTCTTTCTTCTCCGTGTTCGCGGATAGGGCTCCGCGTTTGCGGAGGTCTGGGGAATCTTTCTCTCTGCGTTCGCGGAGGTATGTTTGTTTTTCCTCTTCGTCCGCAGAGGTTTTTAGTGGTTGGCAATTAGTTTAAAAGGGGCAGTCGGGTTCATTGTTGTGGGAACTTTGAAAATTGATATCTTTCTAGTTTTTAATCGGTTTTTGGTGATTCAAAGTGTCAGGTGTTCAGAATTGCGTAGGCTTCGTGGGTTATTGCTTGGATAGCGTTGGGTAACCTTCGATTCTCGTGAATTTGAGGCGTAAGTGGCTGCCATAGGCTTATTGTGTAAAGTTTTGCATGTTTTGTTTTCTTGGGTTGTCGGCTGTTCCGAGCCTCGAGAGGTGTTCCATTTTAGAACACAAGCTCGGGGGAGGGTTTGAGACCTTTTCACGAAGTCAATTCTGAGATTTCCAGAGCAGGTCCCACATTTCGCGATTTTGACTCCAAAATTGGTCCATCTCTAATTTTGATGATTTCAGTGTCTAAACGACCGTTCTGATGCTGCGATTCTATTTTTTATAGCATGGCAACAGTTTGAGACCGTTCGGAAGGGGAAAGCTCCGGCGGAGTGATTTGAAGTGCGCGCGGTCGGCCTTCTGGTAGGTTATGGCTTCCCTTATTTTTAGATTGAGCTGGATTGTGTGAATGCATGCTGATTTGTGTGAATTTGGGGTGGGTTCTAGTATTTCTTCTCTTCATCTAAGAAATCTCGTTTTATGCTTGATTTTTGGGCTGTTTTGGGGGTAGTATCATTTTATCGGAAGGGTTGTTTAGGTGTTGATGCATGTGGTTTATCTGGTTGGTTGTTTATTTATGTTGGAGCATGTTTCTGGCCTTAGTCTAGGTTAGACTAGTTTTACCTTAGACCCATGCACCTGTTTGACACTGGTATGTATCCGACGTCGATTCGGATGGACTAGGTCCTTGTAGACCGGAATAGCAGGAGCCTAGCTTTGGCTTTGTATTGTTGTGATCTTCTAGCTCTTCCCCATTTCTGTGGTGCCGATGTGTCATTAGAGGCGTGGTGTTTTCTCGAGATTTTGGTTGTTTCGAGATCGATTCTGTGGTGATGTGATCGGTGGTGGATGGCGATCCATATTGGGTTGGTACTTGAGATCCTCTACGGAGTTGATATGCCCCGTGCACTCGTCTGGATAGGACAGGATCCCCGGAGTGTTAGCTGGCTCACTCGTCTGGCTGGGACAGGGCCCCCAGAGTGTTATTCGGCTGGGCAATTGGATATGAGTTATTTGAGGTCATCTTCGGAGTTGACACACCCCGCACACTTGTCTAGTTGGGACAGGGCCCCCGGAGTGTTAGCTGATTGGGCGATTGGATATTCGGACCTTTGCAGGAGTCGTTATGCCCCTTGGCACTCTGCTGGCTAGGGTAGGGCCCCCCAGAGTTGCCATCAGGATGGGCGGCCCGATTTGGAAGTTAGACTTTTGACTAGTTGGAGTTGGATGATTGTTTCGGTTGAGTTGGTTGGTGGTTTCGGTTTGCAGTTGGGTTTCCCTTCGGTCTTGTATATTTAGCTTTTTCGTGTACCTGTCGGGCTTATGGGGGTCTGTTCGGATTTTGTTTGTCTGTGCTTGAGTGTACTTTCTGGGTCTTATGGGGGGCCCAGTTATGTTTAGTTTAGATATTCTTAGATTTTCTATCGGCTAGTTTTGTGCTTTTTTCCTTTGACCTCTGTTACTGTAGATTCTATCCTTTTAGTCTGTTTTTACCCTTCTTGCTCAGTCGACCTATGATGCCTACTAGGTACATGTTGTATTGGTACTCATGCTACACTCTTCATCTGTTTTCGTGATGCAGGTCCGAGCACCAGTTATCAGCGTTGAGGTCGAGCCTGCTGCAGTCTGTTGCGGAGACGAGGGTGAGCACTTGGCATTCTGGGATTACCCATCTCCTTCTGTATATATATTTTGGCTTGTCTTTAGCTTTTGAGACAGTCTGGTTTCTGTGGTCCACTTTTGGAACTTGTACTCTTTTAGTAGCTCTGTACTTGTGACTTTTAGGTTTTGGGAGGTATCTTTTATTGTATATAGCTTTTGGGTTCGCTTTCACCTTTCCCTTATGTGTTCCTCTTATTTATGCTTTCGCTTAGTTGAGGCTAGTTTCCACCCTCAGTCCCATTATTGTCAAGTTCTGGGACAGGGTTTGGCTTGCCTACTGACAAGTTGGTAGACGCTATCATGACTCGAGAAATCGGGTCGTGATAAGTTGGTATCAGAGCCCAGGTTCGTCAGTCTCACTTGTACAGAGCTAGCATCTAGTAGAGTCTTACGGATTTGCACGGAGACGTCCATGATTTATCTTCGGGAGGATATAGGATGTCCTTAGGAGGTTTTCCTGTTTTGTATCATTTTCGTGCGCTTTTGTCCGATTGGTTTTATGAAATCTTACTTGTTTCACTCTGTCGCTAGATGGCTGGCACGCGCGGTAGAGCGCCTGGGGGTGATGCACCCGGGCTCGCGGATAGTACCCCACCTAGGGGTAGAGGCCGACCCCCAAGTCGAGCTAGGGCTGCGGCACTAGCCCAAGAGAGAGTGAGGACTCCTGAGCAGGAGACAGAGCCTCAGATAGACCAGATTCCTCCTCAGTCGGTGGGGCAGGGACCAGCCCAGCCACCCCCCGCACCAGCTGCCGCCCCTGACCTTCAGGTTATGCTCGCGCAGATACTAGCAGTGATAGGGGGTATTCAGTAGCAGCAGCTTCTAGAGCCAGCTCCGGTGTCGCAGGGTCAGCCTGCAGCAGCGGCCCTAGAGGTTCAACAGCCGCCAGCACCGACCACTGTTCAGCCGAATGTCTTAGATGGGGTCATACCACTAAGTGAGCAGAAGATGCTCGGGGTCTTTCTGAGATTGTCACCGTCGAGGTTTTCTGGGGCTATTGGGGAGGACGCCCATAAGTTTATTACCTCCTACCAGGAGAGATTGCACGCTTTGGGTTAGTGGAGTCGAGAGGAGCTGACTTCACCGCTTATCAGTTGGATGGACCGGCCAGGCAGATGTGGCGTTCTTTCATGGAGACCAGGCCAACTGGGTCCCCACCGGTGACGTGGACAGAGTTTTCTGACACCTTCTTCACTAGATTTATTCCATGGATTGTCAGAGATCGGCTTCGTGATGAGTTCTCGAGGTTGGAGCAGGGCTCTATGATAGTATCTGAATATGAGGCTAGATTCCATGAGTTATCCTGTCATACCACCATGATCTTGCCCACGGAGGAGGAGAGAGTCAGATGCTTCGTTAGAGGTTTGAGGTTGTCGCTGTGTATTGAGTCGCAGTCTATGGTATCAGTGGGCCACTCTTTTCTGGATGTAGCAGACCATGCCCACACACTCGAGCAGCTCCGTCACGAGGCCCAAGGAGGCAGCGGTAAGAGGGCCAGGCAGGATGATCATTTTAGTGGGCCTCGTCCTAGGCCTAGAGTTACTCAGGATCGGGTCCATCAGAGGTTCCAGCCGGGTCAGCCCAGTCGCCCATTTTAGGCATTATTGCAGATATCGGAGGGTGATCAGCATCGTCAAGGTGGTTATAGTGCCGGTTTGAGTAGGGGACGAGAAGGCATTCAGATGGGATTCTCAGGTCGAGATGGTCGGCCTCCAGTTGTGAGCAGATCATCGCAGGGTTATTTTACTTGTGGGGGGCTTGATCACTGGTCCAGGGAGTGCCCTATCTCCAGACCAGCCTTACCAGCTCCTCAAGTAGCGAGACCGGTAGCAGCAGTAGTACCTTCAGCTAGGTGAGGAGGACAATATCAGAGTGTTCGGGGAGGTCCCCGAGGAGGCAGAACAGGTGGCAGGGTGGATGCACGGGGTAGAGGCGCCCAAGGCCATTTCAATGCATCTCTAGCCAGAGCAGAGGCTGAGGCATCGGATGATGTGATCACAGGTATGGTTCTCTTATGCCATCAGTCCGCTTCAGCTTTATTTTATCCTGGTTCTACCTATTCGTATGTGTCTGCTTATTATGCTCCTCAGTTGGGGGTAAGTCAAGAGCCCTTAGTGGTACCGTTGCGTGTTTCGACCCCTATAGGTGATTCTTTAAATGTGGGTTAGGTTTGTAGATCTTGTGTGGGGACTATTCAAGGGCAGGACACTCGAGCGGATCTTATTAAACTTAGTATGCTAGATCTTGACTTGATTCTGGTTATGGACTGGTTATCCCTTCACTGAGCGGTCTTGGATTGCTATGCCAAGATCATTACTTTAGCCATGCCTGGTATTCTGTTGGTGGTGTGCCAGGGTTCTTGTAGTCGCACGCCGGTTGGGGTGATTTCGTATGTTCAGGCTTGGAGGCTAGTGACTAGAGGATGCTTGACTTATTTGGCATATGTTAGAGATGTTAGTAGGGAGGACCCTATCATTGATTCCATGCCTATAGTCGGAGAGTATGCAGATGTGTTTCCTGCCGACCTTCCTGGCCTACCCCCGAATCGAGATATCGACTTTGCCATTGATTTGGAGTCGGGTACTCGTCCTATTTCCATCCCACTGTATCGTATGGCCCCTACAGAGCTCAAGGAGCTCAGTGTTCAACTTCAAGATCTCTTGGGTAAGGGGTTCATTCGGTTTAGTGTATCGTCTTAGGGTGCCCCGGTCCTGTTTGTGAAGAAGAAGAATGCTACTATGCGATGTGTATTGATTACAGGCAGTTGAATAAGGTGACGGTGAAAAACCGTTACCCCATGCCTCGTATTAATGATCTGTTCGACCAGCTTCAGGGTGCCGCAGTGTTTTCTAAGATTGACTTGAGATTCGGCTACCATCAGTTGAGGATTAAAGCAGCGAACATCCCTTAGACGGCATTTAGGACTCGTTATGGCCATTTTGAGTTCCTAGGGATGTCTTTTGGGTTGACTAATGCCCCTGCCGCCTTCATGGACTTGATGACTCATGTATTTAGGCCGTATCTGGACTCCTTTGTCATAGTCTTCATTGATGATATCTTGGTGTACTCGCGGAGCCATAGCGAGCATGAGCAGCATGTGAGGATAGTGCTCCAGACTTTGAGAAATCACCGACTTTTTGCCAAGTTCTCAAAGTGCGAGTTCTGGCTTGAGTCCGTAGCATTCTTAGGGCACGTGGTGTCCAAGGATGGCATTATGGTGGATCTGGTGAAGATTGAGGTTATCCGTGATCGGGCTAGACCCACCTCTATGACTGAGATTCAGAGCTTCGTCGGATTGGCAGGGTACTATAGGTGTTTTACTGAGGGTTTTTCTTCTATAGCAGTGCCTTTGACTCGATTGACTAGCTAGGATATTCCCTTTGTGTGGTCGAAGGAGTGTGAGAGGAGCTTTCTGAGGCTTAAGGAGTTGCTTACCACCGCTCTTATATTGACTCTTCCAGCTGAGGGTGAGGGCTTCACGGTTTATTGTGACGCATCCGGCATTAGTTTGGGTTGTGTTTTGATGCATCAAAGCTGAGTTATTGCTTATGCGTCAAGGCAGCTTAAGCTGCATGAGCGCAACTACTCCACTCATGACTTGGAGTTGGCAGCGGTAGTTTTCACGCTTAAGATCTGGAGACATTACTTATACGAAGTTCATTGTTAGATCTACACTAATCACATGAGCCTTCAGTACATTATGACCCAGAGGGAACTTAATTCGAGGTAGCGCCGTTGGATTGAGCTCCTGAAGGACTATGATCTCTCTATTCTCTACCATCCAGGCAAGGTGAATATGGTAGCGGACGCCTTGAGCTGAAAGGCAGTGAGTATGGGTAGTCTAGCCTTCCTTTTTGTTTGGGGGCGACCCTTGGCTTTGGACATCCAGTCCCTTGTCAACCAGATGATCAGGCTTGATGTTACAAATACCAGTCGGGTGTTAGCCTATGTGGGAGTTCAGTCATCCCTGCTAGATCAGATCTGTGGTCGTCAGTTTGAAGATGAGTCTTTGGTGGAACTCAGAGATAGAGTATTGACAGGTGATGCCGGACAGGCTACTTTAGATTCAGATGGGGTGTTGAGGTTTGCCGACCGGATTTGTATTTCGAGAGTTAGGGATTTGATTCAGTTGATCCTTAGCGAGGCCTATGACTCCAAGTATTCTATCCATCCGGGCACCGCTAAGATGTATCGTGATTTGAGGCAGCATTACTAGTGGAGCAGTATGAGGAGGGACATCTCAGATTATGTGTCATGTTGCTTGTGTTGTCAGCAGGTGAAGGCTGAGCATTTGAGGCGTGTAGGTGAGTTGTAGAGATTACCCATTCCTGAGTGGAAGTGGGCGTATCACCATGGATTTCATTGTGGGCTTGCCTCGGACTTCTAGGGGTGTTGACAGTATTTGGGTCATTGTAGATCGATTGACCAAGTCAGCACACTTCCTTCCAGTTCATACTTCCTTCAGTGCTAAGAGGCTAGCTCATATCTACATTTGGGAGGGGTTCGTCTTCATGGTGTGAATGTTTCTATCATTTCAGACTTGGTTCACAGTTCACTTCCAGCTTTTGGAGAGTATTTCAGGTGGAGTTGGGCACCCGTGTCAATCTTAGCACAACATTCCACCCCAGGCTGATGGCCAGTCAGAGCGTACTATTCAGGTCCTTGAGGATATGCTGCAGGCCTGTGTCTTGGACTTTAAGGGTCAGTGGGACCAATTTTTACCTTTGGCGGAGTTTGCGTACAACAACAGCTACCACTCTAGCATTTAGATGGCCCCGTTTGAGGCCTTATATGGCAGGCATTGTCGCACTCCAGTTGGTTGGTTTGAGTCTACGGAGCCTAGGCTGCTTGTTACAGATTTGTTTCAGGAGGCCTTAGTGCATGTGAGGATGATTCAGGATCGGCTCAAGACGACTCAAAGTAGATACCAGAGTTATGCGGATCGTAGACGTCGACCATTGAGATTTGCTGTTGGTGAAAATGTATTCCTCCGAGTATCGCCCATGAAGGGTGTGATGAGATTGGGAGGCGGGGCAAGCTTAGCCCTAGGTACATTGGGCCTTTTGAGATTTTGAGGTCAGTTGGTGATTTGGCCTATGAGTTAGCCTTACCTCCAGCATTCTCAGCTATTCATCCAGTTTTTCATGTTTTGATATTGCGCCAGTATGTTCCAAATGAGTCTCATGTGATCCAGTATGATGCAGTTGAGTTGGATGACCGCCTGACCTATGTCGAGGAGCCAGTTGCTATTTTGGCCAGAGATGTGAGACAACTGAGGTCTAGAGTCATTCCTGTGGTTAAGGTTCGTTGGAGACATCGTCCAGTCGAGGAGTCTACCTGGGAGACCGAGCGGGAGGTGCGGGAGCAGTTCCCCAGCTTATTTGAGCCCTCAGGTACTTCTTGACTCTTACTTTCGCAGATGAAAGTCCTTTTAGTAGTGGATGTTGTAATGACCCTCCAAGTCATTTTTGTGTTAATGCCTTCTTTTTGTCGTTTAAAGTGTTCTTGTAGCGACCTCAAGTCATTTATGACTTGCTGGCACTGACTGTTCGGTAGCTTGGTCGTTCGTTTGGGTTTTATGCCCGTTTCCCTGTTTTGGAGCTTTTGAAACTTGAAAAGTTAATTTTGGTCATAAACTCAGGTAAACGACCTTAGAATGGGATTCTGACGGCTCCATCAGCTCCGGAGCAGCCAAACTAGGTTAGAAGCATGGTTGGCCCGAGTCCCGAAGCTTTCGGTGTGACTTTAGGGCCATTTGGCGCTTTAGCCTTTAAAATTTGGCTCAAGGTTGACTTTGGTCAACATCCTTGGTAAACGCGCTCGGATTAGAATTTTGTCAGCGTGATTAGTTTTGAAATGCCAAGTTTTGTCTAGAATAACCTTTTGTACGCTTCCCAAGTTTTTTGATCTAATTCTGAGGTCCTTTGTGAAACTTGGCTAAAATGGTGCTTTGGGTGTGGGACCCACTTTTTGTCGAAACGACCTCGTATTGAAATTCCGACTGCGTCATTGAGTCCTAAACGCCGAATTTGATGGGGTAGAATATCTCGTTTGCATGCACGGGGTTCCGAACGAATTCTGAGCACCCCGTCGAAGTTTTTGGGAAAGGCAAAGTTTCGCTGGTGCAGCAGCTGAAGCTGTAGACCCATTCCTTCTCCGCATTCACAAAGGTCTGAGTCTTTCTTCTCCGTGTTCACGGATAGGGCTCCGCGTTCACGGAGGTCTGGGGAATCTTTCTCTCCGAGTTCGCGGGCCCCTAGCCATGTTTGTGGAGGTATGTTTGTTTTCCCTTCGCGTTCTCGAAGGTCTTTAGTGGCTGGCAATTAGTTTAAAAGGGGTAGTCGGGTTCATTGTTGTGGGAAGTTGAAAAAATTATATCTTTCTCATTTTTAGTCAGTTTTCGGTGATTCAAAGTCCAGGTGTTCAGAATTGCGTAGGCTTCGTGGATTATTGCTCGAATAGTGTTGGGTGACCTTTGATTCTCGGGAATTTGAGGCATAAGTGGCTGTCAAAGGCTTATTGTGTAAAGTTTTGCATGTTTTGTTTTCTTGGGTTGACGACTGTTTCGAGCCCCGAGCGGTGTTCCATTTTGGAACACAAGCTCGAGGGAGGGTTTGGGACACCTTTTCACAGAGTCAATTCCGGGTTTCTGGAACGGGTCCCATATTTCTCAATTTTGACTCCAAAATTGGTCTGTGTTCGATTTTGATGATTTTAGTGTCTAAACGACCATTTTGGTGTTGTGATTCTATTTTTGATAGCGTGGCAGCAATCTGAGGCCGTTCGGATGGGAAAAGCTCCAGGAGAATGATTTGGAGCACGCGCAGTCAGCCTTCTGGTAGGTTACAGCTTCCCTTCTTTTTAGATTGAGCTGGATTGTGTGAATGCATGCTGATTTGTGTGAATCTGGGGTGGGGTTCTAGTATATTTTCTCTTCATCTCAGAAATCTTATTTTAGGCTTGATTTTCGGGTTGTTTTAGGGGCAGTATCATGCTATCGGAGGGGTTGTTTGGGTGTTGATGCATGTGGTTTATCTGGTTGGTTGTTTATTTATGTTGGAGCATGTTTCAGGCCTTAGTCTAGGTTAGACTAGTTTTTCCTTAGACCCATGAACCTGTTTGACTCTGGTATGTATCCGACGTCGATTCAGATGGACTAGGTCCTTGTAGACCAGAATAACAGAATTAGGTATGATAGTATAAGCCTAACTTTGGCTTTGTATTGTTGTGATCTTCTGGCTTCTCTCCCCATTTTTGTGGCACCAATTTGTTGTCAGAGGAGTGGTGTTTTCCCGAGATTTTAGGTATTTCGAGATCGATTTTGTGGTGATGTGGTTGGTGGTGGACGTTGATCCATATTGGGTTGGTAGTTGAGATCCTCTATGGAGTTGATATTCCCCATGCACTCATCTGGCTGAGACAGGGCCCCGGAGTGTTTGTTGGCTCACTCGTCTGGTTGGGACAGGGCCCCCAGAGTGTTCACCGGCTGGGCAATTGGATATAAGTTATTTGAGGTCCTCTTCGGAGTTGACACGCTCTGCGCACTCGTCTGGCTGGGACAGGGCCTCCGAAGTGTTAGCTGATTGGGCGATTGGATATTAGGGCCTTTGGGGGAGTCATTATGCCCCTTGGCACTCTGCTGTCTAGGGTAGGGCCCCCCGGAGTTGCCATCAGGATGGGCGGCCCGATTTGGAAGTCAGACTTTTGACTAGGTTGGAGTTGGCTGATTGTTTCGGTTGAGTTGGTTGGTGGTTTCGGTTTGCAGTTGGGTTTTCCTTCGGTCTTGTAGATTTAGCTTTTTCGTGTACCTGTCGGGCTTATGGGGGTCTGTTTGGATTTTTTTTGTCTGTGCTTGAGTGTACCTTCTGGTTCTTATAGGGGGCCCAGCTAAGTTTAGTTTAGATATTCTTAGATTTGCTATCGGCTAGTTTTGTGCTTTTTTCCTTTGACCTCTGTTACTGTAGATTCTATCCTTTTAGTCTGTTTTTACCCTTCTTGCTCAGTCGGCCTATGATGCCTACTGGGTACATGTTGTATTGGTACTCATGCTACACTCTTCATCTGTTTTCGTGATGCAGGTCCGAGCACCAGTTATCAGCGTTGAGGTCGAGCTTGCTGCAGTCTGTTGCGGAGGCGAGGGTGAGCACTTGGCATTCTGGGATTACCCATCTTCTTCTGTATTTATATTTTGGCTTGTCTTTAGCTTTTGAGACAGTCTGGTTTCTGTGGTCCACTTTTGGGACTTGTACTCTTTTAGTAGCTCTGTACTTGTGACTTTCAGGTTTTGGGAGGTATCTTTTATTGTATATAGCTTTTGGGTTCGCTTTCGCCTTTCCCTTATGTGTTCCTCTTATTTATGCTTTCGCTTAGTTGAGGCTAGTTTCCACCCTCAGTCCCATTACTGTCAAGTTCCAGGACAGGGTTTTGCTTGCCTACTGGTGGGTTGGTAGGCGCCATCATGACTCGAGAAATCGGGTCGTGACAGTTTTCACTTTTTGTATCAATGTATTCAAGTGTATCTATTTCTTGTTATACGGTGTATCAATATATTTGAATGTTTATATAGTGTATTCATTAGTAATATTTATATAATATTCATATATATGACACATATGACTATGGATGAATTTAGGAGAGGTAGAGGTAGACCAAAAAAGTATTTGAGAGAGGTAATTAGACATGATATGACACAGTTGCAGCTCACCAAGGACATGGCCTTAGATAGAAAGGTGTGGAGGATGCATATTAGAGTAGAAAGGTAGTAGGTATGAGGGTGTCCATACTAGTAGGTAGGAGTGTATTGACTTGTTGTTCATTCTAGTAGTCATAGTATTACTCTTGTTTCTTGTTCTTCGATTTTTATTATTATATGTTGTTTCATGTAGTTTGATTATAGTATTATTTTTTTGTAGTATTATTATGCTACTGTCTGTTGTTTTCGTTATCTCTATTACTTTTTTTTCCAGATTATTTTAATCTTGAGTTGAGGGTCTATCGAAAATAATCGTTCTACTTCTGAGATAAACGTTGGATTTACGTTCACTATACCTTCCCCGAACCTCACTTTGTAACCAATACTAGGTGTGTTGTTGTTTATTTTGTAGGTGTATATTATATTTTAATGGCTTAACCCATCGAGGGCTGATCTTGGGTGTATTTGTATGCTCAGGAACTAAATAATAGCCACGCTTTAGCTTAGTTTGGGGACAAATTCATGAGTTTTGTTTGTATCGAGTCGTGTTAATTCATTTGAACTAACCAAGATGATTAGGATATGTAGGTGATGAAAAATGAGGAAAAATGGCATACAAGCGACAACACGTAAAGTAAGAGCGGGTCCAAGCGTAAGAGCACAAAGATGGGATGTAAAGATAGCACTAGAAAGTAAAAATAGAAGAGGAGCCCAGCTCTGTATCCTCTCCGCGTCGCGGAGAGGGAATTAATTATTCGAACGATTGATGAAGTTGAGACAGAAGAGTATGTATCCTCTCCGCATCGCAGAGAGGAAAAGTTGCACTGAAGCTGAAATTGACAAGCTCCTCCGCATCGCGCACCTATGTTCAAACTTTTAGCAAACTTTTCCTAATTATAAATAGGGTCGGATTTTGTTATTTTATTTTTATTCTTTTTCTGGGGTTTTGAAGGACAACGGCTTTGGGAGATATTTCATCAGTTCATAGGGTTTATTCCTAAACTTTCTTTAATTCGACTTCTCTTATGTTAAGTAAATATTTTATGATTGAGAATCGTAGCATGAGTAGCTAAATTCCCTAGTTCTAGGGTTGTGGCTACATGATGATTGTATTTTATTGAATTTGAATGGATGAATGTTGGTTATCATATGAATCTCTCTTTTATTCTTTATTTAGTATTTAGTGACTGTCCATTATTGAAATAAATATATTATCCAAATTGAACTTGGAGGAGGAATAAGAGGATAGAGCGTGGAACAAAAGGAGTATGATCTTCTCTAGTATTAGGGTTGATTTGTATCTAGGATAGGGATATACCTAGAGACCATACTTGGTTAATAGACAGGATGAAAACTTAATGCTCAGTAATTGGTTTAGTTTATCCCCGCTCAACGATGTAGTTAGGCTGCCAATTATTGTAGGCAATTAGAGGTTGGGAGACCATGATAACACTTTTAACCCTGTAACCATTGATTCGGTAACCGATTGACGTCCATTTAAAGAAGATAAAATGCATGAATCCGTAGGCATGCTGCAGCCCAGGAATTTCCCAAGTCATTGTTTGAAATCCAAATCGAAATTGAATCACAGTATTTGCTTTCTTATTTAGTCAACCAATACTTTAGAATAATACATCACTCTTCTGGAAAGCACTTGCATAACTGGAGGTAATTGGATAAAATTAAAGACAACTTAATCTTGAGTCTCTGAGGGTTCGACATTGGGTTCTGAAAAGAGCTACTTTATTACTTGTACGATCACATATACTTGCGTGTGCAATTGGGACGCAACAAGTTTTTGGCACCGTTGCTGGGGACTTTAGAATTAGGAAGTATTTGATTTATCTAATTTTTGAAGTTATTGTTCAAGTGTTGACAACTTGATCTTAGCTACTGTTATTGCAGGTAGTGTTAGGACTTCAAACTGGAAGACGAGCAGGATTTAGTAGAGCCATTAGCTGAACCGGAGAGATTTGTTCATTACAGGAGAAGGCAAAGACGTTTGACTTATCCTGTTCCTCAAGTAGCGAGTGAACCTGTAACACCGGTAGGTAGGGTTGAACAAGCTGCACCTATAGTTATGGCAGACATGAAAGTACGAGAAGTGGCAGTTCCAAGCACAACCAGTGTCACTTCTTGTATTCAGAAACCTAAAGCTGGTGGTAGGTTCGAATTAAAGCAGAGCATGGTGCACTATTGCACATGAATGGGCAGTTTACTGGATTATCACATGAGGACCTACAAGTGCACATACAGAATTTTCTGGAAATCAGTGATACATACATTCGAACTGGAGTGAATCCGTATTATGTGAGACTCACACTATTCCCTTTCGACTCTCTATTAGGGGAAGCGAAAAGGTGGTTAAATTCTGAGCCAGTGAACTCTATCACGTCGTGGAACGATCTTGCCCGCAAGTTTCTGATAAGGTTTTTTCCATCTGGGAAAACAGCCAAGTTGAGGAGCGAGATACTAAGTTTTCGTCTGAAAGGAGGAGAAAACTTGTACCAGGCGTGAGACAAGTTTAAATCTCTGTTATTGAGCTGTCCACATCATCATCAAACTAACGAAGTGTTGGTCCATACCTTCATTGAGGGCTTGGAACCAAACACAAAGATTTTACTTGATTCAGCTGCAGGTGGACAAGCTTTGGAGAAGACCTATGCTGAATTGTTCACTCTGCTGAACAGAATTTCACAAGGTAACCTCGAGTGGAATGGAGGAGGAGCTAAACTTGTAGTGCAAAAGACTGTTGGGATGTTGGAAGTGGATGCAGTTACAGCTTTAACTGCACAAATTGCTGCTATGCAAAACATGATGAACATTCATTTCAGCAAATTATCCTTGGGACAACAACAGGCCCAGGTTAATGCGGTACAACAACCATAATCATGAGGTGAGATATGTGGAAGTAGTGACCACATTTCAGAGGTATGTGGGGAAAATCCAAATTCTGTTAATTTTGTAGGTAATGCACACCGAGGAGGGAGTCACCAAAATTATGGTAACACCTACAATCCTAGTTGGAGGAACCACCTAAATTTCTCTTGGGAGGAAATCAAAATCAGGTGCAAGGTCAGAATCAATATAGACCTCAAGGTAATGCTTCAGGGTATCAACAACATGGTCACCAGGAAAATCACAATGGTCAGCAAGGAAATATGAGCACTGAAGAGATGCTAAAGAAGATCATGGAGGATCAGGCTAAAGTGAATGCAAACATGGAGAAATTAGCATCTGATTTGAGAAACAATCAACTGGCTACTCAAAATTTAGAGAAGCAGTTTGGGCAATTTGCTAGTGCCCAAAATTCCCGTCCCCAAGAAAGATTGCCTGGGGGTACTGATCCAAATCCTAGGCAATTGAATACAGTGAGTACTCGCAGTGGATTGCAATTGGAGGAATTGACCCCAAAGAAACGAAATGATGAACCGGTAGTTGGAGAGAAGAAGACCAATGTGGGTGAACAGGGTTTACATGAGGAAGTAGGGCAACCAATAGTGAAACCACCTCCGCCATTTCCTCAAAAATTTAAAAAGCAAAATGAGGATGAATGTTTCGGTAAGTTTCTTTCTCTTTTAAAACAAGTTCACATTAATCTGCCTCTTGTTGATGTTTTGCAGGGAATACCAAGGTATGCTAAATATGTGAAGGAGATCGTGGCAAACAAGAGGAGATTAACGGAGTATGAAACAGTGTAACTTACTGAAGAGTGCAGCTCCAGGATCCAAAATAAACTGTCCATCAAACTTAAGGATCCTGGCAGTTTTACTGTTCAGATCACAATAGGGCAAAACATTCATGCCCATGGACTGTGTGATCTAGGAGCCAGTATAAATTGGATGCCAACATCCCTGTACAAGAAATTGGGATTGGGTAGTCCTAAACCCACCACTATTATCTTACAGTTGGCAGACCGATCGGTAGCTTGGCCGGAAGGTGTTGTGGAGGATGTCTTAGTCCAAGTTGTATCATTGATATTCCCTGTTGATTTTGTGGTGCTGAATTTTGAGCTGGATCCTGAGGCACCTTTCATTCTGGGGCGACCATTTTTGGCCACGGGGCGTGCCATGATTGGTGTAGCAGTGGGTCAATTGACTATGAGGGCTCACGACAAAGTTGAGGTGTTCGATGTGTGTAAAGCGCTGAAATTGCCGGTTGTGTACAAAGAGTTATCAGCCATTATAGTAATAGATGAGGTTGCAGAAGCTCACTACATTGCATCTAGAGACCCTTTGGAGCGAGTGTTGATGGGCCATGATATCTATGGTGATGCTGAAGCACTTGAAATGGTGCAGTTTTTAGAGGTGTCCAGCTTGGGCATTTCAAAAGATAACTGGGAGCCTTTAAATAGGGTCTTAGGTCCACCACCCAAGCCCTCAATTGAAGAAACACCAAAGCTCGAATTGAAGACATTACCATCTCATTTGAGGTATGCCTTTCTAGGGGATGCTAAAACTTTACTTGTAATCCTTTCTGTAGATTTGTCTAAATTGCATGTTGAAGCAGTGTTGCAAGTTCTGAGGAGAAGGAAGGCAGCAATTGGCAGGCAGATGTTTGACATTCATGGGATCAGTCTGGCGTTGTGCATGCTCAAGTTATACATGGAAGAAGACCACAAGCCTAGTGCACAACATCAGCGCCGACTGAACCCAATAATGAAGGATGTGGTGAGAAAAGAAGTAATCAAGTGGCTCGATGCAGGGATAGTGTACCCAATATCAAACAACAAGTGGGTAAGCCCAGTGCAGTGTGTGCCCAAGAAAGGGGGCATGATTGTGGTATCTAATGAGAAGAACGAGTTGATTCCCACAAGGACGGTTACTGGATGGCGTATTTGCATGGATTATCGCAAGCTGAATGAGGCCACTAGAAAAGATCATTACCCAGTTCCCTTTGTTGATCAGATGTTAGATAGGCTGGCAAGGCAGGAATATTATTGCTTTCTGGATGGCTACTCGGGGTATAACCAGATTGTAATCGCACCAGAGGATCAAGAGAAGACAACATTTACTTGTCCATATGACACTTATGCTTTTAAGCGTATGCTCTTTGGACTCTGTAATGCACCAGCCACATTCCAGAGATGCATGATGACAATCTTCCATGATATGGTCAAGGATTTTGTGGAAGTGTTTATGGACGACTTCTCAGTATTTGGTGAGTTTTTTGAATTGTGTTTACAACATCTTGACAGGGTCCTTGCTCAATGTGAGGAGACAAATCTGGTGTTGAATTGGGAGAAATGTCATTTCTTAATTCGAGAAGGCATTGTGTTGGGGCACAAAGTCTCAAAAAGAGGTCTTGAAGTTGATAGAGCCAAGATAGAGGTAATTGAAAAGTTACCACCTCCGATCTCAGTGAAAGGAGTCAGAAGCTTTCTTGGGCATGCTGGATTTTATAGGAGATTCATTAAGGATTTCTCTAAGATTGCAAGACCTATGTGCAATTTATTGGAGAAAGAGGTGAAATTTGTTTTTAATGAGAGTTGTTTGAAGGCCTTTGATATGTTAAAGAAGAAGTTGATAGAAGCACCTATTATGGTTGCTCGGAGCTACCTTTTGAGCTTATGTGTGATGCTAGTGACATAGCGGTGGGAACAATGTTGGGTCAAAGAAAGGAGAAGGTATTCCATTCTATTTACTATGCTAGCAAGATTTTGGATGCTGCTCAGTCCAATTAACACAGTCACAGAAAAAGAGATGTTGGCACTGGTGTTTGCTTTTGACAAGTTTCGATCTTATCTGGTAAGTACCAAAATAATTGTATATACTAACCATGCTGCAATCAGGTATTTGTTCAACAAGAAAGACACCAAACCAAGGTTGATTAGATGGGTCCTGCTACTTCAGGAATTTGACTTGGAGATCAAGGATATGAAGGGTACTAAAAATCAAATCGCTGATCACTTGTCAAGATTGGAGGATTCATCGCATGTGAATAGAGGAAGGCAAATCCGTGAAGAGTTTCTTGATGAGCAATTGTTATCCTTAGACATTGCTCAATTGCCATGGTTTGCAGATATTGTGAATTTTATGGTAAGCGATTTGTTTCCACCAGGTGCATCCACACATCAAAAGCGAAAGCTGAGCCATAATGCAAGATTTTACATCTGGGATGAACCGTTCTTATTCAAACAAGGACTGGATCAAGTGGTACGAAGATGTGTAGCAGAAAGTGAAGCTAGGAAGTGTTGGAAAGCTGTCACTTGTCACCATATAGAGGGCACCATAGAGGAGAGCGTACGGCATATAAGGTATTACAGTCTGGTTTCTTTTGGCCAACTTTATTTATAGATGCTGCACTATTTGTGAAGGGATGTGACCAGATTCAAAGAACATGAACTATTTCTAGAAGACATGAGATGCCTTTGAACAACATTCTGGAGGTGGAGATATTCGATGTATGGGGCATTGACTTCATGGGCCATTTTCCAGCATCCAGAGGAAACCACTATATTTTAGTAGCTGTGGACTATGTGTCCAAGTAGGTGGAGGTTGTCGCCTTACCCACCAAAGATGCAAAAGTTGTTGTGAAGTTTGTCAAGAAACACATCTTCACCAAGTTTGGAACTCCTAGAGCTATAATAAGCGATGGTGGGAAGCACTTTATAAACTATTTAGTGAGAAATTTTTTGGCTAAGTAAGAGGTGTGCCATAAGGTAGCGACATCTTATCATCCTCAGACTAGAGGTCAAGTGGAGGTGTCAAATCGAGAGGTCAAGCAGATCTGACAAAAGACCGTGAATGCACAGCGAAGGGATTGGGCCGACAAGTTAGATGATGCATTGTGGGCATATAGAACATCGTACAAGACACCAATAGGGAATTCTCCCTATCGAATGGTGTGTGGCAAATCGTGCCATCTTCTTGCAGAATTGGAACACCAAGCCTATTGGGCTATCAAGAAATTGAATCTAGATTCTGAGTTGGCGGGAAAGAGAAGAATGGATCAACTGCATGAGCTTGAGTAATTCAGGCTACATACGTATGAAAATGCCAAGTTGTACAAAGAAAAGACGAAAAAGTGGCATGATAAGCACATTGTACAACACACTTTTGAGCCGAGCCAATTAGTACTGTTATTTAACTCAAAAGTGAAGTTATTTCCAGGAAAACTTCGATCAAAGTGGAGCGGACCATTTGAAGTGGTGAGGATGACTCAACATGGTTTTGTGGAGCTAAGGAATAAAGACAAGAGCTCCACATTTCTTGTGAATGGGCAGCGAGTTAAGCACTACTTCGGAAATGATGTGGATCGTGAGCAAGAGACGTTCGAGTTGAATGACTACTGAGTCATGAGCTGGGTCGAGCCGCGACGTTAAACTAGGCGCTACACTGGAGGCAACCCATGCCCACATGTATTAGATAGGATTTCTGTTTATTTTCGTTATTTTCATTTCTTAGAACCTAGTTCTTTATTTATTGTAATAGTTATGACAAAGAAAAAACACAAAAAAGATGAATAGTGCACGACTGAAAATAAGGCGCTGGATGGGAGGCAACCCATCAAGATTGTGTAAATAGGGGTTGTTGATGAAATGTGCAGGGAATAGGCCTCCGTAATGAGGCCGCATCGCGGAGCAGGCCACAGAAATGAGAGTTCAATGGTAATTTATTTCCCAATGTTAACAGAAGAGTCCGTATTGTGCTCGCGTCGCGGAGACATGTGAGTAATTTGATTTCGACGAGAGTTGATATTCTCGACAAAAACAAAGGAGAATTGTAACAAGTCCGCATCGCGGAAGGGGGCCTGATTTTGGATGTCATTGGAATTAATTTTCTTTGTGCAAAACAAAAGACTTCGTACTGGAGCCGCGTCTTGGAGAAGGTAAGTGAAGTTTAATTTTCATTAAAAAGTCAGGTTTTACCCGAATGCTTTCTAAATTACCGACCCCAATCCCCCTTTTTACCCTTAAATTAATTCTAATTCCCCCATTCTTCTCCCCTAACCCCCGATTTCACCTTCCTTTTTCTTTTTACCCTAATTCTCCAAAATTCTCCCCTCACGAAATTTTGGCGAGCTAATTCCATAACGCGGAGTCGTGTTCTTACTTTGGTCGAGGTCACTTAGTGTGCTTTCTCCAATCACAGTAGGTTTCTCAATTCCCTTTCTTCATGTCGCTAAGTATGTGGGTATCTGTATTGATATGGAAAACACCGCCACCATTGTTCCGAATTCTTGAGTAGGAATAGTCGGTGGTGGGCGAATGGTCGTGCTATGAGTGAGGCAAGGGTAGAATGCCATGTTATGTTGCATTGTTTGTTAATATAGTTTTGTGGGTTGTGCATATAGGCAGGAATTGTAGGAAATTAGAGGGGTTGTTTTGAATTCTTGTTTGGGAATACTATACGAACTGAAATTGCGTGCACCTTGGGTGATACTGATTAATTATCAAAATTTGGGGGTAGTGCTGATCATGTTGAATACAGTGTATGTGAATAGAATGGGTACTTGCGTGTTGGTTGAAATAGTGTGGGCGTATTCAGGGTGAATGCTGAAATTAAGAGGAGTGTTACTATTGTGGTTGGGAAGTCTGAGTACCTTCATGTGAGCAAGGATAGTAAACACCATTAAGTGTGGGGTGGTTCTTTTGCCACCCATACTTGTTATGTTTTATGTGTTCTCTTATGGGCTGAAGGCATTTTGTGTGTTTGTGTGCATTTTGCAAGAAAGTATGTCAGGTACACAGCGCCCCGGGAAAGAAGAGAGGAAGCGAGTTCGTAGTGGCGCAAATGCTCCTCCAACACCAGTTGTCCCGCATGGGCAAGCACGCCGATTTGGGCTACGAGCAGTGGCCAACGAGGGCAAGGTAAGGTGAAAGAAGCACACGGAAGCACGTTATTTTTCCGATGTGTGTATTGACCCTGGATTATGAGGCGTCTTCAGAAACTCCACATGGAATTTATCTTTGCAGAGCCTCAAGAGTGAAATTTGCTTGTGGTTCGTGAGTTTTATGCCAACTATGCACCTGAGTCAAGGTCACATTTTGTGAAGGTACGAGGAGTTGATGTACCTCTCACTCCGGCAGCACTGAATGAGCTATTGGGCACTGCATCTGGTCCTGATCCCCTTGTCCTCACGGGATTGAACATTCGGCCTCCATATAGAGCTATCCGACACACTCTTTGTGGACCCCAATCTATGGTAAGGTGGACTAAACACAGTACTAAGAGGTTTCATCAGTCCTTGCCATATACGCATATGATTAGGGAGGCCCGAGTGTGGTTGAAAATTGTGATGAACTGTTTGATTCCTAGGCTGCACTACACAGATATCACACAGGATAGAGTGTGCTTGTTATATGCGCTGATGACAAATACTAAACTAACTATTGGCGTAGTCTTGAAGTCTACTATGAGGAAGGCCCGGGTGCACAAAGGGCGCAGGTATGCCTTTAGGGGTCTTATCACTCATTTGTGTCGTTCTGCAGGTGTTCCTGAGGAAAGTTTGGATTACATGGCACCATTATTTCCAGCTCCAGTGGACGTGACTAGGACAAAAGGGCCCAATAATGAATTTGGCCCTACTCTTACCACGACGGAGAGGCATCGACGAGATGAGTTGATCATGGCGCGCATGTATGGGCTAGAGATACTGCGGCTTAGGAATGGATGTCAGGCTTCTACTGTAGCACACCTTGATGAGGTGGAGGCAAAGTATCCTCTTAATGAGCACGCCAATGCGCTACTTGGCATAGGACCTGTTTTTTGTGAGCCCGTGAAGGATGATGTGCCCACAGATGAAGACAGGTTGCGCACTGGTTCTGATGTTGATACCGACTCCAATACAGAGGACGTTGACCCCTTGCAGGCTGTGGAGGAGGTCGCGGGTGCTGACACCATGGAGGATTGATCAGGGAGTGATTCACCTTACCTCTGTTTGCATTGTTTTGATGTTATGTAGCACTGGGGATAGTCCTTAATTCTAAGTATGGGGTGGGGGTGTAAAATCTCTCTGATCTCTATGATGTATATAGTGGTATGAACTGTAGTACTTTGTTTGCTTTTGGTTATTTATTTTTGGGTTCCTTGGTGGGTTGTTTTCGGTTCTTTGGCCAAGGATAGTCCTGTGGAACCGTACAAAACACAAAAATATTTTTCATTTTAGGTTTGAGTGAGTCGTCGTAGTTGAGTCGTATTGCCCTATGATAGATGGATGACGATCGTCTTAAGGGTAATTTTCGTCAAGGAGTCGTAGGGTCGTGTTTGTGCTGAAGCTATAGGTCTAAAAGGGAAATTTTGTATGAAAGCACGTGGACAAAAATATATGGATGCCTATGAATTCTTGTATTTGATTCTGAATGTGCAACTTACGCTTAATTTTGACTTTAACTTGAACTGTGTGCGGTGCTCGATGGTAAAGCCTATTTGAATTGAACTTGTTCTATGTGGGGCGAGACATTTTGCATTCCATGTAGTGTTTCTCAGACTAGAACTTGCCCTGCATGTTATTGAAGCGAAATCGAAGTGTTGCTTTGTTTAGGAGAGGATAATAGTCCTTCTTTGATATGTGCAGAAATTGTAGCCTTATAAGATACATTATCACTAGTAGCCCTTTCGAGCCTTTACCCTTTTTGTTGGAAGCCGCATCTATAACTGAATATCCTTTTATTGAGACCCTAAGTTGTTTGCACCTTGCTTGCCTAAGCAGTGTAGCATGGACTAAGTGGAATTGGTATACTTAAGAGATGACGGAAGTCGACAATCAAAGCTCTCGTTCGAACTTCATATACGAGAATTCTAAACAAGAACTCGAGACTTGGATACTTAAGAGATGACGGAAGTGGACTAAGTGATTAAAAATCCCTCTTCAAAAGAATGTGAAAAATAAGCAAATTATTAGTTAAAATTGCAAAGTAAGAAGTCTTGAGATGATGAGAATTACAAGTGAAAGAATTGTTGAAGAGAGGGCTGTAAAGAATGAGAAGGAAATAATGATTGATAAAGTCTAAAATTCCAAAGTGCTTAGGGATGTGTGAGTCACTACTATATTGTTTTCCTACCTGTCCCCTAGCCTACATTACAACCCGTGAAAGTCCTACTTGATCCTTTGCAACGCATGCTTAATTAGTAGAGATGTACATAATGGGCAAGCCTATGGTTCTTTGAGCATACATGTGGATTTTATTTGTGAGTATGAGAATTTCTTCTTGATGATAAGTCCATATATGATATTAAATTCTTGTGTTTGAGTGATTTGGTGGACTACTTTCCTAGTGTGAGGAGCACTTGTTTGATGAAAAATAGGTAACATCTGAGAGTCAACATGAAGGTACAATGTTTTAGTTGCTAAAAGTTGTTGAGTCAAATCTTGAAGTCATGTGGTGTCTATATAATGGCCAAGTCCAAGTATGAATTGGAGCATGCGTGTTTTGGCATGACAAAGGATCCCGGAAAGTAAGTAGCGAAAGCACAAATATTAGGTAGTGAGTCTAGGTCCAGGTTTAAAATAGTAAAGTGTTCGAGGATGAACAAAGCTTTAAGTGTGGGGTGGTGATCTTGGGCGTATTTGTATGCTCAGGAACTAAATAATATCCACGCTTTAGCTTAGTTTGGGGACGAATTCATGAGTTTTGTTTGTATCGAGTCGTGTTAATTCATTTGAACTAACCAAGATGATTAGGATGTGCAGGTGATGAAAAATGAGGAAAGATGGCTTACAAGCGGCAGCACGTAAAGCAAGAGCGGGTCCAATCGTAAGAGCACAAAGATGGGATGTAAAGATAGCACTAGAAAGTCAAAATAGAAGAGGAACCCAGCCGCAGAGAGGGAATTAATTATTCAAACGATTGATGAAGTTGAGACAGAAGAGTACGTATCCGGAAAAGTTGCACTGAAGCTAAACCTGACAAGTGCCTCCGCGTCGCGCACCTATGTTCAAACTTTTAGCTGACTTTTCCTAATTATAAATAGGGTCAGATTTTATTATTTTCTTTTTATTTTTTTTCTGGGGTTTTGAAGGACAACGACTTTGGGAGCTATTAATCAGTTCTTAGGGTTTATTCTTAAACTTTCTTTAATTCGATTTCTCTTATGTTCACTAAATATTTTATGATTGAGAATAGTAGCATGAGTAGCTAAATTCCCTAGTTCTAGGGCTGCGGCTACAGGATGATTGTATTTTATTGAATTTGAATGGAAGAATGTTGGTTATCATATGAATCTCTCTTTTATTCTTGATTTAGTATTTAGTGACTGGCCATCATTAAATAAATATATTGTCCAAATTGAACTCGGGAGAGAAATAAGAGGATAGAACGTGGAACAAAAGGAGTATGATCTTCTCTAGTATTAGGGTTGATTTGTATCTAGGATAGGGATATACCTAGAGACCATACTTGGTTAATAGACAGGATGAAAACTTAATGCTCAGAAATTGGTTCAGTCTATCCCCGCTCAACAATGTAGTTAGGCTGCCAATTATTGTAGGCGATTAGAGGTCGGGAAACCATGATCATACATTTAACCCTGTAACCATTGCTTCGGTAACCGATTGACGTCCATTTAAAGAAGATAAAATGCATGAATCCGTAGGCATGCTGCAGCCCAGGAATTTCCCAAGTCATTGTTTGAAATCCAAATCGAAATTGAATCACAGTATTTGCTTTCTTATTTAGTCAACCAATAATTTAGAATAATACATCACTCTTCTGGAAAACACTTGCATAACTGGAGGTAATTGGATAAAATTAAAGACATCTTAATCTTGAGTCTCTGAGGGTTCGACATCCGATTCTAAAAAGAGCTACTTTATTACTTGTACGACCACGTATACTTGCGTGTGCAATTGGGACGCAACAGTGGCCCCCTAAAGTTGGCACCATATTTCACTTAGACACCTTAACTGGGTGATGTTCATTTTAGACACCTCATGTAGGGTTTCGTTGTGTCATTCTGACACCTTTTTAATATCAGCAAAAGTATGTAGTGTGCGTGTGTGTTACACTCACGAATGACGTGTAAAGTGACAAATTAAACGACGACATTTGTCATTTGTGTCAAAAGTAATTTTTAAATAATTAATTTGAGTAAAACTAAAAATTGACCAATGAATTAATGACACATGACCCAAATAATTACAAAATAAAATAAATTTAAATCAATAAATGAAACACCACCCACCCCCAACGAGTGTCTTCTCCAAATACTCCCAGGGCTTGTCTTCTCCATTTGCAGAAAATGCCCCCCACCCCCACCCACACCGTCTTCTTTAAATACCCAAGCACACCAAATCTCCCTTCTGATTTGTTCTCCAGAAAATCCTCCCCTCCTCCACCCACAAATCCCCCTCCCGATTTGCTCTGCAGAATACCCCCCCCCCCACAAATCCCCCTCCTGATTTGTTCAGCAGAATACGCCCCCCTTGTCTTCTCTAAATGCCCCTGTTTCTCCTTTTATTTTTTTTCCTAATAAATAGCTTGATGGTGAATGGAAGATTTTTGCTGATTCAAAGAAAAATTTTAGCTTAATTTAAAGAAATTCACTCATCGTTTTTTTGAAATCTTCATTCACAATGGATGAAATTGAACTTGGGCAAAATGGTGGCTGAAAATGGGAAAGAAGAAGGAAAAAAATAATTAAAATTAATTAAAAATCCATTTCACGCGGCCAGTCAATGAGTGTATTACACTCATTATGTCATGTAAGCAAAAAGTGTCAAAATGACACAATGGGACTCCACATGAAGTGTCTAAAATGAACATCGCTCAGTTGAAGTGTCTAAGTGAAACATGGTGCCAACTTTAGGGGGCCACCGATGGGTTAAAGCGTATATTAATTATATATTAGAATGTCAAAATGTCAACTAAAAATATGAATTCGATTATTAAAAACTCACAAGGAATAAAAGAAAAGAATTGACACTACAATCCTAAAAAAACTCTTGACAAACTTTAGCAAACAAGAAAAGTTCTATTCATTAGTAAAAAGAATTTAGATTGGTGGGTGATGAAAATTTGAAAAGACAGTATCTTAATCTTGAATGTATCCTAAATCATAATTGTAACTGTGATATTATTGATGTTTTAGACTTATTTCTTGAATTAAAATAATTAAAAAATATAATAAAGCTAGAAGATAGTGTTCTGATTAATATATTCAATCATATCTAAGAATTCTTTTTTAGTTAGTAATATATATAACAATTATTTTCGTTCAAAGAATTTTTGTTAAAAACTAATAAGATCTTACCTTAGATTAACAACGTCAAGAGGTATTAAATGGATTCTTTATATTATCAGTTGAAAAAAGAAATTATTAGAAAAATTAAGTATTAAAAAATTAACTTTGTATTTCAAAAGGCTTGAAAAATAAACTTCAAAATTAAAATATATGCAACATTTTCTTTAAAAAAAATTAAGGTCACTCATTTAAGTTTCGTTTTAGGGCACAAACTTTCTTGATCCATAGTTGAAGTTAATAATTACAAATTGTTGAACGATGATAAGTTAGACAACAAAGAGAAATATATTTTAAAAAATATAATATTTTAATATAATTTGATCAATTAATCTACATAGAAGAAAACTAATTTAAAAAAATAAAAACTAATAATTATTGCATTATTCATGCTATTATGTTATCACTAGAAGGAAAGATAGTGAATTTATAGAAGTTGTTGGTGTTTATGCATTTTAATATTAAAATTAAAATATTCAGTGCATATGTTAGTGGGTATAAATTGAAAAGAATATGGTCATTATTGTGGTGTAACTCTTGTAACCACTATTACCATGATCTACCACTAATTTCGCCCATTATTCTACCTCATTATTTTTGTAACTTATGTAACCTTTGGGCCATTCATTTGTCAAATTTACTACCCATTATCTTCCAATTCATTGTAAGGAAGAATTCATCACTTATAAATAGTGATGGTTTTACTTTGTGAAAGAATGAAGAAATATACAAGAGAAAGTGGAAGAAAGATGAGAAGTGTGAAAATATTGTAGTGTGTTGTAGTGAAAGAGATAATTGAGGCAAAGAAAATATTCTAAGTCTTCAACTATATTCACTATATAAAAGAGAGTTATTATATGTTGAAGGAAGATGTTCTTTTTGTGGAGCTTTGGACTCTTCAACTAATCCGGAGTTGCTTGAGTTGTACGACGTTGTTGGGTTGTTGTATCCTGGAGAGGACAAGTCAAGAAGTGTTATTGCTGGATCGGTGTAGATTATGCCGCAGCAGGCTTGAATCTCCTTAAAGAGAGCGAGATATCCGTGTCTCAACCTAAAGATTTATTTATTCATTTTTGTTTTTTTTTTCAACTGTAATTTATTATATTTGTGGTATATTACACCAACAATTTTAAGGACATTCATGTTTTGTTATAGTTTGAGAAAAGTGCGGTATCAAGATGGGAGATCATCATTCCATTCAACGTTGCTCTCTTCAAGAGATGGGAGATAAGAGATGTACGGGTAAAGTATTTTTCTACTTGCTCAATTCAAGCAGAGAAAAGGTAAAGAAATTTTTTTTTTACCTAATATTTTCATGAATAAAGTGATACTACTTTTCATGGAAAAATTATTTTTTTAATTCTTAAAATAGTGGGGGTTCATGAAATGAAAACATATTGGTGAAATTGTGAGTTTTGCATTGTAATCATTTAATATTATGGGATAATATAATTGGGCTAATTATGTAAGTCCAATAAATATGGATTTAATTAAAGTCCAAAGGAAAAATTACCTAACTACACATCTTTTTTTTCCTTATTTTCTATTATTCCCTACCATTCCAAAAAATTACAAAAATCTTTTTTTTTTCTCAAATTCTCTCTTTTCCGGATACATAACTTCCAATCTTTCAACTCCACGATTTTCTTCATTTTTTCAAGCCTATAATCACTCCACTATATCACCCGTTACCTTTATCACTCCATTTTTTGAATTTCAAATATTTTCTCTTTCCAGTTAATTGATTTCAAGTTAATCAAGAGATAGTTCTTCTTAATTCATTTTTTTCTTTCCATTTCATCATCATCGTCGTTTTTTTTTTTTTACATTTTTTATTTTTCATCTACAAAATTCGGATACATATGGATGATGCTCCATCTTTTAGTATTGGAATTACCCAATTAGTTTCAACTACTCAAGATAATGTATCTTGTATCTTTGATTGTGAAGATGAAGATTTTGTTGAAAATAGATCTAAGAAAATAAACGATCTATTATTCATGAAGAATCCGAGTTGGAGAAGTCAAAGTCGAAGAAGGATTTCAACTTCTAAATCTATTGTGAAATACGCTCAAAAAAGGGGGAAAATCGGATCAGCCTTATCACACCCCTCTCTATCAAAGGCACAAGTTTTCAATGTATCTCATTTATTTTGATTCTTAAAGGCACAAATTTTCAATGTATCAAACAATACATTATTCATGAAGAATCTGAGATTATTAAAGTTAAAGTCAAAGAAGGATGTATCTTCGACCTCTAAATCGATTGTGGAAAAAACGTCCAAAAAAGTGAGAAAAAGATTGGATCTGGATTATCACACCATCGTTAGCAAATGTACATAGTCTCAATGTATCTAGTTTATTTTGTTTCATAATTTAACTTTCTGATACAATGACTATGTTTTGTGCAATGTATCATATTTATATTGATTATATGTATATATAACCTAATGTTGGTGATACTTCGACTAGTGAGTTTTATGCAATGTATCATGTTTATAGTTATTATACTGATACATAACCTAATGTTGTTGATACTTCGACTAGTAGAATTTATGCAATGTATCATGTTTATATTTATTATACTGACCTAATGTTGCTGATAATTCAACTAATGATTTTTATGCAATGTATCATATTTATATTTATTATACTGATACATAACCTAATGTTGCTGATAATTCGACTAGTAGATTTTATGTTCAATTCAAACGTACTTGATACGTAAGTAATGTATAATTTATCATTTGACATATATCAAGCTCTATAATGTATCAATAATATTTAGTTGTTATTTATAGTATGGATTGTCTTATACATTTGTCTTATATAACCTGATACAAAAATGTGATAAAATTAAGTATTAGATTCATTCATGCATATACATACAAAATTCTTTTTTCTCATTAGTTCTAGTTAGTCACTGACACATTTGACACCTAACCAATGCAATGCACTCGATAACTTGATTGTTGATTCATTCACATATATACTTGATAACTTAGTTGTAGTTAGTCGCTGATTCATTCATGCTGATACATTGGATACTTAGTTGTAGTTAGTTGCTGATTCATTCATGTATCTAATTGATAACTTAATTCTTATTTATTGTGATACATTTATAGATACACTTTATTTCAGCTTACATACACCCTTCTTTCACAACCTTATTGTATCATATACATTATTATCAACTACAAAATGATACATTATATAAAAATGTATCTTATCAATTTGAAATCTTCCACAATTGCATATTTATCTTTCAAGGCAAACATATATCTTCTTCCAGAATCAAAGACTGAATAAAGATACTCAGATGATGCAACAACCTGTTAACATTAAAGAAATTAGTGATACATTCCATAAAACAATTATTTCTATGTATCAATCACAAATAATCAGACAACCAACTTATACTTAATATCAGATACAAAATATAAACATAATCTGATACATACCCTCATTCTTGAACATTTTGATGCTTTTACAACAAATTACATGTATAATATATCATCTATAAAGTACAATATTTCACAAACACAACAAGATACAAAAATATAATGTATCATGCTAAATATTCGATCATGATAACTATCACACAGTAATGTGTCGAACTCTAAGCGAATACTTTACGTGCAAAATTTACTTATTTAATGTATCTAATTAATAGGAATACAATACATATCAATTTATACAAGATACATAAACACTAATGTATCACGATGGATCTAGTCATCTCGAAAACACAAATCAAAAATTGAATTAACAACACAATATATGTAATTCCATACCTCTTATTGTCAGATCTATTTTACTATGAAATTAAAGCTCTGGTCTATTTTATTACATTGCAAATTCAGGCTCATGTTTTTTCCAGATTCCTGAATGTCAGATCTATTTTTTTCCAGATTCTTCAATGTATCAGCAAAATCAAAATATTCGTGATGTATCTTCTCAAATTTTTTGATAATTTTGAATCAAAATTGAAAGGATCTTTGACGAACTGGGAGAAGAAATTCGAAATCCACCACTTATGTATCGTTCATAAATCACCTCGTTTTCCCACATTCCTGAATGTATTCATCATGTATCAGCTATTATTTTCAAATTTTTTTAATCTATTACGATTTGGGTGAGAATTGAGAGAAGAAAATTTTGAATTATTTGAAGATGGACGGATTTGGAATATAATTGAGAGAAGAAAATTTTGAATTTTGAATTGAAGCTGACGGATTTGGAAGAGAATTGAGAGAAGAAAATTTGAAATTTAATTTGATTGAAGTTGTAAAGATTTGGGAGAGATTCAAATCAATTAGATTAACATGATTTGGGGAACTCACATTCAATTTAATATTCCCTTTCCTTTTTAAAAGCGTAACTGAATTTGTGATTCAATTTAATATTCCGTATCCTTTTTAAAAGTATAACTAAATTTGTGTTTAATGTATCAGATATAATGTATCCGACTTGTTTTCTATGTATCCGGATAGCACTAATTTTGAGGGAATTTTGTAAATTGGAAAACGTAGGGATGTGATGTAATTTGCTCCTTACACTATGGGATTTATGTAAGTTATACAAGTCCAAATTAATTGATTTGGGCTACAATAGATTAGTCCAGTTTGCTAAGCCCAATGTCATCTCATCCTAGAGGCCCATTTTGATGCCACGTGGCAAATGACGTGGCATGCCAAGTCAAACAAAGGAGCCAATAGGATCATGACGTGTGTCAAATTCTACAAGCCCGCTTCATAAAGCCCATATGCCATGTCACTTAAATCTGATTGGCCGAAGGGAATCGTGTTCCAATCATAACTCCTCCATTCTAAAACTATAAATAGGGGTCCTCATAATTTAGGAAAGGAATCTAAAATTCTAAGGAAGAAGCTAAAGAAAGCCCATCGTACAAACGCCATAAATTTCTCTATAAGCTACAATCTTAAGAATTCAAGCATTCAAGTTTAAGAACGATCAAGATCAAGACCATCGGATTCCAGAACAAGCTCGAACCCCTTGAATTCAAGTAAAAGTCAAGATCACGACAAAGTTTAAGTTAAAGTTCATCGAAGATTCAAGAACAAGCTTTAAAGCCCTTGAATTCAAGATCAAGTTCAAGACAAATTCAAGATCAAGCTCAAGAGCCCTTGAATTTATATCTAAAAAGACGAATTCAGAGGAATCATAGAGATTGTAACACTCACACTTTGAAATCAATAAAATGATTGTTGCGATTATTTTCCAGTCTTAATTATTATTTTCTCGACTCAAATTTTATTGTCTACAAATTCTGACACGCCCAGTGGGGCAATCTCTACCTCTCATCTCAACTTTTCAAGAATAAAAAAACATCGAGTGACCTCCAAGAAGATCAACTCTCAATCAACTGCCTCTAAGGCCACTAACTCCAAATTCTCTACTGAAGTTTAAAGAATTCTCGGTGTTACCTTCGAAAGCTTCAGAGGAGTTATGAGAAGCAAGGCTACTACGCTAGGACAAAAAACACTTTAAGTGTCGCCCACATCAACTCTTATTTTTGGGTCTTCGACTCCAAAAGGATCAAGGTCCTCCACAAATTCTTTAGAAGGAGGAAGCAGTGTTGCTGAAAAGATCAAGAAGACTTTAGCTCCACTTGAGCAATCTGGTTCCAAGAACTCTACCACAAAAGAGAACTATGATTCAACCAATGAATCCTCTCCATATGCATCACGCAATGTGAGTCCGCTGAAGATCAACTTACGCAACAATCCATACTATTCTCTTACATCTCCAATGATCATGTAAGCAATAGTAACTGCTGCTTCTTCCTCTGAGGAACAAATTACAAATCTGACGAAGTTGGTTGAAGGATTAACCAAGCATGTACAACATCAAGAGTCTCGAATTGACAAGTTGATGGATAGGATGGAAGGCCTTTTAGATGGGGAAGCTAGTCATGCGCCTTGAAAAGGTGTTGAAGTTCAAGAGATCGAAAATCTTGCGAAGCAAGAACCGCTTGTTAATGAGATGTCAATTTCTTCGGAAGGAATGATCCCACTCGATCACGTGAAGGAATTCATTGAAGGCACAATCAAAGATAAGTATGAAGTCTCCACCAAGTCTTCTCATATGTATGTCAAGCCATACACTGCAGGAATTGATAGCTTCAAAATGCCTGCCGGCTATCAACCCCCCAAATTTCAACGGTTTGAGGGTAAAGGAAATCCAAAGCAACATGTTGTGCACTTTGTGGAAACATGTAATAATGCTGGAACCTATGGAAACCATCTTGTCAAGCAATTCGTCTACTTTCTAAAGGGAAATGCCTTTGATTGGTATACGAATCTCGAGCCCAATTATATCGATAGTTGGGAGCAACTAGAGCACAAGTTTCTCAATCGCTTCTATAGCACAAGGCGTAGAGTGAGTATGGTAGAACTCATGAATACTCGCCAAAGGAAGGATGAGCCGGTTATAGATTTCATAAATCGATGGAGAAGCGTGAGCCTAAATTGTAAAGATAGACTTAATGAAGCTTCTGCAATAGAAATGTGTATCCAAGGAATGCACTGGGAGCTTCTTTACAACTTACAAGGAATAAAGCCAAAATCCTTCGAAGATCTAGCCACTCGTGCTCATGATATGGAGTTGAGTATGTCCTCTGCTGGAAAAGATATGACATTTGTCCATGATCCTCGCAAAGGAAGAGTGAAGCAGGAACCCAAGAGATGGAGCAAATATGTGCCCATGAATGACAACAAAGAATCCATGAATGTCAATATGTCGCCTATGAAGTTTACTATGAAGGAAAGTAAGAAGCAAAGTGTGAAAACGACTTTCCAAGTGCGCTCGAACCAAAAGTCGGTCCTAAGGGAGATGCAAGAAAAGGAATACCCCTTCTTTGATTCTGACATTTTTGATATTTTTGATGAGTTGCTTGAGTTAAAGCTCATTGAGTTGCCAAAGATGAAGCGATCTGATGAAGCTGGAAAAACTAATGACCCAAATTATTGCAAGTATCATAGACTTGTAAGGCACCCTCTTGAAAAATGTTTTGTCTTCAAGGATAGAGTTATGCGATTGGATAGAGAAAAGAAGATTGTCCTTGATGATGAGAAGGCTAGTTCTAACCAAATCTCTATCACATTCGGCTCGCTCGATCCGGTCCAAATATGTATCTCTGGAAAGCATGAAGAAGATTCATTGGAGCAAGACACACCTCAAGTTGATATAGATGATGATGAAGGCTGGATTCTTGTGACTAGGCGAAGACGCAACAAGTCAAGCTTACGAAAAGAATCATCTGAGCAACCAATTAGGAGGAAGATGGTTAGGAAAATGGAGAAGCAGAAATCAATCAAGCGCCCAAAGAGGGCAAAGGTAGAAGTGCATCACTACAAAAAACCCGACGTCCTGTGATTCTAGAGGAATTCTTACCAAGTTGGTTTTGCACAAAGTCTACTCAAGACAATGTCGAGGCATCATGTTTTAATGCTGATAAAGAAGAAACAATGAAGGTGTCTCCTACTGATAAAGAAGAAATAATGAAGGTGTCTCCTACTAACAAAGAAGGAACAATGACTGAATCCTCACCAAAAGTGTCTCCTAGTGACGAAGAAGAAGTAACAAGGGAAATCTCATCAATGATATCTCCTTCATCTTCTAAAAAACTTATTGAACCTTCTTCCCAAGAAGCAAAAGCATGTGATACAAAAATCACATTTACAAATAATGATCTTCTATTTGGTGAAACACTACACAATCGTCCTTTGTATATGGTGGGCCACGTGCTAGAGAAGAAGATAAACAAAATCTTAATAGATGAAGGATCTAGTGTCAACATTTTGCCTATCCACACATTGAAGGAACTCGGCATCACGACTGTAGAACTTAGTGAAAGTCTTTTGTTGATACAAGGATTCAATCAAGAGGGATAGAGGTCTATAGGTTCTATTAAATTAGAAATCCACATGGAAGATTCGCGATCAAGCGCATGGATGCATGTGATCAATGCAAAGACTTCGTACAACATATTGCTTGGTAGACCTTGGGTACATGAGAATAAAATTGTCTCATCTTCCTACTATCAATGTTTGAAGTATCTTGAAGGCAGAATTGAAAGGAAGATAGTTGCGGATGATAATCCTTTCACTGAAGTTGAAATACATTTCGCCGATGCAAAATTCTATTTAAAGAGTTACGTTGTCAAGGGGGCAAAACTTGATGATGTCAAATCAATCAAGTCTGATAAAATTGCAAGCAAAAGAGTTTTGGCTTTCGGAAAGGTCAAAGTTGACACTAAAGAACCTTGTCCTATTCTGAATAAAGGAAAGAACATCTCTTAGAAGAAGAAGTTGACTTCTGTACTTCACTATGTTCCAAAGGTGAAGAAAGAGGAAGATCAATCATCTAACCATCAAGAGAATGCACTAAGAGGATTAACTCTTCCTATCAAATAGATTGATGCAATAAACTTATCTTCGAAGCTATCAGAAAAGTCAATCGCTCAAAATCAAGTGCAAGATGTGGCACTCCCTACAAAACTCACAAGAGAAGGCTTTGATCCCAATGCTTACAAGTTATTTGTGAAGGCTGGATACAACCCTAATGAGCCATCAAATTTAGGGAGACTTCCATCGAAAGATACAACCAGACAAGCACGCGAAGGCTAAGGCTATAGCCAACCGCCACCAATTCGCATTTACATAAGAAGGGCAAGCAATAACCATATAACTGTAGAAGATGATGTCAGTGCTTCCAACAAAAAGTCTTTCGTCTTTGATCGACTGCAAGAACTTCTGTGTTTGAAAGGTTAGGCCTATTGAAGAAGAAAAATAGCAAGCATTGAAGAAGTTATCTAAGAGTGACAATGCTTGCTTCACCTATGATCCAAAAGGATTTCAAAAGTTTGATTCCTTCTAGAATGAGATGGCGAGTGGAACTTGTGGTTTCTTGTAAAGAGGAACTAAAGGCAAAGACTCATAATGTGGTTTACACCAAGGAACGCGAGGAAGATGAAGAAAGTGTAGGCTCATATCATGTTACAATCTAGAATGAGCACGATGTCTTGCCTCAAATAAAGATTGATAAAGAGTTGGAAGATATTGTCTGGTGTTATCACATATCTGTTAATGACGATGATCCTCTAGAACATAAAGATGCTGGAGATGCTCCACCAGAACTTGAAGAAGGAGTGAAGACCACAATAGACCCCTTAAAGTAAGTTAACCTTGGCACTGATGAAGACCAAGGACAACTTTCTTGAGCGCCTTTCTAGAAGTTGATGAAGAGATCGCTTATATGAATATACTTAGAGAATTTAGAGATGTCTTCGCTTGAAGTTATAAAGAAATGCTTGACTTGAATCCTAAAGTAGCAGTCCATCAATTGGCAGTCAAGAATGGTGCTCGTCCTATTAAGCAGGCTCAAAGACGTTTTAGACCAGACTTGGTTCCATTAATAAAAAAGGAAGTTAAAAAACTCATTGAGGCAGACTTTATTTGTGAAGTCAAATATCCTACATGGATTTCAAGTATTGTTCCCATAAGAAAAGAGAATGGACAAAGTTGAGTTTGTGTTGACTTTAATGTTCTTAGTAATGCGTGCCCTAAAGATGAGTTCCCTCTTCCTATTTCAGAGCTGATGATTGATGCCACTACCAGTTATGAGGCGATATCGTTCATGGATGATTCTTCTGGCTATAATCAAATTTGCATGGCGCCAAAGGATGAAGAACTCACCGCATTTTGCACTCCTAAAGGTATTTATTGCTACAAGGTAATGCCTTTCGGTTTAAAGAATGCTGGTGTCACATATCAAAGGGCTATGCAAAATATATTTGATGACTTGCTCCATAAAAATGTTGAATGCTATGTTGATGACTTGGTGGTAAAGTCGATAAAGAGGAGCGACCATTTGAAAGACTTAAGAATGGTGTTTGAGTTGCTCCGAAGATATCAACTAAGGATGAATCAGTTGAAATGTGCCTTTGGAGTAACTTCTGGCAAGTTCCTTGGCTTCATTGTCAGACATCGAGGGATTGAAATTGATCAAGCCAAAGTTGATGCAATTTTGAAGATACCCGAGCCGCAAGACATTCATGAGTTAAAAAGCCTTCAAAGAAAGTTAGCCTACTTGAGGAGGTTCATCTCAAATCTAGCAAGCAGATGCTATCTCGTGAAGAAAGGTGCTCCCTTTAAGTGGGACCAAACATGTAGCGATGTCTTTAAAAGTATCAAATCGTATCTAGCGAAACCTCCTGTTCTAGCAGCCCCTATACTTGGAAAGCCTTTGATAATCTACATTGCGGCACAAGAAATGTCTGTATGAGCCCTGTTAGCTCAAGAGAATAGTGAAGGAAAAGAAAACTCTCTTTATTACTTGAGCAGAACGATGACACCAAATAAGCTAAACTCTTCACCAATTGAAAAGTTGTGCTTGACGCTAGTCTTCTCAATTCAAAAGATGAAACTTTATTTTCAAGCTCACATTGTTTGCCTTATTTCTAGAGCAAATCCCATCAAGTTTGTTATGTCGAAACCTGTCCTTAGTGACTGACTAGCAAGATGATACCTCCAATTACAACAATTTGAGATCGTGTACATCCCTCAAAAGGCTGTGAAGGGACAAGCATTAGCAAACTTCTTGGTAGAACACCCGATACCATATGATTGGGAGTTAACCGATGAGCTTCCTGATGAAGATGCGATGGCTATTGAAATTCAACCTCCTTGGAAAATGTACTTTGATGGAGCTGCATATCGTGGCGGAGCAGGCGCTAGCGTGGTGTTCGTCATTTCACAAGAAAAGATTCTACCATTCTCATTTACCTTGAAGCAACGTTGTTCTAACAATGTCGCTGAATACCAAGCATTGATACTTGGGCTCGAAATGGCTATCGACATGAAGCAATTACAGTTACAAGCCTTTGGTGACTCTTAGTTGGTGATTAATCAACTCCTGGAAAGATACGAGGTCAAGAAACCCGAACTATGTCCTTATTATGATTATGCTCAAAAGTTGATAGGATGGCTTGGAAATGTAACCCTCCAACATGTGCCTAGAAAGGAGAATAAGAAAGCTGATTCTCTAGCTTCTTTAGCTTCAGCGCTAACTCTTCCTGATCAGACACAAGTTACTATCTGCCAAAAATGGGTAGTACCACCGCCAAATAAGAATGAAGATATGCTTGAGCATCTCGTTGCTATTTCTGAACCTGCGAGGTAAGATTGGTGACAACCTATTACTGGCTATGTATGTTATGGGATACTTTCAGAAAATCAAGGAGAAGGACTGACATTCGTCATCGTGTACCCGCTTCCTTTATTACATGGAGACATTATATAGAAGATCATTTGAGGGAGTACTCTTGCGATGTTTGGGAGAGGAAGAAGCAATCTAAGCTCTGCAAGAAGCAAACTCATATGGGTCACATCAATCTGGATCAAAGCTCCACTTTCACATAAAGAGAATGGGGTATTATTGGTCAACCATGGTAAAAGATTGCTTAGACTATGCTCGAAGATGTAAGGCTTGCCAATTTCATGTGAATTTCATACATCAGCCGCCTGAAGTGTTACACCCAACTATCGCATCTTGGCCATTTGATGCTTGGGGATTGGATGTTGTTGGATCACTACCAAAATCTTCTGGTGGACACTTGTACATCATGGCCGCAATAGATTACTTCTCAAAATGGGCCGATGTTGTCGCTCTTAAAGAAGTAAAGAAAAAGAATGTTGCAGATTTCATTCGAGTGAATATCATCTATCGCTTTGGCATCCCTCTCTACATAATAAAAAACAATGGCAAACTATTCGACAACAAGTTAATGAACAAGATTTGTGATCTCTTTGGCTTCAATCAACGTAAATCTTTTATGTATCATTTTGCCGCCAATGGTCTTGCTGAAGCATTCAATAAGACTCTATGCAACCTGTTGAAGAAAGTTGTCTCCAAGTCCAAACGGGATTGGCATGAAAGAATGGAAGAAGCTTTGTGGGCATATAGGACGACATACCGCACACCAACTCAAGCAACACCATATTCACATGCTTTTGGAGTTGAAGTAGTCTCGCCACTTAAGCGTCAAATACCTTCCTTAAGACTTGCTATTCAAGAAGGGCTCACTGAAGAAGAAAATGCTCGACTACGTCTTGCGGAGTTAGAAGCACCCGATGAAAAGAAACTAGAAGCTCAATAAAATCTTGAATGTTTTCAAGCTCGTCTATCCCATGATTTTAATAAGAAGGTCCGCTTGAGGTGCTTTCAAGTTGGAGATCAAGTCCTCGCAGTAAGAAGACCCATCATTACTTCACATAAGTTTGGGGGAAAATTTACCTCAAAGTGGGATGGACCATATGTCGTACGAGAAACATAATCAAATAGTGCTTACAAGCTTGTTGATGCAGATGGCGTAAGGATCGGTCCTATTAATGAAAAATTCTTGAAGAGGTACTACCCTTGAAGTAAAATGATGCTCCTTAAGGTACGAGCCTAAACTGCATGTCACTCCTGGCTCGCAAGAGTATTAACTGTGTATGGCACAAAAAAAACACTTTCCCAGAACTACGTTGTGACTTGATCCTCTTCATTGAGGTACGTAGGCACTTAGAACCATATTCTAAGTTTAGTTGCATGAGTGTAAAAAAAAACACATGTTCCCTCTTGATATGTTACATGAAAGTCAAAGCTATAAGTATTTTGTTTTATCTTTTGTTTCATCAAACTTTAAACTTGCACGAAGTATTGATGTGTCGATAGAGGGCAAACCCTTATAAAATATGAGCTTCTTTAACAGTATGCTTGAAGTATTCAAATCCTTCAAGTATGCAAGTTGAAGTCTTCAAATCCTCCAAATATGCAAGTTGTTAAATTCTCATGCCTTAAGGTGAACAAAAATTGTCCCTTTGCACCTTAATTTGGTCTTTTCGTGAATTTATCCTTAAATAGATCTTTAAATTCTTATGCCTTAAGGAGGACGAGATTTGTCCCTTTACACCTTAAGTTGTCCTTTTTGCGGATTTAATCTTAAATGGATCTTTAAATTCTTATGTCTTAAGGTGGATGGGATTTGCCCCTTCGCACCTTAAGCTGGCCTTTTCGCGGATTTATTATTAAATGGATCTTTAAATTTCCATGTGTTAAGGTGGACGGGATTTGTCCCTTCGCACCTTAAGCTGGCCTTTTCGCAGATTTATCCTTAAATGGATCTTTAAATTCCCATGCCTTAAGGTGGACGAGATTTCTCTCTTCGCACCTTAAGCTGGCCTTTTCGCGGATTTATCCTTAAATGGATCTTTAAATTTCCATGCCTTAAGGTGGACGAGATTTGTCCCTTCGCACCTTAAGCTGGCCTTTTCGCAGATTTATCCTTATATGGATCTTTAAATTGCCATGCCTTAAGGTGGACGAGATTTTTCCCTTCTCACCTTAAGCTGGCCTTTTTACGAATTTATCCTTGAATGGATCTTTAAATTCCCATGTCTTAAGGTGGACGAGATTTGTCCCTTCGCACCTTAAGCTGACATTTTCGTGGGTTTATCCTTAGATGGACAAAATTTGTCCCTTCTCACCTTAAGCTGGCCTTTTCACGGATTTATCCATAAATGGATCTTTAAATTCCAATGCCTTAAGGTGGACGAGATTTGTCCCTTTGCACCTTAAGCTGGTCTTTTCGCGGATTTATCCTTAGATGGATCTTTAAATTTTCATGCCTTAAGGTGGACGAGATTTGTCCCTTCGCACCTTAAGCTGGCCTTTTTCGTGGATTTATCCTTAAATGGATCTTTAAATTCCCATGCCTTAAGGTGGACGAGATTTGTCCCTTTGCACCTTAAGCAGACCTTTTTCACGGATTTATCCTTAAAAGGATCTTTAAATTTCCATGCCTTAAGGTGGACATGATTTGTCCCTTTGCACCTTAAGCTGGCCTTTCCACGAATTTATCCTAAAAAGGATCTTTAAATTTTCATGTCTTAAGGTGGAAAAAGTTTGTCGTTTTACACCTTATGCTCAAGTATTCCGGATCTTGTAAAGCCTCAAGTTAGTGATCTAAAGGCGGGGACGTTAAACACACCCCTTCACACCTCAAGACCAAATTCTTGTGTTGTGATAAAACTGTCTATTATGAAGCATCCATAAAATAAATATCAATTCCATGGCCTACAAAAAAAAAGAGAGACACAAAAGAAAGGAAATAAAAATAATACAACTATATATATATATATATATATATATATATACCATACTTTGACGTCGGCTCGTAGAAGATGCCTACTTGTGGAAGCTCCTAAAGAATCTGCTCCTAAAGAACCAGCCCTGTAATTGCCGATGCAGATGATGAAAATAAAATAAATGATCATCTATTTATAGATGATGATTGTGGTGGAATGAGTCCTTGTCCTAAGCCAACTACAATTCCTTTTATGCTAGGATACTACAAGAATTTAAAATTTAGTCATAGCTTATCCTTTCCCTATTCAAATTGGTTTATTCCTTGTCCCTTTCCTATCCTAATTGGTCAAAGCCAACATGTTGCTGCAGTGGGCACGTGAGTCAAGCAAATTGAAGTTTCACTTTCCACCCCAATCACTTTCTACCCAAGCAAATTAATTAAATACATTTATGGTGTACGTTAAAATACATGACATATAAATGTCGTTTAGTTAATACTTCAAGCCTAGCCTTTAAGAGATAAAATATCGCGACAAGACTTGTAGCAGGGGGCATTTGTAATCATTTAAAATTTATTAAATATAAATTTATAAAATGATTCGGATTATATTAAATTCATGAATATATTAGTCCAAATAAATATTATGGGTTAATATAATTGGGCTAATTATTTAAGTCCAATAAATATGAATTTAATTAAAGTTCAAATTAATTGATTTGGGCTACAATAGATGAGTCTAGTTTGCTAAGCCCAATGTCATCTCATCCTAGAGGCCCATTTTGATGCCACGTGGCAAATGACGTGGCATGCCAAGTCAAACAAAGGAGCCAATAGGATCATGGCATGTGTCAAATTCTACAAGCCCGCTCCATAAAGCCAATATGCCATGTCACTTAATTCTGATTGGCTGAAGGAAATCTTGTTCCAATCATAACTCTTCTATTCTAAAACTATAAATAGGGGTCCTCATAATTCAGAAAAGGAACCGAAAATTCTAAGCAAGAAGCTAGAGAAAGCCCGTGGTACAAACGGCATAAATTTCTCTATAAGCTACAAGTTTAATTTAAGAATTAAAGCATTCAAGTTTAAGAACGATCAAGATCAAGACCATCGAATTCAAGAACAAGCTCGAAGCCCTTGAATTCAAGTAAAAGTAAAGATCAAGATAAAGTTCAAGTTAAAGTTCATCGAAGATTCAAGAACAAGCTTTAATGCCTTTGAATCCAAGATCAAGTTCAAGACAAATTCAAGATCAAGCTCAAGAACACTTGAATTTATATCTGAAAAGACGCATTCAGAGGAATCATAGAGATTGTAACACTCGCACTTTGAAATCAATAAAATGATTATTGCGATTATTTTCCAGTCTTGATTATTATTTTCTCGACTCGAATTTACTGTCTACCTGCATCTTTGAGAAACGCTCTAAAAAAGAGTATTATAGGTGCATATATTTTGGAATAAATCACATGTTATGGTTTGGCTATAATGTGATGACTTTTGGCTCTAACATGAGAGTTATAAATAAATTATGAAAAATATGTTGAGTAGCCATTTTGACATCAAATATTGGTGAGATAAATTTCATTCTAGGAATGAAAAAAATACCATAAAAAATGTGATAAGATTTTCCTTGTCAAGTCACATAATGTTGAAAAAATTGTGAAATACAACTTTGTTGATTGTGTGAGTCTTGCAACTTATTTTGATTCAATTGTGAAAATTGTGTGACAGAGAAAGAAGGAGTTTACTAGCCTAAAAAAATGAGATATGTGACTAATTGCACTTTATCTGATATTATGTATAAAGTATAGCATGTACAAGCAAATTAGGTAAATTTACTTGGTACGAAATTTGGTGACTTGTTTTATGAAAAAAACAATATTATGCTATACTTAAAAGTTTTGTTGATACAGATGAGAAAACTTGGTGTGATATGATGGAAGTGAGAAAAGCAAATCATGTTGCTTGCTAACTCTATTTTGGAGGTTGAAGTAAAAAAATAATTAAGCTTCAACTAGTCAAAAAGTGAATTTATTTTACTATATCAAACACTTTATTTTGAGAAATTATTTTTTCTAATTTTGGTTAATTGTGATAGCACCAATATAATGGTAGAGTACAAAATTGGTATTAAAACGGTAAATTCAGACTTTTGAGAAAAAACACAATATTGTGAGATCATATTGATCATTGGTATACCATCAATATTAATTATGTTAAAACTTGTGATAATCTTGCAGATTCATAAACTAATTAAGGCCTTAGCAAGATATTGGGTCTGAAGCACATCGAGGGGGATGAAAATTGAAGCTCATAAATTATGAGTCATTTATGAGGAAACCCAACCTGGGGACTAGAGATCCTATAACCAAGTTCAATGGGAAAAACGAATCATATGATGACTTTGTTGTGAAATGCACTATTATTAATTTTATTCAATCCCTATGATGTAAGTGCATTTATCGTATAATGAATTGTGGAGGTTGAGTCTTTGACCTCTTAATGAAAGTATGTATCTCGTATGAGTGGGGTGTCAAATTATAGGAGCACCCTTGACAGATTTCACCTATATGAGTGTGAAAGTAGGCCGTTTTCTATGAGAATGAGCTTGTTCTCAAAGACACTCATGAAAATCGGGATAACACAAGGCCGTAATGTGCTGGCTAAAAACACTTATGGCAACACCTTGATTATTGTGTGTAAGCAGTGGTACTTTATTTCCCCTAAGAAGTCATAGTTCAAGTCTGAGACCACTATTGACTCCGGAGTAAAGGTTATTGTTTTACTAAGTGAAGGTTTAATGCAGAGCACACCTTTATTATGCATAATAGTCTACCTTCAACTAAATTGCGAAACACTCTCTTATTTTAATATTGAAATGAGTGGGGGAATGTTGGTGTTTATGCATTTTAATATTAAAATTAAAATATTAAGTGCATATGTTAGTGTGTATAAGTTGACAAGAATATGGTCATTATTGTGGTGTAGCTCTTGTAACCATTATTGTCATGATCTGTCACTAATTCCACCCATTATTCTACCTTATTATTCTTGTATCTTATGTAACCTTTGGGCCATTCATTTGCCCAATTTACTGCCCATTATCTTCCTATTCATTATAAGGAAGAATTCATCACGTATAAATAATGATGGTTTTACTTGGTGAAATAATGAAGAAATATACAAGAGAAAGTGGAAGAAAGATGAGAAGTGTGAAAAATATTGTAGTGTGTAGTAGTGAAAGAGAGAATTGAGACAAAGAAAATATTCTAAGCTTTCAACTATATTCACTATATAAAATAGAGTAATTATATGTTGAAGGAAGGTCTTCTTTTTATGGAGCTTTGGACTCTTCAACTAATTCGGAGTTGCTTGAGTTGTAAGACGTTGTTGGGCTGTTGTATCCTAGAGGGGACAAGTCAAGAGTGTTACTGCTGGATTGGTGTAGATTATGCCGCAGTGGGCTTGAATCTCCTTAAAGAGAGTGAGATATCCGCGCCTCAGCCTACAGATTTATTTATTCATTTTTGTTACATACTACTTGTCATTTCATAAAATCAATACATAATTTATCATATTCTTCCAATTATACCCTTGATAGAGTAGTTAATTAGTCTTAAAAATATATAATTTGACCAACCTAGGAAAACTAATAAGTAATTAATATTTATTGGAGTAATTCATACATTGATTAATTACTCTCTCCATTCACTATTCTATAAAATCTTATTTTGAAAAAGAAATCTCAACAAACAAATTAAAAATAAAATATGGAGAAAAAATCAAAAATAATCTTGAAAGTTGAAGCTTTAACAAATTTTTTAAAATCTTAGATCAATTGGTGAAAAAAATTGGCTCCAAAAATAAACTCAAAATTTAAATAGTCATCCAAATGCATTTTAATTTTTGAAATCTAACATATTCATCATTTATTGAAAAGTTGACTTAAGAAAACATTAAATAAGGGTAGAAGGGCAAAGTTACATAATTTCTTAATGCAAGTGCAATCTAAAGAAGTGACATATAAAAAGAAATAGGGGGGGGGGGGTATATATTTGTGTGTGTGTGCGTGTGTGGTAGTAAATAATCTCATTCTTTTTCTCACAAATCTAATGTGAAGAAGCTCATTGGGATGTCCATAATTAAAGTATTTTTCTTCATCGGCAGTTGATTTATTGCTCAAAGTAGTTATAAAATTTACATAAATATTAGCGACATTCAAAGTAATAAAGCTACAACTTAATGTTATGAATTTAAGACTAAAGAAAATAACTAAAGTGTGTTTCATAATTTTTTCGAAAAAATTACACACTAATTAAATTAAAATTAACAGAATTTTTTTTTAACTTCTTCTGAAAATGCCCTTATTGAAGCAAGAACGTCAATGGAGACGTGCATCCAGGATTATGGTATAATCATAAGTATTTTTTAATATTTTTAATAAAATATTTCATATTTAAATTTTGAGAATATGATCATCTTTAATTTACTAAGTAACACTTTACTTTCAATTCGATACAAATTTAAATTAATTAGATCTTAAAATAAATATCGAATATCAAACGAGAATTTATAAAAAAAAAGAAAAAAACAAAATAACGATGAGTTGAGTGAGACAAGAAAAAAAATTCCTTCTCGAGATTTCTTCTTGTCTCACTTTTTATGTTGTTTTATCCTCAATAAAATGGACCACTTGAAAATGAAATATTATGCATTGATTGGAAGTTTGGAGACATACACACACAAAATATAATGCACAAAGCATAATGATAGCTAAGGATAATACGTACATAACTTGATAAATAACAATATTTTTTTGTCTTAATTTATTGTATCAAATTTGAATAGACACATAATTTATTTATTTTAAAAAAAAAATGTAAGAAGATATGTAGTCATAATATATTATAATATTTATGTCGTTATAAAATTTAGAATTTATGATCTTAATAATTTATAAAATTTATGTAATTCTAAAATCTTCTCATTAAGAGAACATTCTTAAAACTCATATTCATTTTGGAAGATATTGTGTCGCTTTAGAGGGAGTATAGACCAATCACAAGAACGCAAAAGAAAACGACACCAAACACACCTAACAAGATATATAGAGCTCTTTCATTCAAACATTAATTGATTCTAAAGAGAAAAATAAATGTTTGAAAATAATAATTCAAAGTTGGAGTAGAAATTTTAAATTATTTAGGATTTGTTATTTATGGTATTTACTTATTTATGTTTAATTAGGATTTGTTAGTTTTATAGTTTTCTAGTCTTAATTTAATTTGGTTTTTATTTCTATAAATAGGGATGTTACTAGTTAGTTTTTAATATACAGAAAGACACAAAGAAATATACAGATTAGATAGAACTTGAAGTAACATTCAAGAATTTTTGTGTTTATAAATAAAATATTTTCCTTCAATAAATTTAGAATTTAAAATTTATGATTTTTTACAGCAATTTAAAGTTAATATATAATAAGAAATATTATGAAAAAATGATTAGTGAAAGTAATAATAATAATAATTGAACAAAAACACTCAATTTAATAGGCAACAAAAACTTTAGTCCGATACGATTTAGGATGTGATCTATACAATTTTTTCAAGTAATCTACACAGCAGACCTATAAAAATAACAATAAAATAAGTTCGTAATTATATTTATATATATTTAACAATAAAATTTGGACAAAAATTACTTGGTTCATATACTTACCAAAAATTTATAAATAATACTTTAATTCTAAATGAAATTTTTTAATGCAAATTTAAATCAATCAAATTTCAAAATGAATATCAAACCTCGCCGAGAAATTAAGAAAATCGATGGGGAATGAGAAATATATTTATATCTATATTAAATATAGTATTTTTTTTTTCATATTTATACAAAATTTGGACTAAAATTACTTGGTTCATATACTTACCAAAACTTTATAAATAATACTTTAATTTTAAATAATTTTTTTCTGACGTAAATCTAAATTAATCAAATTTCAAAATGAATATCGAAACTCGCCGACGAATTAAGAAACACGATGGGGAATGAATTGAGTGAGACAAGAAAAAGATTCCCTGCTCTACATTTTTTCTTGTCTCACTTTTTATGTTATTTAAAATAGTTAGACGTGTCTAATGAAATTACATAGATCCAATTACACAGATCCAATTTCATCATCATATATTAAAATGATGGGCCTCTTGAAAATGAAATAGTAAGTATTATGCATTGAGGATAAATGAATCGACGTTTGGACACAAAAAAAAAAGTGATAGGTAAGAATAAAACTCATGGGTTATATGTCAAAATTTGTATAGGCGCATAATTTAATTTTTTTTTCTTAAAAAAAACTCATGGTTATAAATAAATTTAATTGATAATAATTGGTCAACAAAGTCATTCAATATTATTTTCTCTTTCAAAAGTTATCCGACTTCGCCTAGTTAATGATGAAATTAGAATTTTCATTAGAGAAATTTAAAATATAAATAAAATAGATGAAAAATCCACAAGGGATTTAACACCTATATATAATGCCTTATTTGTTTTTATTAAGATAGACGTTCGGATCTGAATGCACATCTGAATATTAAGATATGAATTAAGATTTAAAAGTCTGAATTTGAATATATATACATCTGAATATTAAGATATTGCATTAAGATCTGAATACAAATATGTTAAGACTGTTTATTTTCTCAACATGAGAATGTATAAAATTTATGTTTGTTGAAAAATTATTAAATATAAAATTCAAATAAAACTCTAAATTGATTTAATATTATATCAATAAAATATTTTTAAAATTCTAAATGACAACTGGTGATGGTGATGATTAACGATTGTCATTTTGAGTGTTGATTTGTGATGGTGTTGATTGATGGCGGTGGTGTAGGTAGTATCTTATGGTATCATAATTGACAGTAGTAATTACCCAAGGTTGTTGGTGGTGGCAGTTGATAATTAGTAGTGGAATGATATTAATAGCTAACGATGGAGGTTAATGATTATGTCAATTATTGATATATAATGTTAACTAATGGTGGTAATTATCGATAGTGATTAGTAGATATAATAATGGTTGGTGGTGATAATTACAAATGATGGGTGATGGTGATGGTGATTGATTTTGGTAAGTGACAATAGTAATGGTTATGGTTAGACTAAGGATAGTGATTGTGGATGATAAACGATTAGATACTGATTAAAATCAAAACTTTTGCAAGCAAATAAGGGCCTAAATATACATAAATCTTCTATATATAGGGTAAAATGAATCCCATTTGGATTTAGAGCCTGTTTGGCATTGCTGTTGGGAGGTCAAATTTTTTTTTTTAAGAAGAAAACACTTTTTTTTGAAAAATCAAGTGTTTGGCAAACCCTTAAAAGTGTTTATAAATAGAAGCAGAAGCAGGTTTTGTATTGTTGGGAAAAGCTAAAAATTTATGCTTCTTAAAAATAGCAAAAGTAGAAGCAGAAAATTATTTTTTGAAGAATAAATATTCCTTATATATATATATATATATATATACACACACACATATTTACCAATATATTCCTTATTAATTAATTGTCACGACCCAAAAATCGGGTGTGATGACACTTGTCCTATCCCAACAGGACAAGTCAGCCTAAACCCAACAAGCGAAAAATAAGCAACATAAAGAAAACAATATAAGCGGAAGTCTAACCAAACTTAAGCAATCCCCCGAAACTGGTTGTCACATGTACAGGCCACTAATACATAATTGAAATGAAATTACAAGTCTCCATGTCTTTGTATCTCAAGTAGAAACAAAACATAAAACAAAAAGTGTCAAGAGAGATCGCCAACATCTAACAGCTACCTCTCAAGTTTCCTCAAAAGCCTCGGAGTAAGAAGAAGAGATAACTAAATCACGGTCTGGGCTCGGAACCTACACAAGTGTAGAAGCAAGGGTGAGTACCAAACAGTACCCAACAAATCAACTAATAAAACAAGGGAAATCCAATAAACCCACAAACTCCCTTACTTCCAACCGAACCTCCGTAACTACAACCTGCACAGAAATCAACTCAACCTAAACTACATAGTTCATATAACACATAGGTCAACAACTCAACAGCATCACCGAAATAACTCACATCAGTATCAAGTTTATCAATCCCAAAGTCACAAGGCATAAACACAACTCTACAATGACAAGAACGAGATAATGTAATGCAATGCAATGTAAAGTAGAGTGATGCATGTCTGTCCTACGATACGCATCCGCTAAATCTCAAACCGGAACCCATGGGGGCCACACATGGACCATGTATCCTCCGAAACTATTTCCTATCGGCATAATCATCAATTGCCGGAACCATTTCCCATTGGCATAATTATTACTCGCCGGAACCATTTCCCATCGGCATAATCATCACTTGCCGGAACCATTTCCCATCGTTATAATCATCAAAGTGTCTCATCATACTGTTTCAGAACCAATGCACATAAGCATGTTCAGAAAAATAATGAGAAAACGATAGTGTTCACAATCACAATGCAATTCATATCAATGCAAATCACGTCACACTATCAACAATATATATACATCAACAATTACATCATTTACAACAAGATCAATTGCCTAGTCTTCGATTTACTACTCTTTTCATCACACGTAGGATTAATCACTAAGCAAGAATTACAAGTCTAATTTCATAATCCACAATGAGCAAAAGATATATTTATCAAGTTCACCATCACATCGAAACTTTCATAGCATTTTTCTCAATTACACAACAATAACAAGATCACGACCTATCACATTTTGGACTACTACTTTAGCACAAAAAAGTATTTTTATTGAACCCGCCGATCAAATTAGATTGATTCATACAAGAATTCAACCCATACCTCAATTCCATTACTCCCCAATACAATCAAGAAAGAGAAATCCAGAATATTATAAGATTCACAAAGTTTTAGAATTCCACTTGCCTTAACCGAAATCGCAATCAATCAACAACCGGAGCTTTTCCCTTCCGAAAGTAATCCGAACCAACACAATCTAATCAAATTATGAATCACAATCAAATTTCAGAACCAACAACACTAAGAACACAAAATTTGGGCAAGAGGGGTCCAAATGGCTCAAAAATTTTGATTTAAAAAACAAGGTTTGAATTTGGAAATTCTCTCATGGAAATGATCTTCAAAGCCTTAGGAAATCATTAGTGAAAACCATTTTGAAAACGGAATCCAAACCAGTCCACAATCTCCATTTGATCAAAATTTAGAGTTCAAGCAAAACCCCCAAAAATCTCTCTTTAAAAACCCAAATTCCAAGTTGAAATCATGATAAAATCAATGGGTAATCAAGGTTTAGAGTTAAAATTAGTTACCCAATAGGCTTCCATGAAATTCTCTCTTCAAAATCGCCTTCCCAAGCTTCAAAATATTGAAAATGGTGAAAATGGGATATTTCTCGAATTTACACTGTTTCAGGCATCATTTGTTCTCCGAGAACGCGGCTCACTTAGCCCGCAAATGGGAGACCAGACTCACAACCCTTCACGAATGTGCTCACAGCTCCGCGAACGCAGAGGTTCAACACTCAACCCTCCACGAACGCGGAGGTTCAATGCCCAACCCTCCGCGAATGAGCGACCCCATCCGTGAATGCGGAGGTTCAACACACGACATTCCGTGAATGCGGAGGCCAAGGCAACTAGCACCAGATACAAACAAAATCAGCAATTTCAACAAGTCTCCGAAAGGATCCTCGGGATTCGTTCGGAACCCCGGGCACACAAACCATAGATGCTACCCTACTAAATTCGACATTACGAACTCAATGGAACCATCGAAATTTGAATTCGAGGTCTCCTTGACCCGGAACCCGATAAAACACAACAAAACCAACTTAAGTGTCAAAAACTCAAATCAAGCTCTAGACCTCTAAAAATTCAACCAAGGCCACCCTGATAAGAAAAAAAGGGACAATTGAAAGAAATAAGAAAACATATGTAGAATTATCGAAATCTAATCGAATTTATGAGCAACAAAGGACTTTATACCTCCACCTCTCAATTGAATCCGATCAAACAACAATAACCCAAACTCAATCAAAAATGAGAAAACCAAATTGAATCCACAAAGAGGGTAACTCGATGATCGATTAAGCTAGAAGAAGTTAACACAAGCAATATCGGGAATCCACCCTAATCACTCAACTACAATTACCAACTATGAACTACACTAATGCTACTACACCTAGAAACTACAAGCTTCAAAGCTTTCAAATATTCAATTCATCATAATATTCATAATCTAAGTCTTCCAAAATAATAAAACTACTATTTATACTAAGGAAATAAGGAAGACACTTCTTTGACAATTTTACCCTTAATGAGATAAGGGCCTTGTTTGGTTGTCTTCTTTTGTGAATTCTTGAATTCATGAAATGACAATTTGCACACATGGCCACTTTCTTCCTTCTCTTCACTTTGATGGACCTTTAACACATTTTATGTCTTTATTTGGTGTCAATTAAGCTCCTCTAAAGCTATCATATGATCTTTGCCACCATGCCGTTATCATCCTCCCATTCTTGAAAAGGATTCGTCCTCGAATCCAAACCTTGCAAGAAAATAAGAAGGACAAGCAACCAAGACGTCCTCATAGCATGAGGGTTAGTACAATTGTTAGCACAAAAAGCATTATACCAAGGAGACTCAATCTCAAGGAACAACCAAGTATCCTCCATTATCATGACTATTAAGCCCATACATAGAGCACAAAGAAATTGACTATTCCACACATCAAAAGGATAATACCACCTTAAAGATGGCACTACTACAAGCTTACATACTCCGAAACATTCACCGGATTCAAAATGATAGAAGGTCCACATAATCGGGTCATACAAACAAGTATATACCTCAATGAAATCCCGACCCAAATGCAATACACATTTAAGATAAATATGAGACTCGCCATAAGCAAAGAGAGAGTAGAGAAAGGTGTCATGCACATTGGGGTCATCTAAGGTGTTCCTATATGCAAGATCACAACTAGGTTCAAGGATCCTATCACTCATTACATCATAAGATGGAACACACAAAGACAACATGATGAATTTAGGATAAACCTCACCTTCTCTTGACAAATAGCTCCTAATGTGTAATCAACAAGATCATATGGAAAGAGGTAGTAAAGAAAGGGGGTTAGAAAACTACCCTTCCCCATACACAATGTAGGCCCCTCAAGTGGATGGTAAACCCTCAAGAAGGACTTTCCATCATAGGGTAAGGTGCCAAAAATTTCCTCCTAATTGTGGTTGTCATCTTGGCCAAGCATCACTAAAAAGGTTCCACAATTCAACTCATTACCGGGGTCAAATGGAAAGGAAATCCATGAACATGGATCAAGCACACTCTTTTTTGCCCGATTGACACCCTTATCTTCCAATAGCATACTCCACTCAAAAGCGCTAGCATCATCATATGCAAACAAGTAGTAGAGAAAGGTGTCACATAAATGCATTTCAATCAAGGTGCTCCAAAGTTTAGCCACTACTTTATATACTAAAGCATCATAACTCATATGAAGAATTGGAACACACAAGGAAGAAGTAAAAATTAACACATAAGCATCACCTTTCTTCTTAACACTATCCTCTCCAATAAACGTACTATCATCTTCACAAAAGAGATTTCCATCTTTGGAAAGTGTGTCATCACACCATAGCGGATTCTCAAACAATTGATAGCCTTCAAGAGTGGCTACACTTCCAACATTATAAGGTATTCCACTATGCACACTCTCAAGAGTCATTTCATCATCAAACAAGATATTATTACACACAAGTTGATCAACACCAATATCACTTGATAATGAACTATCATTCAAAGGACATGTATCAACACTAGGTGGACATAACTTGATTTTACTAGAAGAATCAATACGGCCATCAATAGGATCAACTAGTGTATCCACATTCTCAACATGCACATCATCAAAACATGACAAAGTACTATCATTCAAGTCACAAGTGTCAACACTAGGTGGACACAAATTGATCTTACAAGAAGAATCTATTCGGTCATCAATAAGATCAACTAGTTTATGAACACTCTCAACAAATATATTATCACTATGTGACAAAGAGTCATTAAGCTAACATGAAATCAAGCTATCACTTATACTCAATTGGCTACTAGCGACATGATGAATTTTTGAGCTTAAGGAAGTGCAAGAATTAGCATTGTTACTTGTAGCTCATAAAATGAAGTATCTCCACCTTGGTTGTGCAACTCCTTAAGGTCTACATCACCTTGGTTGTAGCTCATAAAATGAAGTATCTCAAATATTCAATTCATCATAATATTCATAATCTAAGTCTTCCAAAATAATAAAACTACTATTTATACTATGAAAATAAAGAAGACACTTCTTTGACAATTTTACCCTTAATGAGATAAGGGCCTTGTTTGGTTGTCTTCTTTTGTGAATTCTTGAATTCATGAGATGACCATTTGCACACATGGCGACTTTCTTCCTTCTCTTCACTTTGATGGACCTTTAACACATTTTATGTCTTTATTTGGTGTCCATTAAGCTCCTCTAAAGCTATAATATGATATTTGCTACCCATGCCATTATCACACCCCCTAGGCCTAAAATCATCCCCCGAATTCAACGGAGTTGTCAGAATCAAATTTCGAGCATCCGATCTTTGAATTTTGACCAAAGTCAACTCTAAGATCAAAATTTCATAATTTTCCAACTCAAGGCCCCAAATCCACGATACATCCTCAAATCTGATTCTGTCAACTCTCCTAGACCAAATTCCACATTTCGGAGCTGATGGAATTGACGGAATCCCCATCCGACACCTGAAACTCTGAATTACCCCAAAAATAATATTTTGACAACTTAAGCCTTTATAATTTAAAACTTTCCAAAAACCATAACTTAACAAGAATTTCACAAAACTAACTTCGGATATCATCCAAATATGACTCGGGGCAACTCTCGGGAGGGATAAAATGGTTATTTACAAAAATTACCAAAAATGACCTTCAGGGTCATTACATTATCCACCACTAAAAAACCATGGTCGTCCTCGAAAATAAAGTAAAAGGAAGTACCTGGAGCCTCGAAAAGATGAGGATATCTGGCACGCATGTTAGACTTGAACTCCCAAGTTCACTGAAGCAATCTCCTTGGTCCTAAGCTTACGGACCTGCCTATCTAGAATAGTTGTAAGTTCCTCCTTATAAGTCAAATCAGGACCCAACTCTACCGAATCGAGTGTAATCACATGAGACTCATCTGGGATGTACTTCCGAAGCATAGAAATATGAAGCACAGGATACACAGCTGACAAGCTAGGTGGTAAGGCCAACTTATAGGCCACCTCTCCCACTCGGTCCAAAATCTCAAAAGGACCAATGAATATATGACTAAGCTTGCCCTTCTTTCCGAACCGCATAGCACCCTTCATGGGTGACACTCGGAGCCAAACATGATCTCCCTCTATGAATACTAGGTCTTGAACTCTCCGATCAACATACCTCTTTTACCAACTCTGAGCAGTCAACAGCCTACTCTGAATCAAATGAACCTGATCCATGACATCTCTAAGCAAGTCAGTGTCTAAGGAATCCATCTCCGCCGAATCAAACCATCCAATCGGTGATCTACACCGTCTGCCATACAACGACTCAAATAGGGCCATCTGAATGCTGGAATGATAGCTGTTGTTGTAGGTAAACTCTGCTAAGGGCAAATGCTGATCCCACCTAGCACCAAAATCAATCACATAAGCACGGAGCATATCCTAAAGCACTTGAATCATTTGCTCTGACTGACCATCTGTCTGAGGCTGAAATGTTGTACTCATATCTAAACGAATACCCAACCCATGCTGCAGAGCCCTCCAGAAGTGCGAAGTGAACAGTGAACCTCGATCCGAGACTATGGATATCGGCACCCCATGAAGTCTGACAATCTGACTGCTATAGAGCTGAACTAACTTCTCCGATGTATACTTTACCCAAACTGGAATGAAATGAGTGGACTTAGTCAGCCTATCAACAACCACCCAAATAGAATCATAACCACCCATGGTGATAGGTAAACCCATAACAAAGTCCACAGTGATCCGCTCCCACTTCCAAGTAGGAATGGGCATCCTCTGAGACACCTCCGGGCCGCTGGTGCTCACACTTGACCTGTTGACAGGTCAAACATCTAGATACGAAGTTTGCAATATCCATCTTCATACCACACCACCAGTAATGCTGACTCAGATCATGATACATCTTCGTTGTCCCTGGATGGAAAGAGTATCTAGAACAATGGGCCTCCTCTAGAATCAGTCTAATAAGTTCGCTCACCTTGAGCACTCAAATCCGACCACCAATCCTTAAAACTCCATCAGAATCAAGTGCAGCCTCCTTGGCTTCACCTCTCATCACCTTGTCCTAAGAATGCCACAGAATCAAGTAAAAACTCACACTTGGAGAACTTGGCATACAACTTCTGCTCTTTCAATCTCTGAAGCACCAACCTCAAGTGACAGACAAGATCCTCCTCGGTCCTGGAATATATCAAAATGTCATCGATGCACACGATCACGAAGAAATCCAAGTACGGATGGAACACTCTGTTCATCAACTCCATAAATGTCGTAGGGGTGTTAGTTAGCCCAAAAGACATCACCAAGAACTCTTAGTGGCCATAACGAGTCCGGAAAACTGTCTTAGGAATATCCGATGGTCTAATCTTCAACTGGTGATAACTGGACCTCAAGTCAATCTTAGAAAACAACGCCGCACCCTGAAGCTGATCAAACAAATCATCAATGTGAGGAAGAGGATGCTTGTTCTTAACAGTTACCTTGTTCAACTGCCTATAATCAATACACACCCTTATAGATCCATCTTTCTTCTTAACAAAAAGAATCGGTCCAAGGTGACACACTAGGACGAATAAACCCTTTGCTCAACAAGTCATGTAACTGATCCTTCAATTCAGGCGGAGCCATACGATACGAGGCAATAGAGATGGGCTTAGTGCCCGGCTCCAAGTCAATAGCAAAATCAATGTCCCAATCCGGAGGAACACTAGGACGATCAGTAGGGAACACATCAACAAACTCTTGAACCATGGGAATGAACTCCATGGAAGGCGACTCAACACTAGTATCCCGAATAAAAGCAAAATAGGACAAACACCCTTTATCAATCAACCTCTCGCTCAGATGTAGGAGATAACCTTACTAGGGTAAAAACCACTAGTACCATTCCGCTCTACCCTCGGAACACCAGGCATCGCTAAAGTGACAGTCTTAGCATGACAATCAAAGATCGCATGGTAGGAAGAAAGCTAAGCCATACCCAGTATTACATCGAAATCTACCATCCCCAGAATAATCAAGTTTACCCAAGTGTCGTACCCAGCCATAGAGACTGGACAAGATCGATACACTCGATCCACCACTAAGGGCTCACCCACGGGTGCAGAAACATGCACAGGCACAGTCATACTATCACATGCCAAATCAAATCTAGATGCAAAGTAGGTAGAAGCACAGGAGAAAGTAGACCCTGGATCAAATAATACAGATGCAGATCGATGGCAAACTGGGACGATACCTGTGATGACTACATCAGAAGACTCAGCCTCGGGTCTCCCTGAAAAAGCATAACACTGGGATCCTCTTCCACCTCCGGTCTGAGCCACACCTCTACCTCCACGATGAGCCACAACAACACTACCCGAAGCTCTGCCGCCTCTACCTGCTGTCTGATCCCTGCCTTGACTTCTAGCCGGAGGCATTGGATCTCTCTCTGGAGCTGTTGAGTAAGTACGATGGGGCCCTGTATGAGTCTGTAGAGTGTACTGTCACATCAAATGACCCGAATCCCCACAACTATAACAAGATCTCATAATAGTGATCTGCTGTGACGAACTAGATGAAGTACCACGGCCACCCTGGCCAGAACAGTGAAACCCATGGGACACCTGTCCACTCTCAGTCGCTGGAATGGAAGCATGTACCAGTCTCTGACGCAGAAATGAGCTAGCTGAGAACCTCTGCCTCCAGACGAGGCATCAGAAAATTGACCACTAGCACGAGCCCTCTTGGGGTCCCCAAACTCCTCTCGAACCAACAACTCCGCCTCCCTAGCGATGCTCACAATGGATTGGAAGGAAGCACCCTCACGAAATGATCTGATGGAGAAAGTTAACCCCCTCACAAATCTGCGGACGCTCTCAGCCCCATCTGGAACCAAAGACGTGGCATGACGAGATAGCTGATTGAAATGTGCCTCGTACTTCGCAATAGACATGCCACCCTGAGTCAAACCCTCAAACCTCAACCTGCTCTCCTCACGCACACTCCAAATAATGAAGCGATCTCGAAAAATACTGGAGAAACCATCCCACTCAATCGGAGGAGATCCCACTGGCATGGACTCCACACAAGACCTCCACCACTCCCTGGCTGGCCCATGAAATAGAAGAGCAACAAAACAGACACCCCTCGCATCCACCATCCTCACCGCCTCAAGCATCTCACAGCACAAGGTCAAAAACTCATGAGCGTCCTCACTCTTAACACCCTGAAACTGGGGTAGTTTCATCCTCTTAAACCTCTCATAACACTTCTGGTCCTCCACTGTCAGAACCACATCTGGAGCAACTTGTGCACCGACAGCTAGTGCGGGAACCAATGGTGGCTGACCCACCTGATCCTGAACAACCGAAAGCTAATGCTGCTCTGGGGTTTGCACCCCTGCTCTGGTCTGTGAACCCTGAGGCATGCCCGCAGCACCCTGAGTAAAGCTCTTCATAACTCTTAGCATCCTCAATAAGGTCTCCTGAAACAATGGTATTGTGAACCCTGGAGGAACCTGGTCATCACCCACCGCAACTTGTGGCTTTACGAAAGCCTTCTTACCACGGCCTCTAGCAGGTGCTGCTCCTCAGCCACGGCCTCTACCACGTGCTACCCCACGAGCACGACCCCCAACTCTGGCCCTACCCTTACCTCTGGCCGGGGCATCAACAGTTGCCTCGGAGACTGCCTCCCCTCCATTGCTCGAAATAGAAGCTCTGGTTTTCGGCATCTGCCAAAATAACACGTGACACTCAGCACTAGCTAAAGGGACCACGCACGATAAGAAAGAATGAAATAAGGAAAGTTTCCTAACAACCTTCATAGCCTCTCGAAGATAAGTACAGACGTCTCCGTACTGATTTTCGAGACTCTACTTAGACTTGGCTTGTACACGTGAGACCTATGAAATCTGGGCTCTGATACCATTTGTCACGACCCAAAAACTGGGTGTGATGGCACTTGTCCTATCCCACCAGGACAAGTCAGCCTAAACCCAACAAACGGAAAATAAGCAACATAAAGAAAACAATATAAGTGGAAGTCTAACAAAACTTAAGCAATCTACCAAGACTGGTTGTCACATGTACAAGCCACTAATACAAAATTGAAATGAAATTACAAGTCTCTATGTCTTTGTATCTCAAGTAGAAACAAAGCATAAAATAAAAAGGGGCAAGAGAGATCGCCAACATCGAATAGCTACCTCTCAAGTTTCCTCAAAAGCCTCAGAGTAAGAAGAAGAGAGAACTAAATCACGGTCCAGGCTCGGAACCTACACAAGTGTAGAAGCAAGGGTGAGTACCAAACAGTACCCAGCAAATCAACTAATAAAACAAGGCAAATCTAATAAAATTCACGAACTCCCTTACTTCCAACCGAACCTCCGTAACTACAACCTGCACAGAAATCAACCCAACCTAAACTACACAGTTCATATAACACATAGGTCAACAACATCACTGAAACATCATTATCAAGTATATCAATCCCAGAGTCACAAGGCATAAACACAACTCTACAATGGCAAGAAGGAAATAATGTAATGCAATGCAATGTCAAGTAGAGTGATGCATGTCTGTCCTACGATACACATCTTCTGAATCTCAGACCGGAACCCATGAGGGCCACACATGGACCATGTATCCGCCGAAACCATTTTCCATCGGCATAATCATCAATCGATGGAACCATTTCTCATCGGCATAATCATCACTCGCCGGAACCATTTCCCATCGGCATAATCATCACTTGCCGGAACCATTTCCCATCGGCATAATCATCAAAGTGTCTCATCATAGTGTTTCAAAACCAATGCACATAAGCATGTTCACACAAATAATGAGAAAATGATAGTGTTCACAATCACAACGCAATTCATATCAATGCAAATCACGTCACACTATCAACAATATATCAACATCAACAATTACATCATTTACAACAAGATCAATTGCCTAGTCTCCGATTCACTACTCCTTTCATCACAAGTAGGATTAATCACTAAGCAAGAGTTTCAAGTCTAGTCCCATAGTTCACAATGAGCAAAAGACATATTCATCAAGTTCACCATCACATCGAAACTTTCATAGCATTTTTCCCAATTACACAACAATATCAAGATCACGGCCTATCACATTTTGGCCTACTACTTTAGCACACAAAGCCATTTTTATTGAACCCGCCGATCAAATTAGATTGATTCATACAAGAATTCAACCCATATCTCAATCCCATTACTCCCCAATACAATCAAGAAAGAGAAATCCGGAATATTAAAAGATTCGCAAAGTTTTAGAAGTCCACTTGCCTTAACTGAAATCGCAATCAATCAACAATTGGAGCTTTTCCCTTCCGAAAGCAATCCAAAGCAACACAATCTAATATAATTATGAATCACAATCAAATTTCGGAACCAACAACACTAAGAACACAAAATTCGGGCAAAGAGGGTCTAAATGGCTCAAAAATTCCAATTTCGAAAACAAGGTTTGAATCAGGAAATTCTCACATGGAAATGATCTTCAAAGTCTTAGGAAATCATTAGTGAAAACCATTTTGATAACGGAATCCAAACCAATCCACAATCACCATTTGATCAAAATTCAGAGTTCAAGCAAAACCCCCAAAAATTTCACTTTAAAAACCCAAATTCCAAGTTGAAATCATGATAAAATCAATGGGTAATCAAGGTTTAGAGTTAAAATCAGTTACCCAATAGGTTTCCACAACCCTCCGCGAACGCGCTCACAGCTCCGCGAATGCGGAGGTTCAACACCAACCCTCCGCGAACGCGGTGGTTCAACACTCAATCCTCCGCGAATGTGGAGGTTCAACACATGACACTCCGCGAACGCAGGCAACTACCCTTCGCGAATGCGGAGGCCAAGGCAACTGGCACCAGATACAGCAAAAATCAGCAATTTCAACAAGTCCCCGAAAGGATCTTCGGGATTCGTTCGGAACTTCGGGCACACAAACCATACATGCTACCCTACTGAATTTGACATTCCAGACTCAATGGAACCGTCAGAATTCGAATTCGAGGTCTCCTTGACCCGGAACCCGATAAAGCACAACAAGACCAATTTAAGCCTCAAAAACTCAAATCAAGCTCTGGACCTCTAAAAATTCAACCAAGGCCACTCCTAGACCCAAAATCATCCCCCGAATCCAACGGAGCTGTCGGAATCAAATTCCGAGCATCCGATCTACGAATGTTGACCAAAGTCAACTCTATGATCAAAATTTCACATTTTTCCAACTCAAGGCCTCAAATCCACGATACAACCCCAAATCTGATCCCGTCAACTCTCCTAGAACAAATTCCACATTCCGAAGCTGATGGAATCGATGAAATCCCCATACGAGACCCGAAAATTCGATTGACCCCAAAAATCACATTTTGACAACTTAAGCCTTAAGAATTCAAAACTTTCCAAAAATCATAACTTAACAAGAATTTCACAAAACTAACTTCGGATATCAGCCAAACATGACTCGAGGCAACTCTCGGGAGGGGTAAAAGGGTCATTTTACAAAATTACCAAAAATGACCTTCAGGGTCATTACATTAATTAACATATCTCATAAGTTTCATTTAAGAATTTTATTTTTTTATTTTATATGATAAACTTTTTATTTTATTTTATGTTTATATATTATTATTTATATTTTATATTTTATATATTATTATTTATATTTTATATTTTATATATTATTTTACGTATTATTAGAAGTAGGTAACAACAATATTTTTGAATGATTTAAAAAAAAGAGTAACAATTAAAGATTTTAGCCCTCACAGAAAAGTAGCAAATAAAAAAATTTCTTTTCTTACTATTTTATTTTAATTTAATTTTTATTAACTTTAGAGGATTATGACAAAAAAAAAATAATAGCTAAAGATTGAATTAGGGGTGTGCAAAAATCGAACTGACCGAAAAAAGTGTTATTAGTTTATTGCTATTGGGTTATTGACTTAACGATTTTTTTAATGGTTTTATAAAAAATAATTATCGGGTTATCAGTTCGGTGTTGATTTTTAATATTGGATTATTGAGTAAACCGATAACCCATTAAGACTATAGTAATTTACTACTTTTACCTATACAAAAATATTAAATATTAATCTCAATACCTTACTAATTACTGTCTTTGTCCTTAGCCTTCAATTCACACTTCATTGTGACTTTTAGTTCACAATTTCACATTATACAAAATGTCAAAACCTAAAGTACGAATCATATTCCTCTTAATTTCTCTTTGTGTTACACTTGTATAGTTCTTTTCATGTTTGTTATTATTGTTTCTATTTTATGAGCATTTATAAAGTTACATTATTGTCTAGTCGCGTCAAATTTATTAGAGAAGTCATATATTTGTTTTATAAGAATTTTCTTATTGGTTAAATCGAAAACTGAACCGTTAAGGACCAAAACCAATAAATCGAAAATCGATAAAAAAATATCTTATTGGTTTGTTTATTGGTTTAGCGTATTTAAACATCGAAAGCCAATAAACCGAACCGATAACACATAAAACCAAACCGAACCGATCGATACACACTCCTGGATGAATCCAAAAAAAAAAGTAGGTAACAAATAACAAAAAGATTGTTCTTCTCAATATTTTTCAACAATACTTTTGTAAAATTTTTAAAATTAATTAAAAAATATTAATTAAAGATCTTCTACTACTATGTAAATATTGTGTGATAAAATTAGGAAGGAAATCATTGAAAAATTTTGTGTTGTATGAAGAACTTTATTTTTTTAAAGTTTTTTGTGTGTAGTGATTTAATTAGTGGAATGATTTTTAAATTTATTTTGCTTTATATTTTTAATTATATTTAAATCATCATGTTAATATTATATTAATATTTTATTTATTTATTTATCTATGTATAATATTGATTAAAAATTTGAATATGTACATTTTAGTTTAATTAAAATAAAATTTTAATTAAAGTTCTATATTAGATATTTAAAAAGTTTCTCTCTATAAAATAATCATAATATTAAAAGCACATCGATACTTGCCATTTTTCGTAATCTGACCCTCAAAAGCACTTTTTTTTAAAATTAGCCAAACACAAATTGCTTATCAAAAACATTACTCAAATGAATTTGCCAAACACAAATCGCTTTTTTTTAAAAACACTTTTCAGAAAAGCTATTTTTAAAAAGCCCTTCTAGAAATAAGCAGTTTTTACCAATAATGCCAAACATGCTCTTAATCGTTGTTACATGTGAAAAAAAACAGAGAATAAGGATTAACACTTTTTCTAAAAGGAAGATTATCAGAATTTAATTCACTGCTCATTTATATAAACTTATTTAAAACCCAATTTATCCTAAACCAGATCCAATTCTTGACCCTATTTGCTAAAATAGGGTGATCCGGATCCGGTTCCCCTCCATTTCGTCAAGTGCACATCTAGATGAGAGACATGTGTCTTATTTAAAGTTTAAAGGTCAAGATTATATTATATTAACAAGTATCATAACCATAGTTAAGTCAACTAAATTTAGAAAACTACTCTCCAAATTTGGTAAGAATTACAATATGTTCCATACAAAATTTTGATATTTATTAATATCATTAATTTCATCATATATTTTTATATTTAAATATTAAAATTGTATGATATTTAAGGTGAGATAGAACATGAAACATTTATATTTATATGTGATAAATAATAATCTTCAAAAACATTTGCATTTAAAACAATGTTTTCTTTTATTTCACAAAAAAAAAAGATAAAGAATATTTTACAAAAAACATATATTTATTCCTCTTCAAACACAATAGCTACATTTTCTACTTGGAATAATTTTTGTATTTCATGTATAATTCTAAAAACCTTTCGTTTTTTTATTTTTTATTTTTATTTCGTGTTCTTTTATTTTATGGGGTTTTTCAACATTGATAAGTGTTCACCTTTTTTTTTTCAAACATAGTATAATATTTCAAGAACAAAGTTTACTAGTACAGAAAATTGTTAGTTGATTCTCACCTTGAATATCATACAATTTTATTATTTAAATATAAAAATATAAGATGAAATTAATGATATTAATAATAAATATCAAATTTTGTATAGAATATATTGTAATTCTTACCAAATTTAGAGAGTAGTTTTCTTAAATTAATTGACTTAATTATGGTTATGATATTTGTTAATATAATATAATATTGACATTTAAACTTTAAATAAGACACATGTCTCTCATCTAGACGTGCACTTGATGAAATGAAGGGAAGGGGTAATGGAGGGGAGCCGGATCCGAGATTTCCTTAATGATATTTAAGTAAAAAGATGCAATGGTTAGATATTATTAATGATGTTTCTAATATTTAAAATGTTAAAATTTAAGAATTATTGTATTCTTTTAATTAAACATTATTAATGACATTTTTATATTGTCATTAAAAGTATTAATGATATTAATACTTTTTTACAGATATGATTCGATTAGATGTATTCAGACTTATTAGGCGATATTTTTTGAGAAAAATAAATGCACTTAATTAGGATTCAGATCCATATTAAGTGCAAACAAATGCAAATGAGGTCTAAATAAAAGTTGATACCAATTTTAAGGAGCGGCTGATGGGTTCAACCTAATATCCAAAATGTCTTCTAAAAATAGACTCAGAATTTAAAATTTATTAATTTTTTATAATAACTTTAAATTAATATATAATAGTAAAGAAAGAAAGAAAATTGACAATTCTTATATAAAAAATATAAATAATGCGAGGATCTTATATTATTTTATGTATCAGCAGTTTATACAATAATTAAGTTTAATGATATAAACTTTTGAATCTTTACATTTTTAAAAGAGAAAATACATAAAATTCCCTTTGAACTTGGGAGCAAAATTTACTTTAGCACTTTAACTTTACGAGTAATTATTTACCACTCTAATCTCTTTTCAAATAAATTTAATATCACCCTAAAATTATAATACAAGTCTCACAATGGCAAGTGCATTCCACACGCACCATGTCATTGATACGTCAGCGCCATATCATTGCCATGTCAGTGCCACATAGAACATTATTTAAATTTTGATTTTTTAAATTCTTTTTTGTTTCTTTTTATTTATTCACAATTTTTAGAAAGCAAAAAAAAACATATAGCGTGCTTGTTTCTCAACTCAGTCACGATTGCAATTGAACAAACTCAGTCAGATTGATCCAAGATCTCAAAATCATTCTCACAAAAACACATTCATTTTTTAAGACACATTATCAAAACAATAGATAATGATTGAAATTTTAATTTGAGATGAATGAATTGTAGATTTTTCATTTAAAAGAACTTCAAATTCATCACATTCAACACTGCCATAAATAATCATTTTAAAGCAAATATAAATTATTGGTTTTTCTATTTTTTTCCCTGTTCATTACACCTTTTACTAATCGAAAGGTTATGAGGGTGGGGTGGGGTGGGGTGGGAACGTTTCACAGAAAGAGAAAGAAGATGAAAAATTCAATGAAGAAGAAGAAGAAGAAGAAGAAGAAGAAGAAAAGGGTGAGGCAGGTGATGGTTGAGGAGGCAAGATCCAAAGAGAAAGAAACAGGGTGAGGGTGGGGGTCTGAAGAGGAGATATAGGGTCGGGATAGGGGTTTGAAGAGGAGATATAGGATCGGGATGGGGGTTTTGAGAAAGGAGAAAGAGGTGCAGGCGGTTCAAGAAGAAGAAAGAGGTGGTGCAAGTGGTGGTTGAGGACGGGAGGGAGTGGTGGGGTGAGAGAAAGATGAAGGGGTTGGTGGTACTAAGGGCTACGAGTGGTAGGGTATGAGGAAGATGAAGGAAAAAAGATTATTGGCTAACAAGAAAAAAGTTGGGGTCCACTTATTCTTTTTCCACGCGCAGTTAATTTTTTGACTTGCCACGTCAACTATTTGGGTGTATTTAAATTCACTTGAAAAGAGATTAGGGAAGTAAATAATTATCCATAACGTTAAAGTGCTACAGTAAATTTTGCTACCAAGTTCAAGAGAAATTTTATATATTTTCTTTTTTTAAAATTAGGCTAGTCGATGATTATCATCATTCTTCAATGAATTAATCAGAAAAATACTTAGTCATTTCAGCACAATGAAATTTAATTAATTGTGTTAATGAATTACAAATACCAGATAATTGACTTGTTGGAAGCAACATATTTACATTAGGTCGTTGCATATATTATAGGAGGTATTAATTAACACAATTATATCATGATGTAGGGACAGAAAATGAGTGGATTAGATTGGATTTGACTCGATTGAGAATGGAAGTCAAAATAAACTGGATTACAATCTACTCATATAAAATATTGATAAACATGAATTTGATCAAATATGGTTTGGGTAAATGGTTCTAACCCACTTTATTCTTTTAAAGCCAAAAAATATTAAATCAAAGCTAAATTGTTAATACTCCAACCTATATTACCCCCACCCTCACTCCATTATTTTTTTTAAAAAAAATTAAAAACTTTTAAAAAATAACCCCTCCCCCCCATTTTTAAATTTTAAAAAAAATTATAAATAGGTGATGTATGAGTCTATGTATTTTCATATTTTACCCACTTTATCTATATTTGTATGAGCTTTTAAAATAGATTGACGTCATATTATTCATTTAATAAATATGAGTGATTCATTTGATTAAATATGGATTAAATGAACTTCTTTCACTTATATGGATTGAAATTGCCACCTCTATCACAATGTGACAAAGAGCTGGAAGGAGATTACATTGGTTAAAGAATGACGATGAATTATAAAAGATTGCGATATAATCGCAAGTATTTTTCTAATCTTAATCAGTTATTTTAGATTCAAATTTTGAGAATATGATAATTTTTAATTTGATTAGTTACACTCTACTTTCAAAATAAATATGTTTGACATAAATTCAAATTAATGAAATCTCAATATAAATATCAAATGTCGAACAATTTTTTTTTAAAAAAAATACAATGAGTTGAGCGAGACAGCAAAAAGATTCCATCTCTCTTTTTCTTCTAGTCTTACTTTTTATGTTGTTTTACTCTCAATAATATGGGTCTCTTGAAAATGAAATATTATGCATTGATTCAAAGTTTGGAGACACACAAACACAAAAAAAAAAAAAAACCGCACAAAACGAAACGATAGCTAAGGATAAGACTTTATAAAAATAATATTCTTTTATATAATTCTAAAATCTTTTCATTAAGATTATCAAAATGATAAATTAAGTTAAATTGTTTCCAAAATTTAAAAAGCAGTGAATTCAGAATATAAAAATTATAAATTTCTATAATGATTTAAGTTAATATATATAACAAGAAATATTATGAAATAATGATTAGTGAAAACAATAATAACAATTTAAGAAAAGCACTCAAGTTGATGTGGGAAATTCTTAAAGGAAAGAAAATTCACGGTGACTCACCAACATGAAACAAATATATCAAGTCATGTTGTATAAGCAACGAAAACCCTAATTCAATACCATTTAGGATGTGCTCCATGCAATTTTTTCAAGAAATCTACACAGCTAGACCTATAAACATAATAATAAATGAGTTTATATATATATATATATATATATAGTTATATATAGTTTTTTTCATACTCATACAAAATTTAGACAAAAATTACTTGATTCATATACTTGTCAAAATTTTATAAAGGGAAAAGTGCTTTGATATACCCTCAATTTTGTCATTTAGAATTGATATACCTTCATTATAAAAGTGGTCACATATATCCCTATCGTTACAAATATGGCTTACATATACCCCTATCGTTACAAAAGTGGCTCACATATATCCCTACCGTTACAAAAGTGAAAAAAAAATTATTTTTTAAATATTTTAATTTTTTTTTAAAATCATGTATTTGATCTTTTTTCCTCACATAAATTATTTTTGACTTCTTTGATTATTGTTATTTAAGTGTTTTTATTTTTATTCTTATTTTTTTCTTTCATTCTTCAGTGTAAAAATAAGAGAAATAAAAAAGAAGTGTGAATGAGAAAAGATTAAAAAGTTAAAAAAATAAATTATTTTTTTTAAAAAAGAAAATTTGCTGCTATATTGTAATTTTTAGTCTTTACATCTGTAAAAGAAATATTTGGGGCATCTATAAAAAAGTTTACAAAAAAATAAGTGAAAAAAAAATTTGACCATCAAAATAATAAATTCAAATTAGTCGATGAATAAAAATAGTCAAAATAAAAAATGTGTGAGAATGATCGAATATACCCCTACATAGATTATCTTTTTTTAATAAATTTTTTTAAAACATTAAGTTAAAATTATTTCTTTACACTTTCACTAGAGGAAAATGGTATATGTGAGTTATTTGTATAAAAGTAGGGAGTAGAGGTATATATAAGCCACTTTCTTTATATCATCTCTAAATAACAAAATTAAAAAATATATCTTGAATAAAATTTCTTACTTAAATTAAATTAATCGAATTTTAAAATGATCCAACCTCCCCAACACATTTAAGAAAAACGATGGGGAATGAGTTGAGTGAGACAGGAAGAAGATTTCCTGCTCTATATTTTTCTTGTCTCACTTTTTATGTTATTTTAAATAGTGAGACGTTTCACCAGAAAAATGGTGACCGTTGATTGAAAGTACATATATAGATTTAGATTTACCATTAAAATGATGGGCCTCTTGAAAATTAAATTAATTATTATGCATCGAGGAAAATGATTCAACATTGGGAGACAAAAAAAAGAGTAAGTGATAGCTAAGGTCTAAGGATAAGACCTAATTTATGTGTCAAAATTGAATAGGCACAATTTTATTCATATATTTATTTATTTTGTGAAACTCATGATTATAAATAGAGTTGAAAGTTTGAACCAACACTCAATTTATAGTAATTGGTCAATAACAGAGGCAGACCTACATATATAATTTGGGGTACACATGCATCCATTAACTTAAAAAAAAATCATATATATATATATACGTGCACCTTTAATTTCGAAAAAAATCATATATATATATATATATCTTGAGAAACTAGGGAAATATGTTAAAAAGTGCACCTGAAGAGGGCATAAAACTGTATTTGGTCCACTAGTAAAAGTAAGGGAATCCACCCGTATGACCTGGAGTTTATTCCGGCCAACAACCCATTTTTTACTCTTTTTATTAGTATTCCCTCTGTCCCTAATTACTTGTTCACTTTTGAATTGACACACTTATTACGAAAATAATGATTGACATAGTGAGTTTACCATTTTACCCCTATTAATTATGAAGTTGATGAATTAAAAACTTAAGATTTTCAAGAAGTTCTACCTTTTTCAAAATAATTAATTGAGGGTATAATAAGTAAAAAAAATTCTGTCCTTTCTTGATTTGTCAAAATGAACAAGTAATTAGGGACAACTAAAAAGAAGGAAAAGTGGACAAGTAATTAGGGACAGAGGGAGTAAAAGTTAAGGGTTTATTTATAATATCAAAATTGCTAAATAGGGGGATTCGAACTCATGATCATCCAATAGCTATTAGTAACTAATCAAATACGACATTATGCATTAGTCGTCATTAAAAATTGTACAAATTTTTTAAACTAAGATAACATTAGTGCATCCAGACTCTTCAAATCCTGGGTTCGCCTCTGATCATTAAAATTATTCAATTCTATTTTGTCGTCCAAAAGTCATCCAACTCCGCCTAGTCAGTGACGAATGATTTTCAATATAGAGGTTCAAAATATAAATTAAAGAAATAAACATACAAAGAGGACAAAGGAATTTGACACCTACGCGCACACATATATATATATATTATTTTTCGTCGATGGGGGTTTGGGTAAACCCTCTTCTAACCACTTGGCTCCACCCTTATGCCTAGTTAACTTTCATAATTATTTTAGCAAGAAGCACAATTTCATGTATCTATTTAAAGTCATGATAACTCTAAATTTTTAGGAAATACATATTTTAAAAATTAAAATCAGTATTTAGATTTATTTGGAACCCAATTCATTAAATAGAGCATATCTTAAGTTTATAACTATTAGTATTACTATAAAATAACTTATCGGGACATAATTTTGGGAACATAGTCGTTTTGTCAGGGAGCGGTTTACTTCCCAATGTGATTTTTTTTGGGTGCAAATCCAAACTTAGTCAAACTTCAATGTGAGTATCTAATACTGGTTGGAAAACAAAAAAATAATACTGGCATATTAGTGAAGGTTGATCCTTATATGCTACCAAATATTTCCCAATCAAATTCTTTTGTGATTCATGATGTCTTACCTATTGGGAATGACCCACAAATTTTCAAAAGATTCTATCTTGCGTTTGAGAGAAATCAGTCAATGAAGTTTGAATAAATTCCTGTTAGTAAAATAGTGTACAAAATTGTATATGGATGTATACACCTCTTATAATTTTGTCTATCTTGTATATTGAGTGTATAATATTGTATATCAAGTTTTAAAATGTTTTTGTAAAAAAGCAAAATGAATGTTTTGTATACTATTGTATACCAAATGTATATTGTTGTATACCAAATTGTATTTTGAGCTAAAAATTTGTAACATAAATTTTATATTTTTACAATATAAATTAGCTAATTATACTTTTATGAAATTTTCTCTATTTTAAAACTGAGGGAGTACTTGTGAATATGAATGACCAAAAAAATCATGAAATTAATGTTGCATTAAATCACAAATAGCCAATTTTTCTACTTATGTTTATACAGGTACAATAATATATTTCACATAATGTTTCAGCTATTTGTCTTTAATTTGCTAGTATAGTTTCTTGAGACTTTTTTCACTTGCATTGGCACATCAATGTGGCTCCCTGATAGGCGAATCGAAAATGGGATCAGAACGAGTGTGATCTTATTATAATATGCCTTTTATGTATTTTTTTTGTATATGTATGCATCTTTTCAATTCAAAAGTAATGAATTTAGTTGAACTAGCAGAATTCTCCCTAGATATGCTTTTGAGTCTAATTGTATTGATTGGTGTTGATATTTCAAATACATATTTTCAACTCGAAAGTAATGAATTTGGTTAAAGACATAGAATTCTCCCTAGATCTGTCTCCGAGTCTAATTGTATTGATTGGTGTTGATATTTCAAAGCTTCTCTTCACATCTTCTGAATTCATGCCCGTGACGTTGGCAATTCTTATTTCTTTGATCCTTTGTTGGCAATTCTTATTTCTTTGATCCTTTGTTGGCAAATATATGTATGCAAGATCAGCGTACAAGAGTACTAATACTCTGAGCCATTATCATTTTTGAAATTAATAAATGGTTAATGGAAATTTTGGATTTAGTGATGCCTATGATCAAAGAGAAGATTTTTGAGAGTTTCTTCATCGACCATTTATTACACTACCTTGGATTTAATTTGTAAGCAAGATGAGTTTACATGAGTGTCAATCAACCAAAGCTATCAGGTTCGAGATTAATAAGTAGTCGATGAGAATTTTTGATTTAGTGGCTCTTTTGATCAAAGAGCAGATTCTGGAGAGATTCTTCCTCGACCATATAGTATTGCACCAACTTGAAATTTGTATCCAAAGACGAGTTTATAGGAGTGCCACTCAACAGAGTTATCAAGTTTGAGATTAATAAACGATAAATAAAATTTATGTATTTAGTGGCTCCGCCTGATCAAAGAGAAGATTTTGGAAACATTCTTCACCGACCTTATATCATATCAACCGAAATTTGTGAACCATATATTACACTTACCTGGATTTTGTAAACAAGTGAGCTTATTGGAGTACCAAACAACTGAGCTACCAGGTTTGAGATTAATAAGCGACCAATGGGATTATATTTTTGGATCAAAGATAAGATTTTGGTGAGATTCTTCATCGGTCTAATCTAATAGCCGGTGAATCACAAAAGGGCGATGACTTGTGGTAAATATATGATTGTTGTGGTAAGATATTTTTGATCTCCCTATTCATTCATGTTTTTGTATGTTGGTTGGAATTTTCACTTTGGAATAAGGAGGAGGAGATGATGGCAACCTAGATATAAAATTCCTCTGAGGAAAATCCTCAGAGTCATCAAAATATGTTTCATTACTGTCATCAAAATTCTTGGCATAACTCATTTGATCATAGCTAAAATCAGCAGAGGCATGACGACGATGTCTTCCAAATTGATTCATAATGTTCTTACATTTCCCTTTGATCTCTGGAAAATGATGATGAGGTTTTTTAAATTTTGAAGTTTCATTAGTAGAAGAAGATGGCGAAGAATCATGAGAAATTTGATCTGAAGTACTAGAGAGAAAACATGAAACACTTGATGACCTTCTATGCCTAGTAGTTCTCCTCAATGATGATATCACATTCTCTTTCTCTTTCTCATTCTCCATTGAGATGAACAAAAAAGAGAAATATAAATCTTGTCGATCAATTACATTCTAGTTAAGAATATTTGGGGTCGACAATATGAATCCTTTGTATTGACATATCAAGTGGAGGGTTAATATTGAATGTAGAATGTTGCTAAATATGTAAATAGTATGAACAATTGAACATGTCATAAACACTTGGATGGCTATACTTCAGTTAAGGATACAGAAAGGTGGGAAAATTTTGAGGATGTAACTTTACAAAATTACTTGAATTCAAATATTTTTAATATTATGAATTTCTTTTAAAATGTTAGTTTCAACTAGAATTTTTTCTTTGAAGTTATGATGCTTTACATTTGTTATTTTATATTATTTCGAAGAGTCAATGTACTCGAATGACATTTTAAATATTAAAACAAATTGATTTTAGAGAATATGATTCTTGTTTGTGCATTGGTGTACAAGGGTATTTGACATTAATAAAATAAAACAAAGGGAGAAGAACAAAATGTTATAGTTGGATCTTATAGGCTTGTTATTTTAATGCAAAAAACTAAAAAAAGGAACAAACAAGTCAAAATATCTCCTAGTTCAAACTTGGAAATGAGTTCTATTGACCAATAAAGTATCAATAAAGGGTTCATATTATTAGGATAAAACTTTCAAAATATTCTATTGAATCCATCTCAAAATCCGTCAGGGAAAACCAAAAATTAGAATCAAATGACAAGAGAATCAACACTTGTAAAAGCATAAATATAGGATGAACTGGCAATATGTAACCAAAAGGAAGGGAAATCACTAGAATGAGAGATGGACCTTACATAAAATAATTATTTGATAACAAATAAAAGAGAAGATGTTATAAATATAGTGAATGTCTATGTTTTAGAGAAAATTTAGGAACCCTAACGTTGGGACCAAGTCAATTTTTCCCTATAAATAGAGGGGCTGTAAAATCATCCCTCAAGAGAAATAATAAGTATTCTCTCTTCTCCCTACTTTCTTCTTCTTCTTATTTTTTAGTTTCATAACAGAAGAAAATTCTTCTTCTTATTTTTAAGTTTCATAACAGAAGAAAATTAATGAAAAATGATCAACCTAGCTCATTAAATTTTAGAAAGTTATGGAAGACTGCATGAGACACAAAGAGGGAAGACAAATTAAGATGAATTACCTTGGAGCAACTTGTAATGACCTAATTGGTCATTTTTGGAAATTTTCATAAAATTACCACTTTACCCCCTCTGATTTTGACCCCTAGTTATTTCTAATTTAGTTTTGAAAGTTGGTTTCAAGATTTGAGTAAAAATTTGTGAATTTTGTAAGTTTTGCGTTTGAAAGGCTAAAGTTGCTTAAAAGTAGTTTTCAAAGTCTTTTGAAGTTTCGAGTGTCGGAATATAATTCTATTGATTCCATCAGTTCCGAAATGTGGAAATTGATCTAAGAGACTTGTTGGTTTCAGATTCAGAGTGTTTTTTTGAAGATTTGAGGTCCTAAGTTGGATAATTATTGAATTTTAGCATTTGGATTGACTTTGGTCAATATTTGGGGTTCGGATGCTCGGATCAAAATTCTGAGAGTTCCTTAGATTCGAGGGATGATTTTAAGCCCAAGTGAGGTCTTGGTTGAATTTTTAGAAGTACCGAGCTTGATTTAGCCTTTTTAGGCATTATGTTCTTTTCTTGTGACTTTCATGAGTTTGGGGTCAAGGAGACCTCAGATTCGTATTTCGATGGTCCATTGAGTCTGGCACGTCGAGTTTAGTCAAGTTGCATATATGGTTTGTGTGTAGGGGTTTCCAAACGAATCTAGAGGGTCTATTTGATGATTTCGGACTTGGCTGGTTTTTCTGGTACTGGTGTGCCTTGCGATTGCGAGAGGTTGATCGCTTTCGTGAGGGACAAATCTTTTTCATGAAGGTCCAGGTGACATGCCTGTTCGCGATCTCGACCTTTGCAAAAGCGAAAGCCGAGATTTTTTGGGATTTGCTTTTGCGAACCAGAGTTCACTTTTGCGACATCAGAGAGGGGTTTATGCCTGCCATTTTCGGGATTTAAGCCCCATTTTCCATTTTTGAGCTTTGTAAAACCCTTGGAGGCGATTTTGAAGAGGTTTCTTGTGCTAAATCATTTGGGTAAGCTATTATGACCCCAAAACTTCATTTCTCTTATATCATTTATAGATTTTAACATCAAAATTTGAGATTTTGATTGGCAAATGACAAGGTTTTTCAATAACTTGAGTTCTAAATTAAAATGGTGATTGTGAACTGATTTTAATTACTTTTTCGAAATGGTTTTCACCAATGATTTCCAAATGCCTTGGATAACATTTTCAAGTCAAGATTTTTGGATTCAAACCTCATTTTTCGGAATTGGGATTTTGAGTTGATTGACCCATTTTTCAAACAGTATGATATGTGTATTATTATTTTCAAAATCTTATTGTGATTACTTGATTGAATTAGATTGTGTGGTTTTGGACGTTGTTCAGAAAGGGAAGACTTAAGTCTTAGATTGTCTATTTAATCGAATTGAGGCAAGTGATCTCTTAAATTTTATAATCTAGTAGAATCTTGTATTTCCCTTTATTGTGTGTGTTGGGGAGTAATGAGAATGATGCACTGGGTTCATTGTTTAACTTGATTAATCTTAATGAATAAAAAGGGAATTAATGAAAAGGCAACGTGTTGATCATAATGCTAGTGAATTGCCTTGTTGTGAACCCTATTTGATTGATTGATGAAATGCTTTGATGGCATTAATTCGGACTTGAATCACTTAAATTGTTGTCTTTTCTTTATGATATGAAATTGCTTATTTGTATTGATATTATTTTGCACCGTGATGAGACATGTGATGGTTATTGGACGAGGTCATTTCTGATAAGTGTTATGATGCTGAGGTCATTTTCGGTAAGTGTTATAATACGGAGATCATTTTCGGCAAGTGTTATGATGTCAAGGTCATTTCCAACAAGTGTTATGATGCCAAGATTATTTTCGACAAGTGTTATGATACCGAGATCATTTTCGGTAAGTGCTATTGATGCCGAGGTCATTTTTGATAAGTGTTATGGATGCCGAGGTCATTACCGGTGAGTGATATTGATGCTGAGGTCATTACCGATGAGTTCATGAACTATGAACGGTTCCCATGAGTTCAGATTGATATAGTGCATGATAAATCTTGGTATGTTTTGTTTAGTATAATTAATTAATATGCATTGATCTACTTGTTACTTGTGATTGACATACTTGATATGTGTTGGTAGTTGGACTGTGACTATTGGACTGTGATTGTTAAGCCTTGTAAACTATGTATTGCAGCACTGTTAGGTTTGGTTGATTTTTATACTAGTTGTTGTTTGAAGAGGTTCAGGTTGGATGTAAGTAGTATTCATTTCTAGCTAGTTTTATCTTGTTTATTTAGTTACTTGCTGAGTACTGTGTTGGTTGGTACTCACTCCTTGCTTCTACACTTATGTAGGTTCCGAGCCTGGTACTGTGTGATTACTCTTCTTCTCCTCCTCCTATTTCTGAGGCTTGTCAAATGACTTTTGAGAGGTAGTTGCTTGTCATCCAGGCGGATCCTCTTGTTCCTTATTTTATGCTTTGTTCTATTTGAGCAACAATGACATTGAGACTTGTAATTATATTTCATTTCCACACTTTATTTATTAGTAGCTTGTACACGTGACAACCAAGTTTTTGGGTTATTATAGAATTAATAAGTTTTCTGCTTTTATATTATTCTTACTTCACTTTCTGCTTTTCTTTTATTTCATTGGGTTGAGGCTGACTTGTTTTGGTGAGAATAGACAAGTGCCATCACATCCATTATTAGGTTGTTAAAAATGGTATCAGAGCTCCAGGTTCACAGTCACAGGTCTCATGTGTGTACAAGCCATGTCTAAGTAGAGTCTCGAGGATAAGTACAAAGACTTCTGTACTTATCTTCAAAAGACAATGAAGACTGTTAGGTAACTTCCTTTTATTCATTCTTTCTTATCGTGGGTGGTTACCTTCTCTAGTACTGAGTTACCACGTGCTGTTTGGCAGATGTCGAGGACCAAGGCTTTTGTTTCCTATGGTAGAGGGGAGGCGGTCCCTAGGGTAGTTGCTGAGATTCCAGCTAGGGGTAGAAGTAGGGCCAAAGCTAGAGTCCGTGCTCATGGAGTAGCACCGACTAGAGTTCGTGCCCGTGGAGCGACACTAGTTAGAGGCAGAGCTAGAGAGGTCTCACTTGAGCCATAGGTCAAGGTTGCTGAGGGTCAGGTTCCACCCGAGTTTGGAGTTCCTTTATTTTAGGAGACTTTGTTGAGGCTGCTGGGTGGGGTGTGCTTGAGAACTTTTCTCAGGGTGGTGCGGCAGGTACACCACAGGCTTCTCAAACGAGGGTAGAGGCACAAACCCCAGGACAACAACAGGCTCTGGGTATTCATGATCTGGTAGGTCAGCCACCAGTGGTTCCTGCACCTGTTGTTGGTGTACAGATTGCTTCTGAGGTTATTCTGATGAGAACTGATCAATAGTGTTATGAGAGGTTTCAGAAGATGAAACCACCCAAGTTTTAGGGTGGTAAGAGCGAGGATGCTCATGGGTTCTTGACCTTGTGCCGTGAGATGCTTGAGGTAGTGGGTATAGTGGATGCTCGTGGTGTACCTACTTTGTTGCACTTCAGCTTCGTAGACCCGCTTGAGAGTGGTAGAGGACCTTCGTGAGGTCTAGACCAAGTGGATCTCCTCCGGATGAATGGGATACGTTCTCTAGTGCCTTCCATGACCACTTCATACCTTGGAGCATGAGAGAGGAAGGTCGACTGAGGTTTGAGGACTTGAGATAGGGCACCTTGACTGTTACTGAGTATGAGACCCGTTTCTGTGAGCTATCCAGGCAAGCCATGACTATTGTTCTGGATGAGGCAGAGAGAGTTTGCAGGTTTGTGAGAGGGTTGACTTTCTCTATCAAGTCTTATGTGTTTAGAGTAGCTAGAGAGGGGGTTTCCTTCTAGTTCATTGTGAGTACTGCCAATGAGGTGTAGTTGATGGCTAGAGAGGAGCTTGGGGGACCCTAAGAGGGCCCGATCATCTGGTTCATTTTCTGGCGCCTCATCTGGAGGTAGAGGTTCACATAGAGGTAGCAAATCCTTTCAGTGTCGTGGACTTGTTTCATGCATCTATGCAAGTAGCTGAGAGTGGGCAGACATCATGAGGATCCTATGGTTCTGGCTGAGGTGGCCATGGTAGCTCATCTAGTTCGCAGCAACAGTCATCCACACCGAGGTCTTGCTTTGGATGTGGATATCCAGGTCATATGATTCGGCAGTGTCCTCTACAGACTCACTCAGGACCCAGCGTACTTATTCAGCTACTCCAGTTAGAGATTTAGTGCCTCCGGCTATGGGTCGAGGCAGAGGTCAGTCCAGCAGAAGCGGCAGAACTTCTGGTAGGGGTGCTATAGCTCTGTAGAGTGGAGGCTGGGGTTCTACTCAGACTGCAGGTAGTCAAGAGGGATAATGTTATGCTTTTCCAGGGAGGCCTAAGGCCAAGACTTCTGATGTTGTAATTACAGGTATCGTCCCGATTTGCCATCGACCTGCATCTGTATTGTTTGATCCGAGGTCTACTTTCTCATATGTGTCTAACTACTTTACTGCTGTATTTGATATGATGTAGATAGAATACCTATGCCTATTCATGTTTCTACATACCAGTGGGTGAGTCCTTAGTGGTGGATCGAGTGTATCGATCTTGTCTTGTTTCTTTGGCTTGGTATGATACTTGGGTAGACTTGATCCTTTTGGGGATGGTAGACTTTGATATTATCTTGGGCATGGATTGGCTCTACCCGCATCATACTTTTCTTGATTGTTATGCTAAGGCTGTGACCTTAGTGATGCCGAGTGTCCCGAGAGTTGAGTGGATGGGTGCTAGTGGTTCTTATCCTAGCAAAGTTATCTCCTTCATTCGAGCTCAGAGAATGGTTAATAGAGGGTGTTTTGTCCTATTTGGTCTTTATTCAGTATACTAGTTTTGAGCCACCTCCCATGGATTATGTTCCCGTGGTTTGATAGTTTTCAGATGTCTTTCCTACTGATCTTCCAGGTGTGTCTCTGGATAGGGCTATTGATTTTGCTATTGACTTGGGGCCGGGCACCAAGCCCATCTCTATTCCCCTTTATCGCATGGCTCCAGCAGAGTTAAAGGAATTGAAGGATCAATTGCAGGACTTGTTGAGCAAAGGGTTCATTTGCCCTAGTATTTCTCCATGGGGTACTCCTATTTTATTTGTGAGGAAGAAAGATGGTACCATGAGGATGTGTATTGATTATAAAAAGTTGAACAAAGTAACAGTGAGGAACAAGTATCCTCTTCCTCATTTAGATGACTTATTTGATCAGCTTCAGGGAGCATCTTTATTTTCTAAGATTGATTTGAGATCCGATTATCATCAGCTGAAGATTAAGGCATCAGATATCCCTAAGATGACTTTCAAGACTCGTTATGGGCACTATGAGTTTCTTGTGATGTCTTTCGGTTGTACAAACACCCTTATAACGTTCATGGAGTTGATAAACGAGGTGTTCTGACCTTATTTGGATTCTTTTGTGATAGTATTAATTGAAGACATCTTGGTGTACTCGAAGACAGAGGAGGATCATGATTGGCATTTTAGAGTTATGCTCCAGAGATTGAGGTAGTTAGAGGTTGGACCAAGCCTACGTCAGTTATCGAGATTCAGAGTTTCGTGGGCTTAGCAGGTTATTATAGACAGTTTGTTCAGAGCTTCTCCACTATTGCATGTCCTTTGACTAGATTGAATCGATAAAGTGTGAGCTTCCAATGGTCTGATGAGTGTGAGGAGAGATTCCAAAATTTCAAGACCTTGTTGACTTAGGCTCCTATTTTGACTTTACCCGAGGAGGGTGTAGACTTCACCGTTTATTGTGATGTTTCTAGAGTTGGGTTGGGTGGTTCTCTAATGCATAAGGGGAAGGTAATCTCCTATGCTTCTAGACAGTTGAAGACTCATAAGAAGAACTACCCTACTCATGACTTGGAGTTGGCAGTCGTAGTCTTTGTGCTTAAGCTATGGCGGCATTATCTATATGGGGTACATTGTGAGGTCTTCACTAACCATCAGAGTCTTTAGTATATCTTCAGTTAGAGGGATCTGAACTTGAGGCAGCACAGATGGCTTGAGCTACTGAAGGACTATGATATCACCATCTCGTATCAGCCAGGAGAGGCCAATGTGGTGGATGGTGCTTTGAGTAGGAAGACTTCTAGTATGGGGAGTCTTTCCACTATAAGTGTTGAGGAGAGACCATTGGCTAGAGATGTTCAGAAGTTAGCCAACAATCTTATCCGATTGTAGATTTCTGAGGAGATTGTGGGTTTGATTATTTTTATAGAGGCCTATTCTTCCTTAGTTGAGCAGATTTGTGAGCACCAGTTTGATGATGAGAAATTGTGTCTCATTCAAGACAAAGTGTTGAGACGGGAAGCCAATGAGGCTGTCCTTGATTTTGATGGTGTCTTGAGGATCAGAGGCAGGATTTGTGTGTCCAAGACAGGCGAGTTGATTTGATAGATTCTTGAGGAGGCCCATTGTTCTCGATATTTTATTCATTTGGGAGTGGCAAAAATGTATCATGATCTGAGTCAGCAATTCTAGTAATGTGTCTTGGAAAGGGATATAGTAGATTTTGTTTCTAGATGCTTGACTTGCCAACAGGTCAAGTATGAGCACCAGTAGCCCGGAGGTATATCTCAAAGGATGCCTACTCCTACTTGGAAGTGGAAACGAATCACTATGGACTTTATTGTGGGTCTACCTACCACTGTGGGTGGTTATGACTCCATTTGGGTGGTTGTTGACAGGTTGACCAAGTCCACCCATTTTATCCCTGTTCAGGTGAAGTATAGACGGAGAAGTTAGCCTAACTTTATATCAGTATGATTGTGCGATTACGTCGAGTCCCTGTTTCCATTATCTCTGATCGTGGTTCATTGTTCACTTTCCATTTATGGAAGGCTTTACAGCATGGTTTAGGTACTCGATTAGATATGAGTATAACTTTTTACCCTCAAACAGATGGTCAGTCCGAGCTGACGATTTAGGTGTTGGAGGATATGCTCCGAGCTTGTGTGACTGATTTTGGTGCTAGTTGGGATCAATATTTGCCCTTAGCAGAGTTTGCTTACAACAACAATTATCGCTCTAGTGTTCAGATGGCCCCTTTTGAGATGTTGTATAGAAGACAGTGTAGATCTCCGATCGGTTGGTTTGATTCGGCTGAGAGGGACTCTTTGGATATAGACTTGATTTAGGGTAGACTGTTGATAGTCCAGAGTCGACAGAAGAGTTATGCATACCGGAGAGTTCGAGCCCTATTGTTTATAAAAAGGTGATCATGTTTGGCTCCGAGTATCACCAACAAAGGGTGTGATAGGGTTCGGAAAGAAAGGCAAGCTTAGATCTATATTCATTAGACCTTTTGAGATTTTGAGCCAAGTGGGAAAGGTGGACTATAAGTTGGCCTTGCCACCTAGCTTGTCAACTATAAATTCTCTGATCTATGTCTACATTCTTTTGAAGTACGTGCTAGATGAGTTCTATGTACTTTCACTCGATTTAGTTATGTTGGGTTCAGACTTGTCTTTTGAGGAGGAGCCTATAGCCATTTTTGATAGGTAGGTCCAAAAGCTTAGGACCAAGGAGATTGCATCAATGAAGGTACGGTGGAAGCACTGTTTAGTTGGTGAGGCGACTTGGGAGACAAAGTCAGATATGCTTGCCAGATATCCTCCGCTTTTCGAGGCTCCAGGTACTTTCTTTTGCCTTATGTTCGAGGATGAACATCATTTTTAGTGGTGGATAATGTAATACCCAGTTGGTCATTTTTTGAAATTTTCATAAAATTACTATTTTACCCCTCCCAATTTTGACCCCGAGTCATTTTTAATTGAGTTTGGAAAGTTGGTTTCGAGATTTGAGTAAAAAATTATGAGTTTTGTAAATTTTGAGTTTGAAAGGCTAAAGTTGCTTAAAAGTAGTTTACAGAGTCTTTTGGAGTTTCGAGTGTTAGAATGGAATTCCGTCGATTTCATTAGTCATGGAATGTGAAAATTGGTCTAAAAGAGTTGTTGATTTCAAAGTTAGAATTTGTTTTTGTAGGATTTGAGGTCCTAAGTTGGAAAATTATGGAATTTTAGCCTTCGGGGTGACTTTGGTTAACATTTAGGGTTCAAATGCTCGAATTGGAATTTTGAGAGTTCCAATAGATTCAGGGGATGATCTAAGGCCTAAGTGAGGTCTTGGTTGAATTTTTAGAGGTCCTGAGCTTGATTTGGCCTTTTTAGATTTTATGATCATTTCTTATGACTTTCACGAGTTTCAAGTCAAGGAGACCTCAAATTTGTGTTTCGATGATTCCATTGAGTCTGAAATGTTAAGTTTAGTCAAGTCGCTTATATGGTTTGTTTGTACGGGGTTTCGAACAAATCCCTAGGGTCCATTCGATGATTTAAAACTTGGATGGTTTTTCTGGTACTGGTGTGCCTCGTTATTACGACAGGTTGATCGCTATCACGAACCTTGCTTTTGTGAGGGAAAGGTCGCTTTTGCGAAGGTCTAGGTGGCCTAACCTTCACGATCGCAAAGGGCCTACTCTCTATCGCGAAAGGCCTATTCACGATCTCGACCTTCGCGAAAACGAAGGCCCGTTTATGAAATTAGAGGCCGAAATTTTTTGGGGTTCACTTTTGAGAACCAGAGTTCGCTTTTGCGACATTAGAGAGGGGTTTATGCTTGCCATTTTTTGGGGGTTTAAGCAACATTTTCTATTTTTGAGCTTTGTAAAACCCTTGGAGGCGATTGTGAAGAAGTTTCTTGTGCTAAATAATTTGAGTAGGATTTTGTGACCCTAAAACGTCATTTCATTTATATCATTTATGGATTTAGCATCAAAAGTTGAGATTTTGATTGGCAAATGGCAAGGTTTTTCATGAACTTGAGTTCTAAACTAAAATGGTGATTGTGAACTGATTTCAATTCCTTTTTTGAAATGGTTTTCACTAATGATTTCCAAATGCCTTGAATAACATTTTCAAGCAAAGATTTTTGGATTCAAACCTCATTTTTGGAATTGGGTTTTTGAGTTGATTGACCCATTTTTCAAAGAGTATGATATGGGTATTGTTATTTCCAGAATCTTATTGTGATTAGTTGATTGAATTATATTGAGTAGATTTGGGCATTGTTCGGAATGGGAAGACTCAAGTCTTTAATGAATATTTGATTGAATTGAGGCAAGTGATCTCTTAAATTTTTAATCTAGTAGAATCGTGTATTTCCCTTTATTGTGTGTGTTGGGGAGTAATGGGAATGAGGTGATGGGTTCATTATTTCACTTGATTAATCTTAATAAATAAAAAAGGGATTAATGCAAAGGCAACATGTTGATCATAATGCTTGTGAATTGCGTTGTTGTGAACCCTATTTGATTGATTGATGAAATACTTTGATGACATTAATGCGGACTTGAATCACTTGACTTGTTGTCTCTTCTTTATGGTGTGAAATTCTTTATTTGCATTGATATTATTGTGCACCTTGATGAGAGATGTGATGATTATTGATGACGAGGTCATTTTCGGCAAGTGTTATGATATCGAGGTAATTTCCGGCATTTGTTATGATGCCGAGGTTATTTTCAGCAAGTATTATGATGCCGAGGTCATTTTTGACAAGTGTTATGATGCCGAAGTCCTTTTCGACAAATTCTATTGACGTCGAGGTCATTTTCCACAAGTGTTATGGGTACCGAGGTCATTACTAGTGAGTGATATTGATGCCGAGGTCATTACCGATAAGTTCATGAACTATGGGTGGTTCCCATGAGTTCTGATTGATATTGTGCATGACAAATCTTGGCATTTTGTGTTTAGTGTACTTGATTAATGTGCATTGATCTACTTGTTACTTGTGATTGACATACTTGATATGTGTTGGTAGTTGGACCGTGACTATTGGATTGTGATTGTTAAGCCTTGTGAACTGTGTATTGTAGCGCTGTTAGGTTGGGCTGATTTCTATATTGGTTGTAGTTTGAGGAGGTTTGGTTGGGATGAAAAGAAGACTCATTTTATAGCTAGTTTTGCCTTGTTTATTTGGTTACTTACTGAGTACCGTGTTGGTTAGTACTCACTTCTTGCTTCTACACTTGTGTAGGTTTCGAGCCCGATACCGTGTGATTGCTCTTCTTCTTCTCCTATTTACGAGGCTTGTCAAAGGACTTTTGAGAGGTAGTTACGTGTCATCCGTGTGGGTCCTCTTGTTCCTTATTTTATGGTTTGTTCTATTTGAGCAACAAATACATCGAGACTTGTAATTATCTTTCATTTTTGTACTTTATGTATTAGTGATTTGTACACGTGACAACCAGGTTTTTGGGTTATTATAGAATGAATAAGTTTTCCACTTTTATATTATTCTTGCTTTACTTTCCGCTTTTCTTTCGTTTCGTTGGGTTGAGGCTGATTTGTCTTGGTAGGAATAGACACGTGCTATGACATCCATTTTTGGATCGTGACATAACTATTCAGCATATCTTGCACAATACAACCAGAAAGACGCCTCCTACAATTTCGAAGTTTACATTGACGTGAACCATCTTGAATTTTGTCAAGAGAAAAATCCACAACAACCCGGTGGCAGAAGCGGAGAAATTTTGTTTTATGGACAGGAACCATAAAAGAAATGATTTGAATTTTTTGGAATCTACAAATTAATACTTTCTAGATCTTTTTATAAAAAATTGTCGGTCTTTAGCATTTTAATATTAACATTGGGAAGACCCGTCACGACCCAAAAATCCGGCCTTGAAGGCGTCCGTTACAACCCACTGAGTGGACTAGCCTAAATCCCAAACATAAGATGCAGAAGAATAGTTGTAAGTAATAGTAGTAATAATATGCATAAGACAAGAATAATATATAGGAAAAGGTTCATATCATAAATCTGTAGTGTGATACAAGATGTAAAAAATAGGCCCAAAAGTGATCGAAAGACAAAGTAACACAAGATACCAATCCCCCGGACCTAGCGTCATCTATACAGGAGCTACTACGTACAGAAAGTCATATATACCGAGAACTGACTCATCCAAAATTACAATAACAAGTCTTTGAATGCTTGGAGCTTACCACAATCCAAGTTTGTGACAGCAATGAGAGATCAACGCTCAGTGAGGGTGGCTCGAACTGGGAGCTGCATCATAAAAAGATGCAAAAGTGCAGTATGGGTACCAAAATATAGGGCACTCTGTAGGCATCATAAGCCGGCTGAGCTTAGAAAGATCAAATATATATAAGTAGCACGATGTTTCATGCCCCGAGTCTACACCCTGAACGTGGCCGACACTCGAGAACCAATGCTGGCTCCCAAGCAAACCCTTGGTCTGGCTGATTACATAGCGGAAGATTTGATTCAAGCAAATTAAAATCTTTAAGGAGACAACATATAACTTAACTGTCTCAAATACTCATCTACGTAAATTATAATATTTGCAAAACACTTTAAAGAGAGAATTTTTGAAAACAAATCAACTCTAGCTATCTATGAAGCCTCTAAGTTAAACATGGACATCGGGACAAGACCCTTGATGCCCCAAAGTAAATACTGAAATGAAAAATGTGATCCTCCAAAATGCAAAGAGGACTCACAAAAACTCTCAAAGGGGAAGTGCAAAGTGATCTTTTAATTGTTCTTTTAACTCTTTTAACAGCTTGAGCCATTGTGTATGGCGGAATAGAAATGGATTGAGTATCTTGAAGGACATCAATTCCAAAGTCTATCTCCTTTTCAGGAGGGACAATGGGAAAATCGTCAGGAAAAATTTCAGGGAACTCATTTACAATTGGGAATGACTGAAGAGGTGGTGTCTCAACACTAGAGTCATTAACTCTAAGTGATAGATGCACCCCTTGGAGACTAACTTTCTAGCCTTAAGGTATGAGATGAAACGAACCTTAGGCACTGTTGGATTACTCTTCCACTCTAGGACTGGCTCATTAGGAAACTGAAACATGACCACTCGATTTCTACAATCGTCCGAGGAATAACAAGCATAAAGCCAATCTATGCCTAGAATGACATCAAAATCCACCATGTCTAATTCAATTAAACCAGCCACGGTGTCTTTGTGATGAATGGAAATGGTACAATCACGATAGACTCTTTCTGCTAAATTAGACTCACCAACAGGTGTAGAAACACTGAATGGCTCAAGAAATTGTTCAGGACAAGTTCCAAACCTCATGGCTACATAAGGAGCTACAAAAGATAAACTCACACCTAGATCAAGTAAGGCATAAACATCAAGAGAAAGGACTTTAAGAATACCAGTAACAACATTTGGCGAGTTCTGCTGATCCTAGAGACTAGCCATAGCATACAGACGGTTTGTACCCCCACCTATTCCTGAAGTAGTACCCCTTTGGGCAACCCTGATTGGTGGAGCTGCTGAAGAAGATTGAGCTCTATTACCCCATTACCTTGCCTCCCTTTTGGGCAATCTCTCTTAAAGTGACCCATCTGACCACACTTAAAATAGCCATTTGTGCCATCACGACACTTTCCTAAGTGGTTCCTGCCGCACTTAGCACAAGGTGCACTCCGAAACCCATGTGCCCCACTTCCCTGAGACTGAGGACCCTAAGCTTCAAAATTTTAAGAATTCTGGTTCCGGTGATCATTCCTATTTCTGGGTACAAGCAGCTAGCTGATGATAGAGCAAGTCCAGATGACCTCTGCTAAAAGGATGACCGATTCCCATTTCCGAGCTTACGCTGGCCAGACTTATAGTTTGCTGTCTTGACCCTCTTACTTTGATACTCTTCCCTATCCTTCAACTTATCTTCCTCCACCTGTTGCACATGAATCATAAGCCTAGCTATGTCCATGTCTCCTATCAAAATAGCCGTCTTACCTTCCTTATTTGATAAACGGGAGAGTCCCGATATGAACAAGCTCATTTTTTTCCTCTTATCAGCCACCATCTCTAGAGCATAGCAAGATAACTGGGTGAACTTGAGGCTGCATTCCTACACAATCATTGACTCCTGCTTAAGGTTAAGAAATTCTCTTACCTTTGCCTCTCTTAGCTCTCAAGGAAAGAAGCGTCCCAAGAAGGCATTCTCAAACATAGTTTAGCCTAAGGGCGGTGTACCTTCTCCTCTAGTCTTTTTCCACTGTACGTACCATATCCTGGCAACACCCTTGAGCTAATATGCAACCAACTCAACACGCTTCGCATCAACAACATGCATAACTTCAAGCACCTTTCGAAGCTCATACATAAAGTTTTTTTGATCTTCGTTTAGCTTTGACCTCGTGAACTTCAGGGGATTCATCCTTAAAAACTCCCAAATTCTGGAAGTATCAGCCGCATCCTGATGACCCACTCTTTGTTGACCAACCTGATTTGCCACAACCTGAGTCAACATCTGAATAGTATTTCTCAACTCAGCATTGGTGACATCTCCCTGAGGGGGTTGCACTTCTGGTGCATTGGGTGCTTCTTGACCTTGAGGATTAGCATTCCTCCTAGCAGGATGCCCTCGAACAGCTCTTCATGGAGGCATGATTTGAAAAGACACGTGTAAGCATGAGTTAGAAAAAACTTTTATAGAGTTGAACTCTATTGCACGAACAGGAGTAAGAAGAAAGTGAAAAGTTCCTAAATGTCGCAGCTTCCTCATTATTGATGTGGCGCACTTCACACAGATAAGAAGGACTCTACTAGACACGATTTTATATACACCTTAGGACTCTTGAACTTTGTGCTCTGATACCAAGTTTGTCACGTCCCGAGCCTACACTCTAGACATGACCGACACTCGAGAACCATTGCTGATCCCCAAGCAAACCCTTGCCCTGGCTTACTACTTAGCGGAAGACTTACTCAAGCATTTTTAGTTTTAAATAACTAAAGGGAAAACATTTAAGTCAAATACTGTCTGAGAATACTAAATGTAAATAGTAATAGTTTAGCAAAATATCTGAAAATAAATACTAAGAGATTCTCTAACAATGTCTATCTATAAAGCCTCTATTGTATGAGATGGGCGTCGGGAAAAATTCATGACAACCTTAAATAAAACTACTAAAGCAAATAAATGACTGGAGTCCTCCAAAAGCAAGGAGGCCTCACCAAAGCTGGTAAGAAGCTGGGTGATATCAACGATGCAACTTTTGATGATCCTGAACACCTGTAGCTGCATCATAAGATGATGCAGGTCGAATGACATTAGTACATTGAATGTACAAGTATGTAATAAGGCTGAGTGAAACAATAACTGAACTGAAAGACTAAAATATAATTCAGCTAAAGTAAAACATAAACATAAGATAAACTCATTTAAACTTCACAAATAAAAAGCAATAATAACAAATACTTAACTAAATTGGAATATATATATAAATACTCTTTACTTTACTGGAGAGTTTCTCTAACCGACAACCATCACTATGAGCCTCGTGATGATACAACATCTTACCCACGTTGTCAGACCCGCTCTATACCTTGCCAGAGTATAGAACACAACTGAACTGATGAATCCACTAAAACACCTTCTTTAGGTAGGTGAGGAGTCGCCCGTCTTGTGGTACGATCCTATCTGTGCTGGCTACGTAGCTTATGGGATTTGAGTTGTCTGAACTCTTACCCCATATCGGTGCTCAATACTACTCCTAAAATAATATACTTGTATTGATAAACTATCTATTTGTCTGAATAAAGGGTGAGACCAAGCTCAAATATGTGAATCAAAGCTCAAATCTTTGTAAAATATATCTTTCAAAGTCATGTATATGACTTAAATCATGTGAAAGTTTTCTAACTTGCATAACTCATAAGTATTCGAAATTAATTTTCATAATAGCATAAAGACTCTAAAATCATGTTTTGAAATATAAGCTTCATGTCAATAACTCACAAGAACAACAATGTAAAACCTTACTAAGTATAAAAATTAAGTACGTAGTTCAAGAATCTTTAATCGTGAATAATTCATTTAAGAAATCATACCATTAGGGTCATAATTATGGATGGATTTGAAAGTGGGTTTGATAACCCTAACTATTAAATTTACTTCATGAACATTGATAAATCTTGGACATGAGGATGAAAGGAATTCCTCATTGAAGTATTACGTACCTTAATCACTCCAATTATCGAAGAAAAGTATGATCTTGGAAGAAGAAGACCTACCAAACCTTTCTTGAACCTTGGAGAGGAGTTATTGAGGAGCTTTCTTGAAAAATCTATGAATTTCATGAGTAGGAGTTATTAATTCGCGTTAAGATGCAGGAATTAAGAAGTTCTATGGTCAAATCTTACCTTGGATGATGGATGAACCTTGGAGGAAGTTAGTTTCTTGAAAACTTTTCTTTCTAGGGTAAATTTATGAACTAGGGAGGTGAACTATATTTTTGGAGGGTCATTAAAGGCCTCAGACGCCCCCGCACCCGGGCGGAGAACACCTCAGGCGCGCAGCCAACAGCGCAAGAAGGCAGTAGCTGCTGCCTCGCCGCGCGCCCGTGCGGAAAATGCCTCGGCCGCGCGGCCGGCACGTGGCAAGATAGTGTTCAGTAAAATGAGCATAACTTTTTACTCCGAACTCCAATTGATGCGAACTTGGTGGCCTTGGAAATAAGACTCATAGACCTTTAATTTGATAGGCTATGGCTCACATCGTTCTTTATAGACTGAAAGATATAGTAATTTGAAGTTGACTCTTATGTGAACTAATGCGAAAAACTTAGTCGGTAGAAAGACTTTGAACTTGACTTAGTGTTAGAAGTCCCTTATGACCCAAAATCACATAAGATACCCTTGGTACACTTGGTAAAGAGCCTTAAAACACATGATCAAGTAGTACATCACCCAGTTCAAGTTCATATACTTAAGACGAACGATTCAGATTCTAAGGGTAGAGTTGCAAGGTGTTACACGATGATACTAGCAAGTCAAGGGAAAAATCTAAGACATGCTAACCATACGGTAGAGAATAGATATATAATATCAAGATTCAATCATAAACTACACACAAAGCACAAGGCAACCAACACCCTTGAAGGACAATTCACATAGTAATACAATGGAAAACACCAAATAAAGGAAAGCCATAAGTCTGGAAGAAACATCGACCCGTCTGGAATGATACCTCAAGCTTAACTAGAAGCCAATAAGTCAGATAGATGTATCCACGGGCTACCCAGGATGGCACATCAAGCTTACCAATAATGTAAATGTAAATAATAGAATGTAGCCCGAGTCTAAGCTAATGGGTCGCTCGGAATGGTACATCGAGCTCATCACAGTAAAAATGGCTGAAAACATGGGCAATGAAGTAGATGGGCATTTATACCATCAATTATGCAACACAATAACACTTCCACAAACTTCATCAAATCAACCCATGTCAAATACACATCTGGGTAGAATACCCATCACACCACGAGAGTACTAACCTAGAAATCCTGCTGGTCTAAGCTCACGACCTCAGGCCCAACAATTTAATAAACAACCAAGATCATAACTCAAGACACCACAACATCAACCAAACCATTCAAATCAATCAAACACACTACAATCCTAAGTTTCATGCCACCTAAGAGCAATGTCTAAGGATACTATCTACACAAGAACAAGGATCACCTAAACTAAGGCTCTTCTGACTAAAATTATGCTAATCAACCCAATTTATGGACATAACTATCCAAGGATCAGTAAGGCCTACCATTATCGAAGGTTCCAACCTAGTCATGCAATACTACTCAAATACAATTAATCTAACTAAGCCAACTCTAAGAAAAAAGAAACTATAACCTTCCTCAAAGCTGAAACCGCACTCGAACCTTTACTCGAGTAATTTTCCTTTTTGGAGAGCCTCGGACTGCAGCCAAGCTATCAAGAATAGAACGAGCAAGTCAATTCAGGACTAGCGACAACCATATCACTAATATTAATTTCAAACCAAAAATTGGGTAAAATTGACGTTTGAATGGATGATATAGAATTACAAAACAAACACCGTCATTATGTCTCCCTCAGAGTGGGGATTACATGCCCAAAAGGTGGGCGATAATGGAGTTCAATTCGAACCTCAATTGGTCAATTTAGCATATTTTAAAGATTCAAAAAATAAGGAATTTGAGGCTAAAAATGGAAGTGAATTATGAAATTAAAGCTAGAATCAAGTAGAGAAGAGGGAAGGGAAGAAAATTACCTTCAAAGAGTCGAAAATGATCAAGAATGGAGAAAAATCATCTCAAACTAACCCTAACTTCAATGGGTTTTGTGTTTGAAGAAGTGAAGGAGAAATAGGATTTTAATCCCAATGATTTTCGCTTAAGCCGTCAGATGTTCGCTTAAGTGAACATGCTTAAGCCAACAAAGGCTCGCTTAAGAGACCCCCGATTAAGAGACGCCTATCAATTAAGCGGCCCCTTGGTCGCTAAAACGACCTTCACTTAAGCGAAGGGCTGGTCGCTTAAGCGACCCCCGCCTCACTGCCCCCCTTCGCTTAAGCGACAACTTAGTCGCTAAAGTGGACTTTGCTTAAGAAATCAAGGGTTCACAAAAGCCAATTCACCAGCAACCTGAAACCAGAAAAATGGGCTAGGAGTTCCCAAACATCGATCAAGCCCTCAGAATTCATTCAGAATTGCCTTGGAGTAACTATTAGGCATATCTTGCACAATATAGCCAGAAAGATGCCTCCTACAATTCCCAACTTACATTGACGTGAACCTTCTTGGAATGTGTCAAGAGAAAAATCCACAACAACCCTAATACCTGTAGCGTATGGTGGCCGAAGCGGAGAAATTTTGTTTCGCGGACAAGGACCAAAAAAGAAACAATCTGAATTTTTTTGAATCTAGGAATTCATACTTTCTAGAACTTAGTATAAACAATGAAAACTAAAATAATATATGTGACTCCAGCAAAATAACGAGTAAGAAGAAATACTAATAGAAGAGTATCGCTCGTACTTTCCCAACAAGGCAAGAAAATATTTTAACCCATCACCTCTGCATATAAAAATCATAGTACATAGGAAAAGACAAATCATAATTGGCCAACACATACTTCTTTTATTGACTTCAAAGTCTAATTTAATTTATTCAAAGATATGCAACAACTAATTATATCCCCACTAAATTAAAAAAAGAAATGAAATATGTCAAACATAGTAAAAGTAAGAGTAGAACCAAACATAAAAAACAAAAATGAAGTAACAATTGTGCAAGCCAAACAAAGTGAAAAGTTGTAAACAAATGAAAGTTCGTAACAAATTTTATGGAAGGGAGGAAAGCACTGAATTAATGCTGAAAAAGCTATCTTGTCCATTAATGTCATATCAGACTGTTATTCATCACCGTAACATATGCCTTTGTGGCTTCTATTGTAAAATGTGCAGGTTTCATGCTAGTAAATCGAGTAAATGATTATGCGTATTCCTCAAAATTCAATGTTTCTCTACTTCCATCCAAGCTTCTGACCCAAAGAGGTCTATTTATGGAAGAAAAAAAAAGTTTCATTAACATTGATTTCTCACATGTTACATCTTTAATAACCAGGCTTGTGGTGAGCTAACTATCCTGCAGCTCACTACAAGCTTGGTTTTTAAAGATGTAACATATGAGAAGTCAATGTTAATGAATCTTGTTTTTCTGCAATGAGTTGCTTAATTTTGCGAAGATCAATTAACCTCTTTGGTTTAGAAGCTTAGATGGAGGTGGAGAAACATTGAATATTGAGGAATATGCTAGATCATTTAGTAGATTTACTGGCATGAAATCTACACATTTTACAATAGAAGCCATAAGGGCATCTGGTACAGCGATGAACAACAGTCTGACCTTAGTAGAGACATTGATGAACAAAGTAGGTTCTTCATTATTAACTTAGTGCTTTCTTCCCTTTCATAAAATTTGTTACGAACTTTCATTTCTTTACCACCTATTAATTAATTTGTCTTGCATAATTGTTACTTCATTTTTTGCTTTTATGTTTGGTTCTACTCATATTTTCACTTTGTTTGACATATTTATTTCCTTTTTTATTTAGTGGCGATCCAATTAGTTGTTGCATATCTTTGAATCAATTAAATTGAACTTTCAAGTCAATAAAAGAAGTATGTGTTGGCCCATTGTTTTTTGTTTCTTCCTATGTACTATATTTTTTATATGCAGAGGCGATGAGTTGAAATATTCTCATGCATTGTTGTGAAAACCTCTACTTTTGATGTGAGTTTCAATGATATAGGTGGAAGTAGGAGCGGTACTCTTCTATTAGTATTTCTTCTTACTCAATTTTTTGTTGGAGTCACATATCTTGTTTATTTTTCATTTCTTATACTAAGATTTAGAATGTATTGATTTGCAGATTCAAATGTAATTTCAATTTATTTCTGATTTGGTTCCTGTCTGTGAACTAAAATTTCTCTGATTCTACCATTAACATCCTAGAGGTATTTGGGTTGTTGTGGATGTGTCTCTTGACACAATCCAAGAAGGCTCACATCAATGTAAAGTTGAGAATTGTAGGAGGTGTCCATTTGGTTGTATTGTGCAAGATATGCCTAATGGTTACTCCAAGGTAAATTCAACTTAATTTGTCTTCCCACTTTGAGTCTCATTTAGGCCACAATTTTCTTAAATTTAATGAGCTAGGTTGATCAATTTTCATTAATTTTTTTCTTGTTGATTTTTATAAAATTATTATTGTAAGTAAGGTCCATAAACTCATTGTAGTGAGTTTCCTCCCTTTTAATTAGATATTGTCAGTTCATCCTACATTTAGGCTCTTAGAAGTGTTGATTTTCTTGTCATTTGCTTCTAATATTTGGTTTTCCTAGGAGGATTTTGAGATGGAGTCAATAAAATACTTTGAAAGATTTATTGTAATAATTTGAATGCTCTATTGATATTTGATGATTCTACTGTTGATAGCATTACACTAATCTACTTTCAGAGCTACATTTTTTGTGTTTGCTTGATTGGTATACTTTCAATTAGAAATTAGTTCATAGAGTCTATTTGGTATCTTGAATTTTTAAATTTATGATATTTGTATAAGGGAAAGTCTCTCTACTTTTATCTCTAATGTATAAGCTACACATATGATGTAGATTTTTACCACCTCCATTTCTACGCATTGGTCTCCATGACCAAGATATACACAAGATGGATATGATCTCATGACCTCGACTCGTTACCTAATCCTATCTCAAAACTCGACCAAACCCCTACTCAAGAGTTATTTCAAACCCGAGAATCAAAGAAGAAGCATCAAGCATGGATATAATATAAACATGTAGGCGCCAACAGAATCAAAGAGGAATGAGCTTTTACCATAGAGGAGGTGGCAACTGCAGGAGCATTCAAACTCATGCTTGGGAACCCAGGAATCCTCAGTGCAGATGTAGCCCATACTAACAAAAGCCTTAGAGTTATGGCACTGTCAAGCAATTGAGTTATAGCGCTGTTGGATATGAAGGGGAGGAATGTCAACCAAATTGATATTATTTGCATTGAGAATATGCGATATGACCATGCCATAATGTAAACTGAGAGGATCAAAAGCAACTCCAATCATATAGTTAGGCACGAAAGAGGTAAGTTTGAGTTTACACATTGAGATGAGGCAGTAGGTAAGGAGAGTATCATGTTGAGTAAGGGAGGATAGAGACCCTGCACGAGATAGGAGAGTGGTAGCCATAGTGTGAGCGATGATTCTAGTTTCAAAAGAAAGGTCTTTAGGACCTAGCTAAGCAGGGAGACGGTTGGAGCTTTCAAGAGAAAGAAATTCCATGGCTTGGTAGAATGAGACCTTAAAATCAAGGAAACACTCTGACTGACTTTTTTGCTAACTTAGTTGTTAATTTTGCAGGTACCTATTTGGTGGAAAATTTTCAGGGCCTTCCTAATGCAGCAAAGATAATTCTTAGCATGTACAAGTGCAGTATGCCTAATTTTAGGCTTATTTATCTTCACAATAGTTAGTTTGGTACTTTGGTTATTAATCATCATGCTTGCACATATAGGAAACTAGGAAGAAGTAATTTTACTCTAATATAATGCATGAAATGATTACATATAGTATGTTTATCATGCCTCCTAGTGAAAGGTTAGGTTGTACAATGATTACAGACTAAGGCATATAAGTATTAGGTGAGGTTTTCTTTTACTTCATTCTGGTGCAACTAGTGATAACTGGTAACTTTTTGGTTTAAGGATGTTTGGTCACTTACTTTTCGTTGATTCTTATCTTAGAGTTCTCCCTGTGATGTCTGGTACTAATCTCTTTGAAATTCAACCTATCAAGGGAGAATAATTGGAAAATATTAGTGGGTGGTGAGTGACCTTACATCCTTTAAACAACAACACAACAACGGAAAATTATCTATTTTTTTGTTTGTGCTGAAACTTAGAGAATATTTTTGATGTGTGGCCCTAGTTTCTATAAAGTTCATCTTATCAATGATAATTAATCAAGAAAATCACAGTGTTTATTACCAAATAGCTTTCCGGATAAAGAATTTTTTTTTTTTGAGTATGTTTCAGATCGAGAATTGATGTATTTGTCTCGACAATATTTCAATTATTATTCTATAAGACAATAGTAGAGGCTTTTCAAATATGATGGTGGTAGTGAAAGAAGACGATGATGTCGAAGTGGTGATTGAAATACATTACAAGTTTCATTTTATCAGATCTATAAAAAAGCAACAAATTGGGGTAGTAAGAACTAAATTGAACCGTGCCTTGAACTCTAACTGCTGTTTAATGGTCAGAGTTCTTAGATCCATCAGAAACAAATTGTTTCTGTTGTTGCTGAATTTTCTATCTTCAGATCCATCATGGCTTGTAATGGAGGACAAAGAGAAAACGTTGAAGATATCACCGGAGTATTAATGGCCAGAGTTCTCAAAGATTTCTCTAGATTTCTTTAGTCACTTCACTTTCCTCTTTGATTTTTGACTTTTCACTTTTGATTATGTTTTATTGGATTAGTTTCTTTAATCTTTTTTATGAATGAGCTTAGCACTTTGGGCTAGCCCATTCATGTAAATATCTATTTGATTAATAAACCTGACCCATTGGGTGTTTTTGAAGAAAAAAAAAACTTAGTATGTGTTCGCCCAATAATGCACTAGTTATTTGAAATCAAATAATGCAAGTTCCAGATCATGACTTTGAAAAACCAATTATTCAGAAAGTTAAAGTCTCGGTTGTTTTATAAAGTCTCAGTTTTTTTATAACTAGTACACAAACCTTTCTTGAAGTGTCGAACTCCACTCAAACTATCTCTATTGGCCTCAACTATTCAAAATTATGAATAACATGTCTAACTTAATCTAGGAAAATTAATTCCATAATTTTGGAACATCTCAAATCAAAGTCAATCCATGATCAAAAGGATTCAATATCTATTATATATAAGTAAAAATTAATTTTGAATTGGTATATGGAAACAAGACCAGTGTATGGGGTCATTCATTTTTCTTACTCCTACATATTAGTTAATTAATTGTATGCTACCCTATCAATTATGTATATTTCTTGTTTTACTTGGTACTCAATTCTTTGTGTATCTTACTTTTTACCTGATTTCTGAATCTATATCAATTTTTTCTTCTTTTAGTAATTCATTAATTATTATTTGAAAAAACAATGTTTATAATTACTATATTGATCTACAAATAAGCCCTTTATAGTTCATGCATTACAATCCTTTAGGTTGCCACTCAAACATTGCACAATTAATAATAATTCTTTTTGTCAAAGTTATTGTTCATGGTGTTGTCAAACACTTCATATTCTTTGAACACATATTATCAATAAGCACAACATTCTAAATCTACAATTAAATTTACAATCCGAGTCCATTTCAATGTTCAAATCCCAAAAATTCATGTTATAAATCTATGTTCAAAATATCAATTTCACGTCCCATGGCTTAAGCAACATTAACAGCCACAACAACAATGCACATTATATCAATTGGGCATACGTTATTTTCTTGTACAACCATTTTAAATCTTGCACATTATAATTCATTTTTTTCAATATCCAATTATTCAAAATGTCAACCTTAAAAATTATACCACTCATTTTAAAAATATCACTCTCAAATGGTAAGATTTATAGACGAATGTGAGTTTCAGACCTAATATGGTTAATTTTACTCATTCTATTATCAAGCTAGTTGAGATAAAGACTAGTCATAATATTAAAAAATCAAACAAGTGATAGCCCACTAAATAGAAGAAAATTTAAGTAAACTTAAAAATGATTTGACACAATAATATCTTACTACCATTGACATTAAAAAGGAAAACATACATAATTTAGGACTCTAGACGAAAAAACAAAAATAACAACCATCTAATCAATATTGAACCATCACCTTCACTTTGGTTCGTTCTTCACTCCAACCCCTTTCTATAACCTTATATATAGTTCTAACATGCACTAATTTATTGTAGATGTATTTTACAAACATATGTTTGATATTTAATCCCCTTTCCCCTCTCTCCCCACCCCAAACAAGAAAAAAAAAGCAAACTCAAAAGAAGTAGTGAACAACTAGATAGCAATTATTCCTAGAGTATCACTTACTGTAACAACCCTTTCAGTAGTTAAGGGAGAATTATTTGTAAAAAAATCGAGTGAGAAAACTTCCGGTTGGAGAGTTGGAAATTTTATTCTAGGCTAGGCTTGGATGAATACTGAGTGAGATGAAGTATAGGGAAATCCGGGAAAAATATTGGGTGAAATGTTTTATTAGTGCATTTTTTCTTGTTTCTAAAACTTTTAGGAGTCCATAGGACTTTTTGGAAGTGAATTCAGGTGAATAGAACTCCCGATATCGAACTTGGCGTGAATGAGTTTATTTGGTACATCAAGGTTTGAAGGTGTGTTGTGAAATAGGCTAAATTGGGGGGATTTCTGAGGTTCTGTCACATGCAATCGCCATTGATGCACCTCTTAAAAATCTGGAATGAAGAAAGCCGCTATAGCAGAGCAAGGTTGCTTTGCGATGCCTCCATAGCGGAGAAATTCCCGCTATAGTGCCATCACCATAGCGGGAAGCTACAGGTAGAGGCCTCCCAGACATGGTCAAGAATTTATTTCTTTTGAACGTTTGATTTTCTTGCATCTTACTAGTTCTAATCCAACCATTTGTTAATCTTGCAGACTTAACAACCAATGGCTGCCAACCAAGAACACATACCAGCTTATGAAAGGTTCCCCAATGATGCTAGTCGGGAAAGATTTCTTGACTACCGGAGGACCGGTTTCTATTATGAGAGGAGTTTCAACATGAAGGGCGTGGCAGAGAAGACAAAGACATTCTTTAATAGGATCCAGGAGTTTGGTTAGGGCCCACTGGTAGAGGTTTCCCCTTTCGATGTCTCAGGCTGTAACGATCCAAAGTATACCCTAGACGTGACATGGTGTATAGGACCCCGAGAGGCCCTACACAAGCCACTTGACATACATACACCACAATAAAAATTCAATAAGGGAATTTAAGTAAAGAAGTCTCATATCATAAAGGATAATTTGAACATAAAAGTGGAATCATAACTATGTCTTGACAAGCCATTCGAAAACAAACATAAGAGTGGTTGGGACGTAACCCATACACCATGCACAAATTCTGAAAATTAAAGACATAAAAATTGAAAGATCTAAACATCAGTGGTCTTGTCCCTGTAGCATGAGGACTCACCAATCCAAAAGCTGATAGGACAATCCAAGCTAACCATGAGCAGAAGAAGAAACGTCGGATCCTATATTATGAAATAATATAGACATAAGTATGCATTAGTACATGAAATGTACTAAGTATAGAGAAATATGCATAAACATAAACATGATATCATAACAAGCTTTAAACATGAAATGCATGACAAAGTAGGGTATTTAAAAGCTTATAAAAGCAAGATCGTAAGAAACATGATACAAGGCCAAGGCATTAGTACAAGGACATCATGTAAAGCTTTAAGGAAAATCATAATTCTTTTGTGGAATATTAGCTTTAACAACAAATAGACCATGTGAGCTATTACATGGAATCCGATGTAACTCCCACACCGAGAAGGGAGACTCTACTTGCCAAGGTAGAACTCCGTATCATATCATTAAGTCTATGTGGATCCACTAGCTTGGTCATTTAAGAAAATCCTATGGGGGCATGTAGTTTGGGACTAAAGATTGCTACTAGAGACTACTCTATTTGAGCCTCCACCTCAAAGTCCTCTCGGTGCTAAGTTAAATGTCAACGGACTAGATAAATTCAATTATCAAAGCATAACATTAGGAAAGGCAATAATCATAATACCAATTCAAATCATAAGGTCGTATAAGAGTAGCTGCTTTCAAAACCATGACTCCATAACTTCATTCATATAGACACTTATCTTCTTAAGCATCTAAAATCATGATTTACTTTCAAATTGTGAGCAAACCTTTCACAAACCATTTATACTTAACTTTTAAAAATCCTTAAATCATAACTTCATCCTTTCATAAAACATGCATAAAATCCCTTATCAATTTATGATCATAGTTCATAGTTCATAGGTGAAAATCAAAGTATAAACCATGGGTCCATATGAAATCAGTAATAAATCATGTAATTAGGTCAAATCATGCAAAATAAGATAGAGTAACATCAATTGAATCATAATCAAAAGGACCCATGAAGATTTACAAAAAACCCTCATTGAATTGGGTGAAATTGAGTTGGAGATTTGAGTTCTTTTGGGACCCAATGGGTGAAATGGATCTATTGGTGAATTTCCACATACCTTGACAATCAAAGTCCTAAGAATATGGAGAAGAAACCTTCAAGCTTGATGACACCCTAAAATTCTTCCTTGAGAGATCTTGAGAGGATTTAGAGAAGACAACTTAGGAGTTTTGAGGGTTTTTGTGAGTGAATGAGAGGGATGGGTATTAATTTGAAGGGTATAAATGGTTATTGGGTAGTTTAGAGGGCCAAAACAATGTAGTTTAGGAGTTGGGTAGATAGGAAAAGACCAAAACACCCTTCATTAAAAACTACCGGAAGACCCTATAACTTGGACCTACGGACCGTACTGGTCAATCGTAGGTCAAGTTACTGAGACCCAAACCATAACCTACTTTCCATGAAACCCTTTATATGGACCTAGACCCTCCTACAGTCCGTAGACCCTATCCGTAGCCCTCAGCCTTAAGCCCAAAATTTTACTAATTCTTGCTCAATCCTACGGGCACTTCCTTTGCTCCGTAGTCTATTCGACGCCTCGTCCTTGTCAACCGTAGACCCAAATTTAGAAACTTGAATTTACCAAATCTCAATTCAGTTCCTATGAATTATGAACCGTAGATGGGTCTCGTGGGTCTGAAGCAGTAGCCAAAATGAGACTTTTTCTTACCAATTCGACTTTCCAATTTCTGAGGTATTACAATATCTCCCCCTTGAAAACATTCGTATTCAAATGGGATTTAAGCTAGCATGAATAAATTAGGAGAGAAACTAACAATCCAAGATAAATGCAAAATCTCATCAAATGCACATAAACAAGGAGAAATCACTCCGAGCTAAATCACAACATAAAAATCAAGTTTTCATGAACATGCATGCATATGGAAACATGAGAATGACTAAAGCGCATGAACCAAAGGAAAGAACCATGAGGAACTCAATACCTCAAGATAGAATAGGAGTTGAAGGAAAGAGATGAGGATACCGAGACATCATATCAGCTTCGGCCGCCTAAGTAGCACCCTCAACCAATTGATTCCTCAACAAAACTTTCATGAATGCCACATCTTTATTTCTCAACTTCCTAACTTGATTATCTATGATCTCAATCAGAACTTATTCATAAGAAAGACTTTTCTTAACTTCCAAACTTTCCAAAGGCACAATGGACATTGAATCTCCAACATACTTTTTCAACAAAGAGACATGGAATACCGGATGTACCGATGCTAAATCATTAGGTAAATCCAATTCATAAGCAACCTTGCCAATACACCTCAAAATCTTATATGAGCCCACATATCGGTGACTAAGCTTCCCTTTCTTCCCGAATCTCATCACACCCTTCATAGAGTGAAATTTTCAAGTAAACCTAATCATCAACATCAAATTAGAGCTCTCTTCGTCTAACATCAGTGTAAGACTTTGCTTGAATTTGAAGCATTTTAAACCTCTCATGAATAATTCAAACCTTTTCCATAGCCGCATGCACCAACTCAAGCCCTATCAAAGCGACCTCACCAACTTCAAACCAACCAATAGGAGACCTACACCTCCTGTCATAGAGATCCTCAAACAAAGCCATTTGGATACTCAAGTTAGCAAACTCAATAAAAGATAAATGATCATCCTAATTACCCATTAAATCAATCACACAAGCTCTCAACATATTCTCATAATTCAGAATAGTATGCTTGGCTTGCCCATCGGTTTGAGGATGAAAAGTTGTACTAAACTTCACTTGAGTACCAAGACCTTTCTGAAATAACCTACAAAACAAATTTATAAACTGAGTACCATGATCAGAGATAATGGATAGAGGCACCCCATGCAATCTCACCATTTCATGAATATAAAGCTTGGCGTACTGTTTGGCTGAAAAAAGTCTTTACAAGAAGAAAGTGAGTCAATTTTGTCATTTAGTCGACAATAATCCATATCAAATCAAACTAACGACGAGTATGAGGTAAACCCGTAATAAATTCCATATTCAAATCTTCCCACTTCCATGTAGGAATACAAATATCTTGAGCGAAACCACCGGGATTCTGATGCTGAACTTTCACTTGTTGAGAATTTTGACACTTAGCCACAAATTCTGTGAAATCCTTCTTTCCATTCCACCAATAGACCTCCTGCAAGTCATGATATATCTTGGTGGCTCCTAGATGAATAGAATATCGAGAACTGTGAGCTTCTGTCAAAATTTGATTCCTCAACTCATCAACACTCACCCCACATAACTGATCTTGGTATCAAAGGACACCATCTCCCCATTGAGAGAAAGCCTCAATGGATTTTGCATACACCGACTACTTCAAATCAACTAATACCAGATCAAGATCTTGCTTAACCTTCACATCCGATATAAGAGACGATTCCGGACCATTCTGAATAATCACACCGCCTTCATTAAAATCAACCAAGCGAACACCCAATCGGGCCAACCAATGAACATCTCAAACTAGCTCTTTCTTACCATCCTCTATATGAGCAATGCTTCCCATTGATAGCCTACTAAGAGCATCTTCCACCACGTTCGCTTTACACGGATGATAGAGGACACTCATGTCGTAATCCTTTAATAACTCAAGTCACCTTCTTTGGTGAAGATTCAAATTCTTTTGGGTAAATACATAATTCAAGCTCTTGTGGCTGGTAAACACATCTACATGAACACCATATAAGTAATGCCTCCAAATCTTTAGAGCAAAGTAGGTTCTTCATTATTAACTTAGTGCTTTCTTCCCTTTCATAAACTTTGTTACGAACTTTCATTTCTTTACCCCTATTAATTAATTTGGCTTGCATAATTGTTACTTCATTTTTTGCTTTTATGTTTGGTTCTACACATATTTTCACTTTGTTTGACATATTTATTTCCTTTTTTATTTAGTGGCGATCCAATTAGTTGTTGCATATCTTTGAATCAATTAAATTGAACTTTCAAGTCGATAAAAGAAGTATGTGTTGGCCCATTGTTTTTTGTTTCTTCCTATGTACTACATTTTTTATATGCAGAGGCGATGAGTTGAAATATTCTCATGCATGGTTGTGAAAACCTCTACTTTTGATGTGATTTTCAGTGATATAGGTGGAAGTAGGAGCGGTACTCTTCTATTAGTATTTCTTCTTACTCAATTTTTTGTTGGAGTCACATATCTTGTCTATTTTCCATTTCTTATACTAAGATATAGAAATTATTGATTTGCAGATTCAAACATAATTTCATTTTATTTTTGATCTGGTCCCTGTCCGTGAAATAAAATTTTTCCGCATTTAACACCAACATCCTAGAAGTATTTGGGTTGTTGTGGATGTGCCACTTGACACAATCCAAGAACGTTCATGTCAATGTAAAATTGGGAATTGTAGGCGACGTCCTTCTGGTTGTATTGTGCAAGATATGCCTAATGGTTACTCCAAGGTAATTCAAGCTAATTTGTCTTCCCACTTTGAGTCTCATTAAGGCCTTATTTTCTAAAATTTAATGAGTTAGGTTGACCTTTTTTCATTAATTTCCTTCTTGTTGATTTGTTATCAAATTATTATTGTAAGTAAGGTCCATCTACTTACGTATATGACTTATCCTTGGGCTCTAGTGGTGGCTTGCGCTATTCAGGGGATCCAGCTGAATTTTTGGGCACATATAGTGTGTGAAAGGAAGGACTTCTAACAGGGTAACAAAAAGGCCCCCTTTCTTCCAAGGCTGGTATCCGCACTTTGCAGAAGGGTAGGTCAACCTGAGGATGTCACTAATAGGGTGAAGAGATGGAGTTTTATTTCAACCCCACAGTGGTGAGGAAACGACCTTCTAGTGAGAGAAAGAAGAGGAAGGTAGGCGTGGCAGAGAGTAGCAAGGCCACCGCGGGCTTAGATGATGATGATGATGATGATAATGAGGACTCTCCGCCCCTCCCTTCATCACTGTACCAGATGCCTTTGTGTCTTCTATTTTAAAATGTGCAGGTTTCATGCCAACGAATTGAGTAAATGATCTTGAATATCTTCAATCCTAGCTTTTAACCCAAAGAGGTCTATTTATCTTAGCCAAATTAAGCAACTCATTCATAGCAGAAAAAACAAGTTTCATTAACATTGGCTTCTCACATGTGACATCTTCAATAATTAGGCTTGTGGTGAGCTAACTACCCTACAGCTCACCACACACTTGGTTTATTAAGATGTAACATATGAGAATTCAATGTTAATGAATCTTGTTTTTCTGCCATGAATGAGTGGCTTAATTTTGCGAAGATCAATTAACCTCTTTGGTTTAGAATATTAGATGGAGGTGGAGAAGCATTGAGTCTTGAGGAATATTCTAGATCATTTACTCGATTTACTAGCATGAAATCTATACATTTTACGTTAGAAGCCACAAGGGCATCTGGTACATTGATGAACAAGACATTAGTAGATACATTGATGGACAAGGTAGGCTCTTTATCATTAACTTAGTGCTTTCTTCCCTTTCATATATCTTTTTACGAACTTTCATGTGTTAACCACCTATCACTTTCTTTTGCTTGCATAAATGTTACTTCATTTTTGTTTTTATATTTGCTTGTAGTCAAAATTTTATTATGTTTGACATATTTATTTCATTTTTTCTTTAGTGGTTATACAATTAGTTGTTGTATAACTTTGAATCAGCTAAATTAAACTTTGAAGTCAATAAACGAAGTATGTGTTGGCCCATTATTATTTCTTTCTTCCTATGTACTATATTCTTTACATGCAAAGGCGATGGGTTGAAATATTCTCATGCATGGTTTGGAAACCTGTACTTTTTATGTGAATTTCAGTGATATAGGTGGAAGTAGGAGCGGTGCTATTTTATTTGTGTTTCTTCTTACTCAAACTTTTGTTGGAATAACATATCTTGTTTATTTTTCATTTCTATACTAAGATCTAGAAAGTATTGATTTGCAGATTCAAACATAATTTCACTTTATTTCTGATCTGGTTCCTGTCCGCGTATTAAAATTTCTCTGCTTTTGCTACAAATATCCTAGAGGTATTTGGGTTGTTGTGAATGTGTCACTCGACACAATCCAAGAAGGTTCACGTCAATGTAAAATTGAGAATTGTAGGAGGCGTCCTTCTGATTGTATTTTGCAAGATATGACTAATGGTTACTCTAAGGTAATTCAAGTTAATTTGTCTTCCCACATTGAGTCTCATTTAGGCCTTATTTTCTTTAATTTAATGAGTTAGGTTGATCATTTTTCATTAATCTCCTTGTTGTTGATTTGTTATCAAATTATTATTGTAAGTAAGGTCCATCTACTTAATAATATGACTTATCCTTGAACTCTAGTGGTGCCTTGCGCTATTCGAGAGATCCAGCTGAATTTTTTGCACATATATAGTGTATAAAAAGGACTTCTAACGGGGTAACAAGAAGGACCCCTTACAAAGGATGGTGTCCGCACTTTGCATACGGGTAGGTGTACCTGAGGATGGCACCAATAGGGTGGCAGAGATGGACTTTTATTTCAACCCCACACCAGTGAGGAAACGACCTTCCAGAGAGAGAAAGAAGAGGAAGGTAGGTAAGGCAGAGAGAAGCAGCCTCGGGCTTCGATGATGAGGATGATAATGATGATGATGATGATGATGATGATGAGGACGCTCCTGCCCCTCCCTTCATCACTGTACTAGATGCCTTTGTTTCTTCTATTGTAAAATGTGCAGGTTTCATGCCAACGAATCAAGTAAATGATCTTTCATATTCCTCAAAATTCAATGTTTCTCTTCTTCGATCCAAGCTTTTAACCCAAAGAGGTCTATTGATCATAGAAAAATTAAGCAGCTCATTCATGGAATAAAAAACAAGTTTCATTAACACTGACTTCTCACATGTTATATCTTAAATAATTAGGCTTGTGGTGAGCTAACTACCCTGCACCTCACCACAAGCTTGGTTTATTAAGATGTAACATATGAGAAGTCAATGATAATGAATCTTGTTTTTCTTCCATGAATAAGCAGCTTAATTTTGCAAAGATCAATTAACCACTTTAGTTCAAAAGCTTTGATGGAGGTGGAGAAGCATTGAATCTTGAGGAATATGCTTGATCATTTACTTGATTTACTGGCATGAAATCAATACATTTTACATTAGAAGCCACAGGGGTATCTGGTACAGTGATGAACAATAATCTGACATTGGTAGAGACATTATTGGACAAGGTAGGTTCTTCATCAATAACTTGGTGCCTTCTTTCCTTTCATAAAATTTGTTACAAACTTTCATTTGTTTACCACCTATCACTTTGTTTGTCTTGCATAATTGTTTCTTTATTTTTGTTTTTTATGTTTGTCTTGCATATATAAAGTATCATTTTTATATTTATTTTTTGTATGTGTTATTAATTTAGATTCATTTAATGTTTATAAAGATAAACTTTTTTTTTGAAGAAAATGATTGTTTATCAATTAGATTAATTTTGTGATTATCTTTTCTTGTGGTATATGATGATGATTTTTATAAATCCAAACAAAAATCTTGTGTTCTTAGCCAATTAAATTTAATGGTATTGAATCAAAATAAGGAGGAGTAAATATCAATAGAAATTTACTACTAAGAAGTAAATTCTATTTATTTTGATGCCATATTTATGTGTGTCACGACTCAAGGTACCCCCTAGACGTGACATGGAGTACAAAACCCTGAAAGGCCTCATACAAGCCACTTAGCATACATACATACAAGATCATACAAATTTAGAGGTTCGAAGGCAATTTCATAACAAAACTTTTTAGAAAATAGCGGAAGTCTACATCAATGTCTCAAAGCCAATCTAACATGAGAAATAAAGTTTGGGACGTAACCCAATACCAAAACAAAATGAAAGAACATAAAAGTAAGAACAACTAGGCTATGTCCTCGGATGGATGAGGACTCACCAATTCTTCAATAATCCTCCTACTAAGCTCTAGCCACGAGTAGATGGAGAATCGCCAAGTCAAAAATTAACAAGTCAATGTAGGCAAGAGTATGCGTTAGTACAATCAAGTACCAATTATGATAGCAATGCACAAATTCATTTAAAACATGCTAAAACGGGACATTTTCATGACATACAATGACCAAGCTAAAACATGAAAGAGGATAGAAACATAAATCACAAACCATGGTCAAAACCAGCTAAATGTACTTCAATTACTTTAGTAAAGCCTTTAGAGTCACTTTAGTTCATTATTGTGGGAAATTTACCTTCAACCAACATGTAAGACCATGTGAGCTATCAACATGGAATCCGGTGTTTACTCCACACCGAAAAGAGGTGTCCTACTTGCAAAGGTAAGACCATGAACTTCTAGCTTACGTGGATCCACTAGCTAATGTCTATCTAGACAATCATCCTATGGTGGCACATAGTTTATGTGACATGGGTAATCACCTCTTCTCCACTCGGTGCTAAGCATAATTCCCACGGATTAGTCATAGTTCACTTATCATGAGTAGACATGGGTGATCGCCTCTTGTCTACATTAGGGAAACATGGGTGATCGCCTCTTGCCCTTAATTAGAATAACTCCTTAATCATCAATTCAAGTTTAGTTGAGCAAGCCTTTCAACAAGTTATGAATCATTACATGTGAGAAAACCTTTCACATTCATGGGTTGAGTAATATATGAGAACTTCCTTTCACAACTCAACAACAACATCAACATATCATAGACTTTGGTACTTCAATCTCAAAGCACGCTTAATTCATCATTAACTTCATATGAGACATGCATGATTTCATAGACTTCATCTTTACATAGTTCATCATGCTCAGAACTTACAAATTATAGAGTTCATATGGGTTCATAAAAGTTGATCTTTAAATCATGCAATTCAATGCAAACTTATGCTTAGAAAACCATAAACAAGGCAATTTGATCAAAATTGAAAGAACCCACATGATAGAGGAAAATCATACTTTTGATTTGAACATGCTTACTTTCATAAATCCATCCTTAGGTCAATCATAATCTCATCATGAAAATCATAGCTTAAGAATCATAATTCATAATATACATACGTTCATAAACTTCATGTAATTCATCTCTTCACAATTCCAACCCACCAATCAAAGCATAATTTTGAAATTTGGGGGAAATCATGGGTTCATGGGGATTTATCTAATTTCATGAAATTCAATTCGATTTTATACTTCAAAGCTCATAAATCAATCAATTAGAGCAATATTATAAAGAACCCAAAACATGGAAGAAAACCCCTAATTAAATTGATAGCTTCTAAGTTGAAAATTTGAGATTTTGGGGATTCCATGGAGGAAAGGGCTCCATGGATGAACACTATCATACCTTAGGGCCTCAATTCCTTAAGCAATTTTATGAAGAAAGCTTGATTTCTTGAACCCTAGCTTGCCCTCTTCTTCTTCTAACTTCTAGAGAGAGAAATATTTGAGAGAGGAGGGTTTGGGGAATTTTGTAAAGTAGTTGGAAAAGGTAGATTTTAGGATGGAACATATTTATATAGTGTTAGGGAATGAAGGGAACCAACCTAAGTAAGTAACTAAGCCATTGGGTGAAAAGACCAAAAATGCCCTTTTAAAATAACTGTCAGAGCCCATCTACGGTTGAACCTACGGTCCGTAAGTCAACCTACAGACCGTCCTGTTCCTCCATAGATAGATTCAGAAAGTTTCAACTTGGACCTTTCAACGACGAAACCCATGTACGGCTCGTGGACCCATTGATGGTTCGTACATGGCAGCCGTAGGTCTGAACTTAAGACCTTAAGATTTAACTAAGTCTGGAGGAGACCTACGAGACCCATCTACGACTCATTGAAAGATCGATGGGTCATCCTGGCAGACCATCGTTAAGGTTCTGAAACTTGACATCTTACAAACCTTCAGTGGGCCAACTACGGTTCCCACCTACGATCCGTCAGTCCATCTACGGTTCGTAGGTGGCCTCCGTCGTCACTGGCACCAGAACCTGTAACTTTTCTTCTTTCAAAATCTGAGGTGTTACAATATCTCCCGCTTGGGAACATTCGTCCTCGAATGAGAATCAAGACATCATAAGGAGGGTAATAAACAAGAGCTAACAACCTAACCTAGAATGCAATCACATAAATGTACATATCTGAGGAGGAAACATCAACTCCAAGCTAAAGCATGTTCAGCACATCATTTCATGAAGACATTATGAAACTCATACTCAATACACATAATCATAGATAAATCAATCTAACTAGCTCATTTTCACAACATTCTCTTCATGAACATGCATAATCAAGGAATCATGGAAATAACGAAGACACATGAAACCAAAGAATGAACCATGAGGACTAAATACCTCAAGCTAGATTAGGGTCGGAGGGAAAGAGGTGAGGATATCGGGATATCATATCGGCCTCGGCCTCCCAAGTAGCACCCTCAACGAGTTGATTCCTCCAAAGAACCTTCACAGAAGCAACTTCTTTATTTCTTGACCTCTGGACTTACCGGTCTAAAATCTCAACCGGAACCTCTTCATAGGAAAGACTATCTTTTATGCCAAGATTCTCCAATGGCACTATAGAGGTTGGATCACCAACACATTTCTTCAATAATGAGACATGGAAAACTGGATGCATCGATGCCAAATCATTAGGCAAGTCAAGTTCATAAGCAACCTTACCAACACGTCTCAAAATTTGATATGGGCAAACATGTGAAATTTTCAAGTAAACCCAATCATCAATATCAAATTCTAAATCTCTCCTTCTAACATCGGCATAGGACTTTTTCGACTTTGAGCCATTTTCAACCTTTCTCTAATAAGCCTAACTTTTTCCATAGCCTCATGTACCAATTCGGGACCTATCAAAGCAACTTCACCGACTTCAAACCAACATATAGGAGATCTACACCTCCTACCATAAAGAGCTTCAAATGGAGCCATACCAATACTAGAATGGTAGCTATTATTGTAAGCAAACTCAATAAAAGGAAAATGATCATCCCAATTACCCTTGAAGTCAATTACACAAGCTCTCAACATATCTTTCAAGGTTTGGATAGTACGTTCCGCTTGTCCATCGATTTGAGGATGAAAGGCCATACTAAGCTTAACACGAGTACCAAGACCCTTTTGAAAAGACTTCCAAAATTGAGAAGTGAATTGTGCACCACGATCGGAGATAATGGATAAAGGCACTCCATACAACCTAACCATTTCCCTCAAGTACAACTTAGCATAATCCTCCACCGAATAAGAAACCTTGACGGGAATGAAATGGGCTGATTTCGTCATAAGGTCTACAATAACCCAAATCGAATCATATTGTCACCGGGTGCGTGGTAAACCAACAATAAAGTCCATATTCACATCTTCCCACTTCCAAGTAGGAATATTAAAGTCTTGGGACAAACCTCCTGACTTTTGGTGCTCAACTTTCACTTGTTGACAATTAGGACACTTAGCCACAAATTCCGCAATATCCTTTTTCATCCCATTCCACCAATAGATCTCCCACAAATCACGATACATCTTGGTAGCTCCCGGGTGAATGGAATATCGAGAACTATGGGCTTCTGATAAGATTTGTCCTCTTAGGTCATCTATATCTAGAACACACGAACGAACTTGATATCTAAGCACTCCATCTCCCCCTTGGGGGAAATCCTCTACATACTTCTTTAGCACCGCTTGCTTCAATTCAACCAAATTAGGATCAAGATCTTGTTTAGCCTTCACATCATGCACAAAGGACGATTCGGAACCATTATACACCATAACACCTCCCTTGGTGGAATCAACCAACCGAACACCCAAACGTGCCAATCTATGAACATCACGAACCAATTCTTTCTTACCATCCTCAACATGAGCAACACTACCCATAGACAACCGACTAAGAACATCCGCTACCACATTAGCCTTACCGGGGTGATAGAGGACACTCATGTCATAATCCTTTAACAACTCAAGCCACCTTCTTTGACGAAGATTTAGATCTTTTTGCTTAAACACATATTGCAAACTCTTATGGTCGGTAAAGACATCAACATGCACCCCATACAAATAATGTCGCCATATCTTTAAAGCTAACACAACCGCCGCTAATTCTAAGTCATGAGTAGGATAGTTCTTTTCATGAATCTTAAGTTCCCTTGAAGCATAAGCAATAAATTTCCCATTTTGCATAAGAACACATTCTAACCCAATTCTTGAAGCATCACAATAAACTACAAACCCATCGGATCCTTCCGGTAAGGTCAACACCTGAGCCAAAGTAAGTCTTTCTTTCAACTCTAGGAAACTCTTCTTACATGCTTCAGACCATATGAACTTAACCTTCTTTTGAGTCAAAGCCGTCAAGGGGGAAGCAATCGAAGAAAACCTTTCAACAAACCTCCTACAGTAACCGGCCAAACCCAAGAAACTACGAATAACCGAAGGTGATAGAGGTCTAGGTCAATTCTTAACCGCATCCGTCTTCTTAGGATCTACCTCAATACCCTTACCAGAGACGATGTGATCAAGAAAAGCCACGGACCTTAGCCAAAACTCACATTTACTAAACTTTGCAAAGAGTTGTTGGTCCTTGAGGACTTGTAACACAATCCTCAAGTGATTGGCATGCTCATCCTCACTCCTTGAATAGATCAAGATATCATCAATAAACACAATCACGAACATATCAAGGTATTGTCTAAACACCCTATTCATCAAATCCATAAATGCGGCCAGAGCATTTGTCAACCCAAACGACATCACTAGGAATTCGTAATGGCCATATCTGGTCCGGAAAGCCATTTTTGGAATATCATCTTCTTTCACCCTCAATTGGTGATAACCTGAACGAAGGTCGATCTTAGAGAAATAACTAGCCCCATGAAGTTGATCAAAAAAGTCATCTATCATTGGGAGAGGATACTTATTCTTAATGGTAACCTTGTTCAATTGGCGGTAGTCAATGCACATCCGGAGTGAACCATCTTTCTTCCTAACAAACAAGACCGGAGCACCCCATGGAGAAATACTTGGTCAGATGAAACCCTTATCCAACAAATCTTTCAATTGTTCTTTCAATTCCTTTCTTATGTTCGATATTCATTTGAATCTTATATGATGGATAACTTAAATCAATATTACTTGTCAAATTATTTTGAGTTCTTTTAAGAAGAACTGTTTGTTGAGAGAATTTAAATTAGTTAAGCCAACAAATTTTAATCACCGAATGATTAAAAACAAAGAAGAGATCCAAGTTGTACATTTAAGATTGTTGTTTTCCTCCTAATACACACACATAAACAAAGATTGACACGACAAAACTAGGTTAGCTAATATCATTTGGTCTAAAGTCAAACTAATATACCAAATCATGCATACTATCATCATGTTTATGAAGGTGGAAAGAGGAAATCTTAAACATGCTTCCTACAGATGGAGTACCTTGATTCAATCTCTTCAGACTTATACCTCAAAATCCAAGGTGATTCAAGTTGGGCGTAAAAAGGATGTCAGAATTGTCAAATCCAACCTCAGAATGTAATGTCCTCGAAGGTCAATTTTGGAACTTTTCAGAAAAATTATTGTTTTACCCCTACAGAAAGTTGCCCCGAGTCTTCTAGATCAGTTTACGAAGTTAATTTTGAAATTTTATTGCAAAGTTGTGATTTTTGGAAGTTTTAGAGTTTTGAAGAGTTAAAGTTGTTAAAAGTGATTTTTTTTGTAACAACCGAAGCTACGAGTCTCGGAATGGAATTCTGTCAGTTCCATCAACTGTGAAATGTGACTTTCGGGTTAGTAGGACTATTGACTCAGGTCTTGAGGTATTTAGGTAAGTTTTGGAAGAGTTTTTGTGTTTTGAAAGTTGAAAGCATAAGATTGTTGACCAAAGTCAACATTTGATAATAGCAAGCTTGAAATGGAATTTCGATAGTTCAGTTAACTCATAAATGTGTTTTTTGGTCTATATATACTATTGATTTCGGTCTCAAAACTTTTGGTTTGACTTTGAACCATTAGACGAGATGCGGAAAAAGTTAAGGCTAAAATTTGACTTTAGTCAACATTTGAGGTTTAGAAAGGTCATTTTAGAGTTCTGATGTTTCCACTAGGTCTGAATGGTGTTATAGATCTCCTGTGAGGGAAACATTAGAACATTTATTCTTATAACGAGAAATAGCTACATTTATTTGGAATTACTATGCTAGGGCTGTTGGATTACTAGGTCCTTGGGTACAGGTTAAACAAACAATGAAGAAATGGTGGGAGTTCCTAGGTAATAGTAGAGTGAAGATGGTTTGTCAAACAATTCCTAGTATTATTCTTTGGTTTCTATGGAAGAGGAGGAATACGATCTACATGTTGGTTCTTATTCTAGTAACAAGGTTAGATTGGATATCAATGCTACCATTCATAAATTTGTTAGGCTAAAGTTCAACTTCTTAACTTTCCCTAATAATTGGCCTCAGATGGTTTGTCAACTGGAAAAGAACATAAGTGTTTTTTACTGTAAAGCTGTTAGATGGATTCGTCCTCCATCAAGGTGGTTGAAATGTAATGCTGATGGAGCTTCTAGAGGTAATTCAGGTCCAAGTGCTACTGCGTTCTGTGTGAGAAATCATGACGGCGATATAGTAGGAGATAAAGGCGTACAAATTGTTGATTCATCTAACTTAGTGGCTGAGGCTAAGTCAATAAGTGAAGGGCTTCAATACTCTTTGGATAAAGGGTTCTCCAATATCATCTTGTAATCAGATCCACTATCTATGGCTAGCATTATTAATGGAACCTAGGGGGTTCCTTGGAGTGTTTCAATGGAAGCCAATGTTATAAATAGAATGAGAAGTTCCATTACAGTGAGAGTACAACACTCCTTAAGAGAGTACATATGAATTCAATTCATTTCAGGAAGTTCCAAGTACAGGGAAGAGAATTATTAATCTTGATAAGAGAGTACTCCAATCATGAGAATTAAGCAACTGAACTCAACCAATACTTACAATTAAGAGTTAGAAGGTTTGCTATCTTTTGTACAAGTTACAGTAGTGAGGCTATAAAGGAAGTTTTTGGATTGATGTCTAGTTAAGTTTGAAGAAATTTCGGTTGGTTGACAATACATTGCACTTGGTGAGAGCTTTCAGGTGTTCATTTGGTACTAAATCAAGACTTAAAAGCATCACTCATTAGCTTTAGATAAGCCGAACTTAATTTAACCCAATCACAATTTTCAATCATGACATATTTGAAATAGTAGTCCAATTCAATATCTAGGCTTTTTATAGTGGTATTTATTTCTATTGAGGGATTCATTCCATTAAAGGATAGGTGATGAACTGGAAAATCATTTCAAGTAAAGTTCGAATACCTGATAGTAGTAATACAGCTAAGTTGGCCGCTCCAACACTAAATGTGCAAACTTCTACCCCCTCTACTTTGCGATCTTGTCAAAAAGCAACTTGGATTCCCCACAGAAGATGATGGTAATTATCCACCACAGAAGAGGAGTGAAGTTGTGAGCTATCAAATCTAAATTCTGACGAATTGAGTCTGAAATTGGAAAATAACTCAAAGTGGTAGAGACTTACCTGATGTCATCATTTCAGATTCATCTAGGGGTGAGGTCCAGATCTAGCTAACAGAAGGGGTAAAACTAGTGTAAGCCGTTGGAAGGGAGTAAACTTCATCCAACGAAATTATCCTTGATTTATTCTCTTCAAGTGAAGTTGTGAGATATCATATCTAAATCCTTGATGAATTGAGTCTGAAATTGAAAAATAACTCAAAGTGGTAGAGATTTACCTGATATCAACATTTCAGCATTTCATATTCATCCAGGCTTGAGGTCCAGATCTAGCTCACAGAAGTGGTAACACCAGTGCCAGCCGTTGGTGGGGAGGAAACTTCATCCAACAAAATTTTTAATCTCTATGAGTGAAGTTGTGAGATATCAGATCTAAATCCTCGACGAATTGAGTATGAAATTGGAAAATAACTCAAAGTGGTAAAGACTTACCTGATATCATCATTTCAGATTCGTCCAGGCTTGAGATCCAGATCTAGCTCACAAAACTGGTAACACCAATTCCAGCCGTAGGTGGGGAGGAAACTTCATCCAAGAAAATTATCCTTGGTTTAATCTCTTCAAGTGAAGCTGTGAGATATCAGATTTAAATCCTTAGACGAATTGTGTTTGAAAGTGAAAAATAGATGAAAGTGAAAAATAACTCAAAGTAGTAGAGACTTACCTTATATCATCATTTCAGATTCATCCAGGCTTGAAGTCTAGATCTAGCTCACAGAAGTGATAACACCAGTGCCAGCCGTCGATGGGGAGAAAACTTCATCCTGCAGAATTATCCTTGGTTTAGTCTCTTCTTACAGAAGAAAATTTGAGGTTTCTATTTGAGATTTTTGATTTTTTCTCTCTTCTTAGCTTAAAGGAGGAAGCTGCGAGAAGTTCATTTTTTTTCTAATGTAGTTTTTTATGCTTTTGTTTTGGTCTCATTTTAGTCAGGATGGGTTGGTCTGTACATATTCCCTTTATTTCTTATTAACTAGTATTTGGACACGTGCAATGCACGTGTATTCCAAATTAATTGGTTTACTAAATTTAAAAAGAAATACATAAAATTAGGATATGCGTGCCATGAGTTACACGAAATTATATAGAAAAAAATTATAGAAATGAATGCTGAGAGATGTATAAAAGGAAAATTGAAGCATGAATCTGATGCTGACATCCTCAAAGGTATAAAAGAAAAATGTCAAAACATGTAAACCAGAAAAGAAGAGAATATTTTTCTTCCATACGTTCATAAAAAAAGAAAAAAGAATGAAAAATCAAGATATTATCAAATGTTTACCAATAGTGGCTAATAAGAATTTACAAGAAGAAATAGAGGAAGCAACTCGTGAAAAGCCATATAACTCACACTCAAAAACACAATCTTGTTCTAACAACCTGTTTGATATAGGTAAAACGTATTAAAATTCATAGCATATTGTAGGCAAAACTGCTTATAATGATAACACAATAAAAATTTCAGATTTCATCTTTCTGACTTTCTGTTCCAGTTGGAGTGTTCTTCTAATTGCCCATTCTTCCTCTTCTTTAGAATCACTTCTGGTATATAATTCAGAGGTTGTGGCTGCTCATCCGCCATAATCAGCTACACTATCTATATCAATTACGCCGGCGAAAGTGACATCCAGGAGTTCACCAGAGAGATTCAGAGCAAAATTACAATAATTGATAATGAATAAAGATACAAGAAACATGCACAAAATATGAGAGACATTAGGCGAGATGCAATGAAAACTAATATCGTCATCATCTCGACTTCTCTTTTAAGGAAATCACCAAAATCTCTATTTTGTAACGGAAGAAATATGTTAATTTTTTGTAATGATCGATCTTAAATAGAAAAAAGAAAATTAGTTAAACTGGAAAATTGTATCTAAAACTTTATATAAGAATTTAAGGGAAATTGAATGGATTCGGAAAAGAAATTAAAGAATATGAATTATATTGAAGCTAGGAAGAACCCAATGCATTGGAATATTTGGGTTAAAGAAAGCTGAGATACATATATATATTTATAGAATTAAGTGGCTCTTAAAAATACTATATGACTCTTCATTACCCTTCACCCATGTTACAACTCTTCGTTATCCAAGTCTACAAGCTAATTTTCAGTTGGAAGATGAAAGCATCTTCAAAGCAATATATATATTAATGTCCAAAAAAGTCAGCTGATTACACTAAATGCTTAGCACAGGAAGGGAATTCAGCCAACTATATTGACATTTCATTTTAATTGATTATCATTAAAATTTATGTATAGATTATCATTAAAATTTAATTAATTAGATATTTTAATATAGTATAGGGGTATAATGGTAACCCAACTTTGAGGTTAGGATCTTCCTACTTATAGTTGAGCATTGGAGCTCTCTTGGCTCAAATGTGGACCCTTAGACCTTGTCTCAATTTTCTTTAATCACCTCATTTCTTCACGTTACCTTGAGTTCATAGCTTGTTTTCCTTCCATTTCACACCACTTGTTGGTTTATACCCAAGATCTCCAGTGACAAATGCTTAAGATTTCACATTTCTAAATCTTTCACTGGGCATTTCAGGCTGCTCAAATGAATATAAATAATCTTAGTTTATGATAATATTAGTATTAATAAAGACATGAAATGATATTTAAGTGTATAAATATTTATATTAACAATAGTAGCTATTACACCCCGAAAATTTCTAAGTTAAGACTCAAACCATTCTTCATTTGTGCTTAAGGTCGTACCGAGTGATTCTTAGGTATTAAGATCAATTATTTAGTGTGAGAATGATTTTGGATATGAATTAAGGTCACTAGAATCTCCTAGCACAAAGTTGAGTTGAAAGCTTCCATATCGATTAAGTCTTGATACAAGATTCTACTTGGGTCAACTTTAAACGCCCATATCTATTAGAATATAAACATTTACATGACCCATAACCTATCAAATTAAAGGTATTTCAATCTTCTTTCCAACGCCACAAATTTTGCGTCAATCTGAGGTCTGAGTAAAACGTTATGACCATTTTAGTAACCTAATACAGTGCAGTGACGAATTAGCAGACGGGAAAACATTAAAAGGGTCATTTTTGTCTTTTTACCTCTAAGAAAACCCTAAACAGATTTTCATCTCTTAATCCCCCATTCTCTTCTCTCTAAAACCCTAAGGAAAAATCAAAGCATAGGACTTCCATTCAAGATTCTTTCAAAGCATAGGACTTCCATTCAAGATTCTTTCAATCTTTTTCAAGATTCTTCTTCAAGGTAAGTCCTTCTCCAAGAATTCCATTTTTTCCAACTCAAATTCCTTCATACAATTATGAATTATTAATGAAAATCATAATTCTTGGCCATAGAGCTTTCAAGAAACTAATTCAAAAATGATTTTCTTGATTGTTCTTCTTCAAACTAGGGTTTCAAGTCTTCAAATCAAGTTCTTCTTAAAGATTCTTCAAGAACTTTGTTCTTCCAGGTATGTAAGGCTATTTATAGTGTTGGACCAGTTCGTCCTCACGCCCTATATCTCAATTCAGTCAGAAATTGTTAGATCTAAAGGATAAATTCCTAGTTCTTGATCTATTCATAGTTCTTGATATTTGAATTCCGTTCTTTAACAAGTTGAAGTTTTGATTCCTATTTTACATGTGAATATTATATTGTTGTTCATGCTTAGTATCACATGAACCCTATTGATTTAGTAAAGTGATATTTTCAAAGAAAATTGCATGAAAGTTCCTCATATATTGATTTTGGGCTTGAAAGATAAGTTCATGAGCATACGTTTTAAAAGTGTAAGTTTTGAACAGAATCCTTGAAAAGAGAATCAAATGTTTTCTTATGTACTATTTAATAATTGAGAAAAAGAAAGAGTATGACTGATGTTTTAGAAAGGCAAAGTAATGTAATAGTCCCTTTCTTTGTAAAGGGTAATTGAGTAAAGTAAAAAGTAAGTAAAGTTATAGTCCCTTTCTTTGTAAAGGGTGATTGAGCATAAGGTATATTGTTTATTTTGGAGTAGTATCGAGCACCGAATTGGGTTAGAGTCTATTAAAACTCAAAAGTCCCATAAAACTACGTAGCCATCATAGGATAGGATAACACTGATTCTCCGTGCGACTCCTCACTACCTCTGAGAAGGCCCATTAGATGGATCCATAGTTACAAAATCATCTTATACCCCTAGCAAGGTATAGGATGACCCTTGCAATGTGGGCGAAACGTTGTATCATTGCTAGGCTCATAATATTGGTTGTCGGTTAGAAAGACTCCCCACAAGTAAAGTATGTTATTTTCATATTGCTCTTATTGCATATTTAATTGTAAAGCTTAAATGATTTTCACTTCATGTTCATGTATTGATTCAGTTGAGTACTTTCAGTCATTCAGTTCAGTCATTTGTTTTACTCAGCCATATTACATACTCGTACATTCCATGTACTGATGTCATTTGACCTGCATCTTTTTATGATGCAGATAGAGGTGTTCAAGATCATCAATAGATGCTTCGTTGAGATCACTTAGCACTCCCAGTTAGCTTAGGTGAGCCTTCTTGCATTCCGGAGGACCCCGCTTTTATTTATGTTATTAGTTGGTTGAGGTGTCATGGGTCTTGTCCCGATACCTATCTTAATGTTAGAGGCTTCATAGATAGATAGCTAGAGTTGAGGAGTCCTTCAGTATTTACTTTTCTTGAGATGTTTTTTATTTAAAAACTATAATACTTATGTTATTGAGTATTTTATAGACAATTTGAGTTGAGTTTTTACTTTGAGATTAAATGTTCAAAAATTCTGTTTTTAAGCTTTTTATCGCTTGAGTAAGTCTTCCGCTAAGTAGTCAGCCAGACCAAGGGTTTGCTTGGGGACTAGCAATGGTTCTCGAGTGCCGGCCACGTCCTGGGTGTAGGCTCGGGACATGACAAACTTGGTATTAGAGCACAAAGTTCAAGTGTCCTAGGGTGTCTATGAAGTAGTGTCAGTAGAATCTTATTTATGGTTGTGAGGCCCCAGTTCTATAAATGAGGGACTACAGACATTTAAGAAAAGTTTTCCTTCTTTCATGCTCTAAATCATGCAATAGAACTATGTCATAAGGAACTTATTCAAATTCGTGTGTGTCTCAGATCGATTTGACTATCCCTCATACTCAAGGTAGTTGGAAAGCAAAGCCCAGATCCTTATCGATGAGTTTCTCTAAGCAAAAGTCTTCAGAAAGTCATGAGATTGCAGAGGGGCTTGAGAGAAGCCCGTGAGTGAGCTTAAGTGTTGAGATTAGAAAAAATGCACTCTTATTCATATGAATCGTGCATTCGAGATAAAAGCAAAATGTATTCCATCTCTCTTCTCTAAACCTTTTTTTTTCAGTTGAGAACCTTATGAGGAAGTGTGTTTATGAACTTTGGTAGTATTTTTACCCGAAAATATAATATAATTTACAATGTTATGAGCCAGTAGTAGTAGAAGTGCCTAGAGTTAGAAGAATGCATGCAAAGGTATAATAATCTAAGAAAGGGAGATAGTGATGAGGTAAATTACGTTATTGCAATCATGCACCCAGTAAGTTATTAATGAGGAGTGTTTCCTTATGGGTAGGCTAAGAAGTGATAAATTTGTGTATATTTCATGATAAAAGGTAGAGTATGAGTTACTATTATGGATGAGTTAGAGTATACTTTAACCAGAAGGGAGTTTATGTCAATGTAACATTGTATTAGTGAAGGCTAAGTATATGTGTGAACAGAAGAACAAAGTATTCATGAGGTGATAGATCTAAGCTAGGCTTATGATTTTTGAAGGGAGAGAGAGCCCCATGGTATTCAGAGGGTTATAGAAATAATTAGACAATGATGCATAGTGAATGGGTAAATAGTACTTAAGTTGTGAAATGAAATGTGACAGTAATATGTAAATAGGTAGACTGAGAGATAAAGATTGACTCCTTGCCATGAGATCTTAGTGAGTGAGTGTTTCTTAGGTTTATCTAGTAGTTGTAAGTTAGTATAGTAAGTGAACAATTATATTGATATTCGTGTTTAATAATAGATAGACACTAAGCTTGAATTTGAGATGAGTGTCGTGATCAAAAGGATGGCAACATGAGGGTGATGATGTTAGTTTTGAGATTTGATCTGGTAGGTTTAACAGAGAGTAGGTAAGGAATTATGGTGTTAGTTTCAATGAATGGAAGTGGTACAAGTGTGGTATTATGACCCTAAGATGAGAGCAATGAACTGTGGCTAAGTCATTAGATTAATAAGAGCATTAAGAGGTGTACCTGAGATCGTATGTAGTAAGACAAGGTTCCAATTAAGTTAATGATTTTTCATGTGTGCCTAGATAGTATATTTGAGCTATCAATGTGGAATAGGCTGATGTAAGCATTATTTTTTTTTCTTCCTTAAGAGTTAGATGAAGCACCCTTATAAGCCAATGGGAAGAGGTCAACGGGAGTATCTTCGAAAGAGGTCTTAGAAGGAACCCTTGTACCTGCACATGGAGGGTTTAAATGCCATGAGATGAGCCTTTCCTGAGTATTGGAGTAAAGCGAATGTAGACCAGTTTAGAGATAATGGAATAGATTCATATCTTTAAAGTGTCAGCTTCAAACCTAAGGGGGAGATGATAAGATGAGAAACCAAGTCAAGTGTAATGTGTTCAGAAAGAGTTAAAGTGATATATCCATTCATACTCTAGCGTATTCCTTAAAGTTTTGTCGTTACAACATCATGTTGATGTCTCTTATATCAGAATTGTGTCTAATGCTTATGCTCATACACATAGATAGATTCACATCTATGCTCAGTTCCTAGAATGATGGGCAAAGACTTTTGCCCATTGATCTCAATCTTACTCCATAAATTTATGGATATCAGCCTCATAATATGAACCTATTCAGATAAGCACTCATGTCTCATAGTATGCTTAGTATCGCTAATTCATGATTTGATCTCAATGGCTAGAAACATAATGTTATGGCATGCATATTCTTATATGAGAATTCTCGAATGAATCATGCTTATGATCTTTCACCCTAAATCTCTTTCAATGATCCTTTTAGTTAGAGAGTGATGTTGGTGATAGTAGTTGAGTGATGATAGAAGGAGAAGGTTGATGTTTCTTATGTTGGTAGCAGTAGTGTGCTTGTTCCATCTAAGGTTATAATTTGGAGGAGAAATAAGATGGAGTTTTACTATGAGTAATAGTTAAATGAGAGCAATTGGTCGATTCCTGGTAGTAATGAGAGAATGAGAAATTCTTAGAAGGTTGGTTAGTAGGAGTCCATGGAGTGGTTATAGTTCTAGGCTTGAATGAGGTGTTGATAACGTGTGGATGAATGTATAATGCATTAGGTGGTCCTTGATTTGGACTCGAGGTTGGTTGAATGAAATGGTAAGAAGTATTATTCTTGGGATGAGATTCCCTATAGAGGTATAGAGCTTGAATCTTGTGATTTGGATTAGTATAATTATCTCATGTTTAGCACCTTGTGAATTAGAGATTAGGCTTGAACATAGTAAGAGCAAGCGATCTGACTTAGACGTTTGTAAGAGTAGTATATACTTTAGTGGGAGCTATGAGTTGCAGTTAATGAAGTGTAGTAATCAGAAAAGAGAGCATAGTTGAGATGTGTTCCTAAGCTTAAAAGCTACCAGGCATATCACTCAAGGCATAGTAGTCATATTCTTACTTCGTGCCTGGATACCTTTGTTTCATGTCATGGCCTGTAATCTTGAAATCTTAAGGTCACTAGAATCTCCTAGCACAAAGTTGAGTTGAAACCTTCCATACCGATTAAGTCTTGATGTAAGATTCTACTTGGGTCAACTACAAACGCCCATATCTCTTAAAATATAAAGAGTTACGTGGTTCATAACCTATCAAATTAAAGGTGTTTGAATCATGTTTGCAACGCCACCAATTTTGCGTCAATCCAAGTTCCGCATAAAACGTTATGACCATTTTAGTAACCTGATACAGTGCAGTGACGAATTAGCCCACGGGAAAACATTAAAAAGGGTCTTTTTGTCTTTTTACCACTAAGAAAACCCTAAACGGATTTCTTGATTAATTAAAGACCCAAACCAAATATATTTTCACTTTTTAATCCCCCATTCTCTTCTCTCTCAAACCCTAAGGCAAAACCCTAAGGAAAAATCAAAGCATAGGACTTCAATTCAAGATTCTTCTTCAAGGTAAGTCCTCCAAGAATTTCATTCTTTGCAACTCAAATTCCTTCATAGAATTATGAATCGTTAATGAAAATAATAATTCTTGGCCATAGAGTTTTCAAGAAACTAATTCAAGAATTTGAAGAAAGGTTTTCTTGATTGTTCTTCTTCAAGCTACGGTTTCAAGTCTTCCAATCAAGTTCTTCTTCAAGATTCTTCAAGAACTTTGTTCTTCCAGGTATGTAAGGCTATTCATAGTGTTGGACCAGTTCTTCCTCAGGCCTTACATCTCAATTCAGTCAGAAATCGTTACATCTAAAGGATATATTCCTAGTTCTTGATCTATTCATAGTTCTTGATATTTGAATTCCGTTCTTGAACAAGTTGAAGTTTTGATTTCTATTTTACATGTGAATATTATATTGTTGTTCATGCTTAGTATCACATGAACCCTATTGATTTAGTAAAGTGATGTCTTCAAAGAAAATTGCATGAAAGTTCCTCATATATTGATTTTGGGCTTGAAAGATAAGTTCATGAGCATACATTTTAAAAGTGTAAGTTTTGAACAGAATCCTTGAAAAGAGAATAAAATGTTTTCTTATGTACTATTTAAAAGTTGAGAAAAAGAAAGAGTATAACCATGTTTTTGAAAGGCAAAGTAATCTAATAGTCTCTTTCTTTGTAAAGGGTGATTGAGCATAAAGTATATTGTTTATTTTGGTAGTAGTATCAAGCACCGAATTGGGTTAGAGTCTATTAAAACTCAAAAGTTCCATAAAACAACGTAGCCAGCGTAGGATAGAATAGCACTGATTCTTCGTGCGACTCGTCACTGCCTCTGAGAAGGCCCATTAGATGGATCCATAGTAACAGTATCATCTTATACCCCCGACAAGGTATGGGATGGCCCTTGCAACGTGGGTGAAACGTTGTATCATTGCTAGGCTCATAGTAATGGTGGTCGGTTAGAGAAACTCCCCACAAGTAAAGTATGTTATTTTCATATTGCTCTTATTGCATATTTTATTGTAAAGCTTAAATGATTTTCATTTCATGTTCATGTATTGATTTAGTTGAGTACTTTCAGTCATTCAGTTCAGTCATTTGTTTTACTCAACCATATTACATACTCGTACATTCCATGTACTGATGTAATTCGAAATGCATCTTTTTATGATGCAGATACAGGTGTTCTAGATCATCAAGAGGCGCTTCATTGAGATCACTTAGCACTCCCAGTTAGCTTTGGTGAGCCTCCTTACATTCTGGAGGACCCCACTTTTATTTCTGTTATTAGTTGGTTAGGGTTTCGTGGGTCTTGTTCCGATACCTATCTTAATGTTAAAGGCTTCATAGATAGATAGCTAGAGTTGTGGAGTCCTTCAGTATTTACTTTTCTTGAGATGTTTTTAAAAAAAAACTATAATACTTATGTTATTGAGTATTTTACAGACAATTTGAGTTGAGTTTTTACTTTGAGATTAAATGTTCAAAAATTCTATTTTAAAGCTTTTTATCGCTTGAGTAGGTCTTCCACTAAGTAGTTAGTCAGGCCAAGGGTTCTCTTGGGGATCAGCAATGGTTCTCGAGTACCGTCCACGTCTAAGGTGTAGGCTCAGGGCGTGACAGTAGCACCACTTTGTGTGTGTAGTATCTCCATTCCAACCATTCTTGTTATGCTAGCAGCACTACCCTAAAAAAACAACAAAATATTAGGTAAAACATTTGATTTAGAACTTATACATGAAGTAAGTAAACCTGCATCACCTTTTTCATTGAACCCTTTGGTCTACCGCTTCCTCTTTCAGTTGGAGCATTAGGTGTTGATCTTGGGTCAGCACTAGGTATTGAACTTGGTCTAGGATTAGGTATTTTTCTCGGGCCAGTAGTAGGTATTGAACTTGGTCCAGCAGGAGGTGTTGATCTTGTGCCAGCAGTAGGTGTTGAACTTGGTGTAGTAGGAGGTGTTGAACTTGGTCGAGCAAAGCTTGCACTTGTGACAGAAGCAGGAGCACCAATAGGACACTTTCTTTTATTGTGACCCTTGTTATGACAAGTGCTGGTTGACATTCTAATTCCTCTTTTGGATAGTTTTCCAATTTTGTTGTTTTCATCTTGCTTTTTCCTTCTAGCCTTGCTAGGCTTTCCTGAAATCTTCCTAACATGATGAGGTGTAATAGAGATGTTTTATGATTCTGGCCACATTTTCATATTCAGAATTGACTGAATGAAGTAGTTGTATGTCTTCATATAAGTTTCTCTGTTATACCAATAGGAAATGTAGTACATTTTCTATGGTGAAGAGCAGCTATTGCATGAGGACATGGTATGCCTTTCAACATCCATGTTCTACAACTACAAGTTTTTCTGTGAATATCCATAACATGTCTGTATTCTCCATGAAGCACCTCATACCCTGTATCTGAATTCCACTCAATGCTGCATTTCATAGATTTAGCAATGTTATCTTGAAAAACTTTCATTGCCATTGGAGAAATGTTTATAGATCTAACTATTGCAAGACTCTTTCATATGCCCTATTCTTTTCATCATTTTCATCCTAATTTGTTCTAGCATTGTAATTATAGTCTTGTGCCTTGCTGCTAATATACATGCATTGAAAATTTTAGCCATGTTATTGTCTATAAAGTCACATTTTGTTGTAAAATTGAAGTAAACCTTGCTCCATCTTTCTGGGTTATAATACAACAAATCATCAACTATCTTATTCCCAACCTTTTCATAGAACTAATATTATCCTTTAACTCAACCTTAAAAGTGGACCTTGCACACCTCCATAAATAATTTTTTCTCTCAATACCTCTCCAATTCTTGGACTAGTTAGCAAGGATGTGTCTAGCACACATCCTATGCTCAACATTTGGCATATGACTAATTATGGCATTTTCAAGACCCTATGAAGAATAAAAAAATATTAGATAAATAAATATTCAAGACCTAAAGAAAATCAAGAAATCAAGAAATCAAGACTGTCATAAATAAATATTGAGGACCTGAAAAAACCAAGAAACCACTAACCTTTTGCATATTTGTTATGACTGTCATGTCTATCCCATCTCCCAGCTGTAGATCTTCCTTTAGAAGCTTGACAAACCAACTCCAAGTGTACTGATTTTCAACCTCAATTACTGCCAAAGCTAGTGGTAGCATTTGCTTGTTGCAATATTTACAAACAACAACCAGTACCTAGCCTTTAGATACTCCCTTTAGAAAACAACCATCCAAACCAATGCACTTCCTACAACCAGCCAAATAAGACTTTTTCATTGCATCAAAACATATGTAGAAGCTTTGAAATATTTTTCTACCATTTTTAAATGTTTCCTCAAGAGGCATGACTACACATGTACTACTTAGATTAGTTCTTTGCAACTCATCTCTATAGTCTAAAAATCCTCCCAAACTCAAGAATATAGTCACCCATTAGCTCTTGTAATACTTTGTTTCTTGCTCTCTTACAAGTGTTCTTCAAACATATAAATTCAATTCTTTTTTAATAATCTATTGAAACTCAAAAATTCTAATGTTGGGTATTCCTTATCCTCTCATTATAGTGACTGGATAGGAACTTGTTATTACAAAGCTTGTTCCTAGTAGTAGGGTCACATTAGTGAACATGATTGTAGGTCTGCATAACAAAATTATTTATCCTAAAATCAAAGCTAGCAAATAGAAGCCAAGGACAACCAACTGTACACCTAACCCTTACCTTGGTTGCTTCATTAATATGAATTTCAATAGCAGCATGATCATCAACAACATATTTGGTATCAACAACTCTAAACTCATCAACACTTCAAATACAAGATCCAATTCCCACACTATTTTTCGAAAAGTTGAATCATACAACTCTTTTAAACTTCTTTCTCCTTCTTGCTTTAACTCTCTGTTGAATCTCTCATTCATCATTGTTGTAATCATCTGGATCTGTTTCAAAGCTGGCAGCTTCATCTGAGGTATAGTAAGTCTTATCACCAGCTCGCTTGCCTTCTTAGCTGTTTCTATTAGCACCTGTAGATTTATCATACCTAACATATGCTCTCTTTTTGTTCCAAACTTTACATGATCAGGCAATGGAGCTCTTTCTCCTCTTTTCCTTCTCTTTCTTTTCGTCTTTTCCTTCCTAAAATTTCTTAGCTCTTCATCTACATCAGTCCCATTATCTAATTCTCCATTTAATGATTATATATCAGAATCTTGTTTACTAGAAGGATAGACATGAGTAGGAGTTGGATCACTAGAAGGATGAACAGGGGCATGAGTTGGATCAGTAGAAGGATTGATAGGGGCAGGAGTTGGAGCAGTAGAAGAGTGGACTAAAGTAGAAGTATTCGGAGTAGTAAAAGAGTGGACAAGAGAAGTATTTGAAGCAGCATGGCCAGGGTTTGAAACATTTTTTTGGGCATCATGGGTTGGTTCTAATTCAACATCAGAAGAAGCATTAGGCCCACTGTTTTGAGATGCTCCCTCACCTCCAATTACTCCATTTTTCCCTTCTACATATTCCAATGAAGGTGGGACTAAAATACGATTTTTAATCAAGTGTAACACCCCAAAAAATTTTAAGCTAAGACCCGAGTCATTATTCATATGCGTATAGACCCAAACTCGATGACTTCTAATGGTATATATTTATTAGGAACAATTCCTAAGTATTTGAAGTGTATTAAAGGTGAATTAGGGTCATAAGGAACCTCTAGTACTAAGTTGAGTTCAAAGATCCTCTACCGATTAAGTTTTCGTATAAGATCATATAAGGGTCAACTTCTTACGACCATATCTCTTAGCATATAAGTAATTAGGTGGCCCATGGCCTATCGCATTAAAGGTTTTCGTGTTCTCTTTTCAACGCCACCAAGTTTTCCTTTTTTCAAGTTTGGAGTAAAGAGTTATGGTCATTTTACCAAAGACTGTTATATCAGAATTCAGAGTCTGTGAACGATGGATCTGACCTACGGTCCGTCGTTTGAACGATGAGCCGTAGGTAGTCTCGTAGGTGGCTCTCTGAAGTCATCAAAAAAGGTTCATAGACTCAACTTTTGGGGACCCAAGACCTATGGATGGTACCTACGGTCCGTAGGTCGAACCACGAGCCGTAGGTGGCCTCGTAGGTCCGTTCGACAGTTTTAAAAATGGGTGTTTTCATCTTTTCCCACCCTTTTATAATTAAAACCCTGACATTTTTGGAATTATTTAAGCCCCTTATCAGTATCTAATACACATATACTCTCTTTAACACTTAGAATTATTGAGAGCAAGATTGAAGAGGAGAGAAGCTAGGGTTTCAAGAGCTTTCATTGAGGCCTTTGAATTGCGATTGTAACCTTAATCTTCGAGGTATGTAAGGCTATTCATAGTGTTGGACTGAGTTCGTCCTCACGCCCTACAACTCAATTTCGTCATTAAAGAGTCAAGTTGAGTTCTAACCCTAATGTTATTGAGTTTTCGAATGAGTTATGATTTCCATCATTGAGTTCCATGTTTATTTATTGGGATTGTATTTATCCATATGAGTCTTATTCTCGAATCACTGTTCATGCCTAGTTTCACATGAACCCTAGTTGAGTAACTACATTGCTTCCTATAATGCACTGTTTTAATTGAATAAAGAGTATTTTTTATGCTATGAGTAAGAGAAAGGTATTGAGGGAACATGAGCATCCATGAGTGCATTCATTTGAGTTTTGAAAGTCTTGAGTCATCCATTATGATGCATTATTTTAAGAATGAGTTTTTGAAGCTTTTGCATTATTATTCACTATGCATGATTTTCAGAGTCTTAATGAGTATAGAATCGAGCATAAATGATGTTTTCGAAAAAATAATTTGATGAGATGTGGGTAAGTCTTAAAAGCGTTTTTGAATGAGAATGAGTAAGTCTGAAAGGTTCTTAAACTTTTATTATTTTGAGCATGAGTATTTTGAGTATAAATGATTGATTGAGATAGAGTCTCGAGGAGATATGAATGAGTTTGAAAGCATGTTCTAAATGAAAGACTTGATGATTGAGATGAGATTTTGTTTGATGAGAGTCCAATGAGACTAGATGAAATGATTCGAGTAAATTGATCTGATTGGGCGTATGAGCACATTGAGTCTTTTGGGAGTAGTATTGAGCACCGATTTGGGTAAGAGTAAATAACAACTCCAACCCCATAAACTACATAGCCAGCGTAGGATAGAGGCTTCGCTTCTCTATCCCAAAAAGAGGACTTTGATTGATTGTGGATCCAATGAGGTTGATCGTCCCTTACTCCGGCAAGGTATTGGACGGCTGCGGCAATGGTAGTGCAAAATGTTGTATCATCACTAGCTCATAAGTAATGGTTGTCGGTTAGAGAAACTCCCCAAGAGTAAAATATTATATTTTATATACTGAGTTGCATTTACATATCCATATCTTTTAAAGCATTGTTTTGCATATATTGTATGCTTTAGTGAGATGGGCTATTTCTCAGAGTTGAATCCTTTGAGTTGAGTTGAGCTGAGCTGAGTATCTTTGAGTAAGTTCCTTTTTAACTTTATTACATACTCGTATGTATTTGGCCTGCATCATTTTATGATGCAGACACAGGTGATAGAGATCCTCAACAGGCGTACCGTTGAAGGTCAGATTTCATCCAGCATTTTAGTGAGACCTCTTTGCATTCGAAGGTGCTCCTGAGTCTTTACTTTCAGTATTTCAAGGTAGCCGTGGGCTTGTCTCGGCACCTTCTTACGAGTCAGTTAGAGGCTTCATAGACAGAGTTGGAGTTGAGTTAGAATGATTCTTTCAGAGTCTATTTTTTTAACTACAATTTCATTATTGAATTATGATGTTGAGTTGATTTGAACTGAGTGCTTAAATTATCATTTTATTGAGTTGTTGATTGTTAGTCCACTTGAGTGTCTTCTTTGATTTATCTAAGTCTTCCGCTGAGTGATTGAATAAGTGATCAGACCAAGTGGTTCGCTTGGGACCATCAATGGTCTCCGAGTGCTGGCCACGCCTAGGGTACCCTCTCGAGGCGTGACATCAAGTGACACGCAAATGCCTCTAAAATATCTCTGTCACTCAAACATTCACATATTAAATTAGTATCGTAATTTGATTTAATTTCTAATAAAGCAGCACTATTAGGCAGTCTCACATATAGTAGGAATTTTCCAAGTTCATACCCTAACAATTTCACATAATTCCTCAATTCAAAATAAGACAACCTATCTATATCAACATCTAAAAACTCATTAATTTCTCCACCATCATATGGTTTTTCCCCTTGTTTCCCTTTTCCCCCTTCTTCATAACACCACCATGGTAAAATTCCAAAGTAATCATATCAAAAGAAATTTTCACAGCCTGAAAATAGTATTAACAAGTCAATTTTGCAATCACACTTAACCCTCGACCACGACAAAGACATACAACTTATGAGTCTCACTAAGCTATAATCATAAGTGTGAGAACTTGTTTTATTTCTGTTGAAATTATTTACCAAATCAAATATTGTAAACTTGAAAAAAAACCCTAGGTTAAATCCTATGATAAAAGAGAAATAATGATATATGGGGCTGACCTTTGAGCAATGGAGACGACAATACAATAGATGCTCCACCAAACCTTAGTATGCATCAATTTTCTGCAACCAAACGATGAACTCCTTGATTGTAACCACAAGCATTTCTCCCAATATGACAGTGAAACCTCGATTAAATGATCAAAACTCGAAGGATGACTCAAAAACACTATAAAATCAAACAAATCTCTAGCAATTTCTTTGATTTACGATCGAAATTGTTGATTAGGTTTTGGTGTTCTTAGAGAAATTAAATGTGTGGGTAAAATGAAATGGATTATGATGAAATAAAATGGGTTTGGGTTAAATGAAATGGATTTGGATGAAATTAATCGGGTTGAGGTGTATTGAATATGTGGCATCACTAGGAGACGAGTGACTCTAGCTCTATACATAATATCTGAGATTGGGTGAAGGAATGGGTAGATAAATACACATTTGAGTGGTACATGCGTGTAATAGGCCGTCCCAATAGTTTAAGCATGTAACTAACTTTTCGGGACAACTTCAGGGGTGATTTATGTCTTTTTCCTTCTTTTGTATATATGAAGGTATGCACATTCATAATAAGCACTAAAATATATTTTGTGTTTTTGTACAAATTTAAAATTTCATCTAAAGTTTAATATAATCATTACCGTTTATAGTATATGTGATCATAGATATTTGTATAATTATAAATTATATATCTCATTAATATATAATAATGAGAAGATTAAAATTAAATTATTTCTAAATATAAAAAGGATATCATTATTTTTTAGATAAACTAATAAAGAAAATACATCACATAAACCGATACAAAAGGAATATTTTCTAATTTTAGATTTGTAGAAAATGTTATATTTGCTATTTTTGTTTGAACAATTGTTTTTCTCCCTAATATGTAAAATGCTTGGTCTCTTTTTTCCATAGACTTTCACTTTTATGAATCAAAATTAATTAAACCTCTATATTTAGTCAAAAGAGAAAAGATATCAACACATATTATTGCTATAAATTGGAGTCACATCAACACAAAAATAAAACACTCACACACCAAAAAAAATGGCTTACCCCATTGTCTCAAGTCTTAATACTTTGTTTTGTACTTGGTTTATTCTCATCTTCTGTTAATTCATTAATCTTGTTTGACTACAATGTATTGATTCTTAATGTTGCTTCATCAAAAGTGGATGTAAAATGCACTTTGAGAGGACAAGGTCTTGGTGATCATCCAATGAATCCAAAAGATTCATATAATATTGATGTTCCCATAGTTGTCAAAGGTGACAATCATGTCTTTTGTGACATTAATCTATTAACAGGTAGTAAACAACATGGACATTTTGAGATTTTTAACTATGATAGAGATAAGAATACTTGTGTGGGTATTAGTAATTGTCATTGGGAGATACAAGATGGAGGGTTGTGTTTTGTTTTAGGGACCAATTGTAATTTGTTCTTCAAGTGGCAGTAATTAGTAAATTGATTGATATATTTCATTATTGAAATGTAGAGTATCTTTCAATATTATATATATAAAGTCTTATTATATTTTATATGTTTACTTTATTTCATTAGTTTCTTTATTACTTTATCTCTTTTTTAAACTATTGTTGAAATGACTTACTTGAATCGAGAGTGTATCAGAAACAATCTTTCTACCTTCACAAGGTAGAAATAAAATCTATGTACACATCATCCTCCCTAGATCCTACTTCTAAAATCACACTAGACATGTTGTTTTTGTTGTACTTTATTTCACATTGGTAGAGATAACCGTATGGAAAATGTCAAAATTGAAGACGTACGTATCATGGCTAATTTGATGATTAGAGTATTATCATAAGTGCCACAAATGATGCTTTGAAATGATACCTCCAGATTCAAAATTCAAATTTAATAGGCCTAGAATGAAGAGATTTAGACTAGACTAAGTAACAAGTGTATATATTCAAGACATGTAAAAGTAAAGGAACTATTTAATTGCCATCTATGAATATAAAATATATCAAGTTCTTTAAAAATTCAACTTTACATCTCAACATTCAACACGATGTACATGATACCAAGTGCCTCAGAATAAAAAGTTTATTTTTGATTTCTCATCCGAGATTTGATATTAATATTGGATCCTGATTAACTAATTCAAATTCATATCGAAATAAGAAGTTGAACATAAGCTTTTAATGAGTTCCTAGTCTATGAAAACGTGTGTTGCACGTTTGTTCCCTTCTACGATAAAAAATTGTACATGCCTAATCTCATGTTGATAATTATTTATTGGATAATATTTTTATAAATATGATAATGTGTCTACATATAGAGCTTACATTTTTCATCCAAAAAAATAAAAAAATGAATTCAAATATAGTATTCTAAACTAAAAAATATTTGATTGAATATATATTTTTCAAACAAATATAATAGTTGTTTTAAAGAAATTACAGTCCACTTTAATAAATACATATAGAAAAATTCAACAAATCATATACACAAAATCAAAATATTCCATTATAAAGAAGAATCAAATTAGAACGTGGCAGTATGACCATCTGATGTACATCTTTATGAATTAAGCTTGTATGTAATATTATTTTTATTAATGATAACTTTTCAATTTCGTTACTTTAATATATTAATTAAACAATAGAAACTGAATGTAGACATTTTAGAAGGAAACATGATCAGTTACATTATTTTTGTCAATCACAACTTTTAAAATTTTTCAGTTTTGAGACTCATGATTAAAAAGGACTATTAATGTACCATTTGTCAAGAAAATTAAATTTAAAGTTGTCCATTAACATTTCAAGGCTATTTTTCTCTATTGTAGTGTTTACAATAGGGGTAAAAAAGTTTGTTAACTTTTTATGAACATTTTAATAATTCAACTTTTAACTTTATGGCTTTCCGCTTTTAAATAGTATATAATCAGATAGATATATGCTATATGATTTAGTCTCTGCAAATCTTTTGATACTACTTTATGCTATAGCAATGAAAAGGCAGGTAACATAAATATGGTTTATAACTTAATATAATAGTAACTGATGAAAACTAATTTATTTATTTATTTTATGGGTGTTATGTTTTTAAATTTTACAGTAGAAAATGAAAGATCATATTAATAGATTGCCTTATTATTGAGATATAATTAGTTGTAGTACTGTGTAGCAGTGGTAGTTGGTTAAAAGTAGTTAATATGCTGAAGGGTAGATTAGTCATTGTGACTGTTCTGTTATAACAAACTATCAGATTGTTAGTTATTAGATAAGTGTATAGTTAGCAGCTATAAATAGGTGGTTCTACTGATGTAATCCTCAGCCCTTTGAGCTCAAATCAATGAAAGTTTCTCTTCTCTACAAGTTTTGTTAAAGCTTTCTAAACTATGTTCATGGTATCAGAGCCATATACAGTGATTACTGTGGCAGCCGATTTGGTTTGAGAATCAAAGGATTGCTTTCACTGATCTGCACAAGCTGTAGCTGCAGATTTGGTTTCGATTGCATCTCGATTTCGTTGTTGGTTGGGTCAATTTTCTTCCGCATCAAGTTGTGGTGCAGTTCCAGGTGTGATTTAGGTCAATCGCAATGCAACTGATAGAGCAACAGAAGATCCGGCTCCAGTTCTCAATAATGGCCAAAATGCAGGTGTCTCTCTTCCTCTGCATTCTATTTCTATCACCAGTCAAGGTATAGATTATAATCACCCCTGTTTTTTAGTCCTAATGATATAAGTGGAGTTAGCATCATTTCTTTTCAATTGCTGGGAGTTGAAAACTACACATTATGGAGTAGATCTAAATCTCTTGCCTTGTTAAAACGAAAAAAAATAGGGCTAGTTGATGGATCATGTAAAAAGGAGGTGTATAATGAAGAACTGTGGGGGCAATGGGAAAGAGTTAATGCCATTGTACTATCCTGGTTGATGAATTCAGTGTCAAAGAGTCTTCTTAGTGGTATTGCATTTGCAACTAGTGCCTTGCAGGTCTGGAATGACTTAAAAGAGAGATATGACAGGGTAGATGGGTCAAGGACCTTTAGTCTTCACAAAGATATTGCCTCATTATAGCATGGTACCTCCTCAGTGGCTATGTATTACACAAACCTCAAAACCTTATGGGATGAGTTTGAAGCCTTAGTTCCTGTTCCTTTCTGTAACTGTGATAAGTCCAAGGGTTTTGTAGCTCACATGAATAGGCAGAAGCTTTATCAATTTTTGATGGGGCTTAATGAATCCTATCATCAAGCCAGAAGCCAAATTCGGATGATGGATCCATTGCCCACCATTAATCATGCATATGCTATGATAGTAGGGGATGAAAGTCAAAAGGCTGTAGTATCTCACACAACTAGTTTGGGGCTGAGTTCTGTCAGTGTTAAGCCCTTGGCAATGTACTCCAAAACTGGATCTACTGCAAGTGTCACTCAGAGATTCAAGAAAAATCCTTTGTTGATTTATGATTTTTGTAAGTGTAAACGGCACATCAAAGAAAACTGCTATAGGGTGGTTGGTTATCCACCTGATTTCAAATCAAAAAGGAAGATACAAGGGGCTTCTTCTGAATTTAGTCCACCTGGTCAAGATCACTTCTCTTATGGTGTTAATACTAATTTTCATGCTCCAAGTTGGGGAGGGAAACTTGATAGCACTCAGCTGGATCCTGGTAAAAGTTCCAGTCACTCTAGACAAGTGAGCGAGGCTGAACTGGAAGTCAAGAAGCTTCTTAAGGGCTGTACATTCACAGAGGATCACTATGATCATATTCTGAGAGGCTACCAACACAAGAAAGAACCTGACTGCAATGCTACACTTGCTGCTCACACTGCAGGTAAATCATTTTTTCTTTCTTCAAATAGTAATGTATGGATCATAGACACTGGTGCTACAAATCACATGGTCTCTCAGCTGGACATGTTTATCAAAGGTTCTGTGACAAAACTAGCTGTTTCAAAGACTGTATATCTGCCTAATGGTGACACTACACAAGTGACTCATGTTGGTTCTTGTGCTTTATTAGATAACAATATCCTTTCCAATGTATTCTATCTACAAGATTTCAAGTATAATCTGATGTCTGTAAGCAAACTCACTCAGGAACTAGGTTGCTCAGTCGCCTTCTTCCCTAACTTCTGTGTTTTTCAGGAGCTGTACAGTGGGAAGGTTAAGGAGGTTGGTGAGAAGGAAGGCTGCTTATATAATCAAACACATGCAATTGGTAGAAAAGATAGTGCATTAGCTATCACTCAAGTTGCTTCTGATATGGAGTTGTGGCATCAAAGACTAGGACATGTGTCATCTGTAGTTCTACCTAAGATCTTTGATATGGATAAACAAAGCAAGTATAAAGTGTCTAAGTGTCTGATTTGTCCACATGCTAAACAGACAAGACTTAGTTTTCCTTCTAGTAGTATTAAAAGTTGTGCTTGTTTTGACTTGATTCATGTTGATCTTTGGGGTCCATATAATACAGTTATAGTTGATGGCAACAAGTACTTTCTTACTATTGTTGATGGTTTCTCCAGAATGATCTGGCTATTTCTGCTCAAAAATAAATATGATGTGTGTGTTTCCTTACAAGTATTTTTGCAGTATGTTAAAAATCAATTTCGTAGATCTGTTAAGGTCATAAGAACTGACAATGGTGCTAAGCTTGTGAACTCAGTCTGTGAAAAAATGTTTAAAGACTTGGGTATGATTCATCAGAGAACTTGTCCATATACTCCTCAGCAGAATGGGGTCGCTGAAAGGAAGCATAGGCACCTTCTTGAGGTCACAAGAGCACTCAGATTTCAAGCAAATATTCCTGTAAAATATTAGGGGTATTGTGTGTTAGTTGTTGCTTATCTAATCAACAGGGTCCCTAGTAGTGTGCTAAACTATCACACTCCTTATGAAATATTGTATGGTAGCAAGCCTTTGCTGTCCCATTTGAGGACACTTGGTTGTTTATGCTTTGCTAAGAATCTCACTTAACATGATAAGCTGATGCCTAGATCCAAGACTGCAGTTCACATGGGATACTCAGAAATACAGAAAGGTTACATAATGTTTGATCTTTCAAATAAATCCTTCTTTATTAGCAGAGATGTGATCTTTAGAGAAGATGTATTTCCCTTCTCTTAGGATCTTGTTAACCAGTCCCTCTTCAGGAACAGTACTCAGATATGTTGTTTCAAGATCTAAGTACTTTAGATCCTGTCTTACCTAGTTATGATGCAGCTGATCATGGTACTATCAGTGTTCCACAGCCTTCACATAGTACAGGAGATCCCTGGATAGTTATCAAGTTGCAAATACCTTATCTGATTGCACACCTCAAGAGTAGAAATAATACCCGCCTCAGTAATATTAGTGCATGATATATGACACATCAAAAATCTCCATTTTCGGGCACATCAAAGCAACGTTCACGAGAGAGTCATCATCTAGGTACATGTTACTTACCAAATTAACTGTCGTGATTCTCGGGTTCTTTACACCATTATGAAAACAACTGTTCGTCCTAAAACCAGAATTTTTCATGTGAACCTCCTCTATTGAAGGGCAATATCTTGCAAGTGTGAAGAACGTCAAAATGGTCAATCTCACACAACCGCTAAGATGAATGGTAACAAGACGTTACATATATTGGGATAAAATCCTAAGTCAAAAAATTTACTTGAACCAAAGATAAGAACTTTATTGATTGGTATGCACACAACAACAAAGAGATAGCAGATAATGTGAAATCTGTACACCAGCAAAGTGAAAGTGTGTATAGAGGGAGAGAAGCATTCGCCACCATGAACAAGGATCCATCCGAGATAAACAAGTTGAAAACCTCGGGTGGCAGTAAAGTTCATCAAGAAGTAGGCAAACATTCAAAACCAAAGCTCGATTGAGCAATGTGAATCTTAGACACTGAAATCCAACTCAAAGCAACACAAGTACGTAGTATAGAAAGGATCCCTTTTAGGGTAATAAAAGGGAAATCCTCCATCTCAATGCCTTGTGAAGGTAGAGAGACTGTTAAATAATTTTTTACGAGTCTATTACTCACAAAAACATTCTTATATGAAGGAATTAACACCAAGAAGTCTCTCAAATGCTTCCAATTGCAGTTAGGACTATAAAATCACCAAACATACAGTAAATTTACAAATCAAAGCAATCGCCAAACAGTAAATTTACAAATCAGTAAGCAATGCCGAACATACATTTCAACCAAAACAAAACAAAAAAAAAAATCATGAAGCAGTTATAAAAGAAAGCCTAGATATACACTTACTCAAGAGGACCTTCAATTACTTCCTCCTTCTTCACATATTTAAGAGCAATGAGGTTTGGGACCTCCTATCAGTAAGCAGATGATTCCCAAAAACATTGATCTTACGCAAGCTACTCAAATTCACTGACAAAACCTCGACCCCATAATCAGTCACGACCAAATTGCTAGCCTCTGAAGCAATATATACAGAATTGAAAACATAATCCATACTTGGATAGCTAGCATCTAACTCTTCCCAAAATGGAAACAACTCTGCTATAACATACATACCAGAGTCACGCAAAAGAGTGAGATTTCTACATGTAAAAACCTCAATCCCTTTAATTTATGCCCCAACTCCTTCAACCCCTTAAAGGGTAATATTTTGTGATTCGAGATATCAAGTTGTTGAAGATTGGATGTATATGAGACGTAATTAGCAAGATCAACAAGAAAAAAAATCAAGCTCATCGCTGAAATTACTAAGATCAATGGAATTAATAATCAAATACCGGTGAATGAGTTTAGATTTTGTACCATGGATGAGCATAGGGAAGTTGACCAAAGATGAACTGAGGCGTGCACTATTGGTGAAAGCAAGAAATCTTTTGAACACGGGAGAAAATGATTCAAAGTCGGATTACTAATGAAGATGATTTAATATAAATTCTCAGCATTCTATTGGAAAATTCTTGCACCCATTCACCATCGATTTCAGTTAATTAGGGATAAAAGTACGAATTAAATTGATTCGAATAACCATAGATTCAGAATTCAGATACCACATAATTGTTTTCTTCTTCCCTTTTCTAACGAAGTTTGAAATTTAGTACCATGTTGAAGCAAATCTTGAATTGAGGTTACTAGCAGTTTTTGTTTGATTTAGTCCATTTCAAAATTTCAATCAGTCTCTACTAGTTTATAGACTTACAAATGTTAATAATTATCTATGGTGTTAGCTATTTGCTTTTCACTTCGCCTGAATTAGATTCGGTTGGTTAAGTATCATGCACTTGGTGAGAGTTTAAGGTGTCTCGTATGATAAAAAAACAGGCGAGTGAATTGTTTTTAGCTCTTTATCATCTTAGATTTTATCACTTATCACAAAGGTCTTAAAAGTAGAGTTTGATACCTGATTGCCAGGTATGTAGATCTGTAGAGAGTGAAGCAGCGCAAAGAGACAAGACAACCTAAGAGAACAATTGATTAGAGTTCCATTTTCATGGATCCAGATCTAGATGGCGGCATTAATCCCATTTATGGGTTTCAATCCATCAAATTCGGATTTAAGAAAAGGAAAGCTAATATTACCTTGGTTGTTGGTAAAAGATCCTGATCTATCATGAAGGTCAGCTCGCTTTTTCCCTCAGAGATCTAAGCAGTACACTTCATCATTGTGGGGCTAAGAGCATAATCGGCTAGATGAAAGATGAACATTGGCGTAGCTAGATGAGTAATAACTTCATAAAGTTCATCGACAGAGAACGAGAAGGAATCATTGAGGAGCTTTAGCAATGAATAGTACAAAGTTAAAGGAAATGTAAAGTCTTAGGTCAAGCTTCACAGAGAAGCTTCACGAAAAATCAGATGTTTGTTTGATGTTGGCCAGGTCATTTCCTTTTTAGGTTTTATTTTTACTTTGTTTTAGTTTATTTTTATATGGGCCGGTCTATTTTGGACTGACTTTTTGTAATTGGATCCTTTTATTTTAACAAATGGGCTACAAGACCGTTTGTTTTTTTTAAAAAAAAACTTATATTTAGCGCCACAAAAATGAGCTTGGTCAATGATGCCGGCCCCACCCAACCCGTTAATGGGATACGGTTGAGGTAAGATTTTTCAACCCAACTCTACTTATATTTGATGTCTTCTAATGAGAAACATAAAGTGTAAATATTTTTGTGTATTTTTTTTTGGTATTAATATGATTTTGAGTTGCGCAAACGAATGTGATACTTATGTGGGGCATAGATGAAAACAACGTAAAACACACTATTATTTATCATAATTACACATTGAAACAACAACCTTTCAAATTACAATTTCTGCCAGAGTACCATTTTGAATATATGTATCTGACGGAGAAAATACAGGTATTTCAGATACACGCGAGTTAAGAGTATACTTATTTCAGGTATTTTAAAAAATGGAACATAATTTAATCAATAAAAATAAAGAGTAATTCACGATTGTAACTCCTTTCAAGGATATGGCGTATCCCTAAGCTAAAATTAACATATAAAAAATAAATCAAACTCTCTTCTAAATTTTGTTCGTCACTCATATTTTACTTCCTTTCTTCTATTTAATTCATCTTCCATTTTAAATACAGTGTATTATTCAATTTCGTCAAAATCACTATATCTGCGATTCACAATAACATATAATTGTAAGGTTGAGACATTCTGAAATTTGAAAATATATACGATGGTTATAAAATTGATGAAATTCTTCTCAAGGATTACACTACATATAATGATTTAATTAATTTTATTTCAAAACAATTTCAAAATGATGAATCTAGAAAAAAGATAGAAGTTAGATTCATTGCTGTAGGAAATTCAACTCCATTGGAGATTCAAAATGAGATGGGAATGAAACTATTTATGGAGTTGAAGAATGGAGATCCGATTTTGGATTGTATCCACTATGTATAATATATAGCCTCTGTATCTCATTAGTCTCATCTGTCACTACAATCACTCATCTGTCACTACAATCACTCATCTGTACACACATGCTAAGGGACTTTAATCTTATCCAACTAGTCTGCATTGTCGACTTTAGTCCTTAAGTATCTAAAACATGATCAAGTTTGATCTCTGTCTATGTTTTTACAGACAACGTGAGGAACACAATGAGTTTAATTTCCTGCTAGAATTTTCTCTCTCCTGACTTTCTTCTCCCCATTGTCACTGTACTAAAAAAACTAGATAAATATCATCAATTCATACCATGTTGAAAGCTCAAGACAATGATTTTACGAACATAAGGTGGTACAACTCGTCCATTTGGTGAGTCTTTTAGAGTTCAAGTCTTTATTTCTGGGAGGCTCTGTTGTAAAAAATATAATAATCAGTTCTTCTTCTTTTTTCATTCTTCCACAAATTCTATACACGATGCCTTAAAGTCAGCATAAAAATAATCCACAATGGTGTCATGAAGCACAATTATTGAAGACATTATTTTGGAGGTCATGTCATGTTTATTGATTATGTTGATGCTTTAGAAATAAAATTATCGTACTTCAAGATTATAGCTGAGATATTGGATAAGCAAATGATTTAGTCACATTTAAGCACAAGTATGAGGCTATTTTCAACTACTTTAGATGCTAATTTAGTATCCAAGAACATCTGTGGATATAGAGTAATCGAGATTTACTTTGAACACTTAGACTCTTATATTGGAATAGATGTTAGGAACACCTTCAATCAAGGAAAAAATAGCAATAGTTCAAATGAACATCAACAATTTTCTAGAGGTACGAATAAAGAGGGAAGGACTGATTATTCTTCAAGTGGTGGCAATTTTGAAGACTCGGATAATGATTTGTCATATGAACACAATACTTTAAAAAGGAGTGAAAATGGGGCACATGGATATGAAGTTAGCGAAGAAGTGCGAAAATAGATGGCACGAAGGAGATTTTGATTCTGTTGACTCTAAAGCTTTCAAGAGCTTAGAAAGTAATCCTAATTCAGATAGTAAGAACTTACTTGAGTTCAATCCAAAGACAAATAGGCTATATCCAATCTTTGCACTTGAATTGGTATTTAAAAGCAAAAAGGATTTCAAGAATTTTGTGAAAACTCATGAAGTCAATCAAGGAAGGAATATAAAATGGCACAAGAATGATAAGTAAATGAACAAGCTATTTGTCCTAAACATTCAGATTGTGACATAGAGATTATGGATTCCAAAATGTACAAAGATAGTGTTTTTCTAGTACAGAAATATATTTTCACTCACAACTGTAAAAATTGAAACCACATTAATAAAATCATCATATCTTTGTTCATAGCTAGAGGATATCTTGATGTCTTAAAATCAAACAAGAATTGAAAGATCTCCAAATTTAGAAATCATGTTAGTATTCAGTTAAGAGTACATGCACCATTATCTAAATATAGAAAGGAAAAAGAAGGAGGGAATTGCAATAGTCGATGGAGATATCTCTAATCAATTCAAGTTGTTGTGGAATTATTGTAATGAAATTGTAAGGACAAATTCAAATACTTTAGTTTATGTGAAGTTGATTGAAAATGAGGATCTCAGCAAGCCTAATAGAATTTAGAGATTCTACATTTGTTTTAGTGTTTGCAAGGAAGGATTCAAGAGTTGTTGCAGAAAATATAAGCTGAAAACGGGGCTGATATATTTATAACTTCCAATCATTTTGTCTCCACGTACGCGAGACCTGGTCTGGGTACGCAGGACTTGGTCCGCGAACGCGGAGTGCAGTGCACGATACACCATCAAAGACTGCATCAACTGCACTTTAAGGTTAAGAAAATGCACCGGTGGGGGCTCAAGATTCGTTTAGAATCCCATGAACATAAACAAACTATGCAACCCCACCAAAATTGATATTCCAGACTCAACAAAATTGACGAAATAACCAATTGAGGTCGTCTCATTGAAATATTTACCCAAGTCAACACTTACACAAAGCAACCAAACAAGCATAACACAAAATCATCACAAAATCAACTCAATCACCTTGGGATTTGAACCAAAGGTCGTTCTAGACTAAACTCAAAATTTTGGAGCTAGCCGTTCTGATTGAATTCTTATTCAAGAATATTGACTGAAGTCAAATATTAGCCAAACTTTCAAAAACTTCTTGCCTAATAGCTCAAACTCATACTGAAGGCCTCAGGACCTGAACCAACCATGCTACTAGTCAAAAATGGACCTTCTAGAGCTGATGGAACTGATAAAAATCTCATACGACATCAAATTCTCCAAATGTTGATCAAAATCAACTCTTTCAACATAAAAGCTACAAAAAAGGAAAAATTTAAAAACTCAGTGGGACCAGTTTTTAGCTCTAGCAGAAATTGCTTATAATAATAACTACCATTCGTGTATTTTGATGGCTCCATTTGAGGCATTCTATGGTAGGAGTTGTCATTCTTCAATAGGCTAGTTTGATGCTTTCGAGGTTAGGCCGTGGGGCACCGACTTGTTGCATGATTCTATGGATAGTGTTTGTATGATCTAGAAGTGACTCCATACAACCCAGAGTAGGCACAAAGGCTATTCATATCAGAGAGTTCAGACCTTGGAGTTTATGGCGGGTGATTGGGTATTTTTGTGAGTATCGCCATGATAGGCGTGATGAGCTTCTGGAGGAAGGCTAAGCTTAGCCCTAGGTTTAGTGTCCCTTTTGAAATTCTGAGGTAAATTAGAGAGGTGGCTTATGAGTTAGCCTTACCTCAACGTGTTTCGAGTGTTCACCCTGTCTTTCATGTCCTTATGTTGAAAAAGTATGTTCTCGATGAGTCTCACATCCTTCAGTGGGATACGGTTCAGCTTGACGAGTCGTTGGCATTTAAGGAGGAGCTTGTGGCTATTCTATACAAGCAAGTTAGGAGGTTGCGGTCTAAGGAGATCCCAATAATAAAGGTTCATTGGACGTATTGTCCAGTCGATGAGGCTACTTGAGAGGCCGAGTTTGACATACGGACCCGATAACCTCATCTTTCGAGGCTTCATGTACCTTTTCTTTCTTTAACATTCAAGGATGAAATTCTTTTTAGTAGTGGATGTTGTAATGACTCTCATGGTCATTTGCATGTTTTTGTGTGATATTATTGTTTTCCCCTCCCCATAGTTTCCTTGTGATGTTTATGTTGTGTTGGGATGGGTGGCATGCTTCCCGAGGTGGTCGGGAGAAATTGGTGTGAGTTTTTCTTTTCTTGGAAGTTCTTAAGTGAAAGAGTTTACTTTAGTCAACATCCGGAGATTTGGGTGTCGGATGAGATTTCTAGAAGTTCCATTAGCTCTATAAGGGCCATTTTGGGCTAGTGGCATGGTATTTTTGGGTCTCAAGACTTTCGGTCTGAGTTTGAGCCGTTACATATTTTAGTTTTAAAGCTTGGCCAAACATTGACTTCAGTCAACATTCTTGGTACATACACTCAAATGAGAATTTTGTTAGCGGGGTTAGCTCTGGAATGCCGAGTTTTGTCTAGAACGACCTTTGGTTCAGATCCCGAGGTGATCGAGATGACTTTGTGGCGTTCGTCGTCTTATTGTTGTGTTTTCCTTGTAAGTATTGACTTGAGTCAACACTCTAATGAGGCGACCTCTGTTGGTTTCTTTGTAATTTTCTTGAGTCCGGAATGTCGTTTGGAATTAAGTAGCATTCTTCATACATAGTTACTGGTGCGGATGCTTCAGCAGCCCTTGATCACTTTGGCGGTAGCCGCTTAAGCGGCCTAGGTGTTACTCTAGAGGAAAGGCTTCAAGGAGTAGGGGCTGCTTTTGCAGCACGAGCATCTTAGAGCTGGGCCGCTTTAGTAGCCAGCTGACGGCATTAGCGTTGGCCGCTTAAGTGGCCACTTGACTGCTTTTGCGCTCATCGCAGATGATTTAATTCCTTTTTCACTTTCATTCTTCAAAAATAACCCCATTTGCAAAGTAGCTCGGGTCTTGGTGACTTTGCTCGTTTCTTGCCCAATTCAAGTGATTCAAAGGTAATTTCCTTTCTTTACACTTTCTAATCTCGATCCTAGCTTTATTTTCGTAATTCATTTCTATTTTGAACCTTATATCTCTTGAATTCGAGTTCTTCAAGTATAGTAATTGGACCATTTGAGGTCTGAATTGAATCCTTTCTTTGCCAAACTTGCGGGCATATGATCCTCACATCGAGGGGAACATAATGACAAAATTAGTTTCTCAATTTTGTACCATCATTCAAAGGTCGATTTTTTTACCCAATTTGCAGTCCAAATTTTGTACTATCGATATGGATATCGTTAGTCTCGTATTGACTTGTACTTTTTGTTCATGAAAGCATGACAGTATTCTGAGTTTCTTCAGAAGGGAAAAGTACCTGAGTTGAGGTTCGAGCGGGTTTCAACCATGAGGTACGTTATGGTTTTCCTCTTTTGGACTTGGCTTAGTATGATATATATATATAAGTAGTCTTATCGTTAGGAAGGCTTTAGGATTAGTTCGTAGATTTTCATGATCCTTAGCTGATATTTTGTCCATTTCAGGTTATTTAGCTAAGTAATTTAGTTGATAAGCCTTAGTCTAAGTTGATTCTTATCTTGGTTGTCGTTAAAGGTCCTTAGAATGCTCTTAAGTGGCGTGGAACTTAGATTTTATGTGCGTTGGTTGTTTGTTGTTTTGTGTGCTTTTTTTAGTCATTGTTGAGTTATCTCTATATTGATTGAATTATCTTGGGCCTGAGGTCGTGGACTTGGACTGGCTGGAGTTTCAGGTTAGTACGATTGTGCTGTGATGGGTGTTAATCCGGTTTAGTGTGTGTTATGGCTGCTTTGAGGATGAATTGACAGTGTTTGTGTGGAATCATGTTCATGACACATATTGTTGGCATGTTTGCATTTAGTTTTGAGAGAAAAGGGGGTTTTGGGACACTTAGTGGTTTAACTATATTTTCAATTGGTTTTAGCTCCAAGGGAGCGGGATTAATGATTTTATTGATGGAAAGTTGGGTTTTGGAATAAAGTGCATTATTTTCTCCTTGCTATGCATATGTTGATAAGCTTTGGCAGCCCGTAGACTGAATTCTGGGTTATACTTTTATTCCATCTATAGTTGAGTTGAGGCGGGTTCCGTCGTTTCCTCAGAGGGTCTGCGGGATAGCCAAAGAGATAATTCCAAAACGTTTTACTTTAAACATGCATTGGCCATATGTGCATCGTATCTCACTATGTGTTTGTTTGCATGTGATTGGTTGGCTGGTATAGTTAGGACTGATTATGTCTTTCCTTTCGGTAGTGTGGGATTACCTTAGCCTTATATCAGACCCCTTGTTAGAACTATCATGCGGCTTATGTGTATTTATGATCTTTCTGAGCTTAGTTGGCCTATGATGCCTACTGAGTGCCCCGTGTTTTGATACTCATACTACACTTCTGCATCTTTTTCTATTGCAGCTCCCAGTACGAACCCACCCTCATTGAGCGACGGATCTCCCATGGCTCTCATAGACTTGGATCGTGGTGAGCTCTTGGCATCCAGAGACTTGCTGCTTTCCCTCTTTTATACAGACTTGTATTTTGTATTTTGTATTTTGATTAGTCAGTTATGTTGTATATAGTCCTTTCAGTACTTAGATGCTCTTGTACCAGTGATACCAAGTCTGGGGTTTTGTTCTTTTGTATAATTTGTCTTTCTCAGTCACATTTGGGCCCATTTTGTATATTTTGTATCGTACTTACCTATCTATGTTATGGGCACTATTCCCTATCTTTCTTATTCCAGTATCCACTCTTTTTCTCTATTTAATGTTTGTCTTCCGCTTTGTCTTGTTTGGGTTTTTTGCTTGCCTATTAGGGGGTTATAGTAGGCGCCTTCATGACTCGATTTCGGGTGACATTGATAAAAATCCCTCCTTCGTTGAACACTATTGTTAGAGAAATGCAACTGAAAGCTAAAGATCTTCCTGGCCTCTCCCTTTTTGATCCTTATGCATTCAAAATAGTTGAAAGAAATGCATCATATATTGGTTTTGGAGACATTTTAAAGAAAAGGAAAAATGATAAAGATTATATCATTGCATTTGCATCCAAGCATTTAAATAAAGCCCAACAAAATTATCCAACAACAAAACAAAAAAAATTAGCAATAGTTTTATGTATTTCTAAATTTCAAGTTGATTTACTTAGTCAATTTTTTTTATAGCGAGTTGATTGTAAAGCAACAAAATCTGATTTTCAAAAGGATGTTCAAAACCTTGCCTCTAAACATATATTTTCCAGATGGCAAGCTATTTTATCTATTTTTGATTTTGATATATTTTTATCTTGATATAAATTATATCAAAGAGAGCTCAAACTTTATTCCAAATTTTCTTACTCGAGAATTATTACAGGGTAGGTAATTATGGGTCGAAAGAAGAAAACAAAACTCTTGGAGTTTTCAACTGTTCCTCCATAAAAAAAAAGAAAATAAATCACCCCCAGATATCAGCAAGTCAATCACCAAGTGCAAGTTGTTGCCAAACAACAAACAATTTCAGTTGCTCCTAAGCAACCCTCAATAGATGCAGTTGGCCAAGCCGGCCTAGATACCAAACTTCAGTAAATTATGCCATGAAAGGGTGTCACGACCTAAAATGGGCGTGATGGCACTTTTCTGTTCCCACCAAGACAAGTAAGTCTCAACCCAACGCCAACAAAGAAAATAGAACAGAAAGATAAAACTAGAACAAGACAAAGGTGGAAAACTTATTAATTCTAACAACACCCCAAAATCTGGTTGTCACATGTACAAGCCACTAAAGTGAATAAAAAATTTGAAAGATAAATACTAGTCTTAGTCTTTGTTTCTCAAGTAGAAAATGGAAGGGAGGGCCCGCCAGGATGACAAGTAGCTAGCTCTAAAATCCTTCAACGAGCCGTGATGATATTGATAAGAAGAAGGAGATAACACGGGTCCAGGCTCGGAACCTACACAAGTGTAGAAGCAAGGGGTGAGTACTAATAACACGGTACTCAACGAGCAACCAAATAAACAAGGTATCTAGCTTGAAATCGAATACCCCTTACACTCTAACCGAACCTCCTCAAACTACAACTTGTACAGAAATCAGCCCAACCTAACAATTCTACAATACACGGCTCACAAGGCTCAATAAACACAGTCCAACAGTCACAATTCGAATACCAACATGAATCTAGTAAGTCAATATCAAGTGTCAAGTAGTTTTTTCACAAATATCACGCATATCACTCGCATTTCACAAGTAAGCTAGTCATGAGCATCAATTGTATCAATCACAACATTAGCCGGAAATGACCTCGGCTCATATCAATCACTACCCGGAAATGACCTTGGCTTATATCAATCACTAGCCAGAAATGACCTGGTCTTATATCAATCACTAGTTGGAAATGACCTCGGCTTATATCAATCACTAGTGGGATCTGACCTCAGCTTATATCAAGCACTAGCCCGAAATGACCTCGACTTATATAAATCACTAGCCAGAAATGACCTCGGTCCATATCAAAAGTGTCACATGTCTCATCATGGTGTTCAACAATCAATATCATACAACATGGAAGAGGCAACAATATACACATCTCAAGTCCACAATCATGCTATCAAGCATTTCATCAATCAATCAACAAGGGTTACAATAAGGCAATTCACATCATCTTATTCAACACATAGCCTTTTTCATTTCAACCTCTTTTTATTCATTTAGATGTATCAAGCGGACAATTTAAACCCTTCACCTCATCCCCATTACTCCTAACACACAAGCAATGAAGGAAGTACACGAATTCTACTAGAATATGGGGTTTAGGAGATCATTTACCTTAAATCAATAAACAAACACTCCACGAGTTGAGTCTTCCCCTTCCGGATCACTTATAAAGCCACACAATCTATAATAATCACTATTCACAATCACTCATCGGAAACAATAATTCCCACATCAATTATATAGAGAAATGGGTCAATCAACTCAAAACCCCATTTCAAAATGAAGTTTTGAATCTGTAAAACAATACTTGAAAATTTTACTCAAGGCTTTAGGAACTCATTAGTGAAAATCATTTCGAAAAGGGGATTAAAACCACTTCAAAATTATCATTTTTACTAATATCTTGGGTTCTTCAAGAAAACCTCAAATTTCTCATTTCAAAGGCTTGATTTGAACACATAAATTCATAAATAACAATGGGTAATTGAAAATTTAGAGTTAAGAATTGTTACCCAAAAGATTTCCCTTGAAAATCTAGTCCAAGTGACAACTTTAAAGCTTCCAAAGCTAAAAAAATGGTGAAATGGGGCTTAAACCTCGAAATGGCAAGCCAAAACCCTCTCTGATGTCGCAAAAGCGACCAGGGGTTTGCTTAAGCAAAGCCTCCTTCGCTTCAGCGAAGCTCGCTTAAGCGAAGAGGCTCTCGCTTCTGGGAAGCTCGCTTAAGCAGCTACCCTTCGCAAAAGCGAGGCCTGCAGACACTAGTAAAATACAACCAACTCTCAAAACATCAACTTGATCCTTGGTATTCGTTCGAAACTCTGTAAAAACAAACCACATATGCAAATCAATTATACTCGACGTTCTGGACTCAATGGAATCATTAAAACACGAATCTGAGGTCTCCTTGATGCGACATCCATGAAAATCACAAGAAACTAACTCATACCTAAAAAGGCTAAAACCAGATCGGGACCTCTCAAATATCAACCAAGACCTCATCTAGGCCTAAAATCATCCCCCGAATACATGGGACTCTCATAGTTTTAATCCGAGCATCCGAATTCCGAATGTTGACCAAAGTCAACCCAAAGGCTAAAATTCCATAATTTCATAACTTAGGACCTCAAATCCTCAAAAAGACTCAAAATAAGAAATCGACAACTCTCACGGATCTGATTTCACATTGCGGAACTAATGAAATTGACGAAATTCTATTTTGACACTCGAAACTCCAAAATACTCTGAAAATCACTTTTAAGTAACTTAAGCCTTTCAAACTCAAATTTACCAAAATTGTCAACTTTTAACTCAATTTTTGGAACCAACTTCCAAAACTCAATCAAGAAACAACTTAGGGTCAAAGTTGGGAGGGTCAAAATGGTAAATTTCATGAAAATACGAAAAATGACGAATCAGGTCATTTCATTATCCACCACTAAAAACCATGTTCGTCCTTGAACGTAAAGCAAAAGAAAGTACCTGAAGCATCGAAGAGATGAGGATATCTGGCACGAATATCCCACTCTGTCTCCCACGTCGCCTCACCAGCTGAATGATGCTCCCACTGCACCTTCACTGAAGCAATTTCCTTGGTCCTAAGCTTTCGGACCTACCTATCCAAGATGGCTATAGGCTCCTCCTCAAAGGACAAGTCTTGACCTAATTCAACTGAATCAAGGGAAAGTACATGTGACTCATTCGGTACGTACTTTCAAAGTATGGACATATGAAAGACCAGATGAACAGCTGGCAAGCTAGGTGGCAAGGTAAACTAATAGGCCACCTTTCCCACTCAACTCAAAATCTCAAAAGGTCCAATGAATCTAGGGCTAAGCTTGCCCTTCTTTTTGAACCTCATCACACCCTTCATGGGTGACACTCAAAGCCAAACATGATAACCCTCCATGAATACAAGACCTTGAACTCTCCGATCTGCATAGATCATTTGTCGACTCTGGTCTCTCTATAATCTATCCTGAATCATATGGGCCTGCTCCATAGCATATCTAAGCAAGTCTGTATCTAATGAATCCATCTCAACTGAATCAAACCAACTAATCGGAAATCTACATTGTTTGCCCTACAACGCCTCAAACTGGGCCATCTGGATACTGGAATGATAACTGTTATTGTAGGCAAACTCTTCTAAGGGCAAATGTCGTTCCCATGTAGCACCAAAATCAATCACACAAGCATAGAGCATATCTTCCAACACTTGAATCGTCCGCTCGGACTGACTATCTATCTGAGGGTGAAGGGCTGTACTCATATTTAATTGAGTACCTTAACCATGCTGTAAAGCTTTCCAGATATTGGAGGTGAACAAGAAACCTCGATCAGAAACAATAGAAATAAGAGCCTCCATGCAGCCACACAATCTGACTAATATAAAACTCGGCTAACTCTGTGCAGTATACTTTGCCTGAACTGGGATGAAGTGGGCAGACTTGGTCAACCTATCAACAACCACCCAAATTGAGTCATAACCACCCACGGTGGTAGGCAAACCTACAACAAAATCCACAATGATCCCCTCCCACTTCTAAGTAGGAATCGACATCCTGTGAGATAAACCTCCGGCTGTTGGTGCTCACAATTGACCTGTTGGCAAGTCAAACACCTAGAAACAAAGTCTGCAATATCTCTCTTCATGCCACACCACCAATAATGCTAGCTCAGGTCATGATACATCTTCGCCTCTCCTAGATGAATAAAGTATTGAGAACAATAAGCCTCCACAAGAATCAATCTAATCAACTCGCCCATCTTGGGCACGCAAATCCTGCCTCCAATCCTCAAGACACCATTAGAATCAAGGAGAGCCTCCTTGGCTTCCCCTCTCATCACCTTGTCTTGGATGAGACACAATTTCTCATTATCAAACTGGTTCTCACAGATCTGCTCAACAAAGGATGAACGAGCCTCAATGAAAGCAACCAAACTGCCCGTCTCTTCAGAAATCTGTAATTGGACAAGACCTTGGCTAACCTCTGAACATCTCTAGCCAATTGTCTCTCCTCAACACTGATAGATGCAAGACTCCCCATACTCGAAGTCTTCCTACTCAAAGCATCGGCCACCGCATTGGCCTTCCCTGGATGATATAAGATGGTGATATCATAGTCCTTCAGTAGCTCAAGCCATCTACGATGCCTCAAGTTCAGATCTCTATGACTGAAGATATACTGAAGACTCCGATGATCGGTGAAGACCTCACAATGCACCCCATAAAGATAATGTCGCCATAGCTTAAGCACAAACACTACTGCTGCCAATTCCAAATCATGGGTAGGATAGTTTTTCTCATGGGTCTTGAATTGTCTAGAAGTATAGGCAATCACCTTACCTTTTTGCATCAGAATACCACCCAATCCAACTCTAAAAGCATCACAATACATGGTGTGGTCTTCACCCTCTTCAGGTGAAGTCAACAAGGTCTTGAGCTTTTGGAAACTCTCCTCACACTCATCACACCACTGGAAGCTCACACTCTGTCGAGTAAATCTGGTCAAAAGAGATGCAATAGTTGATAAGCTCTAAAAAAATCATCTGTAGTAGCCTGCAAGTCCCATAAAACTCCGAATCTCAGTTACTGAGGTAGGCCTGGTCCAACCTCTAACTACCTCAATCTTGGCTGGATCCACCCTAATACCTTCCTTGGACACCACATGTCCTATAAATGCAACTGAATCAAGCCAAAACTCACACTTCGAGAACTTAGCATACAACTTCTCTTCCCTCAATCTCTGAAGCACAATCCTGAAATGCCAATCGTAATCCTCCTTAGTCTTGGAGTACACAAAGATGTCATCAATGAAGACTATAAAAAAGAGTCCAAATAAAGCCGGAACACTCCGTTCATCAATTCCATGAATGCTGCAAGGGGTTAGTCAAATCAAAAGACATCACAAGAAACTCATAGTGCCCATAACTAGTCCTGAACACTGTCTTAGGGATATCCGAAGCCCTAGTCTTCAACTGATTATACCCAGACCTAAAATCAATCTTAGAAACCAGATATGTACCCTGAAGCTGATCAAATAAGTCATCAATATGAGGAAGAGGATACTTATTCTTCAAGGCCACTTTGTTTAATTGCCGATAATCAATACACATCCTTATTGATCCATCCTTTTTCGTTACAAACAACAACGGAGAACCCCACAGAGAAATACTAGGGTGAATGAATCCCTTACTTAACAAACCTTGTAACTGATCCTTCAGTTCTTTCAACTCATCTGGAGCCTTACAGTAAGGCGGAATAGGGATGGGCTTGGTGCTCGGCTCCAAGTTAATGACAAAATCAATATCCCTATTCGGAGGAACACCTGGAAGATCAGTAGAAAACACATCCGGAAATTCTCCAACCACGGGCACAGAATCCATAGAAAGTGGCTCAACACTAGTATCCCAAATGAAAGCCAAATAGGACAAACACCCTCTATTAACCAATCTCTTAGCTCTAATGAAGGAAATAATCTTACTAGGATAAGAACCACTAGCACCTATCCACTCAACTTTTGGGACACCTGGCATTGCTAAGGTCACAGTCTTAGCAAAACAATCCAGAATAGTATGATGCAGAGAAAGCAAATCCATACCCAACATAACATCGAAGTCTACCATCCCCAAATTAATCAAGTCTACCCAAGTATCATACCCAGTCAAAGAAACCAGATAGGATCGATACATTTGATTCACCACTAAGGATTCACCCACTAGTGTAGAAACATGGATAGGCACATGCATGCAATCAGACATCATATCAAACCCATTAGAAAAATAAGTAGACACATACGAGAAAGTAGACCCTGGATCAAACAATACAGACGCAGGTAGATGGCAAACTGGACAATACCTTTGATCATAGCATCAGAAGTCTCAGCCTCAGGCCTCCCTAGAGAAGCATAACACTGGCCATCTCGGCTGCCTGTAGCCTGTGTAGGCCCCCTACCTCCACTCTATGTAGCTACAACACCCCTATCAGAAGTCTTACAACCCATGCCGGACTAACCTCTGCCTCGACCCCTGGTCGGAGGTGTTGAATCTATAGCTGGAGCAGTTGAATAAGTACGCTGGGGTCCTGAGTGAGTCTGTAGAGGACAATAACAAATCATGTGACCTGGATCTCCCCAGCCAAAGTAAGATCTCAGCATGGATAACTGCTGCTGCGAACAAGATGAGCTACCATGGCCACCTCGGCTAGAACCATGTGACCCTCGAGATGAGTGACCACTCTCAGCTATTGGCATATATGCATGAACCAGCCCATGGTGCTGAAAGGAACTGCCACCTTTATGAGTGCCCTTGCCTCCAGATGAAGCACCAAAAAATTGACCAGAAGAACGAGCCCTCTTGGGCTCTTTAAACCCTTCTAAAAGCATCAACTCCACCTCCTTGGAGGTGCTCACAATTGACTTGAAGGAAGCCCCTCTCTAGATGCTCTGAACACAAACAAATTGATAGAGAAAGACAACCCTCTCATAAACATGCGAACTCTTTCAGCCTCATTGGGAAAAATAGACATAGTATGCCTAGGAAGCTCACAGAAATGGGCCTCATACTCATTCACAAATATACTGCCCTGTCTCAAGTCCTCAAACCTCAGGTGACTTTCCTCCCTCACGCTCCAAGGAATGAACTAGAGAACACATCCCACTCAATCGGAGGAGACCCAACTAGTCTAGACCTCCCAAAAGTGCTCCACCACTCTCTGGCATGTCTAAACCGCTGAAGAGCAACAAAATGAACACCTCGAGCATCCACCATACCCACTTCCACAAGCATCTCATGGCACAAAATTAAGAACTCATTAGCATCCTCGGTCTTACCACCTTGTAACTAGGTGTTTTTATCTTCTGAAACCTCTCATAACACTGCTACTCAGCTGTTATCAGAATAATTTCAAGAGCAATCTGAACACCCACAACCGGTGCCAGAACGAGTTGTGGCTGACCCACCTGATCCTGAATACCTAGAGTCTGTGCTCCTAACCTAGTCTGATAACCATGTGGTGTACCTATTGCACCACCCTGAGAGAAGTTCTCCATAAACACCAAGCATCCTCAACAAAGTCTCCTGAAACAAGGAAGCTCCAAACCAAGAAGGAACCTGGTCCTCAACAACCTCAACCTGTGGCTCAGGAGAAGCCTCTATACCCTGCCTCTGGTTGGTACCGCTCCATGGGCACGACCTCTAGTTTGTGCTAGTCCACGAGCATGGCCTCTCGCTCAGGCCTTACCTCTATCCCTAGCTGGGGTCTCAGCAACTGCCTCGGGGATCGCCTCCCCTCTACCACTGGAAACAAAAGTTCTAGTCCTTGGCATCTTTCAAAACAACATGCGAAAACTCACCACTAGCGAAGGCAACCACGAACGATAAGAAAAGGATGAACAAAAGGAAGTTTCCAACAGTCTTCATAGTCTCTCAAAGATAATTACAGATGTCTCTGTACCGATCCTCAAGACTCTACTTGGACTTATCTTGTACACACGTGAGACCTATGAACCTAGGGCTATGATACCATTTTGTCACGATCAAAAATGGACGTGATGGCACATGTCTATTCCTACCAAGATAAGTCAGCCTCAATCCAACGAAAATAAAGAAAACAAAATAGAAAGATAAAAAAGGACAAGGCAAAGGTGAAAACTTATTTATTCTAACCACACCCCAAAATCTGGTAGTCACGTGTACAAGCCACTAAAGTGAATACATAATTCAAAAGTTAAATATAAGTCTCCGTTTTTATTTCTCAAGTAGAACAAAGCTTAAAGGAAAAGGAAGGGAGGGCCCGCCAGGATGACAAGCAGCTACCTCTCAAATTCTTCAATGGGCCGCGACGGTCAGGAGAAGAAGAAAGAGATCACACGGGTCCGGACTTGGAACCTACCCAAGTGTAGAAGCAAGAGGTGAGTACCAACAACACGGTACTCAACAAGCAACCTAATAAACAAGGCCTCTAGCTAGAAATCGAATACCCTTACACTCCAACCGAACCTCCTCAAACTATAATCTACACAAAAATCAGCCCAACCTAAAAGTTCTACAATTCACGGCTCAAAAGGCTCAGTAAACATAGTCCAACAGTCACAATTCGAATACCAATTTGAATCAAGTAAGTCAATATCAAGTATCAAGTAGTTTATTCACAAATATCAAGCATATCACTCATATTTCACAAGTAATCCAGTCATAAGCATCAATTGCATCAATCACAACATTAGCCGGAAATGACCTCGGCTCATATTAATCACTAGCCGAAAAAGACCTTAGCTTATAACAATCCCTAGCCGGAAATGACCTCGGCTTATATCAATCCCTAGCCAGAAATGATCTCACCTTATATCAATCACTAGCCGGAAATGACCTCTGCTTATATCAATCACTTGCCGAAAATGACCTCGGTTATATCAATCACTAGCCGGAAATGACCTCAGCTTATATCAATCACTAGCCGGAATTGACCTCGGCTTATATCAATCACTAGCCGAAAATGACCTCGGCTCATATAAAAATTGTCACATGTCTCATCACGGTGTTCAATAATCAAGGCATACAAGCAATATCACACCACACGGAAGAGGAAACAATATACACATCTCAAGTCCACAATTATGCTATCAAGCATTTCATCAATCAATCAACAAGGGTTACAATAAGGCAATTCGCATCATCTTATTCAACACATAACCTTTTTTATTTCAACCCTTTTTTATTCATTTAGATGTATCATGTGGACAATTTAAACCCTTCACCTGATCTCCATTACTCCCAACACACAAAGAACGAAGGAAGTACATGAATTCTACTAGAATAGGGGGTTTAGGAGATCACTTGCCTTAAATCAATCAATAATCACTCTACGAGTTGAGTCTTCCCCTTTCGAATCACTTCTAAAGCCACACAATCTATAATGATCAAGTATTCACAATCACTAATTGGAAACAACAATTCCAACATCAATTATATATAGAAATGGGTCAATCAACTCAAAACCCTATTTAAAAATGAAGGTTTGAATCTGGATAACAATACTTGAAAACATTACTCAAGACTTTAGGAACTCATTAGTGAAAATTATTTTGAAAAAGGTATTAAAACCACTTCAAAATCATCATTTTACTAAATTCTTGGGTTCTTAAAGAAAACCCCAAATTTCTCATTTCAAAAGCTTGATTTGAACAAATAAATTCATAAATAACAATGGGTAATTGTAGATTTAGAGTTAAGAATCGTTACCCAAAAGATTTCCCACAAAAATCTTGTCCAAATAGTCACCACAAAGCTCCCAAAACTCAAAAATGGTGAAATGGGGCTTAAACTCTGAAATGGCAGGCCAAAACCCTCTCTTATGTCGCAAAGCGACCAGGGGTTTGCTTCGCTAAAAATGCGGGTCTCGCTTAAGTGAAGCCTCCTTCGCTTAAGTTAAGCCTCCTTCGCTTCAGCGAAGCTGGCTTAAGGGAAGAGGCTCTCGCTTCTACAAAACTCGCTTAAGAGGCCAACCTTCGCAAAAGTGAGGCCTGTAGACACCAGCAAAATTCAGCCAGCTTTCAAAACATCAACTCGACCATCGAGATTTGTTTGGAACCCCATAAACACAAACCACACATGAAAATCAATTATACTCGACATTCCGTACTCAATTGAACCGTCAAAACACGAATCTGAGGTCTCCTTGACCCGACATCCGTGAAAACCACAAAAAACTAACTCACGCCTAAAGAGGCTAAAACAAGCTCGAAACCTCTCAAAAATCAACCAAGACCTCATCTAGGCCTAAAATCATCCCCCAAATTAACGGGACTCTCGAAATTCCAATCCGAGCATCTGAACCCCGAATGTTGACCAAAGTCAATCCAAATGCTAAAATTCCATAATTTGACAACTTAGGACCTCAAATCCTCAAAAAGACTCCAAACGAGAAACCAACAAATCTCATGGATTAGGTTTCACATTCCGAAACTAATGGAAAAATCGATGGAATTCCATTCTGACACTCGAAACTCCAAAAGACTCTGAAAACCACTTTTAAGTAACGTAAGCCTTTCAAACTTAAATTTACCAAAATTCTTAACTTTTAACTCAAAGTTTAGAACCAACTTCCAAAACTTAATCAAGAAACAACTCGGGGTCAAAGTCGGGAGGAGCAAAATGGTAAATTTTATGAAAATAAAAAAAATAACCAACCGGGTCATTACAAAGGAATTTATAGTAATATCTCTTGGAGAGTACAAATCCGATTTCAATCTCAAGTACAAAAAAATGGGCTGACCTTGTTGACGAGGAAGTAGACATTCAACTAGGTTAAACTATTAAGACCTTATGGACAAAGGAAGGCTTGATGAGGTGATCCAAAGCCATTCTTCAGCTTCTTCTTCTCGTTCTATGGCTGTTGTTAGCACAACTAAAAAGACTGTGGAGGTAGAACGCCCAGTAATTTTGTATTTGATTTTTTACAAAATATTGTCAGGATATGTCCTATACCAAAAAAATCAATTTCTTCACCTATACCTGAACCAAATTCTTCCCGTAGAGGATCATCCTCTGATGACCCAACATACTTCAAGAACGATAGTGTATACCTATTGATACAAACTTAATCTGCATTTTTGTATTTCCACCCCCATGAGGTAGCTAAGAAAATACTTAGCCCTCCCTCAAATTTTATCAAAAAAACTTTTGTATATACACATGAATTTTATGAGTTCGTCCTCACAGATACCCAATCTTGCTTGTTTAACCGCATAAAGACAAGCAAACACAAATATGTGAATTAATAAAATAATCTAACCTAAGGAATGAGGCATTCACCCAACCAAGTACAAAAAGATTTTTCCAATCTTTTGATGCCCAAAACTATGATTATTTTGATTACAAAAAAAGCATGGATGAATGCCTTCACTTTCCAAATAACACTGGCAAACATTCTTGGTTTATCCTACGGGGGAAGCAATTAGTCTCTAAATTTACTCAATAATTTTTACATCAATGGTGGCCTATCTATGATCACAAATCTGATATCCTTCCTCCACTCGTGCGAGAAGAATATAATTTTTTTAATGAGCACCAAATTCCTATGCTCTTACAATTCTCCTAAAGGTTTCACATTCTATGGATATATTCCTTGATGTTTGCCTTCCACAAACAAGATGGACATAAAGGACTCTCATGATTATCCCTCCAAGGTGATTTCAAAAGGTATAAGAGTTGGAACCCATTGAAAGCTTATGTACCAGAAGTAGTAAAATGGTTCTTGTGCAGCCTAGGACATGTGAACCCTATAGATTCCGCTCAAATTTCATTCTTGCAACAAAAATCAAATACAGCTGCACAACTAGACAACTCAAGTAGAGAAGGAGATTCCATCCAACAAATGGAGAAAAAATCTCCAATGAATCAAAGCTGACCTCCCCAACAATCAATCACATGCATATGAGAAATTCAAGTATGAAGATGAAGAAGACAAATATGTTCAGCCAAGTTAACATTATAACGACATTACAAAACATCATAAAAAGTGATTTCACCCATGACATTAGCAAGTATTGGCTGAAATTATTGCGGGTTATACTATAGCACAACTACAAAACTTTTACTATATCAAATATTTCCTCGATGATGTGGGGGCAAAAAATGGATAGAAAATATTGAGTCACATCCATCCCAACAACTTTACAATCGAAACTATTCTCATAAGTATTCAACATATCAACCTTATATGACAAAAGATATGCTAAGCCCTAAGCGCACGACAACATGGGCAATTGGAAGCAACTCCCAAGATATAACATTTGTTATTGCTTGTGTAAGTTCTTTTACAGTTCTGGCACATATTCCACTTTTAGATGCTTAATTTTTTATAATTACTAAACAAATGACATTTCTCCTCTGAAAATTATTATAAGGTTCCATTAAGGGGCCAAAGTTAGATTTCTTTCTTACGACATTTAAAGCAAAAAATAAAATGTGGTCTCTTATATCACAGAAACCAATATAAGAGATGACATCAAAGAATAAACTGTGAGAGAACTGAAGATGAGGAAGAGAGAAAAGGATAAGCAGAAAGCTCAGTTAGACGATATTGGCGCAAGGCAGACACTTCGAGAAAACTGGAACTTGAAAGGAAGCGAGACAATCTTAAATTCAAATGAGTATTTCAAATGCATTCTCTTATGTTGGATAAAACATTCCTTTCACTTTCCATAAGCTCAAGCAAACCAAGTCATATAAAAAAATAGTCCCCAGAAATATAAAATTAAAGATTGCAATTTCCACTTGAGAAAAAAACTTCCACTGTAGAAAGTCCGTATGAGTTTGAGTTGTCACTTATAGCATTGGCTTATCATGTTGATGATTCACTTTGGAAAATTTTCTATTCCTGGAAACTGGACACTTGGTGTCCTTGCCACCTACATATTTAGAAAGTTACTTTCTATTTCAAATAAGTAAAGAGTAGTAAGCAAAGTTCGATAGAAGCACAAACCTGATCAGTAAACTTGATCATACTCACTTCCATGTTCATTAGTCAGGAAGAAACTTGGAGCTCCAATATTTTAATAGAGATCATTCATATTATGGAAATCCAAATATGCATCACAATTTTCCCACTTATTTAAATCACTTCCTTCATTAGCACTCGTATTTGATGTTGCAGTTGTATTACTTGGCACGTGCATGTTTTGTTCACCGATGTATTGCTGGAAATTAGAATTTGCTGCTCCCAATCCATTGATTATCGCATTTCCACCATTCATATCAGTCATCATTGCACTAGTTGAATTTGTTGTTACATAGGCTTGATTGAGATCCAAGTTGAAATCATTTTGATTTTGATGATTCAAGTTGTAATCACGATGATCCCCACTGTTAAACGCCATGTAAAAATTACTATTCGTTCTCCCAATAATTGAGCCTTGTGAACCAAATAATGGGCCTTGTTGTTGTTGTAGCTTACCACCATCATTATTTTGGCCCGACAAAAGTGGGCTGAGGTAGTGGGGTTGAACTTGAAGCTATGGGTGATAGAGTTGTTGCTCAGTTGAACTAGCATAAATATTGTTGGTATTAACTGATGGAAACTCTGGGTCTCCATGAGTTTGATTTGGTACATTGTTTTGAAGATCAGGCATTCTCCCAAATATTATATATCTACTTCTTTCAATTCTTTGTTGAGAACCACTTGAAGATCCGTGTTGAATATATTTTTGCACTTCTGAAGGTCTCCTTTGGTTGATACGACATCTCTGAAAGGAAAAAAATCAAACAAAAATTGGACGACGAATATATTTATCATCATAACTCATTTTTTAAGTTGTGTTTGAAACGTGTGACATAAGTCATTTTTAATAGAAAATTTTTGTAATGGTTAACACTAAATGAAAAAATATCTTTTGAATTAAATATTTATAATCACATTATTTCACTGAATAGTCGCTACGAAAAATAATAGAAATTAGCATAGAATAACTCAGTTACTAAACATGCAATGAAAGTTATTGCTAGTCCTCATTAATTAGTGAGTGATTTGATAAAACTTCTGAATACTAAAGATGATAATAATTTCCAACATTTACAGGCATAAGTGATGCAAACTTCAATTTTATCCCAATAAATGCTTTTTTATACAACAACAATAACAACATAACCAGTGAAATCTCATCAAGTGGGGTCTGCGGAGAGTAGAGTGTAAGCATACCTTACCACTACCTTGGGAGGTAGCTAAATGGTTTTTTGATAAAAAAATTAATATTCAGATAATTGTAGTAAATGGATCTCACAAGTGTTTGATGAAAAATCATACCAAGCAAAATATTTTCAAGTAACCAATAGTACAATAAAATAATTTGATAAAAAATATATCCCCCTTACCAAAGAAACATAAATATATAATGCATAATTTACCACTTTAATTTCTTCAACCTAAATAGTTGTCCATCCAAGTGATTAAATTGAAAGTAGCCTACGAATGTATAATATATATGATTAAATATAATCAATGTATAATTAAGGTATAACGATTAGAAAAAAGTAAACAATAAATTTGCTCAGCTATTCGTGTGGAGATCCTTTTATCTTTTTAATGATGTACCTGAAGATAGCTGGCAACTTGCATCCTGGTAAGGCCAGGCACATTCATTACCTCGAGAATCTTTTTTGGTAAGCAACCTACATGATCCATTAGAATGTAACTTTAATTTAATCACTACAACAATATTCCTAGATCAATATGAGGTACATGTAAATAAAATAATCACTATACCTTTACTCCAAAGAATTTTAACATATGTTAGCTATAAGTATGAATCTCACTATTCATTTCACTACATATATAAAAACTAATTGTAGAGAAAATTAATTAATAACAAGGTAAACTTACGTCCTTCACCAAGTTGCTGTGTAGCTTCCTTGAATTTTGAACGAAGTTCCACGGTCCATTCTATGCCGTCCTTTTGCTTTAGAGTTTTATCAATAGAAGTATTCTGTCTTTCTCCTTTGTCAATCATTTTTTTGCCTTTTCTGCATGTCTTGCTCCTCAAGTTGTATGTTCTTCTTGATACAACATTATTTTTAGTCTCATCAATATTACTACTTTGTTCCTCATTATTAATAGACATACTCTTCTCTCGACTTTGTTCTTTATTTCCCACAATATTTTCATTGCCAATATCATCAACATATTTCATGTGATCTCCTTTTGGATCTAGTCCTTCTCTCACTTTTTCTATTTTTATTTTCTTTCTCAATACAATTTGCCACAAGTATTTCACAACATTCTCGTCAAGTGACTTTTTCAGATACAGGTATGCCCCATTGTCAAAAGCCTTCTTTGCAAAGAGTTCATTGTGTTCATCACATACAACTGCACAATTATTTTGAGAAGTTAGCAATTAGAATTAAATTATATCATACATCATGTGAATAGTTAATTTTGTGCATATTAACTGAATTTTATATATTGTAACAGTAATATTGTGACAAAACAACTATATATCATATCACTGTACAAAAAAAGTAGGATTAGCATTGTATTACTACTGTTTTTGAACAACAAAAATCTTCACTTATTTGCATTTAACGACGGTTTATAAAAAATTATTTTATGTCTATTTGGACTATTTAGCGATGAATTCCATAGTTAATTTTTTCTGTAGTGTATTTATTAAAATAACTAACTTTAACCACCATAACAATAAAATCATAAAATATATTCATGTCATATCCATCTAAAAAATATGTGATTAGTTACTTTCATGTATATTAACTAAATTTATTGATTGTCATAGTAATGTAACAAAATAACTATTCATTTTATATTTAAACTATGATTTAGCGACGAATAATTCTTGTTGTTGAACAATAAAAATTCATCACTAATCTTAATTAATGATGGCTTATGCAAAATTCACTTAGCTACAAACTATTTAACAACAAATTAACGATGAATTTCACAGCTAATTATTTATTTGTAGTGGATTAACTAAAATGACTGGCCTTATCCACTATAATAGTAAGATGAAAGATAGAATAAATACTTACAGAGAGCAACAATATCTAAGGCAATAGCTTGTTTCAAGAGATTAAAACAAAGCGAATCCGGTGAATGTATATTGATTATCATCATATCAACTTTTTCCTTTCCTTTTGAGAGAATTGACATTGCCACTGGAACCCTATCAACTGTTGTAACTGGATATATCCATGGATTTTGAAAGTTAGTGAAGAACATGAAAAGGATATATACATACATATATCATCATTAGGATCTGCTTATTTCTCATTCAAATATGATTTTTCATGTGATATTGCTACACTTTATATTATTCAATTGCATATATTGATCAACTTATATTTTAATCGATGTGTGCAACATAATTAGTCAGATTCACATAAAAAATTACAAATAATATTTTTTTAGGATAAATAATTTGATTATATAGAATATCAAAGATCCTATAGGATTATACTGCTGAAGCATTTATTCTAATTTACCTAATGACTTGTCAAAAATAAATAATCACTAAATATATCAAATGCTATCAAGGCAAGATATAATAGGATAGAGGTTCTAAGCTAATTTTTTTCATGAATATGTAACTAATTAATTTAAAGATTTAGCAAATTATCGTAATGGATATATCAATATACTCTAATACTCAGTTTACATATCTATTGTCCTAGAAATGACCTTTTATGTCTTGAAATCAATAGGATAACTAATCTGATTGATATGAAGATATTAATTGAAAGCAATATATAAAAACCATGTGTTATTACTTGTCTCACGTATGCTTATATTATTTTCTAATTGATCAAGAATCTTATTTATGTATGGTAACAAAAGTACAAACGGCTAAAAGAAATAAGCTAACAAAAGAGTCTTAAATTATTATAGAATACTGAGCCGCAAATTGACAAAATACTCTTGTAGAAAAAGGTATTACCTATTATAATAGTACTTACCGGATTATAATGAGGGTATACTTCTATCCTTAGTATCTAAAATGAAACTCTAACCCATTATGTAGGCATTGACTTTGATTTTTATATATTTCTAGAAGTGGAAAATGGATTTTTAAAAAGCTTCTTTATTCTATCATTTTGACTGTTATTTAGTTACTTTTGTTTGTACTACAAAGTTACTTGCTTTATGCATGTATACTATTGGTACCTATAAAAGTAGCTTGCAAAGATATTCAAGTCAAAATGATTTAATACACCTTGGACGTGGTACAATCAATCAATACAAATAAAATAATTGAGAAACCAAACAAAAAATATTTAAAAAAATTCATAATAACACACTTGAACTAAACTTTATTTTTTTCAAAAGACACAAAAAATTGGTGGGGTTTGGCTACAAAAATTGTCAGTTATATACTTGTTTTTGCGAGGTAAAATAGTTCAATAGATTCATCGTTCTAAGATAGTTTTCGAGTATAGTAGGATAATTGTAGCATTTACCTAGTCTTTTTCAAAAATTCTGAAAATTATCTATTGTCTTACCAAATTAAAGTAGAAGTAGTAATCAAATAATGGTTATGGTTGAGTCAAAACGAAAAATAATGCGTGAAACATAGCCATTAAATTTTATTTAAATTTGTTACTTTCAAATTAAGAAAAATAAAATATTTTAAAATTTAAGGTGCACGTGCTCAAAAGGATGAAATAAGAGACATACATTTAAAATAATAATAAAAAATTCTTTAAAAGAGCAAAAGAGAATTTGTTCAACTACAAAGGGGCAAAATGAAAAAAAAAACATAAGAAAGGAAAAAAATAAGGATAAACACATCAACTCTTATCATGTCCCTCGCTTCCTCTTTCTCTTCCATCCTATTACCCTAATCCTGTGCCTCCATCATTTAGGTGAATCTATTTTTTCTAAGCTGATAGATAGATTTGTAAAAATCAAAAGATCTACACCTTAAAAATTATTTTGAGGGATTTTATTCATCTTTTCCATTAACTCTATGAAACTCTAGGCTAATTGACAACAATTTTCTCCTTTTTTCTACAAAAAGACCAAGTGAAACACATATGTAAGTTGATTAAATAATTAAAATTAACATAAAACTATTGCTCACCCTCCCCCCTTTAAAAATCATAATCTTTGTTGAGGAACTTAATTGAGTGTGTGACATGCTTATAGAAATAACCAAAAATACAGAATCTAATTTGTTTTTTATAACCATACAAAACTCATTTTTTTAACTAGTAAAACAACATAAACAAGCATAGAAATAGTGTTAAGACAACAAGGAAAAGAGAGATCCTAGATTTACAAGATAAGCAAAATCTAAAATGGGATCGATGCTAAAATCACAGATGAGACAATAAACACCATATCAATTAAATCTTCTAAAGGAAGAAAACCATATAAAATTGAGCTGTATAAATAAAAATAGAAGTTATAAGTTCTGTATAAGTTTTTAAGAGATGTCACCTTTATATTCATGGGACTCCATCAAATTAGTCATCTTAGTAACAAACTTTGTGCCATGATGTACCAACATCACACGGATTTCTTCTATCAAGCCACAATAGGGAGTTGCCATAGCATTAGTTGTTTCTTCAATGATTTGAGAATTATCCTCTTCTGATAAAACAATCAGGAGATACAAAAACCTAATTGTTATATAAAAGGTTTAATTTAATAGAGAAATGACTAACTCTTTTGGTAGGTGTGTTGACCATACAAATAATATTAATTAAATACCAGATAGCCCCTCAAACTTGCACAATTTATAAATTAGACACTTACACATAACTAGCCACTAGATAGAACTTTTACTAGGTAGATACTACTACTAAAAATAGTGGAAAAATCGAGAGAAGTAAAACTTAAAATTGAGTAGATCCAAAGAATCGAGGTGTAATCGACCCAGTCCATCAGTTTTTTTAAATCTAAGTAATTTTTAAATAATCGATGGACTTAAAGAAAACTGTCGAGTATTATTATTTCTTTTGCGCAAAAATGCACAAAAACTATAAGAAAATTTTAATTTTTTTCAAAGAGAAAACTAATGCAATCCCTCTGTTATTAATTTTTTTTTTGCAAAGAATGAGGGACTCCATCAGTATTTAAAATGGAAATTACAGTTGAATAGTACAAATAAAAATGACAAGAATATTTCATCGTAGAGCATGAGTTGTAAAATATGAAGGGCAATTTTTTCTTGATAATATTATTTTTCTTTATTTTGTATATATCTTTCCTTCTTTTGTATAAATAATTAGTTTCAATATATATTTTTTGAGATGGTTTGCGCATGTGAAGATGAGGTGCGCAGATGCCCCAGTGAGGAAATGTGATTAGACGAAACATGACCTGACTTCATATTTGTAACATCCCATACCTTGGAATTGGGAAAATACAGAAAACTGCTGCAGAACTGGTCTACGGGACCGACCTACGGACCGTAGGTAGTTCTACGGACCAAGAGGTACGGGTCGTAGTCTGATCTACGGGCCGTACACTGGACCCGTAAAAGAGGTTCGGACTTAGAGAAATTTCAGGCTTAAAGTTGAGTTCTGCCAAGGGATTCTACGGACCGTAGAATGAGGGACGAGCCGTAGATAGGAAAAGTAGGTTGCCCTCCAGACTTAGTCGAATTTCAGTTCTCAAGGCCTAATCTACGGTGACCATTTAGGGACCGTATATAAGCTAACGGGCCGTGCATGGGTGTCGTCAATTGGAAGACCAAAGTTGCAAACTCTTTAAATCAAACGACAGAGGAACAGGACGGACCATAGGTTACGACCGTAGGTCGCGCTGACAGTTTTCATTAAGGGTATTTTAGATCATTCCCCTCCCTTCTAAACCCAAATTCTGACTTTTTCCTCTTAATTACGGGCTAAAACAGCAGTAACCAGTTTAGAAAAATTCTAAATACTTAGAAAAAAATTAGAGAGAAGATTCAAGAGGAGAAAAGGCTAGGGTTCCAAGAATTCAACCAAGAGTCTTCAATTTCGCCAAGATCTTTGATCTTCCAGGTATGTAAGGCTTTCCTCAGTGTTGGGCTAGTGCGTCCACATGCCAAATTTCATCAGAAATTCAGAATTATGAAATTTAGGGTTTCATTCCAAGTTATTGAGGAATTCAAATGTCTGCCTATTCTATTGAATTCTAGTTAAATTCTCTAGAATTGTATCCATATCTTTGAGTAATTATCTTACTATGGTTCATGCTTAGATTCTGGTATGAACCCTAATTGTTTAATTGGCTGTTCGTATTTAATTTTCTACAAAGAACCCTATGAATTGAGCATTTACTGAATTGTTATGAGAGTCTTTTAAACTGAACCATTAATTTAAATTTGTTTTTTCTGAGCAAAATAGAGGGGAGTTGTGAGTAGAGTTAAAGCGGCGGTTTGAGTAACTTGTAAATGAGACTTTGATTTCCCAACTATCATTTCTGAGTGAGAAATAGTTATACTGTTTCTTAAAGAGTATCATTTGAGTAATTACCTCAAAAACAGAGAAAGAGTTATATATATTTTTGCTTACTTGAGCATGAGTATATTTATTGGGACTAGGATTGAGCACCGATATAGGGATGAGTTCAGACAACTCAAAATCCCCATAAACCATGTATGCCAACATGGGTAAATGATTCATACTTTTTTGATGATTTCCTTATGCTTTCGGGTAGAGCTTAGTGGATCCACTTAGTTGAGGATGTCCTATACTCCGGCAAGGTGTAGGACAGTTCTGGCATCGTGGGTGAGACGTTGTATCATCATTTAGCTCAGAGTGATAGTTGTCGGTTAGAGAATCTCCCAAATAAGAGTAAAAACGTAATTTGTGGTATTTACTTATATTATTGAGATAACATCTGTACTTTAAAGCTTTACTGGAGTTACTTCAGAGTTTATTTTTTTTGCATTAAGTTGAGTTGAGGTGAGTATTCCTTGAGCCCTACCTTTTTTGTATTGCTTTACTCAGCCATTTTACATACCAGTGCATTCAATATACTGATGTCATTCGACCTGCATATTTTCAGAATGCAAATACAGGTGTTTAGGGTCATCAACAGGCGCTTCCTTGATACCCTTTGCACTCCAGATAGTAGTTGTGGTGAGCCTCCTATTACTTCCGGAGGATCCATCTTTTTATTCAGTTGTTTTAGTTGTGTTGAGGTGTTGTGGGGTCTATCCCGACACCCGTCTGAGTTACTTAGAGGCTTCATAGACAGGTCTAGAGTTGATGGGTTCCCCCGTACTTGTTTGTATTTCCCATGTTTGAGTCTTTCTGATGGTTTGAATATTTGAAGTTTGAGTATTTTCAGCATTCAACTATTTTAATCTTTCATTTGAGTTTATGAGTTTATTCATGCTATGATACGAGCCTTTTAGGCTCGAGTTAAGTCTTCCAATGAGAAGTGAGCCAGGCCAAGGGTTCGCTTGGGGATCAGTAATGGTTCTCATGTGCCGGCCACGTCCAGGGTGCAGGCTCGGGGCGTGACAAACTTGGTATCAAAGCACAGAGTTCAAAAGTCCTAGGGAGTCTATGAAGCCGTGTCAGTAGAGTCCTAGTTATCGGTGTGAAGCGCGCCACATCTATAATTAGGAGGCTGCGATATTTAGGAACCTCTCACTTTCTTTTTATTCCACTTCATGCAATAGAGTTCATCTTTGTAAAAGTTTTCCTTCTAACTCGTGCTTACGCGTATCTTTTCAGATCATGCATCCATGAAGAGCTGTTCGAGGACGTCCTACTAGGAGGAACGTGAACCCTCAAGGTCAAGAAGTTCCCAATGCACTAGAAGTGCAACCCCTGCAAGGAGAGGTCACCAATACTGAGTTCAGAAATGCTATTCAGATGCTGACTCAGGTTGTGGCGAATCAGGCTGGACAACAGAGAGTGGGTCGTCAGGATATGGCTGATACATTCAGAGTCCACGAATTCTTAAGGATGAATCCTCCAGAGTTCACACGGTCGAATATCACAGAGGATCCGAAGAACTTTATGGAGGAACTTCAGAGGGTGTTTGAGGTTATGCGTATTACTGATGCAGAGCGTGTAGAGCTAGCTTCTTACAAGCTCAAGGGTGTTGCTAGGGTATGGTATGACCAATGCAAGAAGAACAGGGCAGAGGGGGCACCACCTATGAGTTAGGCAGTGTTTGAAGAGGCCTTCTTGGGGCGTTTCTTCCCCCGCGAACTAAGGGAGGCAAAGGTAAGAGAATTCCTGAATTTGAAGCAGGGATCTATGAGCGTGCAGGAGTACAACATAAAGTTCACTCAGCTATCCCGCTATGCTCCAGCGATGGTGGCTGATATGAGAAGCAGGATGAGCCTATTTGTTTCTAGGTTATCCCACTTGTCAAGTAAGGAGGGTAAGGCGGCTATGCTGATAGGGGACATGGACATAGCTAGGCTCATGATCCATGTGAAACAAGTTGAGGAAGATAAGTTAAAGGACATGGAAGAGTTCCGTAGCAAGAGGGCTAAGACAACCAGCCATGAGTCCGGCCACCAGAATACCGGGAATGGGAATCGGTCCTCTTTCCAGCAGAGGTCATCTGGACCAGCACCATCATTAGCTAGTGCACCTGCACCGAAGAATAGGCACCTGCACCGAAGAACAGAGGTGAATTCAAGAACTAGAACTCCCAAAATTCTAGAGCTCAACCTACTCAGTCTCAGGGTAGCGTGGCACCAAGGACAAATTGGATCCCCACATGTACCAGATGCGGTAGAGACCACCCGGGAGAGTGTCGTGAGGGCTCAAGTGGCTGCTTCAAGTGCGGTCAGCCGGGTCACTTTATGAGAGAGTGTCCACAGAATAAGCCAGGTAATGTGGGTAATAGAGCCCAATCTTCTTCAGCAGCTCTAACAGATAGGAGCAACCAAAGGGGAGCTACTTCAGGGACAGGTGGAGGTACAAACCGCCTATATGCTATGGGTACTCGATAGGATCAGGAGAACTCGCCAGATGTTGTTACTTGTATGCTCTGAGTTTTTACATTTGATATATATGCCTTGATTGATCCAGGTGCGAGTCTATCTTTTGTGACTCCTTTCGTAGCTATGAGGTTCGGCACTTCCCTCGAACAACTTCTTGAGCCTTTTAGTATTTCTACACCTGTTGGTGAGTCTATTCTAGCAGAAAGAGTCTATCGTGATTGTATTGTCTCCATCTATCACAAAGGCACCATGGCTGACTTGGTTGAGTTAGATAGGGTGGACTTTGAGGTTATTCTAAGTATGGACTGGCTTCATGCTTGTTATGCCTCAGTTGATTGCCGAATTCGAGTAGTCAAGTTTCAGTTTCCTAATGAGCCAGTTCTAGAGTGGAGGAGCAGTTCAGCAGTGCCTAAGGGTCGTTTCATCTCATACCTTAATGCCAGAAAGTTAGTTTCCAAGGGGTGCATTTACCACTTAGTCCGAGTTGATGACTCTAGTGTTGAGGCACCACCTATCCAGTCAGCTCCAGTTATGAGTGAGTTTCCAGAGGTCTTTCTAGATGATCTTCTCGGAGTCCCTCCTGAGAGAGAGATAGACTTCGGAATAGATATTCTTCAAAATACTCAACCCATATCCATTCCGCCATACAGAATGGCCCCAGCTGAGTTAAAAGAGTTGAAAGAGCAGTTAAAAGATCTCCTTGATAAGTCATCCGACCAAGTGTCTCACCTTGGGGCGCTCCGGTCTTGTTCGTGAGGAAGAAGGATGGTTCCCTTAGGATGTGCATAGATTACCGTCAGTTGAACAAGGTCACAATAAAGAATAAGTATCCTCTTCTGAAAATTTATGATCTTTTCGACCAACTTCAGGGTGCCACTTATTTCTCTAAGATAGACCTCAGATCTGGCTATCATCAATTGAGAGTGAGAGAAAGTGACATCTCGAAAACAACTTTCAGGACCCATTACGGTCATTATGAGTTTCTTGTTATGTCCTTTGGTTTGACTAACGCTCCTGTAGCCTTTATGGATCTGATGAACAGAGTATTCAAGCCATATCTGGACATGTTTGTTATCGTGTTTATTGATGACATACTGATCTACTCGAGGAATGAGGAGGACCATACTAGTCATCTCAGAATAGTCCTTCAAACCCTCAAGGATCGAGAGTTGTATACGAAGTTCTCAAAGTGTGAGTTTTGGCTCAAATCCGTGGCTTTCCTAGGCCACATTATTTTTGGTGAAGGAATTCTAGTTGACACTTAGAAGATCGAGGCAGTGCAGAATTGGCCAAGGCCCACATCTCCAACTGACATAAGGAGTTTCTTGGGGTTGACTTGTTATTACAGAAAGTTCGTCGAGGGGTTTTCATCTATTTCATCTCCATCGACTAAGCTAACCCAGAAAACTACTAAGTTCCAATGGTCCGCAGCTTGTGAGAAAAGCTTTCAGGAGTTGAAAACTCGATTGACTACAGCTCCAGTGTTGACCCTACCAGAGGGTAGAAAGGTTTTTGTCGCCTATTGTGATGCGTCCCGAGTTGGGCTTGCTTGTGTATTGATGCAGAAGTGTAAGGTGATAGCATATGCCTCCAGACAGTTTAAGATTCATGAGAGAAACTACCCAACTCATGATCTCGAGTTGGCAGCAGTAGTCTTTGCTCTCAAAATATGGTGTCACTATCTCTATGGTGTTCATGTAGATGTGTTCACGGACCACAAGAGCCTCCAGTATGTGTTCAGTCAGAAAGAGCTCAATCTCAGATAAAGGAGGTGGTTGGAGTTGCTCAAGGATTACGACATGAGCATTCTCTATCACCCAGGTAAGGTTAATGTGGTTGCTGATGCTTTGAGCAGGTCTTTCATGGTGAGTACAACCCACGTTGAAGAAGGCAAGAATGAGTTAACTAAGGAAGTCCACAGGCTGGCACGATTGGGCGTTCGCTTGTTGAATTCTAGTGAAGGGGGAGTTGTTGTGATGAACGGAGCTAAGTCCTCATTAGTGGCAGAGGTGAAAGAGAAGCAAGACCAAGACCCCATTTTGCTTGAGTTGAAGGCAAATATGCATAAGAAGAAAGTGATGGCTTTTGCACAAGGAGGAGATGGAGTGTTGAGATACCAAGGAAGATTGTGTGTTTCGGATGTACATGACCTCCAAAAGAGGATCATGGAAGAAGCTCACAGTTCCAGATATTAAATTCATCCGCGTTCCACAAAAATGTGCCACGACTTGAGAGAAATTTATTGGTGGAGTAGCATGAAGAGGTGCATCACTGAATTTGTTGCTAAGTACCCGAATTGTCAGCAAGTCAAGGCGGAGCATCAGAGACCATGTGGTGTAGCCCAGAATATACCCCTTTCGGAATAGAAGTGGGAGATGATCAATATGGACTTCATCACAGGTTTACCACGATCTCGCAGGCAGCATGATTCCATTTGGGTGATGGTGGATCGGATGACCAAATCAGTCCACTTCTTACCGGTGAAGACTACCAATACAGCAGAGGAGTATGCAAACCTATACATTCGCGAGATAGTTCGACTGCATGGAGTTCCACTATCCATCATCTCAGACAGGGGTGCTCAATTTACTGCGCACTTTTGGAAGCCATTCTAGAAAGGTTTGGGCACAAAGGTGAACCTTAGTACTGCTTTTCATCCTCAGACGGATGGTCAAGCAGAACGCACCATTCAGACCTTGGAGGACATGTTGAGAGCCTGTGTTCTTGATTTTAAAGGTAATTGGGATGACCATTTGCCTCTTATCGAGTTCGCATACAACATTAGTTACCACTCCAGCATACAGATGGCTCCGTATGAGGCTTTCTATGGGAGGAGGTGTAGATCTCCCATTGGCTAGTTCGAGGGTTGTGAAGCTGAATTGATAGGACCAGATCTGGTTCATCAAGCTATGGAGAAGGTGAAGTTAATTCAAGAGAGGTTGAAGACAACATAGAGTCGTCAGAAATCCTACACAGATGTTAGGAGAAGAAATTTTGAGTTTGAGGTTGATGATTGGGTATATCTGAAGGTCTCACCATGAAGGGTTTGATGAGGTTTGGCCGAAAAGGAAAGCTCAATTCCCGCTACATTGGTCCTTATAGGATATCGAAGAGAGTTGGCAATGTAGCCTATGAGTTGGAGCTACCATCAGAGTTAGAGGCAGTCCATCCAGTATTTCACATCTCTATGTTGAGGAAATGCTTGAGTGATCCTTCCCTTGTTGTGCCTACTGAGAATATTGGCATCAAGGACAGCCTATCTTATGAGGAGATCCCTATTCAGATCCTTGATCGCCAGGTTCGCAAATTGAGGACCAAAAAAGTTGCATCGGTGAAAGTCTTGTGGAGAAATCAGTTCGTTGAGGAAGCTACTTGGGAGGCCGAGGAGGACATGAAAAAGAGATATCCACATCTTTTTTCCACCAATGCAGCCCCAGAGCAAGGTACTAACTCTTAACGAAGTACCCTTTTCAGTTTAGCATGTCGAGTTCTTGAATTATTTAAATTGAACTGGAATGTGCTACTTAAATTGTACTGTGTTGGGTTGTTAGATGTCCCATCCCTTACAGGCTTAGTACGGGCTCATTCGAGGATGAATGTTCCCAAGGAGGAGATATTGTAACACCCAATACCTTGGAATTGGGAAAATATAGAAAACTGTTGCAGAACTGGTCTACGGGACCGACTTAAGGACGGTAGGTAGTTCTACTGACCAAGAGTTACGGGTCGTAGTCTCATCTACAGGCCGTAGACTTGACCCGTAGAAGAGGTTGGAACTTAGAGAAATTTTAGGTTTAAAGTTGAGTTCTGCGGAGGGATTCTACGGACCGTAGAATGAGGGACGAGCCGTAGATAGGAACCGTAGGTTACTCTCCAGACTTAGTTGAATTTCAGTTCTCAAGGCCTAATCTATGGTGACCATGTATGGACCATAGATCAAATGACGGGCCGTACATGGGCGTCGTTAATTGGAAGACCAAAGTTGCAAACTCTCTAAATCAAACGACAAAGGAATAGGACTGACCGTAGGTCGACTTACGGACCGTAGGTTACAACCGTAGGTCACGCTGATAGTTTTCATTAAGGGTATTTTAGACCATTCCCCTCCCTTTTAAACCCAAATTCTGACTTTTTCCTCTTAATTAGGGCTAAAACAGCAGAAACCAGTTTAGAAACATTCTAAACAGTTAGAAAAAAAATTAGAGAGGAGATTCAAGAGGAGAAAAGGCTAGGGTTCAAAGAATTAAACTAAGAGTCTTCAATTTCGCCAAGATCTTTGATCTTCTAGGTATGTAAGACTTTCCTCAGTGTTGGGCTAGTGCGTCCACACGTCAAATTTCATCAGAAATTCAGAATTATGAAATTTAGGGTTTCATTCAAAGTTATTGAGGAATTTGAATGTCTGCCTATTCTATTGAATTCTAGTTAAATTCTTGAGAATTGTATCCATATCTTTGAGTAATTATCTTACTATGGTTCATGCTTAGATTCTGGTATGAACCCTAATTGTTGAATTGGCTGTTCATATTTAATTTTCTGCAAAGAACCCAATGAATTGAGCATTTACTGATTTATTATGAGAGTCTTTTAAACTGAACCATTAATTTAAATTGGTTTCTTCTGAGTAAAATAGAGGGGAGTTGTGAGTAGAGTTAAAGAGGCAGTTTGAGTAACTTGTAAATGTAACTTCGATTTCCCATCCATCATTTATGAGTGACAAAAGAGGACTTTGACTTTGAGAAAATAACTAAGAGAGTTTTGAGAAGAGGAGTTGAGGCACTGTTTTTTAAATAGTATCTTTTGAGTAATTACCTCAAAAACAGAGAAAGAGTTATTAATTTTTTTTACTTGCTTGAGCATGAGTATATTTATTGGGAGTAGTATTGAGCACCGATATGGGGATGAGTTCAGACAACTCAAACTCCCCATAAACCATGTATGCCAACATGGGTAAATGATTCATACTTTTTAGATGATTTCCTTATGCCTTCAGGTAGAGCTTAGTGGATCCACTTAGTTGAGGATGTCCTATAGTCAGACGAGGTATAGGACAGTTCTGGCAGCGTGGACGAGACGCTGTATTATCATTTAGCTCAGAGTGATTGTTTTCGGTTAGAGAATCTCCCAAATAAGAGTAAAAACTTAATTTGTGATATTTACTTATATTCTTGAGATAGCATCTGTACTTTAAAGCTTTACTTGAGTTACTTCAGAGTTTATTTTTTTTTCATTAAGTTGAGTTGAGGTGAGTATTCCTTGAGCCCTACCTTTTCTGTATTGCTTTACTCAGCCGTTTTACATACCAGTGCATTCAATGTACTAATGTCATTCGACCTGCATCTTTTCACGATGCAGATAAAGGTGTTTAGGGTCATCAACAGGCACTTCGTTGATACCGTTTGCACTCCAGATAGCAGTTGTGGTGAGCCTCCTAGTACTTCCGGAGGATCCGTCTTTTTATTCAGATATTTTAGTAGTGTTGAGGTGGTGTGGGGTCTGTCCCGACACCTGTCTGAGTTACTTAGAGGCTTCATAGACAGGACTAGAGTTGATGGGTTCCCCCGTACTTGTTCGTATTTTCCCATGTTTGAGTCTTTCTGATGGTTTCAATATTTGAAGTTTGAGTATTTTCAGCATTTAACTATTTTAATATTTCATTTGAGTTTATGAGTTTATTCATGCTATGATAGGAGCCTTTTAGGCTCGAGTTAAGTCTTCTGCTGAGTAGTGAGCCAGGCCAAGGGTTCGCTTGGGGATCAGTAATGGTTCTCAATTGCCGGCCACGTCCAGGGTGCAGGCTCAGGGCGTGACAATATTACCGAGGACATGAATCTAGATAGGAAGGAGTGGAGGTCATATATTATTGTAGAAGAGTTGTAGGGATAGAGTTTTGTCTTTCCTTGCAAAGGTTCAGACTTGTTAGTGCCTATTATAGTACTAGACGTACCTTTATAGTTCTAATCATATATTAGGCATTGTGTTTTGATTATCACACTATTTTATTATAGTTACTGTTCTTTCTTGTAGGATTTACATTGCTTTTCTTATTAGCACTATGTTTTCTTCACCATTTTCCCATTCTTTTACTTGGATTTGATGTACTCAAGTCGATGGTGTTTCAAATACAACCTCCCTACCTCCACGAGCTAGTGGTAAGATCTGCATACAATCTACCCTCCTAGACCTCACTTAGTGAGATTTCACTAGGTATATTGTTGTTGTTGTAATACATAATTTTTTGACAAATTTTTAAGGGTATTTTAGTCATTTTCGTAATAGAAGAAGTTATCAATATTATTGTCAAGCTGTCACGCCTTGAACCTTCACCTGACTGTGGTCGGTACTCGAGAATCATTGTTGGCTGCCAAGCGAACCCCCAGTCTGGCTGACTACTTAGCGAAAGATTTGACTCAAGCAAATGAAAAGTTTTAAAGAGAAAAATATAACTCAATTGTCTCAAATACTCATTTAAGAAAGATATATTATTCCAAAAACACTTTAAAGAAATAATTTTTAAAAACAACTTAATTCTATCTATCTATGAAGCCTCTAATCAGGACAAGACCCTCGACGCCCCAAAGTAGATGCTGAAAAGAAAAAATGGGGCCCTTCGGAATGCAAGGAGGACTCACCAAAACTCTCAAATGGGAAGTGCAAAGTGATCAAAGTGAAGCGCCTATTGATGATCCTGAACACCTGTATCTGCATCATAAAATATGCAGGTCGAATGACATCAGTATATTGACTGTACAAGTATGTAATATAGACGAAGCAAAATGATTTAATGAAAAGACTACAATAGATATAAATATATACTCAACTGAATGTAAAGAAATAATAGAGTGAAATCATTTAAACTTTACAAAATACTTACTCTTATCTGAACTCAGCAAATTAAGTAATATGATAAAAATACACTTTTAACTCTATTTGAGAGATTCTCTAACCGACAGCCTTCACTATGAGCAACGAGATGATACAACGTCTCGCCTACACTGCCAGAACTATCCTATAACTTGACAAGATATAGAACATCTCAATTAAGTAGATCCACTAAAGCTATGCTCGAAATCAGTAATGAGTCATCTAAAAAGTATGATCCTTTACCCAAGTTGACTACATGGTTTATGGGGATTATGAGTCGTCTGAACTCATCCACATATCCCTGCTCAATACTACTCCCAATAAATATATACTCATGCTCAAATGTATAAAACATATTCTCAATTTGAGGTAATTGCTCAAAATATCCTCTTGAAAGAGGTAACTGCTCTGAAATATCTCTGAACTCATTAATTAATTAAGAAATCAAAATTTTCTTTTCTCAATGTAAAAAGTGATACATTTGGGAATACTTAGTTCCTTTATACTTTTACTCAAATCATGTTTAAAGCTCTTTCTCAAAATTCATCTTTTCTTTCTCAGAAAATTAGTTTAAGACAAAAATATTTGCTTCAAAAGATTCTCAAAAATTATAACTCAAAATAGGGTTAATGCTTAAATATAGACATGAATTAATCAAGTCAAGGATCTCAATAAAAATATAGAAAACTCAATACTCAGAAATATAGAACTCAACGATACTACTCATCTCAACAATACTCAAAATTTAGGGTAAAATCCTGAATTAATCTTTTACTGAATTTAGATAGATGTAGAGCATGAGGACGAACTCAGTCCATCACTATGATAGCTTTACATACCTGGATGAACAAAGTTCTTGGAAATTTGTGAAAACTTGAAGAATGCTCAAAACTCTAGCTTTTCTCCTCTAAGAACCTTGCTCTAATGACTTGGGGTGTTTATGAACGTAAAAGATCGACTAACAATGTTTTAACCATTAACATAGAGTAAAAAGTGAGGTTTTATGGTTAGAAAGGGTGTGAAAAGATTGAAGTACCCCTTTTAAAAAGCTGATGAAAACATTTTACGGGGCAATCTATGGCTTGTGGTTTGTTCTATGGACTGTAGATCCCATCCGTGGAATTCATACAAAATTTTAAGGCTCAAAAGTTCATTCTATAGGTCCAAACTATGACCCGTAGAAGTTCCTATGGATCGTAGATCCAATCCGTAGAACTCATATTGAATTTTCAAGCACAAAAGTTCATTCTACGGGTCCAAAATACGACCCCTATAAGTTCCTATGGATTGTAGATCCAATTCGTAGAATTCATATTGAATTTTAAGGCTCAAAAGTTTATTTTACGAGTTTAAACTATGACCCATAAAATTTTCTTCAACCCATAGATTGATTCATAGGAATTCGACCCCAAAATTTGAGATCTCTGAAGTTTTCTACGAGTTGACAGTATGGGTCGTAGAGATTTCTACAGCCCGTAGAAAGGATTCGTAGGAACTGACTCAGGAAATTCTGTTGCAATAGTCTCTGGTAAAATAGTCATAACATTTTACTCCAAACTCGAAATGAGGCAAACTTGGTACTGTTGGAAAGAGGACCCATAGACCTTCAATTAGATAGGTTGTGGGCCACCTAATTAATTATGTGCTGAGAGATCTAATCATTTGAAGTTGATCTAAGTAGAATCTTATGTAAAAACTTATTCAGTAAGGAAACTTTCAACTCAACTTTGTACTAGGAAATTCTTGTGACCTTCATTTATATCCAAATCCATTCCACACTAAAGAATTGACCTTAACACCTAAGAACAATTTAAGAATCACAAATGAGAATTGTTTGTGCCTTAGCTTAGAACTTTTTGGGGTGTTACAATATCTCCCCCTTGGAATCGTTCATCCTCGAATGATGGCTGAACTAAGCATGGAAAGGGTAGACATTAACAACCAAATTTAATGCAAAATACACATAAAACTCATGAAATCAAAACATTGAAGGAGGGACTGAATTGAATGAGTACTTTAGAAAGAGTTAATACCTTGGACTTGGACTTAAACGGAGGAAAAGAGATGAGGATATCTAGTTTTCATATCCTCTTCAGCTTCCTATGTATCTTCTTCAACCCACTGATTCCTCCACAACACTTTGACTGATGCCACCTCTTTGGTTCTCAACTTGCAAATCTGACGATCAAGGATCTAGACTGGAACTTCCAGAAAGGACATAATGTCTTTCACATTAATACATTATGTAGGCACAACAAAAGAAGGATCTCTCAAGCATTTCTTTAGCATGGAGATGTGGAATAATGGATGGATAGCCGCTAACTCTAGTGGTAGCTCCAATTCATAAGCTATATTACCAATCCTATTTGATATCATGTAAGGACAAATATATCAGGGACTAATTTTCCCTTACTTACCATAACTCATAATACCCTTCATGGGTGAAACCTTTAGATAAACTCAATCATTAACCTTAAACTCCAAATCTCTCCTTTTAACTTCTTTATAGGATTTCCGACGACTTTGTGTTGTTTTCAACCTTTCTTGAATAGTCCTCACCTTATCCATGGCTTTATGAACCAAGTTTGGCCCTATCAACTCAGCTTCACCAACCTCTAACCAGCCAATAGGAGATCTACACCTTCGCCCATAAAGAGCCTCATAAGGAGCCATCTAGATACTGGAGCGATAACTATTATTGTAAGCAAACTCTATGAGAGGCAAGTGATCATCCCAATTATCTTTGAAATCCATGACACATGCTCTCAACATATTCTTTAGGGTCTGATTTGTGCGCTCTGCTTGTCCATCCATCTGAGGATGAAAAAAGAGTACTAAGGTTTACCTTAAAACCCAAACCTATCTGAAATGACTTCCAAAACTGAGCGGTGAATTGCACACCCCTATTTGAAATAATGGACAAACGGACTCCATGAAGTCGAACTTTCTCACGGATGTATAAACTGGCATAATTTTTGCTGAATTTGTAGTCTTTATCGGCAAGAAATGGGTTGATTTAGTCATCCGATCTACATCACCCAAATTGAATCATGTTGTCTGCGAGATTGTGGAAAGCCAGTAACGAAGTCCATAGTAATCATCTCCTACTTCCATTTCGGAAGAGTTATGTTCTGAGCTATACCGCATGGCCTTTGGTGTTCAACCTTGATTTGGTGGAAATTTGGGCACTTAACAACAAAATCTACAATACACCTCTTCATACTATTCCACCAATAGACTTCTCTCAAGTCATGGTACATCTTTGTGGAACCCGGATGGATCGAATATCTGGAACTATGAGCTTCTTCCATGATCCTCTCTTGGATCTCATCCACCTTTGGAACACACAATCTACCTTAATATCTCAACACACCATCTCTCCCTTGTTCAAAAGCAATCACCTTCTGCTTATGAACATTTGCCTTTAGTTCAAATAAGATGGGATGTTTGTCTTGCTTCTTCTTTACTTCTGACACTAATGATGATTTAGCCCCATTTATCACAACAACTCCACCTTCATTGGAATCTAAAAAATGGACTCCTAAATGTGTAAGTTTGTGAACTTCCTTAGCTAACTCTTTCTTTACTTCCTCGATATAAGCAGTACTCCCCATGGACAACTTACTTAAGGCATCAGCAAAAACGTTAGCCTTCCTTGAGTTATAGAGGATACTCATGCCGTAATCCTTGAGTAAGTCTAACCATATTCTTTGTTTGAGATTAAGCTCCTTTTGGCTGAAAACATACTGGAGACTCTTGTGGTTGGTGAACATATCCACATGAATGCCGTAGAGATACTGATCCATATCTTCAGAGCAAAAACTAATGCTGCCCACTCAAGATCATGAGTCGTAGTTCCTCTCTACAATCTTAAGTTGCCTGGAGGCATAGGCTATAACCTTACCATTCTGCAACAACACACAACCAAGCCCCACTCTGGATTCATCACAATAGATGATAAAACCATTTGTACTCTCTGGTAGGGTCAACACTAGAGCAGTAGTTAACCGAGGTTTCAATTCCTGAACTGAAAGCTTTCCTCACAAGCTTTAGACCATTGAAACTTCACTGTCTTCTGAGTCAACTTAGTCAACGGAGATGAAATAGATGAAAACCCTTTGATGAACCTTCTGTAATAACTTGCCAACCCCAAGAAACTCCTTATATTAGTTGGGGATGTGGGTCTGGGCCAATTTTGCATTGCCTCAATCTTCTGCTTGTCGAGATGTGGCCTAAGAACAACATGGATTCAAGCCAAAACTCACACTTAGAAAACCATGCATATAACTCTCGATCTTTGAGAGTTTTGAGAACTATCTTGAGATGACTAGCATGATCCTCCTCATTCATCAAGTAGATCAGGATGTCATTGATGAATACGATGACAAACATATCCAGATACTACTTGAATACTCTATTCATAAGGTCCATGAATGTTGCAATAGCATTAGTCAAACCAAAAGACATAACAAGGAACTCATAATGACCATTACGGGTCCTGAAAGTTGTCTTCGGGATGCCACTTTCTCTCACTTTCAACTGATGATAGTCATATCAGAGGTCTATCTCAGGGAAGCAAGTGGCATCCTGAAGTTGGTCAAAAAGGTCATCAATTCTAGGAAGGGGATACTTATTCTTTATGGTGACCTTGTTCAACGGGCGGTAATCAATACACATCCTAAGGGAACCATATTTCTTTCTCAAGAATACTACTGGAGTGACAAAGGTGAGACACTTGATCGGGTGAAAATCTTATCAAGAAGATCTCTCAATTGCTTTTTTAACTCTTTTAACTCAGCTGGAGCCATTTTGTATGGTGGCATAGCGATGGATTGAGTATCTGGAAGGATATCTATTATGAGGTATATTTCCCTTTTTGAAGGGACTCCAGAAAGATCATCTGGAAAAACCTCTGGGAACTCACTCATGACTGGGACTGATGGAAAAGGTGGTGTCTCAATGCTAGAGTCATTAACTCAGATTAAGTGATATATACACCTTTTAGAAACTAACTTTCTGGCCTTAAGGTATGAAATAAAATAACCCTTAGGCACTACTGAACTACCCCTCCACTCTAAAACTGACTCATTAGGAAACTGAAACTTGACTACTCGAGTTCTACAATCAACTGAGGTACAAAAAGCATGAAGCTATTTCATACCTAGAATAACATCAAAATCCACCATGTCTAGCTCAACAAAATCATCCATGGTGTCTTTGTGATACATAGAGATGGTACATTCATGATAGACTCCTTTTACTATAATAGACTCACCAATAGGTGTGGAAAGACTTAAGGGCTCAAGAAGTTGTTTGGCGGAAATACAAAAGCTCATGGCTTCATAAGGAGTCACAAAAGACAAACTCTCACCTTGATCAAGTAAGGCATAAACATCAATAGAAAAGGCTTTAAGTATACTAGTGGCAACATCTAATGAGTTCTCCTGATCTTGGCAACTAGCCACAGTACACAGATGGTTTCCTCCTCCGCTTATCCCAGAAGTAGCTCCTCTCGAAGCAGCTCTACTAGATAAAGAAGATTGGGCTCTGTTTCCTCCATTACCATGCCTATTCTTAGAGCAATCTCTCATAAAATGACCCATCCGACCATACTTGAAGCAACACTTGGAGCCATCACGACACGCTCATGGATAGTTCCTACCACACTTAGCATAGTGGGGGTCCAAGTAGCCACCTGTGCCATACTACCCTGAGACTGAGTAGCTTGAGCTCTGAAATTCTTATTCTAGTCGTCATTCTTGTTCCTTGGTACATGTGCACTAGCTGATGATAGAGCAGGTCCCGTCTTCTTTTGACTTTGCTTTCTTGTTTCAAAACTCTTCTATGTCCTTCAACTTATCTTCGTCAACTTGCTGCACATGAATCATGAGTCTGGCTATGTCCATGTCCCCTATAAACATAGATGTCTTACCTTCCTAGTTAGATAGGTGGGATAGCCTGGATGCAAAGAAATTCATCTTGCTCCATATATCAGCTACCATCTCTGGAGCATAGAGGGATAACTGGGTGAACTTGAGGCTGTACTCTTGCACACTCATAGCTTTCTGTTTCAGATTTAAGAACTCTCTCACTTTTGCTTCCTTTAGCTCTCTGGGAAAGAAACACCCCAAGAAAGCATTCTTTAACACAACCCAGCTCAAGAGTGGTGTTCCCTCTACCCCTGTTCTTTTTCCACTGGTCATACCAAATGTTAGCAACACCATTGAGTTGGTAAGAAGCCAACTCCACACACTCTGCATCAACAACATGCATAACTCCAAAAACTTTTTGTAACTCCTCCACAAAGTTCTCCAGATCCTTAGTGACGTTCGACCCTGTGAACTCTGGAGGATTCATCCCGAAAAACTCACGAACTCTGGATGTATCATCCACATGTTGATGGCCTAATCCTTGTTGACCTACCTGATTTTTGACAACCTGAGTTTGCATCTGAAAAGCATTCCTGAACTCAGTATTGGTGACATCTTCCTAAGGGGGTTGCACTTCTAATGCATTGGGAGCTTCTTTACCTTGAGGATTAGCATTTCTCTTAGCAGAACGTCCCCGAATAGTTCTTCAGGGAGGCATGATCTGAAAAGAAAAGCGTAATCACGAGTTAGAAGAAACTTTTTTAGAGTTAAACTCTATCGCACAAACAGGAGTAAGAATAAAGTGAAAAGTTCATAAATGTCGTAGCTTCCTCATTATAGATGTGGCGAGCTTCACATCGATAAAAAGGACTCTATTAGACATGGCTGAATAGGCACCCTAGGACTCTTGAACTTTGTACTCTGATACGAAGTTTGTCACAGCCCGAGCCTACACCCTAGGCATGGCCAACACTCGAGAACCATTGTTGGCTCCCAAGCGAACCCTCAGTCTGGCTAAATACTTAGTAGAAGATTTGACTCAAGCAATTTAAAAGCTTTAAAGAGAAAAATATAACTCAATTGTCTCAAATACTCATTTAAGCAAATTATAATATTCACAATACAATTTAAAGAAAGAATTTCATAAAATAACTCCACTCTCTCTATCTATGAAACATCTAAGTTCAATATGGATGTCAGGACAAGACCCTCAATGCCCCCAAAGTAAATACTGAAACGAAAAAAATGGGGCCCTCCAAAATCCAAGGAGGACTCACCAAAACTCTCAAATGAGAAGTGCTTAGTGATCTCAACGAAGGGCCTATTGATGATCCTGAACACTTGTATCTGCATCATAAAAGATGCAGGTCGAGTAAAATCAGTACATTGAATGTACGAGTATGTATTATAGCCGAAGCGAAATGACTGAATGAAAGGACTGCAATAGATATAAATATATACTCAATTGAATGTAAAGAAATAAATGAGTGAAATCATTTAAACATTACAAAATACTTACTCATCTCTAAACTCAACATATTAAGTGATATGATAAAAATAAACTTTTAACTCTATTTGGGAGATTTTCTAACCGACACCATCACTATGAGCAACATGATGATACAACGTCTCACCCACGTTGCTAGAATTGTCCTATACGTTGCCGGGATATCGAACAGCTCAATTAAGTGGATGCACCAAAGCTCTGGTTGAAAGTAATACAGAGTCATCTAAAAAGTATGATACTTTACCAATGTTGACTACATGGTTTATGAGGATTGTGAGTCATCTAAACTCATCCCCATATCGGTGCCCAATACTACTCCACATAAATATATACTCATACTCAAATGTATAACACATACACTTTCTCAATTTGAGGTAATTGCTCAAGATATCCTTTTAAAAGAGGTAACTGCTCTAAAATATATCCAAACTCATTTAGAAATAAAAATTTCTCTTTTCTCAATGTAAAATGTGATACATTTTGGAATACTTTGTTCCCTTATGCTCTTACTCAAATCACGGTTAAAATTCTTTCTGAAAAATCATCTTTGCTTTCTAAGAAAATCACTTTAAGACAAAAATGTTTGCTTTAAAAGTTTCTCAAAAATTATAACACAAATAGGGTTCATGCTGAAATTTAGACATGAATAAATCAACTCAAGGATTTCAATAACAATATAGAAAACTCAATACTAAAAAATAAAGAACTCAGAACTCAACGATACTACTCATCTCAAGAATACTCAAAATTCATCTAGGATAAAACTCTAGATTATTCTTTTACTGAATTTATATAGATGTAGGGCATGAGGACGAACTCAGACCATCACTATGATAGCCTTACATACATGAAAGAATAAAGTTCTTGGCTAAATTGGTTTAAACTCAAAGAACACTCAAAACCCTAACTTTTCTCCTCTGGTTGCTCTAGTGACTTAGAGTGTTAATGAATGTAAAAGATCGACTAAGACTGTTTTAACCCTTAACATAGAGTAAAAAGTTGGGTTTTAGGCTTAGAAAGAGTGGATAAAAACTGAACTATCCCTCTTAAAAGGTTGATGAAAACCTTTCATAGGGCCATCTACGGTTCGTGGTTTGCTCTACGGACTGTAGATCCCTTCCGTAGAATTCATACAAAATTTTAAGGCTCAAAAGTTCATTTTACGGATCAAAACTACGACCCATAGAAGTTTTGACAGACCGTAGATCTAATACGTAGAATTCTTATTCTATTTTAAGGCTCAAAAGTTCATTCTATAGGTCCAAACTACGACCCATAGAATTTTTTACGACCCGTAGATGGATCCGTAGGAATGGGACCCCAAAATTTGACTTCTCTAAAGTTTTCTATGAGCTGATTGTACGGGTCGTAGAAATTTCTACGGCCCAAAGAATGGATTCGTAGGAATTGACTCAAGAAACTCTATTGCAGTAGTCTCTGGTAAAATGGTCATAATATTTCACTCCAAACTCGAAATGAGGCAATCGTGATGGTGTTGGAAAGAGGACTCATAGAACTTCAATATGATAGGTCGTGGGACACTTAGAGCCCATTTGGATTGGCTTAAAAAAAGTAACTCTTAAGTCAAAAATAAAGAGTCACACTTAAATGACTTTTAAGTCAAAAATAAAAAGTAGGGGGAGACCTACTTTTGGTTTTTGACTTATTTTAAGTCATTTTTTACATTGCCAAACATTTCCTAATTTATTTTAAGTTATTTTTTATATATTTGCCAAACACATCCAGAAGTCAAAACCTGACTTAAATGTAGGTTTGACTAACTTTTAAGCCAATCCAAACACCCTCTTAATTCATTATGTGCAGAGAGATGTGATTATTTGAAGTTGACCTAAGTGGAATTTTATGTCAAAACTTAATCGGTAAGGAAGCTTTCAACTCAACTTTGTGTTAGGGGATTCTTGTGACCTTAATTCATATCAAAATTCATTCCCACACTAAATAATTAACCTTAACACCTAAGAACCAATTAAGAATCACCCGATATGACCTTACACGTAAATGAAGAATGGTTCGGGCCTTAGCTTAGAAATTTTCAGGGTGTTGCACAAACACATCAACTGCTTATTGTCATTTTCATCATCTGTATTCAATCTAGTAGCACTTTATTTTTTAAAGGAAAAAGGGCAAGATATGCCCCTCAACTTTGTGATTTAAAGCTAATGTAATGATCCGGTTGGTCATTTTTGGTATTCTGGTGTAAATTACCCATTTTCCCTCTCGATTTTGACCCTGAGTATTCTTTGATAGAGTTTGAAAAGTTGGTATTTGAACTTTAAGTTGAAAGTTGAGATTTTTGATAAATTTTGAGTTTGAAAGGCTTAAGTTGCTTAAAAGTGGTTTTTGGAGTTTTTTAGAGTTTTGAGTGTGGAAATAGAATTTCGCCGATTCCATTAGATTCAGAAAGTGAAATCTGATCCGTGAGAGTTGTTGGTTTCAGATTCCTAGTCTGTTTGAGGATTTGAGGTCCTAAGTTGTGAAATTATTGAATTTTAGTCTTTGGGTTGACTTTGGTCAATATTCAGAGGTCGGATGCTCGGATCGGAATTTTGAGAGTTTCATTGGATTGAGGGTATGATTTAAGGCCTAGATGAGGTATTGGTTGATTTTTGAGAGGTCCTGAGCTTGTTTTAGCCTTTTTAGGCGTTGAGATAGTTTTTATGATTTTCACGGATGTCGGGTCAAGGAGACCTCAGATTTACGTTTTGACGGTTCCGTTGAGTCCAGAACGTTGAGTATAATTGATTTGCATATCTTGTTTTTTTTACGGGGTTCCGAAAAAATCTCAAGTGTCGATTTGATGTTTTGAGAGTTGGCTGAGTTTTCTGGTGCTGTAATCCTCACTTTTGCGAAGGTCCTGCCACTAAAGCGACCTTCGCATTTGCGAAGGGGGCTCACTTTTGCGATGCTTCATTTTCAGCGGGGTTCGCTTAAGCGAAGACCTAGTCACTTTTGCAATATTAGAGTGGGTTTTTGCTGCCATTTTGGGGTTTAAGCCCTATTTCACCATTTTTTTGGAGTTTTGGAAGCTTTGGAGTGGCTATTTGGACCAGTTATTTCGAGGGAAATCTTTTGGATAATGTTTCTTAACTCTAAATCTTTGATTACCCATTATTATTATTATTATTATTATTGAATTTATGAGTTTAAATCAAGATTTTTGGTTGATAAATTGGGACTTCTTCATGAACTTGGGTTTTGAAGTAAAAGTGAGTTTATGAACTGATTTTAAGTCCATTTTAAAAATGATTTTCTCTAATAAGTTCCTAAAGCCTTGAGTAGTGATTTCAAGTATTATTTTCCAGATTAAAACATCCATTTTAATATTGGGTTTTGAGTTGCTTGACCCATTTCTTTGCATAATTGATATGGAAAGCATTGTTTCCGTCGAGTGATTGTGAATACTTGATTATTTTAGATTGTGTGACTTTGGAAGTGGTTCGGAAGGGGAAGACTCAACCTTTGGAGTGATTGTTCATTGATTTAAGGCAAGTGGCTTCCTAATCATTGTATTCTAGTTGAATTTGTGTGCTTCCTTCGTTGATTGTATGTTGGGAGTAATGAGAATGTAGTGAAGGGCTTAAATTATCCACTTGTTATATGTAAATGAATAAAAAGGTGTTGAAGTGAAAAGGCTATGTGATGAACATGATGATGTGAATTGCCTTATTGTGACCCTTGTTGATTGATTGATGGAATGCTTGGAAGCACAATTGTGGACTTGAATTGTATGATTTGTTGTCTCTTCTATGTGGTGTGATATTGCTTGTATGTATTGATTGTGAACACCGTGATGAGACATGTGATGACTTATGAAGCCAAGGTCTTTTTCGGCAAGTGTTGTGATGCTGAGGTCTTTGCCAACAAGTGTTATGATGCCAAGGCCTTTGTCGGCAAGTGTTTTGATACCGAGGTCTTTGCCAGCAAGTGTTATGATGCCGAGGTCTTTTCTGACAAGTGATATTATGCTAAGGTCTTTGTCGGTGAGTATTGTGATGCCAAGGTCATTTCTGACAAGTGTTTATAGAGCTGATGGGAAATGGTTCTTGCTAGTGGTACAAATGCCGAAGGAAAATGGTTCCGGTAAGTGAATTAATGAGAAAGCCGAAGGGAAATGGTTCCGGCCAATATTGACTTTGTGATCAATCTACTTGATGCATACATTTACTTACTTTATGCATATGATTGAGCTATTTGATGTGTTTTGATTGGTTTGTTGATATGTGAGTTGAACTTGTTGATATTTGGGCTTGAAATGCCTAGTACATGAGAGTAAATAATTCGATGCCTATCCATTGTTGAATTGTGATTGTTGGGCGATGATCTTGATCCTTGAGGTATGTTTATTGTAGAACTATTAGGTTGGGCTGATTTTTGTGCAGGTTGTAGTTTGAGGAGGTTCGGTTGGAGTGTAAGGGGTATTCGATTACTAGCTAGTTGCTTTGTTTAGTAGGTTGCTTGCTGGGTACCGTGTTGTTGGTACTCACCCCTTGCTTCTACACTTGTGTAGGTTTTGAGCCCGGACCCGTGTGATCTTCTTCATCTTCTTCTCGCGACAGTCGAGGATCGTGAAGGATTTCAAGAGTTAGCTGCTTGTCATCCTGGCGGGCCCTCTTTTCCTTTTTCCTTACGCTTTGTTCTACTTGAGAGACAAATACTGAGACTTGAATTTATCTTTCAAATTCTATATTTACTTAAAGGCTTGTACACATGACAACCAGATTTTGGAGTTATTCTTAGAATGAATAAGTTTCACTTTTGTCTTATTATTGCTTTACTGTTTTCCGCATTTCTTTCATTTTTATTGAATTGAGGCTTACTTATCTTGGTGGGAAAAGACAAGTGCCATCACGTCCATTTTTGGGTCGTGACAAAAGGTATCAGAGCCCCAGGTATGCTTAAGAAACAGCCCTTAGCATACATTACATAGAAGATAATAGATAGTAAAAGTTTGAAAGAGGGTTTCATATCAAAGCTTTTAAAAGAAACAGCGGAAGTCTACATCTCATGTCTCAAAGCCAATCTAATGTAAGGAACTAGGTTTGGGACATAACCCAATACAATTCAAAGACTGAAAGGAAATACATGAAAAAGAAATAAGAGCTAGGCTATGTCCTCGGATGGATGAGGACTCACCAAGTCTTCTATCAACTCTCTAATCAAGCTCTAGCCACGAGCGGAAGGTGAATCATCACGTCCTACACCAAAGAAGTTAATGTAGGCAAAAGTATGCGTTAGCACAATTAAGTACTAAGTATGATAACAATGCACATAAACACATAAATCATGCTAAAGATAGAGACATAATCATGACATGCAATGGCCAAGCTAAAAACATGATAAACATGAGAAACATGAAACATAAAGAAAATATCAATGCCAAAGCAAGATAAATCATCTTTCTTTCTTTCTTTTCTTTGCTTCCTCATGAGAACACTTGTTCGTTAACTTGTGGGAAAAAGCCGTAACCGACATATAACACCATGTGAGCTATAAACATGGAATCTGGTGTCTACCCCATACCGAAAAGAGGTGTCCGACTTGCCAAGGTAAGACCATGAACTTCTTAGCTTATGTGGATCCACTAGCTAGTGTCTATCATAGACCATCACCCTATGGTGGCACATAGGTTATGGGACATGGGTAATTATCACTTGTCCACTCGGTACTAAGCATATTTCCCACGGATTAATCATAGTTCATTTTATCTTAGGTAGACATGGTTAATCGCCGCTTGGTCTACATTAGGGTACATGGGTAATCGCCTCTTGTCCCTTCATTCTTTAGAATAGCTCCTTAAGAACATGGGTAATCGCCTCTTGTTCTTTTAAGTCATATTGGGAGTATTACATGAGAAAACCTTTCACAACTCAACCATAGCATCATCATGACATAACTTTGGCACTTCACTCTCAAAGCACCCTCAACTCATCTTTTACTTCTTATGAGACATGCATAAGTTCATTAGCTTTATCTTTACTTAGTTCATCATGCTCATAGTTCATAGATCATAGAGTTCATATGGGTTCATGCAAGTTCAACTCATATCATGCAATTCAATGCAAGCTCATGCTTAGAAAGCCATAATTAGGACAATTTACCCATACTTGAAGGAACTTAAATAATAGAGGAAAATCATGCTTTTGACTTGATCATGCTAAATTCATAAGATTATCCTCAATTCATTCATAATTCATGCTTGATTTCATAGAGAATTCATAAACTTCATCAAATCATAGCTCAACCCAACAATCAAAGCATACATTATCAAATGGGGATAATTAGCTTGGGATCATGGGGGTTCATGCAATCTCTACATCAAATCACGTCATTCACGCTAATTTGTGCACTAAGTTACTTTATCATGCTAGATTGTGCACTAAGAATCATAAAATCCATAATTGAAATCATAATTGAAGAACCCATAATGATTGATCCAAAACCCTAATTCAATTGGGTTAGAGAAAACCTTTGAAAATCATGAAGAAGAGGAAGGGCCCATTTGAGGAAAAGACTCCTAATGGTGAACACTATCATATCTCAAAGAAATCCACAAGAAATTGAAGAAGATTGAAGTTCTTCAATGGAGGATTCAAGCTTTCTTCTTCTTCCTTGAGAGTTGAGAGAGTTTCTTTTAGAGAGAGAAATATTTGAGAGGAGAGTTTAGGAATGAGTAAAATTAGGCTTAGAAAGTATTTATAGGTCATAGATTAAGGGTATATTCAACTCAGCTTAATAGGTAAACAATTAAGGAAAATACCAAAAAACCCTTAATTAAAAACTGTCGGGGCCAATCGACGGATAGAATCTACGGTCCGTACATCAATTGACGGACCGTCCTGCTCTTCCATCGATCATTCAAAAAGTTCATTTTGGGCTAAAAATTTCGTTAAGTCTGGAAGGCATCTACGGAACCCATCTACGACTCGTCAATTGAACTACGAATCGTCCTGCTACTTCATAGATCAAAGTTCAGAAACTTGGAAATCCTGAAAGTTCACAGTGCCATTGACGGTCCCCACCTACGGCCCGTCAATCCATATACGGCCCATAGGTGGCCTCCGTAGGTCACTGTCTTCAAGTGAGTTTTGCATTTTAAAATCCTTTGGAAACTTGGTGTATTACAGTGTTTCTCCATGGGGTGCTCCTGTGTTGTTTGTTAGGAAGAAGGATGGATCCATGAGGATGTGTATTGATTATCGGCAGTTGAAAAAAGTGACCGTGAAGAACAAGTATCCTCTTCCTCGTATCGATGATTTGTTTGATCAGCTTCAGTGTGCATCTTTATTTTCTAAGATTGATTTGAGATCCCGATATCATCAGTTGAAAATTAGGGCTTCAGATATCCCTTAGAAAACTTTTAGGACTCGTTATGGGCACTATGAGTTTTGTGTGAAGTCTTTTGGTTTGACTAACGCCCCTCCAACATTTATGGAGTTGATGAATGGGGTGTTCCGATCGTATTTGGACTTTTTTGTCACAGTCTTCATTGATGACATCTTGGTGTACTCCAAGAATGGGGAGGATCATGATAGGCATTTGGGAATTGTGCTCCAGAGATTGAGGGAAGAGAAACTTTACGTCAAGTTCTCGAAGTGTTAATTTTGGCTTGATTCAGTTAAATTTCTAGGACACGTGGTGTGAAAGGAAGGTATTAGGTGGATCCAGCCAAGATTGAGGCAGTTAGGGGTTGGACCTGACCTACTTCAGTCACTCAGATTCGGAGTTTTGTGGGACTTGCATGTTACTTCAGACGATTTGTTCAGAGCTTCTCCACTATTGCATCTCCTTTGACCAGATTGACTCGGTAGAGTGTGAACTTCCAGTGGTTTGATGAGTGTGAGGAGAGCTTCCAAAAGCTCAAGACCTTGTTGACTCAAACTCCTATTTTGACTTTGCCCGAGGAGGGTGTAGACTTCATCATTTACTGTGATGCTTCTGGAGTTGGGTTAGGGGGTGTTCTGATGCAGAAAGGTAAAGTAATTGCCTATGCTTCTAGACAGTTGAAAACTCATGAGAAGAACTACCCTACCCATGATTTGGAGTTGGTAGCTATAGTATTTATGCTTAAGCTATGGTGACATTATCTTTATGGGGTGCATTGTGACGTCTTCACCGACCATCAGAGTCTTCAGTACATCTTAAGTCAGAGAGATTTGAACTTAAGGCAGCGTAGATGGCTTGAGCTAGTGAAGGACTATGACATTACTATCTTATATCATCTAGGGAAGGCCAATATGGTGGCCGATGCTTCGAGTTTGAAGAATTTGAGTATGGGAAGTCTTGCATCTATCAGTGTTGAGGAGAGATCATTAGCTAGAGATTTTCAGAGGTTTGCCAACAGTCTTGTTCGATTGCAGATTTGTAAGGAGATGGGTGGTTTGATTGCTTTCATTGAGGCTCGTTCTTCCTTAGTTGAGTAGATTCGAGAGAACCAATTTAATGATGAGAAGTTATGCCTCATTCGAGACAAAGTGCTGAAAGGGAAAGCTAGGGAGGCTACCCTTGATTCTCATGGTGTCTTGAGGAATGGAGATGGTATTTGCGTGCCCAAGATGGGTGAGTTGGTTAGATTGATTCTTGAAGAGGCCCATTGTACTCGATATTCTATTCATCCGGGAGCGGCAAAGATGTATCATTGACCTGAGCCAGCATTATTGGTGGTGTGGCATGAAGAGAGATATTGAAGACTTTGTTTCTAGGTGTTAGACTTGCCAACAGGTCAAATGTGAGCACCAGCGGCCCGTAGGTCTATCTCAAAGGATGCCTATTCCTACTTGGAAGTGGGAGCAAATCACTATGGACTTTGTTGTGGGTTTTCCTACCACAGTGGGTGGTTATGAATCCATTTAGGTAGTTGTTGATTGGTTGACAAAATCTTCCCAATTCATGGCTGTTCGAGTAAAGTATATGGCGGAGAACTTTAGCCGAGTTTTATATCGGTCAGATTGTGCGACTGCATGGAGTCCAAATTTCTACTGTTTCTGATCGAGGTTCCTTGTTCACCTCCCATTTTTGGATGGCTTTACAGCATGGTTTGAGTACTTGATTAGATATGAGTACAGCCTTTCACCCTCATACAGATAGTCAGTCCGAGCGGACGATTCAGATATTGGAGGATATGCTACGTGCTTGTGTGATTGATTTTTGTGCTAGATGGGATCGACATTTGCCCTTAGTAGAGTTTTCCTACAACAACAACAGTTATCATTCCAGTATCCAGATGGATCCGTTTGAGACGTTTTAGGGAAGATGGTGTAGATCTCTGATTGGTTTGTTTGATTCGGTTGAGATGGATTCATTAGATACAGACTTGCTTAGAGATGCTATGGAGCAGGTCCATATGATTTAGGATAGACTATTGACAGCCCAGAGTCGACAGAAGAGTTATGCAGATCAGAGAGTTCGAGCTCTTGTGTTCATGGAGGGTATTCATGTTTGTCTTCGAGTGTCACCCATGAAGGGTGTGATGAGGTTTGAAAAGAAGGGCAAGCTTAGCCCTAGATCATAGGACCTTTTGATATTTTGAGCCGAGTGGGAGAGTTGGCCTATAATTTGGCCTTGCCACCTAGCTTGCCAGATGTTCATCAGTGTTTCATGTCTTTATGCTTTGAAAGTAAGTGCTAGATGAGTCCTATGTACTTTCTCTTGATTTAGTTGAGTTGGTCCAGATTTGTCTTTTGAGGAGGAGCCTATAGTCATTTTGGATAGGCAAGTTTGGAAGCTTAGGACTAAGGAGATCGCTTCAGTGAAGGTGCAGTGGAAGCATCGTTCAGTTGGTGAGGTGACTTGGAGACAGAGTTGGATATGCGTGCCAGATATCCTCATCTCTTTGAGGCTCCAGGTACTTTCTTTTGCTTTGTGTTCGAGGACGAACATGGTTTTTAGTGGTGGATAATGTAATGACCCAATTGGTCATTTTTAGTATTCTTATGTAAACTACCATTTTGCCCTCTCAATTTTGACCCTGAGTCTTCTTTGATTGAGTTTGAAGTTTCAATTTTTGATAAATTTTGAGTTTGAAAGGCTTAAGTTGCTTAAAAGTGGTTGTCAGAGTCTTTTGGAGTTTCAAGTGTCGAAATGGAATTCCGTCGATTCCATTAGTTCTGGAATGTGAAATTTGATATGTGAGACTTGTTAGTTTCAGATTCTGAGTTTTTTGGAGGATTTGAGGTTCTAAGTTGTGAAATTATGGAATTTTAGCCTTTGGATTGACTTTGGTCAATATTCGGAGCTTGGATGCTCGAATCGGATATCTGAGAGTTCTGTTGGATTAAAGGGATGATTTTAGGCCTAGGTGAGGTCTTGGTTGATTTTTGATAGCTCCCGAGCTTGTTTTAACCTTTTTAGGCTTTGAGTTAGTTTCTTGTGATTTTCTTGTATGTCGGGTCAAGGAGACCTCAAATTCGTGTTTTGATGGTTCCATTGAGTCCGGAATGTCAAGTATAATATATTCGCATATCTGGTTTGTGTGTATGGAATTTTGAACGAATCCCGAGGGTCGATTTGATGTTTTGAGAGTTGGCTAAGTTTTCTTGTGCTGCAGGCCATGCTTTTGCAATGGTCCTATTGCTTAAGTGACCTTCATTAATGCGAAGGACCTGTCGCTTAAGCGACCTTCGCTTTTGTGAAGGGGGCTCTCTTTTACGATGCCCGCATTTTTAGTGGGGTATGCTTACCTAGTCGCTTTTGCGACATCATAGGGGGTTTTTGCTTCCATTTCAGAGTTTAAGCCCCATTTCACTATTTTTTGAGTTTTGGAAGGTTTGGAGTTGCTATTTGGACCAGTGTTTTGAGTGAAATCTTTTGGGTGACGTTTCGTAACTCTAATCTTTGATTATCCATTATTATTATTGAATTTATGAGTTTAAATTAAGATTTTGGGTTGATAAATTGGGAGTTCTTCATGAACTTGGGTGTAGAAGTAAAAGTAAGTTTATGAACTGATTTTAAGTCCATTTTCGACATGATTTTCTCTAATGAGTTCCTAAAGCCTTGAGTAATGATTTCAAGAATTGTTTTTTGGATTCAAACTTCCATTTTAATATTGGGTTTTGAGTTGCTTGAACCATTTATTTGCATAATTCATGTGGAAAGCATTGTTTTCGATGAGTGATTATGAATACTCTATTATTTTAGATTGTGTGGCTTTGGAAGGGTAAGACTCAACTTTTGGAGTGATTGTTCATTGATTTAACGCAAGTGGCTACCTAAAACTTGTATTTTAGTTGAATTTATATGCTTCCATCGTTGAATGTGTTGGGAGTAATCGAGATGAGGTAAAGGGCTTAAGTCTCCACTTGTTATATCTAAATGAATAAAAAGGGGTTGAAATGAAAAGGCTATGTGATGAACATGATGATGTGAATTGCCTTATTGTCACCCTTGTTGATTGATTGATGGAATGGTTGAAAGCACGATTGTGGACTTGAACTGTATGATTTGTTGTCTCTTCTAAGTGGTGTGATATTGCTTGTATGCATTGATTGTGACACTGTGATGAGACATGTGATGACTTATGATGCCGAGGTCTTTGCCAGCAAGTGTTATGATGCCGAGGTCTTTGCTAGCAAGTGTTATGATGCCGAGGTCTTTGCTGGTAAGTTTTATGATGCCGAGGTCTTTGCTGGTAAGTTTTATGATGCCGAGGTCTTTGCCGACAAGTTTTATGATGTCGAGCTTTTTGCCGGCAAGTGCTATGATGCCGAGGCCTTTGCTGGCGAGTATTGCGATGCCGAGGTCATTTTCGGTAAGTGTTTATAAAGCCGATGGAAAATGATTCCGGCTAGTGGTACAAATGCCGAAGGAAAATAGTTTCGGCAAGTGAATTAATGTGAAAGCCAAAGGGAAATGGTTTCGGTCAATAGTGACTTTTTGATCAATCTGTTTGATGCATACATTGACTTTGTTGATGCATATGATTGAGCTATTTGATGTGTTTTGATTAGTTTGTTGATATGTTAGTTGAACTTGTTGCTATTGGGCTTGAAATGCCTAGTACATTAGAGTAAATGATTCGATGCCTATCTATTGTTGAAATGTTATTGTTGGGCTATGATCTTCAGCCTTGAGGTTTTTTAATTGTAGAACTGTTAGGTTGGGCTGATTTTTGTGCAGGTTGTAGTTTGAGGAGGTTTGGTTGGAGTGTAAGGGGTATTCGATTTCTAGCTAGTTGCTTTGTTTAGTAGGTTGCTTGCTGGGTACCGTATTGTTGGTACTCACTCCTTGCTTCTACACTTATGTAGGTTCCGAGCCCTGACCCATGTGATCTTCTTCTTCTTTTCTCCCGACAGTCGAGGCTCATGAAGGATTTTAAGAGGTAGCTGCTTTTCATCCTAGTGGGCCCTCTTTTCCTTTTTCTTTAAGCTCTGTTCTACTTTAAAAACAAAGACTGAGACTTGTATTTATCTTTCGACTTCTTTATTTACTTAAAGGCTTGTAGACGTGACAACCATGTTTTGGGGTTATGCTTATAATGAATAAGTTTCTGCTTTCGTCTTATTCTTGCTTTACTTTTTTCCGCATTTCTTTCTTTTTCATTGGGTTGAGGCTGACTTGTGTTGGTGGAAAAAGACAAGTGCCATCACATTCATTTTTTGGTCGTGACAGCTAATATACTCCTCGTTATGAAAGTGGCTTACATATATTCTTTTTAAAATATTAGATTTATTATTTTAAAGGTAAAATTATTTTATTCACTCATTTTCTGGTAAAATTTATCATAGATGCCCCAATTTTTATGAGATAAAAAGACCATTACAATAGAGCCAAAAAGAATCTAGTTTCAAATTGTTTTCTTACTTTTTCTTTTTTTTTCCGTTCAGACTCTTTCTTTTTTTCCCCGTTCAGACTTTTTCTTTTTATTTCACATATTTATACACTAAAACTGAAAAAAAAATAAGAAACTCAAATAATGAAAAGCACAGATCTATATGGAAATTATTTTGAAACTAAAATTAGGTGTCTAATCAAAGAAGTAAAAAAATCACGTGTGAGAAAGATCAAATATAACCTAAACTTTGCTAGAAGGATCATATAAATCCTTACATGGATCTTTTTAAAATGAAACATAAAAATAAATAAATTTAAAATTAATGTTTTCACAATCATTAGATGAAAATGGTATATGTAAAACACTTTTATAAAGGTAGGAGTATATGTGTGCCACTTTTATAATGGTAAGGGTCAATGTTAGGCACTTTTATAATGAGGAGTATATAAACTCTATATTGCAAAGTAGAGGGGTATATCAAGCTCCTTTTCCATTATTTAATCAATTATCGCTCTTAAACTTACATGTTGTGAATTTATAGTTAGCAAATCAAAAAAGCCTCATTGTATCATTTTAAAGTTGAATGATGATATATTAGTTGGTCAACAGTTCATCTTGCCTGGTTGATCTTTCACTAGCATGGATTAAGAGAATTTATGAATAAATAATTACATTAGTAAATTCTTTTAACTATAATAGAATAGTATAACACACTAAATATGATACCTAAAGTGAGAAAACTAATTAATGTCCAACTATATAAATTCTTATAGTTTGGTGTACTTGACAAGTTCTATGTGTTGAAATAAAATGATTTTGTTTTAAAAAGTACCATGTTAGAAATTTATAATTAAAAGAACATATGATAAATAAGAATTTTGAATACAAATTATTTGACTCCTAGTAAAATAGAATTGCATTATATAAGAAGAAATTAAGATAACACATATTTTATTTTTATAAAAGTAATTTATATTTGTTCGTAAAAGTTTTGACTTGTTTAATCCTTAAAAGCATATGTTTTTCGCTAATAAAAATGATTTTAATTAAGATAAATAAATATGTAGACTAGATATGTCACGCCCCGAGCCTACACCCTGGATGTGGCCGGCACTCGAGAACCATTTCTGGTCCTCAAGCTAACCCTTGGCCTTACTGGCTATTTAGCGGAAGATTTACTCAAGCAATAACAAGCTTAGAAATAGAATTTAGAGCACTCAAACTCAATCATATACTTAACTCAAATTGTCGGAAAATACTTGATTGCAATAATACTAATACTTTGCAAAAAAGTCTCAAAACATCTCAAACAAAAGGGAAGTACTGAGAGACTCATCAACTCTAACTATCTATGAAGCCTCTAACATTAAGATAGGTGTTGGGACAAGACCCACGAGACCTCAACCAACTAATAAGACATATAAAAGCGGGATCCTCTGGAATGCATGGACGCTCACCAAAGCTAACTGGGAGTGCTAAGTGATCTCAATAAAGCGCCTGTTGATGATCCTGAACACCAGTATCTGCATCATAAATAGATACAGGTCGAATGACATCAGTACATTTGAATGTACGAGTATGTAATATAGCCGAGGTGAAGATAACTGAAAGAAAGAACTGCAGTAAATAAAATGTACTCAAGCTGGATGTAAAGACAATAAAGAAACTATATCATTTAAAACTTTACAAAATACTTACTCATCTCTGAACTCAACATAAAAAGTGATATATGAAAATACACTTTAACTCTATTTAGGAGATTCTCTAAGCGACAACCATCACTATGAGCTACGTGCTGATGCATCGTCTTGTCCACGCTGCCACAATTGTCCTATATCGTGCCGGGATATAGAACCTCTCAACTAAGTGGATCCACTAAGCAATAAGAATTCATCTAAAAAGTATGATCCTTTACCCATGTTGGCAGACATGATTTATGAGGATTTTGAGTTTTCTGAACTCATCCCCATATCAGTACTCAATACTACTCCCAATAAATATATACTCATGCCCAAATGTATAAAATAATCTCTTTCTCTATTTTGAGGTAATTACTCAAACTATGTTCTTAAAAGAGGTAACTGCTCTGAAGTATCTCTGAACTCATAAACTCATTTAGATATCAATGTTTCTCTCTCATTGTAAAAGCAATTTATTTGGGAATCAATTAGTTGCCTTAAACTTTACTCAAAAATTCTCTTCAAACTCTGCTTTACTTTAAAAAAAATAGTTTAAAACAAATGTTTATTCTGATCTGATCATTGATGACTCAGGAAGTCATACTGCATAAACATTGATGGCATAACTAGATGTCATACTTCTTACACAGTGATGGTATAATCGACTGTCATACTAATCAAGAATCATAGTTCTCTTCTTGATGTAACAAAATGATACATTTGGGACTACTTAGTTTCCTTATACTCTTGCGCAACTCTTGGTTAAAACTCTTTCTCAAACTCCTCTGTACTTTCTCAAAACTCAGTTTAAAATAGTTATGTTTTTATTTAAAAAGATTCTCAAAATAGGGTCCATGCTGAAATATAGACATAAACAACTCAACTCAAGGATCTCAATAGCAATATAGAAAAACTCAATACTCAGAACTTAAAAACTCGAAACTTAACAGTACTACTCATCTAAAAAACACTCAATTAATAGGGTTCATGATAAAATATAGACATGAACGAATCAACTCAAGAATCTCATGCATAACATATAATAACTCAACCATTAGGAATAGAACTCAAAACTCAACAATAAACTCATCTCAAGAATTCTCAAATCTAAGGATAGAACCTTAGATTTACTCTTTCACTGATTTGAAAGTAGATGTAGCTTTGATAGTCTTACATAGCTTGGAAGAACGAAGTTCTTGGCGAAATCAGAAGAACGATGGAAAACCTAGCTTTATCCCTTGGATCCTTGCACAAAGACTTGGAAGCGTTAATGAGTGTATTAGGGTTGATTAATACTGTAAAGGATCTTAATTAGGTGTACAAACGTTGTGGGTTAGGCATAAAAGGGGTGCATAAAGACTGAACTACCTCTCTTTAAAAGCTGATAAAAACTATCCACGAGACCATCTACGGTTCGTGGTTTAATCTACGAACCGTAGATCCCATCTGTGGAATTGATATTGAATTTTTAAGGCTAAAATGTCAACTTACGAGTCCAAACATCGGCCCGTAGTAGTACTTACGGCCCGTCAGTTGGATCCGTAGGTTTTGGGTCCCAAAAGTTTACTCTCAGTTCTTTACCGATGACTTGACAGGTGTCACTACCGAATTCCTCAAGTCATGATGGCGCCTACCAACCCGCTTGTTGGAAATCCTAAACCCTATCCCGGAACTTAGCAGTAATGGGATTCAAGGTGGGAACTAGCCTCAACTACGTAGAAACATAAATAAAGGAACATATAAACGAAATGAGGAAGTGAATACATCTATATACAACAACGATGCCTCCCAGAACATAGAAGTCACATGTACAAAACTACTAAATGAGTACAAGTTCCAAAAGTGGACCACAGAAACAAGATGTCTCAAACCAAAAGACAAGACAAAATATATATACAGAAGGAGACATGTAATCCCAGAACGCCATGTGCTCACCCTCGTCTCCGAAACAGACCACTCCAGGCTCGAACTCAATGTTGATAACTGGTGCTCGGACCTGCATCACGAAAACAGATGCAGAGTGTAGCATGAGTACCATACAACAGGTACTCAGTAGGCATCATAGGCCGACTGAGCAAGAAAGGTAAAAACAGACTGAAAGGATAGAAGTAACACAAACAGAGGTCAAGCGAATAAGAAAAGAGGCACACGAGCGCACAGAAGAAAATATAAGTACAGCTAATCTAAACCTAACTGGACCCCCATAAGCCCAGAAGGTTCACTCGTGCACAAGTAAACAAAACCCGAACGGACCCCCATAAGCCTGACAGGTGCACAAAAGAGCTATTCTACGAGAACGAAGGAAGGACCAAACCATGAATCAAATCCACCAACCAACTCAACCGAACCAAAACAGAGTCAGTACGGTCGTTTAGACACTAAAATCATCAACATCGAGACAGACCAATTTTGGAGTAAAAATCGAGAAATGTGGAACCCGCTTCAGATTTTCTAGAATTGACTTGTGAAGAGGTCCCAAACCCTCCCCTGAGCTTGTGTTCCAAAATGGAACAACCCTCGGGGCTCGGATCAGTTCCAAGCAACACAAACAAGAAATACAAAACTTTACACAATTAGCTAAAGGTAGCAACCTACGCCTCAAATTCATGGAAATCGAGGAACACCCAACACTCTCCGAGCCAAGACCCACATAGCCAATAAGATTTTGAGCACTTGGGACTTCGAATCACCAAAACTCGACTTAAGATGAGGGAGATATGAATTTTCAAACATTCAATCCAAATGAGCCTCGACCTCACTTTTATAAGCACTACCAGCCGCTGACCTCCACGAACGCAGCTAAGGCCCCGCGAACGCGGCCTAGGGCTCACGAACGCGGTGGGGAAGGACCCACACCTCCGCGAATGCGGAACCCAATCCGCAAACGCAGAGAGGAAGACTCCCCAGACCTCCTCGAACGCGGAGCCAAGCCTGCGAACGCGGTGAAGACAGGCCTACACCTCCGCAGACGCGGAGCCAATTTCACGAACGTGGAGAAGGAATGGGTCTGCAACTGCAACAGTGCACCAGTTGAGTTTTTGGCATTCCCAAAACTCCGACGGGATGCTTGAGATTTGTTTGGATCCCCGTGCACGCAAACGAAATATGCTACCCGATCAAATTTGACGTTCCGGACTCAATGGCGTAGTTGAAATTTCCATATGAGGTCGTTTCGATAAAAACTGGGTCTTACACCCAAATCGTCATTTTAGCCAAATTCCACTGAGGGCCTCGAAATTAGATCGAAAGCCTCGAGAAGCGCACAAAGGGTCATTCTAGATCAAACTTGGCATTTTAAAACTGACCGCACTGACGGAGTCCTCATCCGAGTGCGTTTACCAAGAATGTTGACCAAAGTCAAACTTATGCCAAATTTCAAAGGCTAAAGCGCCAAATGGCCCCAAAGTCACACCGGAAACCCCGGACTCGGGCCAACCATGCTTCTAGCCTTCTTTGGCCGGTTCGGAGCTTATGGAACCGTCAAAATTCTCATATGAGGTCGTTTACCTGAGGTAATGACCAAAAATCAACTTTTCAAGTTTCAAAAGCTCTAAAACAGGATAACGGGCATAAAACCCAAATGAACGACCCAGCGACCGAATGATCAGTGCCAGCAAGTCATAAATGACTTGGGGTCGCTACAGGAACACTCTAAATGACAGGAAGAAAGCACAAACACAAAAATGACCTGAAGGGTCATTACAATAGGACGGTTCGTCGTTCAACCGACGGACCGTAAGTTGGATCCGTCGTTCACACACTCAAAAACTTTGATATGGTAGTCTCTGGTAAATTGGCATAACCTTTTACTTCGAGGTCAAAAAAAGATAAATTTGGTGGCATTTGAAAGAAGACTCAAAGACCTTCAATTTGATAGGTCAGGAGCCACTTAATTCACGATGTGCTAGAAGATATGATCATTTAAAGTTGACCTAAGCAGAATCTTAAAGCAAAACTTAATCGATAATGAAGCTTTCAACTCAACTTTGTGCTAGGGGGTTTTGTGACCTTAAGTCATATCCAAATCTATTCGTACACCAAAGAAATGAGCTTTACACATATGATCAATTTAAGAATCACCTGATACGATTTTATATGCAAATAAAGAATGATGGATGAACTTAGCATGAAAAGCGTGGGAAAGTATCTAACAACCCAACACAAAGCACAAAACATGCAACAAGCATAAACTCAACATAACAACTTAAAGAGTTCTTTACAAAGAGTTAGTACCTTAGTCTGGAATTGATTTAGAGGAAAAGAGGTGAGGGTATCTCTTCTTCATATACTCCTCGGCCTCCCAAGTAGCTTCCTCAACAAATTGGTTCTTCCAGAAGACCTTAACTGATGCAACCTCTTTAGTTCTCAACTTGCGAACATGACGATCAAAGATCTGAACTGGAATCTCCTCATAAGACAGATTGTCTTTTACTCCAATACTCTCAGTAGGCACAATGAGTGCACGATCACCCAAGCATTTGTTTAGCATAGAAATATGAAACACTGGATGGACTGCTACTAACTCAGGTGGTAGCTCTAACTCATAAGCTATATTATTGACCCTCTTGGATATCCTATAAGGACCAATGTATCGTGGACTGAGCTTTACTTTCTTACCAAACCTCATAACACCCTTCATGGGTGAAACTTTCAGATATACCCAATCATTAACTTCAAACTCCAAATCTCTTCTTCTAATATCTGTATAGGATTTCTGACGACACCACTATTTTCAACCTCTCCTGAATTGTCTTCACCTTCTCCATGGTTTGATGAACCAAGTCTGGTCCTATCTACTCAGCTTCGCCAACCTCAAACCACCAAATAGGAGATCTACACCTCCGTCCATATAGAGCCTCATACTGAGCCATCTAAATGCTGGAATGGTAACTATTATTGTATGCAAACACAATGAGAGGTAAGCAGTCATCCCAATTACCTTTGAAACCTAGAACACAAGCTCTCAACATGTCCTCTAAGGTCTGAATTGTGCGCTATGCTTGACCTGCAGTCAGAGGATGAAAAGCAGTACTAAGGGTCAACTTCGAACCCAAACCTTTCTGAAGTGACTTCCAAAATTGCGCGGTAAATTGAGCACCCCTATCTGAGATGATGGACAAGGGAACTCCATGCAGTCTAACTATCTCACGAATGTACAGGTTTGCATACTCTTATTGGTAGTCTTTACTGGTAAGAAGTAGGCTGATTTGGTCATCCAATCCAGAATCACCCAAATAGAATCATGTTGCCTGCAAGATCGCGGTAAACCTGTAATGAAGTCCATATTAATCATTTCCCTCTTCCATTTCAGAAGGGGTATATTCTGAGCCATACCACATGACCATTGATGCTCAGCTTTGACTTGCTGGCAATTTGGGCACTTAGCAATAAACTCTGCAATACACCTTTTCATACTACTCCACCAATAGATTTCTCTCAAGTCATGGTACATCTTTATGGAACCCGGATGAATCGAATATCTAGAACTGTGAGCTTCTTCCATAAACCTCTCTTGGAGATCATCCACCTCTGGAACACATAACCTTCCTTGATATCTCAACACACCATCTCCCCCTTGTGCAAAAGCCACCACTTTCTGCTTATGCACATTTGCCTTCAACTCAAGCAAAATGGGGTCTTTGTCTTGCTTCTCCTTTACCTCTGCCACTAATGAAGACTCAGCTCCATTCATCACAACAACTCCACCTTCACTGGAATCCAACAATCGAACACCCAACCGTACAAGTCTGTGCACTTCCTTAGCTAACTCTTTCTTGCCTTCCTCGACATGAGCGGTGCTCCCCATGGACAACCTTCTCAAAGCATCAGCAAAAACATTAGCCTTACCTGGGTGATAGAGGATACTCATGTCGTAATCCTTTAGCAACTCTAACCACCTCCTTTGTCTGAGATTTAGTTCCTTCTAACTGAAAACATACTGGAGACTCTTGTGGTCTGTGAATACATCCACATGAACACTATAGAGATAATGACGCCATATTTTGAGAGCACAAACCACTGCTGCCAACTTAAGATCATGAGTACGGTAGTTTCTCTCGTGAATCTTAAGCTGTCTGGAGGCATAGGCTATAACCATACCATTCTGCATCAATACACAACCAAGTCCACCTTTGGACACATCACAGTAGATGACAAAACCCTCTGTACCTTCTGGTAGGGTCAACACTCGAGCAGTAGTTAACCGAGTTTTCAATTCCTGAAAGCTTTTCTCACAAGGTTTAAACCATTAAAACTTATGGTAGGGTTAACATTGGAGCATTAGTTAACCGAGCTATTTTCTGAGTCAACTTAGTCAACAGAGATGAAATAGATGAGAACCCCTCGACGAATCATCTGTTGTAACTAGCCAACCCCAAGAAACTCCTTATATCAGTGCGAGATGTAGGTCTTGGCCAATTCTGCACTGCCTTAATCATTTAAATGTCGACACGAATTTCTTCGCTAGACACAATGTGGCATAAGAATGCCATGGATTCGAGCAAGAATTCACACTTAGAAGACTTGGCATATGTTGCTTCCAATTCCACACGCAAGTGTACGTGATCGCAGAAATAATAAATGGCTCTTTTAGAACTGGGTTGTCGTACCCAAGGGACTTATGATCAATGTATATCAATTCAATTAAATCTAAAGTTAAGGAACGTATTATCAATATGAGATGGATTTATAACTACTACTAAGAACAATTTAAATAATAAACTAACTAACAAGGATAACTATAATTTCGGTGTTTTAATCAATTAAGAGACAATTACAGGGCTGCAACATGCTTTGGATTTCATGTATCAAATCTCATGCAAAGAATCAATTTTAGTCATCACATTACTGATTTACAAGGTTGATTTTATGATCATGATTTCTCGACCTCTAATCGCCTACTCCAACTAGGTGTCTAACTACATCGTTGAGCGGGGATAGGCAGTCCTAATTGGCGAGCATTTATATTTCATCCTATTTCGTAACTAAGCTAGGTGTTCGTCCGGGCGTCACTCCTAAACACGAATCTAATCAAAGTTAGAACAAGCTCTTTACATTCTCTGGTCTATCTACCTCTTCATCTCTCGAGTCCAAGAATAGACAATAGATTTATTTCTATGGTGGCCTAGCATGAAATACTAAAACAAGAATGTAAAATTAATGTATATGATAACCAATAATTAACTCAAAACAATTTGATGTTCAACAGTTACCCATAGCTACAGCCCCAAAACAAGGGCTTTTAGCCACTCATAATATTCATAAACTCAAAAATAATAAGTTTCATAAAATTCAAATCTAAAGAAGAAGTAGAGAATTGAAACCAAAGATGAATTGTAATCCCTTGCTCTTGCACACAAAAGAATAGCTAAGCTCTTACAAAATAACCCTATATATAGAGTTCCCACAAATAATTTTCCTAATTTAGACCAAAATAGGAGTCCTAATTACATCAATTTTCGTTGGGAAGTCGGGCTTCAGCTGGCGTGGAGCGCCAGGATCGCGCCAGGAGGTTTCCTCTGAAGTTCTGGGCTTGGCATGGCACGCTAGCAGTACGCCAAGGCTGCCAGGCCCTATTTCTTCTCTTCTTTCAGTTGACACTTGCTACCTTTGCTTTGCTCTCATGCTTCCCGCTTCGCTCTTTCCTCCATAAACTCCATTTTTCTTCAAGAACTCCTGCATAATCTAATCACATAGTTTAGTGCACAATCATTGCAAGTTACACTAAACAAAACACATAGCTTAATGATTATTCTCAAACACAAGACTAATATGGGCTATTTTTGACAAACCGGCATATAAATATGCCTAAGATCACCACCCCACACTTAAACTCTTGTTCGTCCTCGAACAAACTTTTAACTATCACCTTTTCATCACTACCTTTGAACTTATCTACCCGCCTCAAAATCAACCAAACATTTTTAATCATGCTTTTGTAATACCACCTTATGCAACATTCATCATTTATAACCTCTTTATGATAGCATACCTATCAACAACATATAACCTCAATGAATGACTCTTTTTCATAATTCCTGGGTAATGCAAACATATAAGAACACACCAAATAACAATATACCCAAACATGCGTCATAGATGCCCTCACCAATTTTTGGTATAGCCTTCACTTCTTCAAACATTACATTCGCACATTTATGTCAATACAAGGCCCTTTTTCACAAAATTTTCCACTCACTCTCCAAAAGAAGTTCACACATATCATAACATGCCATAAGTTTGCCCTTAAGTGTACTTTTAACTTTCACAAAGTATTAAACAAGGAATCAAGAGGACTTTCATTTGGTTGTAATGCCGGCTTAAGGTAAGGGAGGGAATATTTAGAGTTTCATTAGTGACTACGCCTCCCTAATGCACATGTTTTCATTTTAGGACATACAACTTCTCTTACCTCTTCTTCTTTTTTTTGTTGCACACCTCCCAAATATACTTCATGTTTCAATATTTTCAAACTTCGCCCTTTTTTTTCATTCAAGCACTTGTTTATTTGTTATTATATTTTTTTTTCTCTTTTCTTTTCACAATATGTTCTTATTTTTCTCCCTTTTTTTCTCTTTTTCTTTTTTTTTTTCAAGTGCCTTTTCATTATGAGATCATGGGCCAATTCACCTCTTTTCTTCAACTTCACCACACCAGCAAGCATTTTCACCCTTACTAACAACTTCTACCATTTCTTCCATAATCACTTCATAAAAAGAAGTCATGGTATCAAGAAAAGGGATTCGGCTCAATATGTAGTTTAATAAAAAAAAATAGTGGCTAAAAAGGCTCTATGGGGCTATCTAGGGATTATTCATTTGGAGGCACACAAAAGAGTCAGAATTGGCTATTCAAAGAATTGCCTCAATCACTTTCCTTAAGTCCTACAAGTTACTCATTTAAGCACACACGGTGCAAATTCTAGCTATCAATCAATGCATGAACTAAACAATCACTTTCCACACATGGCATCAAAACAAAAGTAAGGATACAATCACTATTCAGCATGCTCATATAAATCACATTACGGTGTTTCCACACAATTAAACCCATTTTATTAATTCAGAGTCAAAACAAAGAGCTTATGGTTGTTTCAAGGTTGCCAAGTTCATTCAAGTTGCATAAAAGTAGAACCACCCATGACGTCTGGCTAAATCTCAAGACAAGGTGTCAAAGTACCAAAAGGTCGGTTTCTCACAAACTACTACTCCTAGTGACTAATTTTCCCTTAAGACGGTCGTCATCTATCCATCATTGGGAACTGTCACTCCTATGACAACTTTAAGACTCAATCAAACTAAAAACAAGAAAAAAAAATACTAGTCATAATCGGTTCAAAGGGACTATCCTCAGGAAAAGTACCGAAAACAAAAGCCAGGGAACCCACCTAAGAATACAAAAAAACTCGATATAGCAGTAAAATATTTACAATGAAGTTCATCTCCCACCCCACACTTAAAGATAGCACTGTCCCCAGTGTGCAAAGTAAATCAAAGTATAGAGTTAGAGAGACTCCCTTAGGCCTCTAGGCCTCGTCGTCGTCACCAGCATGACCATCTACCACAGATATGGCACCATCAACAACCATCAAAGCCGTACCAGCTGCATCGCCATCATCATCATCCTCATCAAGCTCATCATCCACGGTGGCTTCATCATCATCAAGCGGCTCTTGAAACGCTGGGCCCAATTTGCACATGTGCATTGCACTATCCGTCATTGGATAGCACTCGGCCAATGCCTCCATCTCCTCATCAGTGGCAGGGCGCCCTCCAATATGAAGCTGCAGCTCCGCCATGCTAAACATCCGCCCCATCCAACTCTCATCTCTCGCCTGTCTATAAGCCGTGGATAAAACCGGCGCATGAGATACATCATGTGCATTAGTGCGAGTGACATCCACAAGGTTGCTTACGAGGTATGGGGCTCTCGCTTGGTCCATGTCATGCACCTCTTCCTCAATGCCCTCTGCTCTCAGAAACCGAGTCATCAAACTACCATAGTAGAAGCGCCACCTCTTGTTGTTCCAAAACTTTATCATGTTCTGCCTCAGTACATAACCCACATTGATAGGCAACCCCTTCATCAACATGTAAAAAAGGACCACCCGGTCGCGAGTCACCTCTGTTGTGTGCTTGTACGGCAACAACATACTACACACAATTTTCAGCCAAACCCGCGCCTCTAGATTAAGATATGAATAGTGGAGGCGGGCATGTCGACCCGTATCCTTGCTTCGTTCCCACCTAGCTATGGATTCAACCCCACACAAAGTGTGTCTAATATCCCTGTAAGGAGGGGTCTCTTTCAGCCTATTATACTCAGAAGCATCGCAGTGGGGTTTGCCCAAAAATGCGTTAAGCACTCTAGATGTAAACATAATTGTCTGACCTCTAACCTCCACCGAATGATTATGTCTTTGCTCAGTGAGCCAGTTAGCATAAAATTCACGAACAAGGGTAAGATTGTAATCCCCTTGATCAACAAACATGTACTGCAGCCCAAGGTCATAAACGATTTCATGAATGCCGAGAAATTCAAGTTGCAATCTTTCCTCGTTGAAATGCTCATCACCGAGGTACTTCGCCTTTTTCTGACACTCGAACCAATCCTCACCATATTGTTCCACCGCTTTCTTCCCAAACAGCCTAGACGGAGGTTGTGAACTTGATGTTCCAGTGGTATTTCCCTTGCGAGACCGCTTGCTCCCCGCTCCAAGCTCTAAATATTTACCCTTAGGTGCCATGAGAACTAAAATAGAGCAAGAAAAAGAAGGAAATAAATTTTTTTGGGTAAGGGTAGGGGGGTCGGGTTAGGGCAGTGGGGGGTCGGGGGTCTTGGGTTTTGGAATTTCTTGAAAATTGGTGGGTTGTGGGTGGTGGGGATGGAGGAAAAAGATTTGGAAAAAGCTTTTGGGAAGGATTAATGGAAGATTTGGGAGATTGGAGAAGAAAATTGAGTGAGAAGAAGAGAAGAATTTTGGAGAAGATGAGAGAATTTGGGGCTATGGTCGGATATGGGGAATTGTAGAGAGAGAAAGTGAGGGGGAATTTTGGTGGGTTAAGAAATAAAAAGGGAAAAATTTGAAACTGGGTCGAGTTTTATGGGCAGTGGGTCGGGTTTTAGGAGAAAATCTGGGCTTGGGCGCGTTGGGGGCGTGAGGCGCTAAGGTTGTGCCTAAAAGTACGCGCAATAGTTTAGCTATTGGTGCGGCGCGCTGCCAGTCCGCCAGCAATGAGGAGCCTGGGGAATTCCTTGGCGCGATGCGCCACAAAGGCGCCCGAACGAGGTGTCAAAAGTTCGGCCTCTGGCGCGAGGCGCCTGGAACGCGCCCGAACGACCTCTCAGCAGTTTAGGCGATGGCGCACAGCGCTGCCAATACGCTCGGCTGGAGAATCCATGGCCCAATGCGCCTGTGTCGCTCCAAAGTGGAAGCTCAGGCCAATATTTTTCCTTTGCCACGTCGCACAGGGTAATTCCAACTTGGATTTCTCCGATTTCTCCAACCTGCATCATGAACATCTTATATTAGAAAAATGGTGGGTTGCCTCCCACCCAGTGCCTTAGTTTTGGTCGTGGCACGATGCATCTTTTTGTATTTTTCTTGTTTATAGCTCCTAAATATTACAACTTAATTAAAAATCAACTAAAGTCCTACCAAACTGAAAAATGCAACTAAAACCTAGAAAAAATTAAACTAACTAAAAATTTAAAAATCAACTAAAGCAAGAATTAACTAGTTATTATAACTTGGCATGGGTTGCCTCCCGTGGAGCGCCTGGTTTAACATCGCGGCTCGACCCAGTTTGGATAATTCATCATTTAGCTCAAGAGCTTCACGATCTCGATCCGTATCCTCTCCAAAATAATGCTTGACCCTTTGCCCATTCACTAAGAACGAAGGGCCAGTTTTGTCTTTAAGCTTTACCGCGCCATGTTGAGTCATCCTCACCACTTCAAAGGGTCCACTCCATTTCGATCTTAGTTTTCCGGGGAACAACCTAAGTCTAGAGTTAAAGAGTAATACCTTTTGCCCCGGAGTGAAAGTGCGAGGGATTACGTGCTTATCATGCCATCTCTTGGTCTTTTCTTTGTGCATTTTTGCATTCTCATAAGCATGGAGCCTAAACGCCTCAAGTTCATGCAATTTACAAATTCTTTTTCTACCGGCTAGCTCAGGATCAAGATTCAACTTCTTTATAGCCCAATATGCTTGGTGCTCTAGCTCTGGCGGAAGATGACATGCTTTGCCGAACACCATGTGATAGGGAGATGTCCCTATAGGTGTTTTGTATGCAGTCTGATATGCCCATAATGCATCATCAAGCTTCTCAGACCAATCTTTGCGCTGCGCATTCACCTTTTTCTGTAGTATCTGCTTCACCTCACGATTCGAAACTTCAACTTGACCACTAGTTTGTGGGTGATAAATTGTAGCTACCTTATGTCGTTTACCATACTTAGCAAGAAGATTCTTCACAAGATGGTTAATGAAGTGCTTACCCCCATCGCTTATGATTGCCCTTGGAGTGCCAAACCGCGTGAAAAATTGCTTCTTGATGAATTTGATAACCACTCTTGAGTCATTTGTGGGGAGAGCTACAGCCTCAACCCATATAGACACATAATCAACGGCCATAAGAATATATTGGTTTCCACTTGATGGTGGGAAGGGACCCATGAAGTCAATGTCCCACCTATCAAAGATTTCCACCTCAAGAATATTATTTAAGGGCATTTCATGTCTTCTCGATATCGTGCCCAACCTGTGACACTTATCACACCCCTTTATATAAGCTATTGAATCTTTAAAAAGAGAGGGCCAAAAGAAGCCAGATTGCAATACCTTATGAGCCGTGCGCTCTCCACCATGGTGCCCTCCATAAGGACTTGCATGACAACTCTGGAGCACTTGCTTGACCTCATTCTCCGGAATGCATCGCCTCACCACTTGGTCCACTCCTTATTTGAACAAGAATGGCTCGTCCCATATATAGAATTTAGCATCATGCATCAGCTTCTTTCTTTGTTGGGTTGTTGCGCCAGGTGGAAACACTCCACTCACCAAGAAATTCACAATGTCTGCATACCAAGGCACTTGGGAGATATCTAAAGCCATCAACTACTCATCCGAAAACTCCTCACGTACTTGTTCACCTTCATGCACATGAGAGAAATCTTCTAACCTTGACAGATGATCAGCGATCTAATTTTCAATACCCTTCCGGTCTTTGATCTCAAGATCGAACTCTTGGAGAAGCAATATCCACCGAATTAGTCTCGGCTTAGCATCCTTCTTGTTGAATAGGTACCTAATAGCTACATGGTCAGTATAAACAATAACTTTGGTACCTACCAAATATGATCTGATCTTGTCGAAGGAGAACACTAAAGCAAGCATCTCCTTCTCAGTCACTGTGTAATTAGCTTGAGCAGTATCAAGGGTCTTGCTCGCATAATAGATTGAATGGAACACTTTGCCTTGTCTCTGTCCCAATACTGCACCCAATGCTACATCGCTCGCATCACACATGAGTTCAAATGGCAGCTCCCAATTAGGAGCAATCAAGATAGGAGCTTCTATTAAGTTCCGCTTCAGCTCCTCAAATGCCTTTAAGCAACTTTCATAGAACTCGAATTTCACCTCCTTTTCCTAAAGACTGCACATGGGTCTAGCAATCTTGGAAAAATCCTTGATGAATCTTCGGTAAAAACCTGCATGTCCTAAGAAGCTTCTCACCCCTTTTACAGAAATAAGAGGGGGCAATTTTTCAATAACTTCTACCTTCACTTTATCTACTTCGAGTCCCTGCTGAGACACTTTATGACCCAAAACTATGCCTTCTCGGACCAAGAAGTGACACTTTTGCCAATTAAGCACTAGATTAGTATCTTTACAACGAGCAGGTACTCTATCAAGGTTTCGAAGACATACCTCAAAAGACTTCCCAAAGACGGAGAAGTCATCCATGAATACTTCTACAAAGTCCTCCACCATATCATGGGAAATAGCCATCATGTACCTTTGGAATGTGGCAGGAACATTGCAAAGCCCAAATGGCATGCGCTTGGACGCATACGTGCCATAGGGACATGTGAAAGTAGTCTTCTCTTGATCCTCGGGTGCAATCAAGGTCTGATTATACCCGGAATACCCATCTAAAAAGCAATAATACTCCTGCCCTGCTAAACGGTCAAGCATTTGATCAATAAAAGGGACAGGGTAGTGATCCTTCCTTGTTGCATCATTCAATTTCTGGTAATCCATGCAGATTCTCCATTCGGTGATAGTTCTTGTTGGGATCAACTCATTCTTGTCATTTTTTACTATTGTTATCCCTTCTTTCTTTGGTACACACTGCACATGACTTACCCATTTACTATCAGAGATAGGATACACAATTCCTGCATCTAACCACTTAATCACCTCTTTCTTCACAACCTCCTTCATTAAGGGATTTAGCCGGCATTGGTGTTATGCACTGGGTTTATGGTCTTCCACCATGTAGATTCGGTGCATGCATAATGCCGGACTAATTCCATGAATATTCGACATTTGCCAGCCTATTGCTTTCTTCCTTTTCTTTAATATCTCCAAAGCCGCATCAACCTGTGCTTCAGACAATTCTGCAGAAAGTATAATCGGTAAAGTTTCATTAGCGCCAAGATATGCATACCTCAAGTGTGACGGAAGAGATTTTAACTCCAGCTTTGGTGCTTCTTCTATTGAGAGTTTGGGAGGAGAACCCAACACTCGATCTAATGGTTCCACTCCACCATTTCGTGAACCAATTAGCGCTACATTAAGACAAGTAGCCAGCTCTTGCGCTTCTGCATCTCCATCTATGTCATGCCCCACCAAAACTTTTTCCAAGGGATCCTTGGGAGTTAGGCAATGCGATTCTACGACAAGGTCTACTACTGTAATGGTAGATAACTCTTCATAGACAGACGGTAACTTCAAGGCGCGATAGACATCAAACACCTCCACTTTGTCATGAGCTCTTATAGCCAACTGCCCAGCTGCTACATCAATAAATGCTCGTCATGTAGCTTGGAATGGTCTTCCCAAAATAAATGGAATGCACCAAGACATCTTCTACTACTCCTTCCGGCCTTGCCACCGACCTATTGGCCAATTAGAGGATGATTGTGGTTGGTTTTGGACTACCCAATCCAAGTTTATTGTATAAGGATGCAGCCATGAGGCTTATACTAGCACCCAAATCACACAAACCTCGGGCATGAACACTTTGGCCAATGGTGATTTGGACCGTGAAGCTACCCGGATCTTTCAACTTTTTGGGTAGTCTATTCTGAATTTTTGAACTGCACTCCTCCATGAGCGCCACTTTTCATACTCAGTCAATCTCCTCTTATTTGCCACTATCTCCTTCACATACTTGGCGTACTTAAGAATTCCCTGCAAAATATCAACCAAAGGCAGATTAATGTGAACTTGTTTAAGGAGAAACAGAAACTTACCGAAGCATTCATCCTTATTTTACTTTTTGAACTTTTGTGGAAAAGGAGGGGTGGTTTTATTTGTTGAACAAACCTCTCAACATTCGCTTCTTGAACCACTTCTCCGGGTTTCTTTTCTTCTCTCACCGCCTCAGAACTTCTCTTCTTTGGAGCTAGTTCCTCCAATTGTAATCCACTTCTTGTGCTCACCGCATTCAGTTTCCTTGGGTTAGGATCTGTGTCACCCGGAAGACCTCTAGGAGGACGCACATTGACTGCATTAGCCAATTGTACGAATTGTCTTTCCAGATTTTTCTGCGCTAACTGGGTGCTTCTCAACTCTTCTCCCAACTTCCTATAGTGTTCTTCATTTTTGTTGTTGATTTCTGTACTTAGCTTTTGGAACAGCTCCTCATTATTCATGCCCCCTTGCTTCGCACTTTGATTATTTTACTGTTGAAATTGATTTCCATTACCTCGTGGTCTGTATTGGTTCTGCCCTTGAGCCTGATTTTTGTGTTGATTCTGATTTCCACCCCATGAGAAGTTGGGGTGGTTCCTCCAACTTGAGTTATATGTGGTCCCATAATTTTGTGTACCTCCACCTCTTTGCGCATTCCCTAGATAGTTCACAGAGTCTCGGTTTTCAACGCAAAAATAAGACACATGGTCTCCACTTCCGCAAACTTCACACCATCCTTGCGGTTGGTGTACAACATTTACCTGTGCTTGTTGCTGCCCGACTGATAACTTCTTGAGCTGAGTGGTGAAGTTAGTTGCTAGCCATCCAATTTTGAATTCAGTGCAGTTAATTGATCCACTTCCAAAACACCTGCAGCCTTTGATGCTGTGCTCCTTTGCGTATCACCATTCCAATCTAGGTTGCTTTCAGACATTTTGTCCAAGAGCTCCACTAATTCATCATAGGTCTTCTCAAGAGCTTGCCCACCTGCTGCAGTATTCAATAGTACCCTAGAATTATATTCAAGGCCTTCAATAAAGGTATGAGCTAATACCTCATTCACCTGATAGTGATGTGGACATGCAAGCAACATTTGTTTAAATCTATCCCAGGATTGGTACATGTTCTCTCCGCTTCTCTGCTTGAAAATCAAGATTTCACTTCTAAGTTTTTGCAGTTCTGCCTGAGGGGAAGAATCGATTAAGGAACTTCTTTGCTAACTGATCCCATGTGGTGATAGAGTTGGGAGGCTCAGAGTCTAACCATCGCCTCGCTTCTCCCAAAAGTGAAAATGGGAACAAGGTCAATCGCACATAATCAGTTGATACCCCATGTGGAATATAAGTCCTGGTTATCTCCAGAAAACCTCTGAGGTGCACTTGGGGATCTTTATGGGGCAGGCCAGTGAATTGCCCATTATTATGGAGGAGCTGCACCATGGATTGTTTCAACTCAAATCTTCCACCCGGTGGTGGTTTTCATATACTCGAGGTCATACTGGTAGTGAGTGGGACTGCCACGTCACGAACTGGCCTTGGAGCTATTGCTGTAGGTATCTCCATGTGTTCTCTTTCCATGTGTTCTGCACGCTCGTCAGCCGGATTCTCCTCCCGGTTTTCTGGGAGACTAATCCTAATTCCCGTTGTCTTCCAAGATTCAATAACTTTCTTCTTCGTCGAAAGGCTCATTCAGGTTTGTTGTCTGGTTCGACAAGTTCACCTTTTCGAGCCAGACTTTAGATCCCAATTGCCTGCAATACAGAACAGCTAAGATCAAGTTATTAGCACTTGAACTTATTGCTTCCAATTGTACACGCAAGTGTACGTAGTCGCAAAAGTAATAAATGGCTCTTTTAGAATTGGGTTGTCATACCCAAGGGACTTATGATCAATGTATATCAATTCGATTAAATCTAAAGTTAAGGAACGTATTATACATATGAGATGGTTTTTATAACTACTACTAAGAAAAATTTAAATAATAAACTAACTAACAAGGATAACTATAATTTCGGTGTTTTAATCAATTAAGAGACAATTCCATGGCTGCAGCATGCTTTGGATTTCATGTATCACATCTCATGCAAATAATAAATTTTAGTTATCACATTGCTGATTTACAGGGTTGATTTTATGATCATGATCTCTCAACCTCTAATCGCCTACTCCAACTAGCTGTCTAACTTCATCGTTGAGCGGGGATAGGCAGTCCTAATTGGCGGGCATTTATATTTCATCCTGTTTCGTAACCAAGCTAGGTGTTCTTCCGGGCGTCGCTCCTAAACACGAATCTAATCAAAGTTAGAATAAGCTCTTTACATTCTCTGGTCTATCTACCTCTTCATCTCTCGAGCCCAAAAATAGACAATAGATTTATTTCTATGGTGGCCTAGCATAAAATACTAAAATAAGAATGTAAAAGTAATGTATATGATAACCAATAATTAATTCAAAACAATTCGATGTTCAACAATTACCCATAGCTACAGCCCCAGAACAAGGGCTTTTAGCCACTCATAATATTCATAAACTCAAAAATAATAAGTTTCATAAAATTCAAACCTAAAGAAGAAGTAGAGAATTGTAATCCCTAGCTCTTGCACACCAAAGAATAGCTAAGCTCTTACAAAATAACCCTAGGGTCCTATATATAGAGTTCCCACAAATAATTTTCCTAATTTAGACCAAAATAAGAGTCCTAATTACATCAATTTTCGTTGGGAAGTCGGGCTTTAGCAGGCGTGGGGTGCCAGGATCGCGCCAGGATGTTTCCTCTGAAGTTGTAGGCTTGGCGTGGCACGCTGTTAGTACGCCAAGGCTGCTGCCTCTGCAGTTTTTGGCCTGGCATGGTACGCTGCCAGTACGCCAAGGCTGCCATGCCCTATTTCTTCTCTTCTTTCACTTGACACTTGCTACCTTTGCTTTGCTCTCATGCTTCCCGCTTCACTCTTTCCACCATAAACTCTATTTTTCTTCAAGAACTCTGTAACAACCCATTAGGTCATTTTGGGTACTAGAGTTTTTTATTTTATAAAAGACTCTTCGATAGATTCTAAATGGGTATTCCTGAACTATTCGTTTAACTATGGTTATTTAGTGTGTGGGTATTTATTAAATAATTAAGTTTTGTTAATTTGTGATTATTGGGCGAAGTCCATAATTTATATAATACCCTTATCACATGGTCATGGGTAGAAAGATATTAGTGGGACTTAATATTTATTTATTTAGTAGTTCATAATTATTTGCCCTAAATAATCAGAAGGGAGAAAGAACCACACTTGTGCAACGACGGCACAATTGTACGACGAGAAACAAAAAAAATAAGGACTTCAGGTATAAGAAATCCTTAACCATATTTTAATGCTTGTATACGTAGATAGTGGTTTGATAATTAAGGAAAAATATTATTAGCATATTGGTGTGTTGTGTGGGTGAAAGTGATACCAGCAAGCTGTCAAAATTAGACAAATTGTATGAATGTGCATGCAAAGTAATTAAAGCTAATGTTTGGGGTTAATATTAGATGTAATATTCTGTGGCTACCGTTAGGGCTCATTGGTGGAGATGGAGTGTGCATTTATGTAGAGTAATTACTTACTGTGTCTTTGATCTTTATGTTGCCTTGGCATAATAGGTGGCAGTGTTTTAGTTGCATCATATGCTAAGGGTAGTGGACAATTAATAATTAGAAAACTTTGGATTTCCTGGTTGTTGCCACTGGTTTCATAACCAGTGGCTTCAACTTTGATGTTATTATTTTGTTATCATATTATAAATTAAAGCTTTGATATATTGAGATAAGTTATTAAATATTTGGTGTATTCTAGTATATGAATTCCATTAGGATTATAGTATTTGGAGGAATTAAGACTTAACCCTACGCTTGAATATTATAAGAAACAGGAGACTTGGCATATCAATTGACCTCAAAATTAGGAACTTGCATATAGATTTGTGCTTGATGATTTCTGGGATCTAGGCTAAAAGTATAGCAACATAGATGTCTATGGACTCGTGTGTTTACGAATACTGTATACTTGATAGATTGGAAACGTTCTAAGGCATTGAAGAAAGGAAAAACATTGGAGAAGCAGCTCGCTTGACTTCGGCTCTTCGGTGAAGGTAGGTTATGGTTTATTCTATGTGATAGATAGACTCTTAATAGTGATTGATAGTCATTGAGTGATATTGTGAAGTTTTCCACGTACTTGGTTGTTGTGGTTTGGATGATTCATGTGTTGTTGTGAATGGTCTGTAATCCCAAGACCGCGAAATCTATAATCTTAAACTTGTTTTATTAAAGTGATGCCTTGAATAAAGAAGGCTTAATGAAATATTGATAAGGAAGTGAAAAGAGATGATAAATAATGACAAATGAATTAATGGTATTAATGGATCGGGTGTCACGTTTCGACACGGTATTATTGGATCGGGTGTCACGTTCCGACACGGTATTATTGGATCGGGTGTCACGTTCCGACACGGTGTTATTGGATCGGGTGTCACGTTCCGACACAGTAATATTAAAGAAAAACATATTGAATTAACTTAATATACTAAATCACAAAGAACTCATTTCCCAAAAGAGCGTGGTGTGGAGGCCTGAGTCCTCATGTGTGTTCTTGATATTGTTGACTGATTGTGTACTTGATTTAGTGTTGTTGTCACTTGTTCATGTGATTTGTTGCTTGCCACCTGCTACGTTCTATAGTTGATTTTATACTATTACTTTATGCATATCAGTTTCTATTTTGAGTCGGCCGATGATATCTACTCAGTACATATTGCCTTGTACTGATCCCTACTTGTGTTTCCTTCGTTTTCCTTTTGTGGAGTGCAGCGAGTGTACCACCGACTTCGACTCGCCCTCAGCTCTAGTCCGTCTCCAGCACATCAGAATTCAGGGTGAGCTATTCCGTCTAGCTCGTGTTGGATTCTCTCTCGGTCATGGCATGATGTCCTTAGCTTTCGGACATACATTATCCTATTCATTTATTTGATATCTTAATACTCTTAGACTTGATATTTTGAGAATAGATGTCCTTGATGTGATGACTTTCAGGTTTTGGGGATAATATGTAATAAACTCTAAAGGTTTCTTTTACTGTTTATTTTAAGTTGTGAGCTTCCGCATTATGGTTGTATCTTGTTGCTGAACAATTAATATAAATTGGAGTTTGGATTCGTTGGTTCTCCCACCTAGGAGGTTAAGTGTGGGTGCCACTCATGACTCGTTTTGGGTCGTGACAAACTCCTGCATAATCTAATCATATGTTTTAGTGCACAATCATTGCAAGTTACACGAAACAAAACACATAGTTTAAAGATTATTCTCAAACACAAGACTAATATGGGCTATTTTTGAAAAATCAGCATATAAATATGCCTAAAATCAGCATATAACTCTCGATCTTTCAGAGTTTGCAGGACTATTCTGAGATGACTAGCATGGTGCTCCTTATTCCTCGAATAAATTAATATGCCATCAATGAACACGATAGCAAACATGTCCAGATACGACTTAAATACTCTATTCATAAGATCCATGTATGTTGCAGAAGCGTTAGTCAAATTAAAGGACATAACAAGGAACTCATAATGACCATAACGGGTTCTGAATGCTGTCTTCAGAATGTCACTTTCTCTCACTTTCAACTGATGATATCCAGATCTGAGGTCTATCTTAGAGAAACAAGTGGCACCCCGGAGTTGATCGAAAAGATCATCAATTCTCAGAAGGGGATATTTATTCTTTATGATGACCTTGTTCAATTGGCGGTAGTCGATACACATCCTAAGGGAACCATCTTTCTTGCTCACGAATAAGACCAGAGCGCCCCAAGGTGAGACACTAGGTTGAATGAAACCCTTATCAAGAAGACCTCTCAACTGCTCTTTTAACTCTTTTAACTCAACTGGAGCCATTCTATATGGCGGAATAGAGATAGGTTGAGTATCAGGAAGAATATCTATTCCGAAGTCTATTTCTCTCTCTGGAGGAACTCCGGGAAGATCATCTGGAAAAACCTCTGAAAACTCACTCACAATTGGAACTGACTGAATAGGCGCTGTCTCAACACTAGAGTCATTAACTCGGATTAAGTGATAGATGCACCCCTTAGAAACTAACTCTATGGCCTTGAGGTATGAAATGAAATGACCCTTAGGCATTGTTGAACTTCTCCTCCACTCTAAATGAAAGGACATTAATTAGGTGTACAAACGTCGTTGGTTAGGCTTAAAAGGGTTGGGAAAAGACTGAACTACCCCTCTTTAAAAGCTACTAAAAGCTGTCAACGGGACCATCTACAATTTGTGGTTTGATCTACGGACCGTAGATCCCATCCGTGGAATTAATATTGAATTTTTAAGGCTAAAAAGTCCACTTACGGGTCCAAACGACGGCCCATAGTAGTACTTACAGCCCGTCGATTGGATCCGTAGGCTTTGGGTCCCAAAAGTTAACTCTCAGTACTTTACCAACAACTTCACACGACGGTTCGTCATTCAACCGACGGACCGTAAGTTGGATCCGTCGTTCACAAACTCAGAAACTCTGATATGGCAGTCTCTCATAAATTTGCCATACCTTTTTTCTCTGAGCTCGATAAAAGGTAAACTTGGTGGCGTTGGAAAGGGGACTCAAAGACCTTCAATTTTAAATGTCATAGGCCACCTAATTCATTATGTGTTGGGAGATATGATCATTTGAAGTTGACCTAAGTAAAATCTTATGTCAAAACTTAATCAATAATGAAGCTTTCAACTCAACTTAGTGCTAGGGAGTCCTTGTGACCTTAAGACATATCCAAATCCAGTCTAACACCAAAGAAATGAGCATTACACATATAATCAATTTAAGAATCACCCAATACGAATTTATATGCAAAAAAGAATGGTTCGAGCCTTAGCTTAGGAATTTTCGGAGTATTACAAGATACCACCATGATAAAATCTGATGTAGAACTACATTTAAGGATGAATAATTATTATTTTTCTGTTTCTATCTTTGATGCTAATTTGGAAAAACTATCATTCCACAATAATTGAGAAGAAAAATACTATTTTAATTACCTTATCAGTATAATAAAAAAAGGATCAAATTTGTTGAAATTTTAGAAATAAAATCCATATGTATTACATGAGTTTGGTTGTTCAAGGTACTTCTCCTATTATAAATATAGTTCTATCTTTTGTTAACCTTTCAAATTATAATAAATATTCATTCACTGATCTTTCCTTACATTGGCTAAGATATCATACTTTTCTCTCTATAAAAACTCATCTATTTATAAATCTACTGAACAAGTACATAAAAAAACATCAAATCAGATTTTCCTCTGCCATTAATGGCTTCTCCATAGCTTCTATCTAATGTAGCCTTCCATATATTAACTAGAACATCCTTAGAAACACTAGATTCATGCAAAGTAGTAAGAAAACATGGAATGTGATGATGTATGAATCAAGCTTCATGCAAAGTAATTTTCCTAGAACCAAAATATTTCTAGTCATTTTAAACTATTTTCTTAATTCATGTGAAAGAACTTAGAATATAACTCTGAAAAATCGTTGTACTACGATATTTCAGGTTACTTCGTACATGGCTTAGAGAACACCAAGTTTATTTTTCTTGACGGATGTTCGGGAAAAAATGTATTGTCACATCTACTAGTTCATGAAGCTTTGAAAACAAAAGACAGATTTTTCAACTGCTACGATTGCAACATGAAAATTGAGGCATCAACAAAACAAGGATTTTGTGTTGCATGAGACCAACAAGGAAAAATAATCATAGGTACTACATTGGATAACCTAGTACTCAAGAATGGAAAGTGTTTCCTAATCCAAAATTGACACGACACAAAAACTTGAGCCATTATGGTACCTACTATAATCCACAAGTAGGTAAGCCAACCCCTAACCAGGAACGACAAATAATGAGTGTAAGGGTAGGAACAACAATAAGCCAATCAAAAGAGTCCCAACCTCAAAAACTGGTAGTCATATGTACAGAGCCACTATAAAAAGAGTACAAGTCCCAAAAGTGGACCAAAAATATCTCCAACAAATAAAATCTGACCTCCCCAACAATCAATCACATGCGTGTGAGAAATTCAAGTATGAAGATGAAGAAGACACACATGTTATGGCAATTTAACATCATACCGACATTACAAAACATCATAAAAATGATGTCACCCATGACATTAGCAAGTATTGACTGAAATTATAGTGGGTGATACTATAGAACTTTTACTATACCAAATATGTTCTCGATGATGTGGGAGTAAAACGTGGATAGAAAATATTGAGTCACATCCATCCTAGCAACTTTACAATTGAAATTATTCTCATTAGTCTTCAACACATCAACCTTATATGACGAAAGATATGCTAAGCCCTAATGGCATGGCAACACGGGCAATCGGAAGCAACTCCCAAGATATAACATTTGCTATTGCTTGTGTAAGGTCTTTTACAGTTCTGGCACATATTCCACTTTCAGATGCTTAAATAATTACTACACAAATGATATTTCTCCTCTATAAATTATTATAAGATTCCATTAAGGGGCCAAAGTTAGATTTCTTTCTTGCGACATTTAAAGCAAAACATATTGGATTAGAAAGCATTATAAGAGATGCATCAAAGAAAAAACTGTGAGAGAACTAAAGACGAGGAAGAGAGAAAAAGAAAAGCTGAAAGCTAAATTAGACAATATTGCAGCAAGGCAAACACTTTGAGAGATGAAACTTGAAAGGAAGAGGGACAATCTCAAATTCAAATGAGTATTTCAAATGCATTCTCTGATTTTGGATAAAACATTCCTTTCACTTTCCATAAGTTCAAGCAATCCAAGTCATAAAAAAATAGTCCCAACAAAATTAAAATTAAAGATTGCAATTTCCACTTGAGAAAAAAACTTTCACTGTAGAAAGTCCTTATAAGTTTGAGTTGTCACTTATAGCATTGGCTTATCATGTTGATGATTCACTTTGGAAACTTTGCTATTCCTGGAAACTGGACACTTGGTGTCGCTGCCATCTGCATATGTAGAAAGATACTTTCTATTCCAAATAAGTAAAGAGTAGTAAGCAAAGTTTGTAAGCACAAACCTGATCACCAGAGTAAACTTGATCATTCTCACTTCCATGTCTATGAGGTAGGATCTAACTTGGAGCTCCAATATTCTGATAGAGATCATCCATATTATAGAAATTCAAATACACATCACAATTTTTCCACTCATTTAAATCACTTCCTTCATTTGCACTCGTATTTGATGTTGCAACATTATTGCTTGGCACATGCATGTTTTGTTCACCGATGTATTGGTGAAAATTAGCATTTGCTGCTCCATTGATTATCGTATTTCCACCATTCATATCAGTCATTATTGCACTGGTTGAATTTGTTGTTACATAGGCTAGATTGAGATCTAAGTTGTAATCATTTTGAATTTGACGATTCAAGTTGTAATCATGATGATCCCCATTGTTAAAATCCATATAAAAGTTACTATTAGTGCTCCCAATAATTGGGCCTTGCGAACCAAATAATGGGTGATGTTGTTGTTGTAGCCTACCACCATCATATTTTGTCCCGACAAAAATGGGTTGAGGTAGTGGGGTAGAACTTGAAGTTGTGGATGATAGAGTTATTGTTGTTCAGTTGAACTAGCATAAATATTGTTGGTATTAATTAGTTGAAACTCTAGGTCTCCTTGAGTTTGATTTGGTACATTTGTTTGAAGATCAAGCATTCTCCCAAATACTCAATAGCTAATTCTTTCAATTCTTTATTGAGAACCACTTGAAGATCTGTGTTGAATATATTTTTGCTCTTCTGAAGGTCTCCATTTGTTGATACGACATTTCTGAAAGGAAAATTGAACTACGGATATATTTATCAGCGTAACTCATTTTTTAAGGTGTGTTTGAAACGCGTGAAATAAGTCATTTTTAATAGAAACAATTTGTGTTGGTTAACACTAAATGAAAAAAAATCTTTTGAATTACATATTGATAATAATATTATTTCACTGAATAGTCGCTATGAAAAATAATAGAAATTAGCATTGAATAAATCTGTCACTAAACATGCAATAAAATTTTTTGCTAGTCCTCATTAATTCGTGAGTGGTTTGATAAAACTTTTGAATTCTAAAGATGATAATAACTTCCAACATTTATAGGCAGAAGTGATGCAAAGTTAATTTTTTATCCGAATAAATGCTCTTTGATACAACAACAACAACAACAACATAACCAGTGAAATCTCATCAAGTGGGGTCTAGAGAGAGTAGAGTGTACGCATACCTTACACTACCTCGGGAGGTAGATAATGGTTTTTTGATATAAAAGTAAGATTCAGATCATTGTAGTAAATGGATCTCACAACTGTTTGATGAAAAATCATCCCAAGGAAAATATTTTCTAGTAACCAATAGTGCAATAAAATAATTTGATAAAAAATATATTTTTGCCAAACAAATTTCCCCTTACCAAAGACACATAAATATATAATACATAATTTACCACTTAAATTTCTTCAACCTAAATAGTTGTCCATCCAACTGATTAAATTGAAAATAGCCTACAAATATATAATTTGTATGATTATATATAATCAATGTATAATTAAGGTATACTGATTAGAAAAAAGTAAACAATAAATTTGTTCAACTATTGGTGTGTTGATCCTTTAATCTTTTTAGGGATGTACCTGAAAATAGCTTGCAACTTGCATCCTTGTAAGACCCGGCACATTCATTACCTCGAGAATCTTTTTTGGTAAACAATCTACATGATCCAGAAGAATGTAACTTTAATTTAATCACTATAATAATATTTCTAGATCAATCTGAGGTACGTGTAAATAAAATAATCACTTTACCTTAACTCCAAACACTTTTGACGTTAGCTACAAGTATGAATCTCACTGTTCATTTCACTATATATATATATAGAAACTAGTTGTAGAGAAAATTAATTTATAACAAGGTAAACTTGCTTCCTTCACCAAGTTGTTGTAAAGCTTCCTTGAATTTTGCACGAAGATCCACGGTCCATTCTATGAACTCCTTTTGCTTCAGAGTCTTATTAATAGCAGTACTCTGTCTTTCTCCTTTGTCAATCATTTTTTTGCCTTGTTTGCATCTCTTGCTCCTCAAGTTGTATGTTCTTCTTGATACACCATTATTTTCAGTCTCATAAATATTATTGCTTTGTTCCTCATTCTTAATTCACATACTCTTCTCTCCAATTTTTTCTTTATTTCCCACAATATTTTCATTACTAATATCATCAACATATTTCATGTGATCTCCTTTTTGATCTAGTCCTTCTCTCACTTTTTCTCTCTGTGTTTTCTTTCTCAATACAAATTGCCACAAGTATTTCAAATATTCTCGTCAAGTGACTTTTTCAGATACATGTATGCTCCATTGTCAAAAGCCTCATTTGCAAAGAGTTCATTGTGTTCATCACATATAACTGCATAATTATTTTGAGAAGTTAGCAATTAAAATTAAATTATACTATATATTATGTGAATAGTTAAATTTATGCATATTGACTGAATTTTATATATTGTAACAAAACAACTATATATCATATAACTATATAAAAAAAAGTAGGATTAGTATTGTATTACTTCTATTTTTAAACAACAAAAATCGTCACATATTGTATTTAATGGCGGTCTATCAAAAGTTATTTTAGATATGTTTGGACTATTTAGCAATGAATTTCATAGATAAATTTTTTGGTAGTGTATTTATTAAAATAACTAATTTTAACCACCATAACAATAAGAGAAAATGACCAAAAGCCCCCCCAATCTATGGTCGGATTTTCAACTACACACTCATACTTCACGGGGGGACTATTACTCCCCTGAACTATTTTAAAAGGAAATAAATTCCAACCTAAAATGACATAGTTCTCAAGTATATTGTGGTGTAACACACACACATGCCATGTCAGCGCCATGTCAATGCCACATGATAAATTAATTATTTTTCCCACTTTTTCTTTTCTTTTATTATATGTCAATTACAAACCCACCATTATCACCAAGAACATCACCATTATTAAACCCACTTGTCATCCATTGACATTCCGGCAAGAGAAAAGACGATGAATTTTTCCGACAAGTAAAAGTCTTTATGGCCGGTATCTTTGATTTAGAATTTTACTTATAAAAGAAATTTAGTCCGATATAAATGAATATAGAACAACGAAAGGAATAACCTATACAGAACATCAAAGGAAATTTTTATTTTATTACTTTGATTGGGTAAGAGAGGATTAATATGCAGAATTCCTGAAGAAATTCGTAGAAATTTGTGATGAAAAAAAAAATAAAGCAAAAGGGTGAAGAAGAAGAAGAAGAAGTATGGGGGGGTGTGAAGAAGAAGAAGTGTGGGGGTGGTTAGGGTGGGGTGGAGGATATTATTTTGATTTAATTAGAAAGAGAGAAAAATAAAAATAAAAATAAAAGCAGATTTTACTCTATTTTCACTCTCTCAAAGAGAGTGAAATGCACTTTCTTAGCCAACTCAACATTAATGGGTTATTTATTTTCTTTTAAAACAGTTCAGGAGGGTGAAAGGACACTCGTGAAGTTGGAGTGTGTAGTTGAGATTTCGAGTATAGGTTGGAGGGGCTTTAGACCATTTTCTCTAACAATAAAATCATAAAAGATATCCATGTCATATCCATCTAAAAATTATGTGATTAGTTAATTTCATGTATATTAACTGAATTTATTGATTCTAACAGTAATGTAACAAAATAACTATTTATTTTATACTTAAACTATGATTTAGCTACGAATAATTCTTGTTGTTGAATAACAAAAAATTATCGCTAATCTTATTTAATGATGGCTTATACAAAATTCACTTATCTACAGACTATTTAACAACAAATTAACGATGAATTTCATGGTTAATTATTTATTTGTAGTGTATTAACTAAAATGACTAACCTTATTCACTATAACAGTAAGATGAAGACAGAATAAATACTTAGAGTAATAATATCTAATGCTACCGCTTGTTTTAAGAGTTTAAAACAAAGTGAATCTGGTGAATGGATATTGATTATTATCACATGAACTTTTTCCTTTCCTTTTGAGAGAACCGACATTGCCACTGGAATCCTATCAGCTGTTGTAACTGGATATATCCATGCATTTTGAAAGTCAGTGAAGAACATGAAAAGGATATGTACACACATTTATCATCATTAGGATCTACTTATTTCTCATTCAAATTCAATTATGAATTTTCATGTGATATTGCTACACTTTAGCTTATTCAATTTCATATATTGATCAACTCATATTGTAATCAATTTGTGCAACTTAATTAGTCAGATTCACATAAAAAAAACTATAAATAATATAATTTTAGGATAAATAATTTGATTATGTAGAATATCAAAGATCCTATAGGAGTATACTGCTAAAGCATTTATTCCAATTTATCTAAGGACTTGTCAAAAACAAATAATCACTAAATAGATCAAATGCCATAGAGGCAAAATATAATAGGATAAAGGTTCTGAGCTAATTTATTTTCGTGAATATGTAACTAATAAATTTGAAGACTTAGCAATTATCGTAATGGATATATTACTATACTCTAATATTCTCAATTCACTTATCTATTGTCCTAGAAATGACCTTTTATGTCTTGACATCAATAGGATAACTAATTCGATTGATATGAAGATAATAATTGAAAGTAATATATGAAATTCACGTGTTATTACTTGTCTCATATATGATTATATTGTTTTCTAATTGATCAAGAATCTTATTTATGTATGGTAACAAAAGTACAAACGGCTAAAAGAAATAAGCTAACAAAAGAGTCTTAAATTACTGTAGAATACTAAGCCGTAAATTGACATAATACTCTTCTAGAAGAAGGTATTACCTATTATAATTGTACTTAATGGATTATAATGAAGGTATACTTCTATCCTTAGTATCTAAAATGAAACTCTAACCCATTTTTTAGGCATTGACTTTGAGTTTTAGATATTTCTAGAAGTGGAAAATGGATTTTTAAAAAGCTTCTGCATTCTATCATTCTGACTGTTATTTAGTTACTTTTGTTTGTACTACAAAGTAACTTGCTTTATGCGTGTTTACTATTGGTACCTACGAAAGTAGCTTGCAATGATATTAAAGTCAAAATGATTTAACACTCTTTGGACATGGAACAATCAATCAATACTAATAAAATAATTGAGAAACCAAACAAAAAAAAATATAGAAAAATCCATATTAACATACTTGAACTAAACTTTATTTTTTTTCAAAAAACACCAAAATTTGGTAGGGTTTGGCTACTAAAATTGTCAGTTATACAATTGTTTTTGCGAGGTAAAATAGTTCAATAGATTCATCATTTTAAGATAGTTTTCGAGTATAGTAAGATAATTGTAGCATTTACCTAGTTTTTTTTTAAATTCTTAAAACTGTCTATTGTCTTACCAAATTAAAGTAGAGGTAGTAATTAAATGATGGTTAAGATTGTTGTTCGAAATAAAAATTCAAAGTTGAAGTAGGAATCTTAAGTTTTTTAGGATTTGTTATTTATGGTATTTACTTATTTATGTTTAATTAGGATTTGTTAGTTATAGTGGTTCCTAGTCCTAGTTTAATTTGGTTTTTACTACTATAAATAGGGATGTTACTAGATAGTTTTCAATATACAGAAAAACTTAGAAACATACATAAATATACAGAATACATAGACATTGAAGTAAGATTCAAGTAGAACCTTTGAATTTACAAATAAAATATTTTTCTTCAAATTGATATCAGAGCTTCTACAATCCTAGTAGAAGATCTAAGAGTTTTCAGTGTCGGTGGGCGGCTATGACCAGTATATGCCGCCCATCTGACCAATGATTATGTCGACAAACGTCGACGAAAGATATATGTATGAAAAATATGCTAGGAGGAAAAACTTACAAATATATTGCAGAATTAAAGAAGTGCAACCAAGCACAAGAGGAAGAAACTCTTCTCTAAATTAAAAGTTCGAAGAAGTCAAAAAAAAACAAAACAAAAAAAAACACAAAAAGAAAAGGAGTTGATGAAAAGAGCATCAACGAGAGCTGGAGAGAGAGTGCTCCAACACAAAAAAAAACACAAAAAGAAAAGGAGTTGATGGGAAGGGCATCAACGAGAGTTGGAGAGAGAGTGCTCCAACACCAAAAAACAAAAAAAAAACAAAAAGAATGGTGTTGGTGGGAAGGGCATCAACACTTGGAAGTTGGAGAGAAGTGCTCCAACATAACCAAGAAAAAAAATATTGTGTGTTAGAGAGAAAGTGCTCTGACACCTGGAAGTTGGAGAGAAGGTGCTTCAACACAACGAAGAAAAAAAATGAGAATTGAAGAGAATTACTCTAAAAATTTGAAGATTGAAAGAGAATACTCCAACAAATTGAAGATTGAAGAGAAGTATTCCAACAATTGAAGATTAAAGAGAAATTCTCCAATACAACAACAATGACAAGAAGAAAAAGGCAAGAGTATACAACTTTGAATTAAGGGAGAATGTTGGAAATAATAATTTAAAGTTGAAGTAGGAATCCTAAGTTGTTTAGGATTTGTTATTTATGGTATTTACTTATTTATGTTTAATTAGGATTTGTTAGTTATAGTGGTTCCTAGTCCTAGTTTAATTTGATTTTTACTACTGAAAATAGGGATGTTACTAGATAGTTTTCAATATACAGAAAAACTTAAAAACATACATAAATATACAGAATACATAGAACTTGAAGTAAGATTCAAGAACCTTTGATTTTACAAATAAAATATTTTTCTTCAAGCCAAAATGAAAAATAATGTGTGAAACATAGCAATTTAATTATATTTAAATATGTTACATTCAAATTAAGAAAAATAAATATTTTAAAATTTAAGGTGCAAGTGCTCAAAGGATGAAATAAGAGACATCTATTTAAAATAATAATACAAACTTCTTTAATAAAGCAAAAAAGAATTTGTTCAATTACAAAGGGGCAAAAAGAAAAAAAAAACAAAAGAAAGGAAAAAATATAAGGATAGACACATCAACACTTATCATGTCCCTCTCTTCGTCTTTCTCTTCCCTCCCATTACCCTAATTTTGTGCCTCCATCACTCAAGTGAATTTATTTTTTCTAAGTTGATAGATGGATTTAATTCATCTTCTCCTCCAACTCTATGACACTCTAGGCCAATTGATAAATAATAATTTTCTCCTCTTTCTACAAAAAAACTAAGTGAAACATGTATGTATTGACTAAATAATTAAAATTAACATAAAACTATTGCTCACCCTCCTCCCTTTAAAACTCATAATCTTTGTGGAGGAAATTAATCGAGTGAATGACATGCTTACAAAACTCATTTTTAACTAGTAAAATAACATAAACATGGATAGAAATAGTGTTAAGACAACAAGAAAAAGAGAGATCCTAGATTTACAAGATAAACAAAATCAAAAATGGGATCGATGCTAAAATCACATATGAGATAATAAACAACATATCAATTAAATCTTCTAAAAGAAGAAAACCATATAGAATTTAGTTATATAAAAAAACAGATAGTTATAAGTTCTGTATAATGTTTTAGGAGATATCACCTTTATAGTCATAGGACTCTAGCAAATCAGTCATCTTAGTATCAAACACCGTGCCATGATGTACCAACATCACAAAGATTTCTTCTGTCAAGCCATAAAAAGGAGTTGACATGGCATTCTTTATTTCTTCAACGATTTGAAAACTATCCTCTTCTGACAAAACAATCAGGAGATACAAAAACCTAATTTCTTATATAAAAGGTTTAATTTAATAGAAAAATGCCTAACTCTTTTGGTTGGTGTGTTGACCACACAAATAATTTTAACTAAATACCAGATAGCCCCTCAAACTTGACACAATTTATAAATTAAGCACTTAAACTAAACTAGCCACAAGATAGAACTTTTTCTTGGTAGATACTACTACTAAAATAGTGGAAAAACTGATAGAGGTAAAACTTAAAACTAAGTCGATCCAAAGAATTGAGCGAAAATCGACCAAGTCTGTTGTTTTTGTATTTTTTTTAAATCTAAGTATTTTTTTAGAAATCAATGGACTTAAAGAAAACTAACAGGTATTAGTTATTTCTTTTGCGCAAAAATGCACAAAAACTACAAGAAAATTTTAATTTTTTTGAAAGAGAAAACTAATGCAATCCCTGTTATTAAATATTTTTTTTGCAAAGACTGAGGGAGTCTTTGAAGTGGAGATTACAGTTGAATAGTACAAATAAAAATAAAAAAAGTATTTCATCGAAGAGCATGAGTAGTCGAATATGAAGCGCAATTTTTTCTTGATAATATTATTTTTCTTTATTTTGTATATATCATTCCTTCTTTTGTATAAATAATTAGTTTCAATATATAATTTTCTGAGATGGTTTGGACATGTGAAGATGAGGTGCGTAAACGCCCCAGTAAGGAGCTGCGAGAGGCTGGAAGTTGGGGGCACACATAGGGGTAGAGGTAGGCCAAAAAATATTGAAAAATGTGATTAGACGAAAGATGCCACGGCTTCATATGAATCTAAATAGAAGGAGTGGAGGTCACATATTAGTGTAGAAGATTAGTAGGGATAGAGTGTTGTTTTTCCTTGCAAGGGTTTAGACTTTTTAGTGCCTATCATAGTACTAGTCGTACCCTTATAGTTCTGATCATATATTGTGTATTGTGTTTCGATTATCACACTATTTTGCTGCTGTTATTGTTCTTTTCTTGTAGGCTTTACATTGTTTTTCTTATTAGCTTATTGTATTCTTCACTATTTTCTCATTCTTTTACTTGGATTTGATGCACTCAAGGCGAGGGTGTTTCGAAAACAACCTCCCTACATCCACGAGGTAGTGGTAAAGTCTGTATACACTCTACCCTCCTAGACCTCATTTAGTGGGACTTCACTGGGTATATTGTTGTTGTTGTAATACATAATTTTTTGACAAATATTTATGAGTATTTTAGTCATTTTCATAGTAGAAGAAGTTATCAATATTTTTTTCAAACACATCAACTGCTTATTGTCAGTTTCATCATCTGTATTCAATCTTATAGCACTTTATTTGTTAAACGAAAAAAGCATGATATACCCCTCAACTTTATGACTTAGAGCTAATATACTCCTCATTATGAAAGTGGCTCATATATATTTTTTTAAATATTAGATTTATTAATTTAATAGTTAAATTTATATTTTCACTCATTTTCTTGTAAAATTAATCATACCCCGATTTTTATGAGATAAAAAAACCATTACAATAGAGCCGAAAAAATCTAGTTCCAATTTTTTTTCTTACTTTTTCTTTTTTTCCCGTTCACGCTTTTTTCTTTTTATTTCACATATTTATACACTAAAAATTAAAAAAAAATTAAGAAACTCCAATAATGAAAAACACAGGTCTATAAGGAAAATATTTAAAACTAAAATTAGGTGCTAAATCAAAGAAGTCGGAAAAACTCATGCTAGTGAATCGAGTAAATGATCTTGCATATTCCTCAAAATTCAATGTCTCTCTATTTCCATCCAAGCTTCTTACCCAAAGAGGTCTATTGAGCTTAGCCAAATTAAGCAGCTCATTCATGGCAGAAAAAAAAGTTTCATCAACATTGACTTCTCACATGTTACATCTTCACTAACCAGGCTTGTGGTGAGCTAACTACCCTGTAGCTCACCAAAAACTTGGTTTTTTAAGATGTAACATATGAGAAGTCGGTGTTAATGAATCTTGTTTATTCTGCCATGAATGAGCTACTAAATTTTGCAGAGGTCAATTAACCTCTTTGATTCAAAAGCTTAGATGGAGGTGGAGAAATATTGAATCTTGAGGAATATGCTAGATCAGTTACTCGATTTATTGGCATGAAATTTACACATTTTACAATAGAAGCCACAAGGGCATCTGGTACAGTGATGAATAATAGTCTAATATTTGTAGAGAGATTGATGGATAAGGTAGATTCTTCATCATGAACTAAGTGTTTTCTTCCCTTTCATAAAATTACTTAGAATCCATGTTTTAGGCTTCTATCGGGCTTTTTCGGGATTGGAAGCATGTTGGTTTCTAATTGTGATCATCCTTACCTAGTGGTTTACCTTGGTTGTTGTTATTATTGATTGATTTGAGCATGTTGGCCTTAGTCTAGGCTTAGACTAGTGTTTACCATAGACTTGCGATATTTGGAGCTATTTGACTTTATTTCTACACCGGCATCGTTTCAAATGGTTTAGCTCCCTGTAAACTGGTGTAGCAGACTTGAGTATGATAGAGTGATCATTAGTTAGGTGACATCTATGCTTAGCTTGCCCTTATCTTCTTTGTTTTTTTCCTTATGATTGACTCGGTGTGTACACGGTTATTTTTGGTGCATAGGTGAATTGGCATCGACTGAAGGAGTAGGAGATGGAGTGGGTCCTTGATGATCTTTGGGATGGTCCCGTGCTACAGTTGGGCTAGTGTTGTGTTGGTGATGGCATTTGGAGTCTTTGGAGTTCATTTTCTACTGTTAGAGGTCGTGTACATTATTACTCCTAATTTAAGGCTCCCATATGCACCTATTTTCAGCCGGTGTCGTTCCCACTTATATTTCCCTTTGATCAGATTAAAGGTCTGACTGGATGACTTTTCCTTTGATCAGATTAGAGGTCTGGCTGGGTGACTTCATTGGATCCTTAGATGCCTTCACTATGGTTGTAGTCCGTGGAAGGTTGTGGCAGTTCTTGTCCTATTATCAAGATCTAGGTTTAGTTCTTAGCTCTTTTGTGTACCTGTCGGGCTTATGGGGGCCGTTCAGGTTTTTACTTAAACTTGCGCATGAGTGTACTTTCTGGGTTTATGGGGGACCCAGTTAGTTTTAGTTAGTTGTACTTATTTCATTTATGTCCTTAGTACACTCATGTGCATTGCTTTAGCTTTCCGTTCCTTGACCTCTGTTGTGTTTAGATTCTAGCATTTCATATTGCTTTTACTTCTCTTGCTTAGTCGGCTTATGATGCATATTGAGTACTTGTTTGGTACTCAAACTACACTTTGCATCTATTTCATGATGTAGGTCCGAGCACCAGTTACCAGAATTGAGATTCAAGCATGTTGCAGCTTCAGTTCAGAGGCGAGGGTGAGCACATGGTGTCCTGGATTTACCTGTCTCTATCTATATTTTGTTGGCTCGTCTTTTGTATTTTGAGACAAGCGATGTATTTTGGATCCTGTTTTGGGACTTGTACTCTTTTGTTTTAGAAGCTCTATACTTGTGACTTCCAGGTTCTGTGAGGGATCTTATTGTGTATGTATATATATATATATATATTAGTTTGCTTCCTCCTGTTCTTCTATTTATGTTGCTAAATTATCACTTCTGCTTTGTTTCTATCTTTATAACCATTACTTGTTGTTCAGGTTACGGGTTGACTTACCTATTGGCGGGTTATAGTAGGTCCCATCATGACTCGAGATATCGGTTCATGACATTAACTTAGTCCAAGTAAGCTTTGGAAAAGGTTGGGTATTGACCCATCTATTGTTTCAGACCATCTTAATCCCCCTCCCCCCAACTTTTGTCCAAACAATCCATTTGTCACCCGTAAGTATGGGGTGGTTGTTGATGCTTGTAGTGGCTGGTAATGGGAGCAGGACCGTGTCTGAAAAGTTGATGATAATGATTGTGTGTTAATAATGGATAGAATAATGATAAAAGTCTATATTTAAGTGAGTAATTATCTAATGATATTAAATTCCATTCAACATTTAAAAAATTCATACCTAAAGAACAAACTTCGGATTATATCAAAAAAAAAAACACTTAATAAACTGTAATATGGTAAAAAGCCCAATTCTTCTCTATATGCTCTAATTGATCTTCAAGCATTAATTGGGGATTTCTGAAAATATTTTATGGGTATTGCACTTCAAGGTTACTAGAAAAATATGTAGAATTTGCACTAATACTAGAAAAATATGTAGAATTTGCAAATCTGAGATGATGCCAAAAGTTCAGGACAATCTTCTTTTCTTCTTTACGAACTTTGTTAATTTCAGTTTTCCCTATCCTGTTACTTTGTCAATCGATTTGATGTAATAAAGATCAGGGTTTCTTAGCATTAAATATAAAGTACATATATACATATAAAAATACCAGATTTAAAATACACAAACCAGATGCAATCTCATAACATTACCTTTAGCCATTTGAATGTATATGAAGATCAGTGATCATTTCTCACATGGATTTCTTCCTAGAACTGAGCTATCCAGATCCCATCCTTTCTTCCACAGTCGGTGATATTGCACAAGCCTTGATCACCATGTTGATCTCAGGTTAAACTTTCTTGCCAAATACTATCGGTGACTGTAGGTCAAAGAATACTATTTAATAACATACATTTATAATCTAACAAGAGCATATGCTTCTGATGCCATTTCAAGTACCTATATGCCATACATTCCCCATCAGAACTAATACGCAACTTTAACTATGTTATATATAGTTTTTTTTTTCATGAAACCAAGGATCATTATTAGTGTAGCTACTGAAATTTGACACATGTGAATTCTCATTGCACGACAATTCGAGATACGCTTAAAACTGAGGTGTGATACAAGGAGAATTCCGAGGAGAGGTAATATAACCATCTCCTTAGAGTGAGAATCACTTAACCGTTGTCAGTTCCAACGGATGGAAGCATTCAAAAGTGCTTGCATCACACCTTCCTAATGCAGAAAAGATAATTCTTAGCATGGACAAGTACAGTATGCCTAATTTTAGGCTTATTCAGCTTCACAACAGTTAGTTTGGTACTTTTGTTATTAATCATTATGCTTGCACACAAAGGAAACTAGAAAGAGGTAATGTTACTCTAATGTAATGCCTGAAATGATTTCATATAGTCTATCTATCATGCAACATGCTGAGAGGTTAAGGTGTAAAATGATTACAGACTAAGACATATGCATTGGGTAAGGTTTTTTTTACTACTTTCTGGTGCAACTAGTTATAACTAGTGATTTTTGGTTTAATGTATTATGGTCCCTTACTTTTCACTGATTCTTATCTTAGAGTTCTCCCTATGATGTGTGGTACTAATATCTTTGAAATTCAACCTATCAAAGGAGAACAATTGGAAAAGATTGTGCTGGAACTTAGAGATTATTTTTGTTGTGTGGCCTTTATTACTTTCTATAAAGCTCATCTTATCAATGATAATTAATAGGGAAAGCACAATGTTTCTTACCTAATATCTTTTCGGATGAAGAAATTTTTGTTTTGAGTATATTTGAGATCGAGAATTGATGTATTTGTCTCATTAACATTTCTATTATTCTTCTATAAAACAATAGTAGAAGCTTTTGAAAACTGATGTTGGTAGCAAAAGGAGACGATGACAGCATAGTGGTGGTTGAAATACAACAAGGTTCATTTTATGAGATCTATAAAAAAAGCAACAAATCGGAGTAGTAAAAACTGAATTGAAGCGTACCTTGAACTGTAACTGATCCCCTTGTTTCTGTTGTTGTTGACTTTCCTATCTTCATATCCATCATGGCTTGTAGTGGAGGACAAAGAGAAAATGATGAAGAAATCGCCTGAGTGTTGGCAGGAGTTCTCAAAGATTTCTTTAGTCACTTCACTTTCCTATTTGATTTTTTGAGTTTCCACTTCTGATTTTGTTTTATTGGATTAGTTTTTCTTTTGAGCTTAGAACTTTGGGCTAGCCCATTCATTTAAATATCTATTTGATTCGTAAATCTGACCTATTAGGTGGTTTTGAAGAAAAACAAAACTTAGTTTGTGTTTACCCCTATCACAATCCAACCCACCAGGTCGTGCGGACACCTACTCTAACACCTAGATAGGAGAATCCTTATACCCAAACTGAAGCATGAACGCAGAAGTGAACAAAATATAAGCTAACCATCTTATTTAAATATCGAAATACTCAAACTTAGTCAAAACAAAGTACTTTTGTAAAGACCCTCCCAAGGAATTAGTCTAAACAAGTACAAGAGCTTCAAAGAAATTACGAGATTCAAATAATAAGACACAACTCCCACCATAAGGTAAGAATGGTAGAAGCTGTCGGACATCATCTTCGTCTTCACCGAAGAAACATCACTAATCCTAGAACCAGAGTATGCCAAGTGGCATAGCAAGAGTAGTATTAGTACAAACAACATGTACTGGTTGGCATCATCGATCGACCCAAATCCACCACATAATATCATGCAAATAATAAGAGTAAACATGAAATCTGACGATATAATCATGACCCCGAGACTTCAATCACCACCCTTACTACCAAGTAATACTACCTTAGAACTCATACACTCTATCCCAAGTCACCCCACCTTCTTCCGCTACCAACTCCACCATCTAGGACATTCCACCCTCATATCAGATCATAACCATACCCTTTTATCACACAAGACTTTCAGAGAACCAATCATTATACCAACACCCGACTTCCTCTATTGTTTCCATTCATGAATCAAAGTCCACCACTAACTCTTTTAACCGGTCTACTACTCTCCCCGAAACTCTCCTGCCAACACCCTGGCCCATGACCCATTTAGTAAACCACCTGCAAGGCTCTTACTAAACCCCTTAGTTCAACAACCACATGGAACATACCCAACCACCACAATAATCTACATATGATCTCAGTATACTTTTCAAGTAACTTATATCAACAAGGATCCGTAAGACATCTTCTACAATTTTTAACATGCAATTCCGGTCTACAAAAGAACCATACTAACATTTAAACACAAATCTTGAACCCTCATGGACCAAAAAGTAACAATCACATTACAAAGAAGTATACTCGGTTCACTCATTGAATCCACACACAAACAACCACATGTATCAGGATTGTTAGTAATTTGTACCGTCATGGAATCTGAGCCAACCATATAGATATCTCGTACCAGGCATACTGATACCCGAGGAAACTATAAGTATCGACCAAGTGTGGTACCCGAGCCAATCAGCAATCACACATCACAATCACAATCACAATGAATAACAATCACACTTGTACACTAAAGTAAACATATTCATTGCATGTGATTGAGATCAATTAACATTTCAGTTTATACTCCTTCTATTTTTCTAACCATACATTATGTGTGCAATACTAACGAAGCAGTTAATAAGAACATATAATATATATGCAAAACAAACAACCATCACCTACTCCAAATGATTCTTCCCAGACAGTTTTCCCTCTTACAACCCGATTAACCATAGATTACCACCCCAAGCATAATACCCAAAAAAAATCATCAGGCCAACAACAATAATCTCACAAACCTTACCATCCTAAACCATGCATCCGTCCAGCCCAAACTCCGTGCCCAAAGACCTATACTTGAAAACTCCCAATAATTCATAAGGTATTATGCAATTAAAGACATATCTAACTACTCAGTTAAGCCTACCCTACCTGGATGCCAAGCATCTACTGAAGAACTCTAAACACAAACTTTTGGCTTCATAGGGGTGAATCCCAAGCGACGTAGACCAAAATTCCAAGGGTTTTTACCATCCTTGCACTGAAATTCCTCCCCTACAATGTTCCAAAGATTGGAGCAGCTTAAAGGGGTTTTTGAAGTAACTGTCGTCTATTTTATCAATAAAAAGTGGGAGGAAAATTAAAGAAATTATGTTTTCTAGGGTCTAATTTCATCAGCTGCGCTATAGAGGTCATGCATGCGCTATAGCGGAAAGGTTTCCACTATGGCGGGCTGACGTCAGTCAAAATCAAAATAAATTACCAAAATTTTTGTCATGGTAGCCCAATTTAAATTTTTCTACATATTTCAAAATTTTCTTGGGTTCCACATAAGATGCCCTTTGAATAATGATAGAATGAGTCATTATAATATATACCAATTTATCCATTGTTCGTCCAAGAACGATTTCTAAGATGGAAGGAAGGTAAATCAGTCGCGGGATACTGTTGCCTAATTTTGACAAACGCATAGAGAGAATTTACACCTTATGTGAAGCATAGAAAATTACCATTATCCGAGTGATATACCCCATTTTAACAGGGTCAAAATAGTGTATATTGATGATTCCTAAATTAATAACTAACTTAAGGAGTCACCGCCTATTTATTACAGTGAATTAGGGCACCTAAAATTGATTAAAGAATTGTCTAAAGTTAACTCCATTTTGAGGTCTACTGAACATAAGATTTTAGTTAAGGGTTCAATTAATTCTAAAGGAAAGGGGTTAGGCATCCTTTAAGATCCATTAAAAATGGTTAATCGGCCGAACTTAATTAATTAATTAGGCTAAGTGTAAAAGATGTGAAAAAACCTTTGTATGTCAAAATGCAGGTCATATTTTTTTTGGTAAAATAAACTTACTATTTGAATTTAAAGACATGACTTTCAAAAATAAATTTGAATCAAAATGGATAAAAGTTTCAACACGTCATTTTCCACAGAAAAGACTAGACATTGAATTTTAAACAAAACAAAGATAAGATTTTATTTAAAGAACTTTTTTTTTTTTGAGAAAGGTAAAGTTGTATTTCTAGCAATGAGGGTATGCTGGCAACCATAAAAAACTTACAAGGCAGGTAATCATAATTATAGGTAGCCTAGGAAATCTACTAAATGTTCTACCTCATCTATACTCTCTTCTTTACACCAAAAGTATAAAGTATTAATGTAGTTTTATTTTATTTTCTGCATTGGGTTAGTAATATTCTCAAAACATCTATTATTTTTTTCCTTCCAAACTGACCAGCATATGCAAGAAGGAATAGGCTCCACCATTTTTTCCGCTTTTAACTCCCACCTTTCCTTATCCCGCAACGTAGAAGATGTGAAATATGTTCAGGCATCACCCATGAATATTGAATGAGATTGTGAAACATATGCCTCGCCTGAGCAATCACTCTACAATGAAGAAACAAATCACTATTTGTTTCCTCCTTTTCATTGAAAAAGAAGTACCTAGAGACAATTTGAAAACCTCTCTTTTTAAGCTTTTCCTGAGTCAAGCAAGCTCTTCTGCATACATTCCATGTGAAACATTTGATCTTGGTAGGGGTATTGGATTTCCATACTTGTTTCCAGGTCCAGATCTGCACCCAGGTTGTAACGGTAGATTTCTTTGTACAATCTTCCAATTGAAAATTTTCCATCTTTATCATGTCTCCATTTGATTGTATCAGGATTGATGTTTAAACCAGAGAAACCATCCAGCCTTTGCAATAAGCTAGCCACGCTCTCAACCTCCCAATCATTTAGAAGCCTCCTAAGGATGATATTCCATCCTTGGGGCGTCCAAGTCTCATCAATAGATGCTTCAGGATTGTCACAAAAAGAGAATAAATCTGGAAAATCCTCCATTAGTGAATTCAGGCTAATCCACTTGTCTTTCCAAAATATAATTCTAGTCCTTTCACCCACCTTATAGCCTATGCTCCCGGATAGTTTAGGCCATAGATTTTTTATAGTCCTCCAGACTGCGACTCCATATTGGTGATCCATTGCTCAGTCTATCCATATTTGTGAATGATAACGTCCCTCCAGAGAGCATGGTCCTATTTACCAAACCCCCATAACCATTTTAATAAAAGACATCTATTTTCAGCCCAAAATTCCTAATACCAAGCCCACCAGACCTCTTACTGAGTTGCACAATTGCCATTTGACTAGATGAATATCCTTTCCTTCCTTGATGCCGAACCAGAGGAAATCCCTCCATAGTTTATCTAATCTATCTTCCACTTTAGCAGGTAAGGGGAATAGAAACTTGACATAAGTTTGTAGGGCATCCAGTACAACATTTATCAAAGTTATTCTTCCTCCCAAGGAAAGGTATTGTGTCTTCCAGGTATCTACTTTTTTCACTGTCTTCTCCACAATGCCATCCCATGTCTCTAACTCCTTGTGGTTGTTTCCCAATGTCATCCCTAGATATGTAGTGAGTAAATTTTCTGTTTTGCTTCTCAAAATATTAGCTACACACTGAATATTGGTTACTACCTTAATTTGAAACATACTACTTTTCCTCCACTTCACAGAGAGTTCTGACACAGCCTCAAGAACTAATAGAATTATACTGATAAAGCACACTTGTTCTTCCTTGTCCTCACAGAAGATCATAGTACCATTTGCATATAGAAGTTGGCAAATTTTTACTTCTTCTCCAACTTGGTTGCGCACTCTAAAACCTCTTAGCCAGCTTCTCTGAACGGCTGCCCTCACCATACTATTAAGCCCTTCCATGGCTAAAATGAAGAGAAAGGGGAAAAGAGGGTCACCTTGTCTCAATCCCCTTTCAGAGGGGAAAAACCAATAGGTTCTCCATTCACCAGAATAGAAACCTAACAGTTTTAATACAAAATTCTATACACTTCAACAACTTTTCTCCAAACCCTATCTGCCTCAAAATATTCAGAAGGAATTCCCAATTCACATGATCATAAGCCTTCTCAATATCAAGCTTGCACATGATCCTGGGTACTTTACCTTTGATTCTTGAGTCCACACATTCACTAGCTATTACAGCTACATCTACAATATGTCTACCCTAGATGAAGGCTATTTGATGCATGTTGCGTAGCTTGCCAATTACTTTTTTAATTCTTTCTACTAGTAGCTTGGAAAACACTTCATATATTCCTCCCGTGAGACTTATTGGTCTAAAATCTCTTAGTTTGATAGCCCTTGGTTTCTTTGGAATCGGGACCACATAAGTGGTGTTGAGACTCCTCTCAAAGTCATGTATCTCATGAAATTGATTGACTACCTTCATAACATCAGCCTTCAAGACATCCAAAAACTCAGAAAAAGGTCATGGGGAAGCCATCATGGCCTGGGGCCTTGTCGATAGCACATAATTTGATGCAATGAATCACTTCAGCCTCCTCAAAATGAATCTGTAACTAATCTCTTTCTTCTTCGCTAATAGTATTCAAACCTTGCAAGTTGAACCTAGGTCTCCACTGTTCAGTCTCTTTTTACAGTTTCTGATAGGAACTGATTATTTCTCTTTTAATCAATTCAGGCTCTGAAATTGAGTTTCCCTCCACCAATAAAGTATCAATAAGGTTGAACCTTTTATGAGCTGTTGCAATCATGTGAAAGAATTTTGTATTTTTGTCACTCTGCTTGAGCCACTGTATCTTAGACCTTTGTCTCCGGGATATTTCCTCTTCTTTAGCCACCTCCTCAAACTCCATATCTAGGTGAACCTTTTGAAGAAGATCATCCTCTGAAATCAATCTTAGTTCTTGGGTCTTTTTTAGGTCTGCTAACTGTTGAAGGATTTGTTTTGTCTTCTGCTTCCAATTGTCGTTGTGTGTAACTCTCCATTCATTCAACTTCTGTTTCAACATCCTTAATTTAAAGGCCAGGATGTAGGATCATGTACCATAAACATTGAAATACATCCACCATTCCTTGATCTTATCAGCAAAACCATTCACCATTGTTCGAATTTAAAATATGACTTTTATTTAGCTCCCCACAATCAAGCATAATGGGATTATGGTTAGACCCTAATCTGGGCAAAAGGTTCTATTTGATTTGAGTGAAAGATTCATCCCATCTCAAAGAGAATAGAAATTTGTCGATCCTGCAAGCAGATGTGTAGGTGTCTCCTCTTCTCCTAGTGTAAAAGAGAACATAAATTTGTTGATCCTGCAAGTAGACGTGTAGGTGTCTCCTCTTTTCCTAGTGTAATCCCCCAAGAGTGGAGGGTCAATAAATTCCATCTCATTTGTTCACTCTGTGAACTCATTCGTGGCCCATATTATTCTGTTCCCTTGTAATCTTTCATTCGGATATCTTGTGACATTCTAGACACCACAAGACACCCGCGGTCCGTTGCAAATCTCCTTGATGTTGATCAACTCTTGCAATAATTCTCTCCTCGCAACAGTGTCGCAAGAAGCATATACAACACTAAGAAACCAATTAAGCACCTTGTTGGTGCCTTCAAACTTAATAGTCAGGCTCTGGTTTGCAGCTGCTACCACTTCCCTCTCCAGTATCTTTGTTCCCACATCACAACTATCCCCCCCATCCATCTATTTTGCCATAATTTTCTATAATCATTTGTCTCATTCTCAATTAATTTAGTTTCTACTAACACATAAATATCTGCCCCCCCCCACTGTTGTAATACTCCTCGCACCAACCCCTCTTTTCCTTCACTGTTTACCCCCCTCACATTCCAATTGAAAATTTTCAGCTTTATATATTGTTGGTAGGTGTTATTCACTCTCTGTTTCTTGGCTCTCCTTTAAATTTTACATGAAATTCCAGGTTTCTGATCTCTTATGGAATGAGTCTCTTGCCACTGTTAGACCCAGTAATTGCCTCTTTTTTTGGTTAATTCTCAAAAAAAAGATCAAAATCCACTGTATCACAGCCTTCGAAAGCCACCACAAACATTGACCTGCTTCATTCTCCTCTCTTGACTCCTCTTTCCTATCTAGACTGAGAAAATTTCCCCCTCCCCCATGTTCTTCAAGAAAATTTTAAACCTGCATGTTCTCTCGCCCAGTTGGGCTTTCCATTCTCTCCTCAACAATCTCTGGGCTTCACAAGAAGACCATTCTGAGCTCATTCCCATCTCTTCCCCAGATGGAGTCCAGCTTGGTGAAAGTTTTGTCTCGTGTACACCATTTTTCGACAAAGGGCTCTGCCTCTAAAATCCTAGACGTGTTCTGATAATCTTGGGTTTCCTTTATTCTAGATCTCCGTCATTGATCTCGACGATGGTTGGTATTTCCTTCAGGGGTCCTTTGACTCTAATCCGAGCCCATCTTAAGTGGTTTCGAAGTAGGGTATCCTCTTCCGACTCCAGCTGCACCCGCCGCACTGGTCTCCAATGTTTTTTATCACTTCTTCCGACCACATATGAAAAGGAAGCCCTAGGATACAGACCCAAAACCAATCAAAGTTCTTTTGCATTGGATTGGCGCCCGTTGTAGGGGATCACCATTACAGCTCCACGTAATGGTTGTTTCTCTTCCATCTTCTTGATAAGACGATTTCAGCATCCCTTCTTATTTGAAATCCAAAAGGAATTGGATTCCAGTCATATTGAAAATGCCCTTGCATGCCTGATTTTTAGCCCATCTCCGGAGGTCATTTCGAGTTGGAATTTCGTCACAGTCAGGGAAGCTTCCCACAGGACTTCTTTTCAATGGTTTTGTTTCTTCCTTGCTGTTCTTCTTCAAGGCATGAGAGGAATGATTTGCATTCCATTTGATCCTCCGAATCTCATCCTTGTAACTCCCCTTTCCTCTATCCCCTTTTGTACTTGTTTTCCGTATCCGTATTCAATTCTTATATCTTTTGCCTCATTAATGAAAGCCTCAACTTTTTGAATTAAAGTGATCCATCCTTCATTAAATGCAATTTTCGGCAGAATAAACACATAACAGAAGTAACCTCCCAAATTTATTGAAACTTCATACTACATTAAATTTGGATAGTCCTATCTCTGCATCTCCATTTTTAAAAGACTTTCCTTTAATGTCCTCTTTAAACCTTTTACACAGCCATTTTAAAGCACCTCTGCTGAGTATCTTCCTACGCATGTAAAGTCTCGCACTCTCCACCCATTCAAACCGTCTTTCAGAAGATAAAAATGATTTTGTCAAGTCATAAATTTCCCCCAGTCGGAAGTAGATTTTGTTGGCCATCACAAGAAAGAAATGGATTTATGAAGAAAAAAGAATGAGGAAAGTTTTGGCTCCGGTGAAGGAAATCCACCGGAGAGAGGGTATCTTAGGGCCAGAAGGGTCCCTACAGTTTACCTAGGGGTCAAGAATATGTTACTTAAAGAAAATATTGTTGACTCCAAAGTTGGTGGAAGGAATCAACTCATCTAAACTTATAAAAAAACTAATTTCAAATTATGAAATAAGAAAATATTATGTACCCCCAAAAGGCTAATTTTTATGATTACTTCCATCATTATTATTAACTAGTAAGAAATCATTCTTTGTTCTAAAGAAAAAGTATTACCCAAATTCATTACTAAGATTCAATTCTAGTCATTTCACGTAAATGTTCATGAACACAAGTAAATTAGATAATTGAATTCTACTTAAAAGACAAGATAGGTAAGACATGTAAAAAAACAATTAATCATCACAGTAGCAAGAAAATATCCATAGTTTCTCTCCCCATCTTTTATTCTTTGTTCAGATGCATTTGAAAGAGACCGAAATACATGAAGGAATATAGATACGAGTTCTGGATCTAGCAGTGGGTATCGAGTCTCAAAGCAAGACACTTGTGGCAAGTGAAGGTGTTTATGAACACTCCATTCATGCTCCGAAAATGTACATGTAAAAAGGAAAGGGAAAAAGAAATTAGACAAAGTGATTTAATTCTCAACAGTGAGTACAATAAAGTAAGCAGACAAAGTTACTACGGTGCACAACATTATGTTTTCGATAACATGAAAATAAAGCACCTTTGCACCATCCACAACTGAATTTATTTGAAAATGCACCAAATCATTTACTGCTTCAAAATCAATTTAAAAGAAATACCGAGTTGGAAACAAAGCCTTTTGTTTTCATAAACAATTTAACAATGGTAAATTACTATAGTGTCCTAAAGATGCAATGCCATGATATGATGAGAAGAGGGAACCTTAATTAAATTTTAGTCTCACATAGATATTTCAACTAATTAACTAGCTTAGACATGGCATCTAATCACATACACAATGTTTAACTCTAACCAAACAAATTAGAAAAACATAAACATAATCATTACTCATAAAATCAAACAAAACAAAAGGAACAAATGTAATCTTCATAGTTTCCATACATCAATAAATTCTAAAACATGATTTCTGAACATATTAAACACTCGAACTCAAGAAAAAAAAGTTGAGGTTACCGTTTATGGGGCAATGAATTAGGACCTCGTTCAAGGATCTACACTCGTTCCTCCAACAAAATCAAGGAAATAGAGAGAGGCTGCTGCTTCTTAGAGTTAGTATAAGATTAGGGTTTGTAAGTTGGAAAATTCTGATAAGACAAATCCAAGAGGGATTCCGTATTTGGGCATCATTTGGCCTACTTTTGCACATATTTTCTAGTGGGGTTTGCTTGATTTTGGGCTCGTAAGTGGGCTGAGATTGGACAGTCTTTCATGACCTTTTTCCTTAAATTAATTCTTATGAGCTTCTAATTTAGTAACTTGTATAATATACATTATGTAAAAAGTTTAGTAAGTAAGAAAACTTGAAATAAATTAACGGCAATCATTTTTAAAGAAGAAGACAATAAGTAAAAATAGTAATTTTGATTAAAAAAATGTAATTTTAAAATAGTGAAAATGACAATAAAAAGATGATAGTCATAAAAAATAATAAAGGTTAGAGTAATAGCAATAATATTATCTAATAGATAATTACAATAACAATAGCAACAAACAAAAATAGTAGTGAAATATAAAGTATTCGACTTATTAATAATTTGGAAACTTAAGAAAATGAATTAAAGTAAAGAGAGACTAAATTGGGTGTCAATACTGAGAACCCTAGTACACTGGGGCCTTGCCAATAACCGGATTAGAAAACTTCACCACGAAGCATAAACAAAAATTTTCCCCATCCACCTACCTGGACCCTTCTTTTGTGGTGCCATTGTAGTGGTTGTACATTTGGTATAGCAGCTCAACGGAAATTAGAATTTCAATAAAAAGGGGAGAGGAATGGGTTTCTCGCCCAATTCTCCTATTTCACTCCACAAACTCACTTTTCTCTCCCGATCACTCCATCCCTAACATCCGTACTAAGGTAATCATCATTTCCTTACTCTCTTTACTTCATTATGCACTTAATGATTATTGCATGCCTGAAATAGGGTGTTTAGAATAGACATTTTGGGTTGATTTTTGAAATTTGGATGTTAGATTGATTTTTTTGGGAAAGTTGAAGCATGTGGGTTTTCTTTATGTTCACAGCGTCCTTACAACATTGTGGGTGTAAAGATCATGATGAATAGGACCAAAAGTGGGTCCAAAATAGTTGGGGAAGTTGAAGGGTTATTATAGATTGAAACTTAGATTAGTGCACGATTTAGGAGTTAGAATTGTCCTAATTTTTGCACAAAGTAGTAATAAGGTACTTTAGGAACACTAATCTGGAGTAAATATGATAATAACAGAATTTTTAGGTCAAGAGGCGCCATTGAAGAACCTCTTTAAGGTCTAGGATGATGAAGTTCGCTATAGCAGGAGCCACTATATCGAGAATATGTAACACCTCAGAAATTGGAAGTTGGGTTGGAAAGGAAAAGTTTGCATTTTGGCACTATTCCAGTAAGTGTACGAGTACTACCTATGGGCCGTAGGAAGGCACTCGTAGGGCCTGGGTGAATTTTTGAAAGATGTCAAGTCTCTGATGCTTGACCTACAAATGAATAGGATGAATCGTAGAGCGTTCTATGGGGCGTAGGGGGTATCCGTAAAAGTGATCCAGACTTAGTGAAATTTTGGGCTTAAACTTGAGGTCTACTGAAGAAGGTCTACGGATTGTAAGATGGTCGAAATCCCATAAGGATGACTCGTAGGAATTGTTCAGAATGTTGAGCCCCAGTAACAGGTTCTACAGTTGACTAGTGCGGTCCGTAGGTTAAAGCTGTAGTCCCTATCCGACAATTTTTTCGTAAGGGTGTTTTGGTCTTTTCCTAGCCAATTAACCCCTAAGCTATGTCGTTTTAGCCCTATAACTACCCCTATAACTGTTTCTACCCTTCAAATTATTAGCCATTCCTCTCATTCACTCACTTCCCCCAAAACCCTCAAGTCTCCTTCTCCAATTTTCTCTCAAGAGCTCTCAAGGTGAATGTTAGGGTTTCAAGAGCTTCAAGGGTCTCTTCTCTATTACTTTTACTCTTTGATTGTCAAGGTATGTGAGAATTCACAAATGGATTCTTTTCATCCATTGGGTCCCAAAAGAATCTGTAACACCTCGGAAATGGGAAAGTTGGATTAAAAGGGAAAAGTTTAGTTTTTGACACTGAAGTAGTGAACTATGATTCCAATCTACGGACCGTAGGAAGGAAATCATAGGGTCATGATTTTGGAATTTTCAAGTCCCAGTAAGTTGACCTAGGAGTGAATAGAACGGGTCATAGTTGGTACTACAGGTGGTAGATGGGTTCTGTAGGAGTGTTCCAGACTTAGTGAAATTTTAGGCTTGAACTTGGGTTCTACGAGCCGTAGAAAGGTTGACGGGCCGTAGGAAGGTCTCGTGGAAGTTTGATGGATTTTAGGCCCTAGTAAGTTACTCTGTGGTTAACTAGTATGGACCATAGAAAGTCCTACGGACTGTATGTCCAACCCGTATGTCACTCCGGTAGTTATTTCTTAAGGCTATTTGGGTGTTTTCCTTTGCATTTAATACCTATAACATGTCATTTTGACCCTATTTCTAAGTCTAATTACTACCTTTCAACTCCTAAAACTACCCAAACCCTCTCATTCTCTCAAATCCCTAATTTCCATCCAAGTTCATCCTCTCTAATTCTCTCTCAAGCTCAAGAAAGAAAAGTTAGGGTTTCAAGCTCCAAATCTTCAATCTCTTTGCATCTTAGAGCTTTGATTATAAAGGTATGTGGGAATTCACCAATAGATTCTACTCATCCATTGGATCTCCAAAGAATCTCAAGTTTCCAATTCAATTAGGGTTCATGCCAATCTCCATGGGTCTTATTTGATCGCGGACCATACAAACTAGACCTTCACGAATGTGGCCAACGGGCCCGTGAACACGTAGGCTTAATTGGGTTGCACCATCTGATGCACATCGGCTGGTTTGGCCATTTATTGAATTCTCCAATAGGGTGCTTGGGATTTATTCAAAACCCTGTGCGCACAAACGAAATATGCTACCCTTCCAAATTCGACACTTCGGACTCAATGGAGTAGTCGAAACTTCAAACTGAGGTCGTCTTGACAAAAAGTGGGTCCTACACCCAAGCTCTATTTTTAGCCAAAATCCACAAGGGGGGCTTGGAATTAGCCCGAAAGCCTCAGGATCCACACGAAAGATAATTCTAGACCAAACTCGATGTTGTTGAGCTAACAAAACTGGTAGAATTGCATTTTGAGGCCATCTTCCTAAACATTTTACTGAAGTCAACTGTTCAAGTTTCAAAAGCTCCAAAATACAGAAACTTGTGTAAAAACCAAATGAACGATCATGTGACCGAGATGTCAGCCCTAGCAAATCATAAATGACTTCGGGTCACTATAGAAATGCTCTTAACGATTAAATGAAGGCATTTTTACAGAAATGACTTGGAGAGTCATTATATGTAACTATTTGGCCAAGTATGTACTTTTTATATGATTGATATGAAACTTTCACCAATTAATTACGAACGTGCTTTCTATACTTCCATAAGTTATTGCACAATAGACGTAGAATGTAAAGACCTTTGTGGCGATATCCTACCCTATCATTGCGATGAAAAATGGTGTGAATTTGGGCATCGGCCTCCCCAAGGTCAAATTGCATAAACTAGTGAAAGCATAAATTGAAGAATTAAAATTTCATGGGATGAAATAGAAAGAAATAATAAAAGTTGGAACACTTTGTTTCTTCCTTTAAAAATATATAATTGGAATTAAATTCCTATTTCTATGTGACTTATAACAAGGCATTAACCAAATAAGAAATTTTATTGTTTCCTTCTTCATGTCCTATACCTTTCTTTTGATAAATAGTCTCTCATTAGAATTATATTTGCAGGCTACATTAATTTTATGTACTTAACAAAACATAGCCTCTTTTTTTTCTAAGAGGGGTGTTTGATCATAAAAATATTTCATTTTTTAAAGTTGAACTAAGATGAAAATTATTAGTTCGGGACCCAATAACATATTTTTTTATGAACAATATTCAAAACTTATAAACTTTAAATTCTTTTGCCTCTATTTGATTGAGGGATAATTTATTCTCTAGTTGATTAATTTATTAAATTGAAAATATTAATTTTTCAAGATATTTTTAAGTTTATTATGTGACTCCATCATATTAGTCAAAGGCAAAATTACATAATTATATTTTCCCTCTTTCATGTAATGCTAGTTTGACTTTGTTAAGTTTGTTTGGTAGAAGGAACATAAGATAAAAACAAAATAATTGTATTTTTCATTTTTCATGTAATGCTAGTTTGATTTTGTTAAGTTTGTTTGGTAGAAGGAACATAAGACAAAAACAAATTCAGTTAATAAGTAAATAAATCTATAAAGATAAATGATGAAATAAATGATCAAACCACAAAAACTCTAAACGGAAAAAGGCCTCTTCCTCGTTGGAAAATTTGTCATATTTGCTCCTTTATTCGCATATTAAAATTAATTATATTTATCTCTCACTTGTTAAAATTATATTGTGGAAGAGACAAAAGTTTACATTTTTCGGCTATATTATGTAGTATAAAATTATGTTTGGTAAATAAAACAAATGTCTTGGTGTATTGTAATATAGGGTCTTAATTATTATTGTGATTACATTTTGGACAATTAATACAAATCTCACTAGCTTAGGACATATATGTGTCTTTTCGTATGTTTTTGAAATTACCATTCCTGCATGATTTCGATCCCCAATTACATGTATCTGGCACCTCTAGATACATGTATCTCAGATACATATTGGATCAAAATTAGGTATAATTTGTTCCAGATACACTGTATCCAAGTGGATTCACATGTATCTGAGATACACAGACTCTCTCATTCGCGTCTCTCCTCTCTCGCTCGCCCCTCTCCCTCTCTTGCTTGGCTCTCTCCTTATGTATTTATATTTCAAAATGTATCTGGTATCCCCTACACAAGTATCAATTGTGATTCACATGTATCTAGGATACACTAACTCTTCGCTCACTTTCCTCCTATCTCGCTCGCCTCTCTCCCTTTCTCACTTGCCTTTACCCTATGTATCTGTATTTCAAAGTGTATTTGATAACAAAAATACATGTATATAGGTGTATCTCACTTGAAATCTGATATAAATTATTAATTAATGAGACAATATTTTATTATTTCAAGTTATAGGGAGAATTAGTTAATATGGTAGGAATGTTTGTGTAATTAAATAGTTTTTCTTATATTTTCCCATTTAATTAAGAGTAATTTTGTTTGGTTATGTAACACCCCACAATTTTCCCTTTTAGTATACGAGTCTTTTGTTGTAAGTGTCTAAGCTTGAACTGGGTGGTGTCCTACTTGTGCTTATGTGTTTAAGGTTCATTACTATGAGTAGAAAGTGTATTGGAATTTCTTTAGGGTCATAAGAGACCTCTAGCACTAAGTTGAGTTCAAAACCTTGGTTAAGTTTTTTCGCATTAGTTCATGCAAGGGTCAACTCCAAACAATCATATCTCCTAGAATATAAAGAATTAGGTGGTCCATACCTATCAAATTAAAGCTCTTTGAGTCCTCTTTCCAATGCCACCCAGGTTGCATCAATCCAAGTTCGGAGTAGAAAGTTAGGGCTATTTTACTGAAGCATGTCTTGACTGGGAAACTCGGCGAGCTGGGGGCCAATTCGGCGACTCGCTAATGGGTTCGGCGCATCGCCAATTGAGCTCACCGAATGGACCCGAAAACCTCCAAAAACTGTTATTTTAGGCGATCTGAAGCTCCCATTTGGCGGTCCACCGAATAAGTCGGTGATGGGACCTCCAGGTCACCGATTTGGCCGACGAGGCTTATTAAAAGGTCGTTGTTTTCTATTTTTATGATTTTGTTACATTCCCAGAAGGGTATTCTTGACCTTTTACCCTCAATTAACTTCCCTAAGCCTATCTTATAGCCTAATAACCTCCCCATTCATGCCCAAGCCTCAGACAAATAACATTCGCACGTTCTAAGTTCTCTCAAGGAAGAAGCTAGAGTTCTTCACCTTCAAGCCTCAGTCCAAGGTTTCAAGTCAATGTTTCCCTTTCAGGTATGTAAGGCTAATCATAGAGTTGGATTGAGTTCATCCACGCACCCTACATCTAAATTCTATCGATTTTTTAGTATAAGTTTAATTGAGCCCTAATTCCTTGAATCCCGAATTGAGTTGATTCCTCATTCTTTGAGTTCTACTGAATTATGCATTGAAATTGTTGTTGTTCCTACGTTCTTACTTCTTGAGATTTGTCATTCATCGCTACATTCCCATAAACCCTAATTGAGTTAATGATCGTGGTTTTTCTATGCTTTATTTTTGAATTGAGATTGATGGATTTCATGCATCGAGCAAAGTATGATTTTTACCTGATTTGAAGTATATTTTATTGAGACTAAACGAGCATGAGTTTTGAGCATAAATGATGGTTTCACGCCCTACATCTCAATTCAGTCAGAAATCATTATATCTAAAGGATATATTCCTAGTTTTTGATCTATTCATAGTTCTAAATGTTTGAATTCAATTCTTTAACAAGTGGGGGTTTTGATTCCTATTTTTCGTATGAATCTTATAATGTTGTTCATGCTTAGTATCACTTGAACCCAATTGATTTAGTAAAGTTATGTTTTCAAAGAGAATTGCATGAGAGTTCCTCATATATTGATTTTGGGCTTGAAAGATAAGTTCATGAGCATACGTTTTAAAAGTGTAAGTTGTGAACAACATCCTTGAAAAAGAGAATCAAATATTTTCATATGTACTATTTGAGAGTTGAGAAAAAGTAAGAGTATGACTGATGTTTTTGAAAGGTAAAGTAATGTAATAGTCCCTTTCTTTGTAAAGGGTGATTGAGCAAACTAAAAAGTAAGTAAAGTAATAGTCCCTATCCTTGTAAAGGATGTATTGAGCATAAAGTTATATTGATTATTTTTGGAGTAGTATCGAGCACCGAATTGGGTTAGAGTCTTTTATGACTCGGAAGTCCCATAAAACTACGTAGCCAACGTAGGATAGGATAGCATTGATTCTTCATGTGACTCCTCACTGCCTCTAAGAAGGCCTATTAGATGGATCCATAGTCACAATGTCATCCTATGCCCCCGGCAAGGCATAGGATAGCCCTGGCAACGTGGGTGAAATGTTGTATCATTGCTAGGATCATAGTAATGGTTGTCGGTTAGAGAAACACCCCACAAGTAAATGATGAGCAGGTGATTTACACTCATTTGGAGTCCTTTTCTCAGTGATTTTGTGGTACTTAAGTAGAGAAAGAGGCTAATTTTCCTTTGAATGTTGTGTTTTAGGTACACGTTGGTTAAAAAGGAGCATTGATGAAAAAGAGTGAAAATTGGGGAAAGATGGAGCTAAAAACAACGATTTTGGGGCTGGCAGTGAAATACACTCCGCGAACACGGAGAGTTGGGCGCGACCGCGGAGTGCAAGCCTGCGGTGTACCACGAACACGAAGTGCATTCATGTTGAGTACCGTGAATGCGGAAAGCCTTCGCGAACACGGAGTGCATGCAGGTTGAGTACCGTGAATGCGAACGTCTTCCACAGACACGGAGAAAGATTATACCGAGCTCCGCAAATACGGAACTCCCTCCGCGAACGCGGAGAAGAAAAGGTGACTAACATCTGGACAGATCTGAAAATTCACATTTTAACCCCAATTCACCATATACACTGATTCGAAGGCATATTGAGGAATCATCATCAGAATGAAAACACAAAAAAGAATAGAGAGAAGAACCTTGGGTATTGAGGCTTGGGCTTAGCTTTGAGAGCAAGATTCCTCAACAAACACCATTAGAGTGAAGATTGTGAGCTTGATTTGTAATTATTTTTCATTCCTTCTTTAACTCTTTGCTTTGTATTGTTGAATTATAGGTGTTAATTGTTGATTGGTGATTTGGATATTGTGTTAGACATAATCAATATTTGGGTTTTTGATTTCTATTTTCTGCTTTTGTAATTAGTTGAATGCTTTATCATTTATGAAATGGGTTTTTGATTATCCAATTGATCTCATGTTTTAATTGCTTTTCCAAAGGAATTGATCACTCCTAGGACTTGCCCATCTACTTTGATTTAGCTTGTGAAAGTTAATTGAGGTTGGGTAAGATTGATTGGTGCATTGATTGAGGTTTAACAACTCATTTTGGATTGTTGCTAGAAATAGTTAATCCTTGCATTGCCTTTAATCGGATTGCTTGTGTTGCCACTTAATTGAGTTTGTGAGAACTAGTTGAGAAATATATGCCTATGTTAGATAGAATTAGGTAGATAATTTAGTTTCCGAGGCATATATGATTTTACCCATGATTAATTGAGATTGTATGAAGTTAGTTTACAATGGATTGTATGGATTTTGATTGATCTCCCATTCCCAAATCCCTTTGGCAATCTTGTTCGATATAGCTTTGTCCCTTGTTCTCCTCTATCCCTATCCTAATTCGCTACTTGAAACCTTCTCCTTTTTATAATTGTATTTTATATTTCGGATTCAAACTAGTCGCTAGTAAATTCTTTCGCTCTTCAATCTCCCCGCACATTATTCCTCATGGGATTGACCCCAACTCATCTTTGGGTTTATACTTGCATAGCGATCGCCCACACTTTGAAATGTTAGAGGTGTGGTTGAGCATTATCAAAAATTGTGCCGCTGCCGGGGAACATGCACAATTTGGCGTGTTGAATTAATTTAGAATTTTTGGTTTACTAGTTCCTATCTAAATTGTGAATATTTGTTTGTGTTTTGTTGTTGTTTGTTTTTATGGCCTCTTGTGAAGGAACAAGGTTTGGTGAGTGCAAGCCCTATGTTGATGACCCATGGCCATGTTGTGGAAGACTTCATGTTGGGAATCGTTGTTTGGATGCCTCGTTAGATGAAAAGATGTGTGACGAGATGGGTGTTGTGAGTCAAGCTTGGCTCTTGTACTTGTCTCATCGACTTGAAAAGGGTGAGAGGCTGAGAGATCTAATGTTCTAAATGAGGAATGAATTCCGCAACTTGTACCTAGCTAGGTGCCATGAGATGATCCAACTTGAGTTTGAGATTGCTACTTTGAAGGCCAATGCGAGATCAACATTTGGAGTACGTAAGGCTCCTTGTCAAGTGGTCAAGAGTAAGGCATAGGAGTTGGACGGTCAAGAAAAAGGGGTTGTGTTCGATATTGATGAAATCTTGGGTATTTGCAACCAAACCAAACCAATAAAATTCCAAGATGCCAATATCAAGGCAATGATACTAGAGTTGCATGAAAAAGCCAAAAAGATCATATATGGCAACTCTAGAACATTGGAAAGTGATAGTGTCATGCACTTGAGGGCCAAAAGTGATGAAGTTCGTTGTTCGAATGGCCTAGTGATGCTATCACTCTTGCCCAATGCTCCTACACGAAAGAATGATGTGAAGTTGGGCAAGAAATTCAAATCTTCAAAGTGGAGAGATCGAGTGAAATGTGTGATGCTCTCCGGTGGTCCCCATATGCTTCGACAAAAAAATGATTTGAAGTTGGGGAGAAGGTACATCGCCTCGAAGTGGAAACATAAAGCGTGATGTAGCCGGCGTCACGCCGTGACGTTACCTCGAAGTGGAAACATAAAGGGTGATGTAGCCAGCGTCGCGCTGCGATGTTACCTCGAAGTGGAAACATAAAGGGTGATGTAGCCGGCGTCGCGCCGCGACATTAAATTGTGCGCTTGATGGGAGGCAACCCATCGGTATCCAAAATTTTAATTTTTGAATTTTCTTTAATTTTTAGGATAGATTAGAGTTTTATTTTTGACTAATCCGCATGATTTCAGAATGTTTGGAAGTGTTTTAAGCAGGTTTGGAAGCAAAAATGCACTTGGAATTGAAGTTTCAGGCTGAACTACCTTCAAAATGGGGATTGGAACACTTTTGGGCAGCTGATGGTCGCCAAAGTGCAATGGACGAGTCGCCCAATGGACCCACCCATCGCTAAAAATTCTAGAATGCTGCCAAGAGTTCAGGTCTCAATTACTCTCCACGAACGCAGAAGGGAGTCCGCGAACGTAGAGGTCAAAATAGCAGACCCTCTGCGAACGCGCCCTCTTCATCGTGAACGCGGAGGTCCAGGAATTACTCCTCGTGAATACGGAAGAGAGTCCGCGAACACAGAGGTCAAACTATTAGAACCTCCGCGAACGCGCCCTCTTGACCGCAAACATGGAGGTCAGGTATCACATAGAGCGTGAATGCGGAGAAGTCGGGGTATTTTAAGAGGCAGAAATGCCAAAAGTTGAAATCAGTTTCTAAAATGCAAAACCCCCCTTTTTAAATGAAAATTCTCCCAAAATTCCCCCCTCGTCTCCTTTGATTCCTAGTCTTTGCTTTGTGATTTTCATCTACTTCACAGGTATGTCCTTAACCCCTCACTTTAGTTAATTTTTGGTGAATGAAAATTGAGTTATGGTGCCTTACAGTGCATATGTGATTAGAACTTGATTTTGGTATTTAATTGTTGGTCATGGGGTAGAACTCATGATAATTACCTTGTGATTATTGACAATCGATTTGTGGGGCTTAATTTGGGGTAGTATTGTGGGTTGAACATTTAAAAATTATGGTTAATGGTGTTCTAAAATTGAAATTGATTATTGTTGAGTTGTTGTTTTTGGGTTGAATTCATGTTTGTTCGGTTGGTTATTGATTAATCTTGTGTTGGGGATGAACTGGGGGCAGATTATGGTAGATATTGGTGTTAAAATTGTTGCCCACCATGTTTTTGTTTAAATGTTTGAATGATTATGGAAATTTGGGGACGATGACTTCTCCGCGAACGCAGACCTCTGTCCGCGAACGTGGAAGTCTACATCCCATTGTACTCCGCAAACGCGCCAACTGGTTCACGAACGCGGAGGTCTTGTTGCTTATGAGCGGCAGCCTCTCCGCGAACGCGGAGGCTTCTCCGTGAACACGAAAAAGAAACCTGTCTGTCCCAAAACAGTGAACTTGCATTAAATTGATCGAGACCTGTTTTAATTATTTTCTCTGGCCTAAATACTTCCCAATACATTGTTTTAAGTGTACACAAGAACTTTTAACATGTTGGCTTCTTTTGTAGGTACTTTGAGCCAAAAATGTCAACCGACAACATTCCTCAATCATCCAGAATTGCACCCGTTCAAGATTATTTCGATGCAACCAGGTTCTTGTCTGCCAAATGCGCCCTTAAATATGACGAATACCTGGGTCGGGCTATTGTAAAGGAAAAAGTGATTTGTTTGGACAAGCTTGAACAGGGGATGCCATATTTCTTTAACTAGCTTGAGTCTAGTGGTTGGATAGTGTTCTCTGCTGAGCCTGTCAAGGCTAATCACACCATCGCAGTTGAGTTCTATGCTAATGCCTCGGAGACTGATTGTAATGAGGTCGCCGCCACTACTGTCCAAGGGGTACATGTCCATTTTAGCCCAGCCTTGATTAATGCCTATTATGGCCTTTCGGATGCTGACAACGGGATCTATTTGGATCACTACAAGGAGTTGGATGGCCAGTGGCTTGTGGATAAATTGCACAATGGTGAGCCTCCGGAGTGGTTCGAGATGAAGAGAAGGGTGGAGTCCCGTGAGTTTACAGCGGAGGCCAAGACTTGGCTATCCATCATATGTGCTCGGGTTATTCCCTCCACTCATGACACCGAGGTGACACTAGACAGGGCTTTGGTCATTGCAGCTACTATGGACGGGGTGGAGGTGAATGTGGGCCAGCTGATTCTGGACCATATTATTGAGGTTGCTCAAGGGAGGACTAGGAGTCTTATCTTCCCTTCATTGATCACTCAGCTATGTTTCAATGCCGGAGTGCCGAGACTGCTGATAGATGAGGAGAAGAAGCCAGTCACTGAGATTCACCCTCTGAAGAAGAGGGGTGCACAAGGCGACAGGCACAAGAAGAGGAAGATTGACATGCTTGGCCCATAGTTCGGGTAGTTCACTGAGCCCACTTCTGAGACTGGAGCTTCATCTTCTGAAGGACCCCCCCCCCAGTTTGGGCCTGCCACGATACGATATTTATCTTCTCAGATATGGGGAGTGGATGCTCAGATCCAAGAGCTAGTTGATGGCCTTTCTACCAGACCTTCTGGAGCCACATCTGAGGGTGCATCTGCACCTACCATTTCCTCTGTAGCTGTAGCACAGAAGGCTATGTCTGATAGATTGGAGCATTTGAGTAGGAGGCAGGGGAAGATTGAGCAGTGCCATCGAACATTTCGAGAGCATGAGAAGAAGAAGAGTCGATTTCTGAGCAAGATGATGGGAAAGCTCTAGAGTCTATATGGTAGCAATCCATTCGATGATGAGGACCTATCTTTCCCCTTTGATGCTAGCTCAGAGTGATCACATTTCAGGGAGCCCTCGTATTCTCTTTTGATTTTTGTACTGTGAGGAAACAATTCAATTTTTAGTTGGGGGTGCCTCCCTTATATCTCCTAGTCTGTATTTCTGGTTTAGGATGATTGGGATTGTTTGTTAGTTGTTTTTATTATGTTGTTGGATATTTGTTTTGATTTATGGATGATGTGCCCTTGTCGGGCTCTTGTTTTGTTGATGGATGATGTGCCCTTGTCGGGCTTTTGGAGCTTTAATCGTTGATTGTGTTGGATTAGTCATTTTTAGTAGTTTTATTGCTTTTAATAGTTTCTTTACATTCTTTTTCTTTTGTCTTGAGATAGTGTTGTTGTATGGAGTTGTTGTTGATCGGCGATGCCCTATGATGGATAGAGTGACGACTTTCTTAAGGGTAAAGCACCAATTGGTTGTGTGGTGAAGTCTGAGTAGCCATTGTTGGTGAAGTTTGAGTAGCCATTATTGTTGATGTGCAGTGAAGTCTGAGTAACCAGTTCCAAATTGATGTATGAGTTTGCCTAATGATGGATTGGTTGATGGCTTTCTTAAGGGCAAATTCGTCAGTTTTTTTTTGGAAGATTGTGGCTTGTTTGGTACTAAGAATATAGTCTTGTTTGCGAAAAATGTTGTTTGAGCATACCCCTCCATTTGGAAAATTGAGCAAGTGTTGAATGATTTTGTGACAACTCTTGTGACTCTTTTTGTGACTCTTGATTCATTGGCGGTTTAATTATTCAATGCCACTTGTTTGTTGAAAAGGAAATAAGATTTTGATCCATCTTGAGTGATTTGCATGCCATGTGTGGTGAGTTGTTGAATAATGCCTTGTGTTTGCTTGTGCCACGTAGAACTTGCCCGGTTAGTCTTGAAATATTTGTCTTAATTGAGTTGGGTTGGAAAAATGATCTTAGGATTTCTTTGATTGTTATTGAAGTCCACTTATCCTAAATATCCCACCTTTGCACTAAATGTATCCCTAGTTGTCCCCTTTGAGCCTAATACCCTTTTGTTGGTAACCTTGTTACAAGCCTTAGCCATTTTGAAAATACATTCCTCTCTTGAACCCTTCCCCTCCTTGAACTTTATGTTGTGAAAGTGAGGCTAAAAGCCTAAGTTGGGGGTGTTATGGAAAATTCATAGAAGGGATGCCTATAGCATAAGAGCTTGATTAAAAAAAAGAGAAATATAGGAGGAAAGATGTCTCAAAGAAAGAAAAAGTTTCGAAAAAGAAAGTTGTGAAAAAGAAAGTGAATAAAAGAATCTTGAAACCCACAAAAAGATGAAAATGGTTGCATGTGGGGTATCTAGAATGACAATGAAGAAAATGAAAAGATGAATTGTGCATGGGGTTGGAAAGTGAAGAAAATGTGGAAAAGTTGAAAAATGTTGAGTTGTTGAGTAGAGTTCAAGGAGGGTGTAGCTACTTGTACCTAAAAGATATCCTAACCTTCCCTTAGCCGACATTACAAGCTTAACAAAGTCCTTTGTGATTTCTAACCAAATGAAGTTGAGTCGATGTTGATTGACAATAAGGGCAAGCCTATGGTGTGGCACTTGTGGGCATAAGATGTTCTTGTGTGAGTGGAGTGTTTGTGTTGTTGTCCCTTGTCTTGTAAATACTTTGTGAGTGTTTTTGGGACATTTCTTTTCTTTTAAGGGCATGCAAATTGATTGAGTGGTGATTTTGAAAATTCCAAATTGCATCAAGTGAGCATGCAAAAGAGCTAAAGAGTTGATTCATTTCTTGAGTGTGAGTTGTTGACACTTAATGATTCTTGGTCTTTGAAAAATGTTCCATGAAAATGAGGGGTTGTATTTGTGAAAAGTTTGCTTCAGGACTATTTGTTAGTACCAACCAAAGTCATGATCATGATCTCTATTTTGATTGAATGTGTGTTGTGCTTATTGTGATTGCCTCATGTGCTTTTGATTTTGTTTTGCTCGAGGACAAGCAAAGTTTCTAAGTTGGGGATGTTGATGAGTGGGTGATTTGCACTCATTTGGAGTCCTTTTCTCGGTGATTTTGTGGTACTTAAGTAGAGAAAGAGGCTAATTTTCCTTTGAATGTTGCGTTTCAGGTACATGTTGGTTAAAAAGGAGCTTTGATAAAAAAAAGTTGAAATTGGGGCAAAATGGAGCTAAAAACAAGGATTTTAGGGCTGGCAGTGAAATACTCTCCGTGAACGCGGAGAGCAAGGCGCGACCACAGAGTGCAAGCCAGCTGTGTACCGTGAACGCGGAGTGCATTCAAGTTGAGTACCACGAACGCGGGAAGCCTCCGCGAACGCGGAGTGCATGCAGGTTGAGTACCGTGAACGCAGAGGTCTTCTGTTAACGCGGAGAATAATTATACTGAGCTCCGAGAATGCAGAACTAACTCCGCGAATGCAGAGAAGAAAAGGTGGCTGACGCTGGGCAGTTCTGGAAATTCACATTTTGACCCGAATTCACCATATACACTGATTCACAGCCATATTGAGGAATCATCATCAGATTGAAAACACAGAAAAGAATAGAGAGAAGAACCTTTGGGATTGAGGCTTGGGCTTAGCTTGAGAGCAAGATTCCTCAACAAACACCATAAGAGTGAAGATTGTGAGCTTGGTTTGTAATTATTTTTCATTCCTTCTTCAACTCTTTGCTTTGTATTGTTGAATTATAGGTGTTAATTGTTGATTGGTGATTCGGATATTGTGTTAGATATAATCAATATTTGGGTTTTTGATTTCTATCTTGTGCTTTTGTAATTAGTTGAATGCTTTATCATTTATGAAATGAGTTTTTGATTATCCAATTGATCTCATGCTTTAATTGCTTTTACAAAGGAATTGATCACTCCTAGGACTTGCCCATATACTTTGATTTAGCTTGTGAGAGTTAATTGAGGTTGGGTAAGATTGATTGGTGCATTTATTGAGGTTTAACAACTCATTTGTTGGATTGTTGCTAGAAATAGTGAATCCTTGCATTGCCTTTAATCGGAGTGCTTGTGTTGCCACTTGATTGGGTTCGTGAGAACTAGTTGAGAAATATTTGCCTATGTTCGATAGAATTAGGTAGATAATTTAGTTTCCGAGGCATATATGATTTTACCCATGATTAATTGAGATTGTATGAAGTTAGTTTACAATGGATCGTATGGATTTTGATTGATCTCCCATTCCCAAATCCCTTTGGCAATCTTGTTCGATATAGCTTTGTCCCTTGTTCTCCTCTATCCCCTATCCTAATTCATTACTTGAAACCTTCTCCTTTTTATAATTGTATTTTATATTTCGGATTCAAACTAGTAGCTAGTAAATTCTTTGTCTCTTCAATCGCCCCGCACATTGTTCCTCGTGGGATCGACCGCAACTCTTCATTGGGTTTATACTTGCATAGCGACCGCCCACACTTCGAATTGTTATAGGTGTGGTTGAGCGTTATCAGTAAAGTATGTTATTTTCATATTGCTTTTAATGCATATTTTATTGTAAAGGTTAAATGGTTTTCACTTCATCTTTATGTATTGATTGTTGAGTGCTTTTAGTCATTCAGTTCAGGTATTTGTTTTACTCAGCCATATTACATACTCATACATTCAAATGTACTAATGTCATTCGACCTGCATCTTTTTATGATGCAGATACAGGTGTTCACGATCATCAACAGGTGTTTCGTTTAGATCACTTAGCACTCCTAGTTAGCTTTGGTGAGCTTCCTTACATTCTAGAGGACCCCACTTTTATTTCTGTTATTGGTTGGTTGACGTGTCATGGGTCTTGTCCCAACACCTATCTTAATGTTAGAGGCTTCATAGATAGATAGAGTTAAGGAGTCTCTCAGTACTTGCGTTACTTTAAAGATGGTTTGCAAAATATTATAATCAATGCATTGAGTATCTTTTAAACATTTTGAGTTGAGTATTTGACTTGAGTTTAAATGTTCAAACAATTATGTTTTTAAGCTTTTATCGCTTAAGTAAGTCATCCGCTAAGTAGTCAGTCAGGCCAAGGGTTCTCTTGGCGACCAGCAATGGTTCTCGAGTGCCGGCCACGTCCAGGGTATAGGCTCGGGGCGTGACAGGTTAGTCTCTTGATTTGGGCTTCAAATGATAATCCCATTTTATTTAGTCCAAGATGTTATCTTATCCTAGAGGCCTAGTTTGGTAATACGTGTCAAATGACCGAACATGACTAGTTAGTCAGAAGAGCTAATAGGATCGTGCCACATGTCAAAATGACATACATATTAAGTCAAATCAAAATCAGAACGCATTACATGTGCAAATAGCATGTTCCAACCAATCGAATATATTATCATGTCAAACTTAAATTTAATTGACCCAAAAGGAAAGAGAAATTTGTTACAAGATTCACATATATATATATATTAAACTAAATATGCTATAAATAGGACACAAAGGAAACAAAACATCATCATCAAGTGACTTATTAAGCCTACACAAAAATTAAGATATAGCATTCAAAGTGTGGACTTTTTTCCTCATGTTTATGATGATAGGGCTATGTAAGTCTTTTACTTGATTTGTTCTTTTAGTAACTAAATATCATACACTTCTCTATAATATTTTCTAAGTTAATTTTGAAAAGCTTCTTGTGCTCAAATATGAAATATATTTTTCTATTAATTATAGATTATGCATTTAATTTGATAAGTGTTTCGCAAAAGGTTGAAGCAAAAGACACTCCCGAGTGTTGTTGCAAGACAGATGCAGACTGTAAAATTCTTTGTGGCGACACCCCTCCCTACTTTTGTGAAGACGAATGGTGTGAATGTGGGCATCGGCCTGCTCAAGGTCGAATTACAGAAACTACTGAAAACATAAATTGAAGAATTAAAATTTCATAGGGTGAAATAGAAAGGAATAATATAATTGATATTTAATTCCTGTTTCTATGTAACTTGCAATAAGGCATTAGCCAAATAAGAAAACTTATTGTCTCCTTCTTTATGTCATATACCTTTCTTTTGATAAATAATCTCATATTCTTATTAGAATGATATTGACATGCTACAATTATATGTACTTAGCAAAACATAGCGTTCTTATTTTTTGAGGGGCATTTCGCCATAAAAAGTTTTAGCTTTTTTCTTGGAGTTGAACTCCAAAAAATACATTTAGCCACAAAGACAAAAAGTTGTTTTCACTTTTTTTCACCAAATTACTTACACAAATTTAAAAACAACTCCAATTTGTATTTATTTCCAAATTCAACTCTAATTTTTAAATATTATTTTTTACTCTGAGAATAAAAATTATTTTAATCAAATTTCACAATAAAACATGGCCAAACGTCCACTAATTAACCAACCACCTCAACTTAGCATATTAACACAAAACTGTTATAGAGAAATTTGGCCATAAAATAAATGAAATATTGAGTCATGAGCGTACTCGCTTACTATTTGCAATTGAATAGCTATATTTTTTTCTTATATAAGTTAAGGTGTAAGTTTCAGATTGCTAGAGCACGTCATTAGTATTTTTTAGGATGAGAAGGTATGTACATTAATAACATATTTACTACATACAAACGTAAAATTATACAAATAAATTACGAGTTGAACAAGTTAATTTTGAGGGGATGTGTTATTTACTATATGAATAATGGTTGCTGAATACTTTATTCTCTATATGAGTAATTTATTACATTGAAAATATTAATTTTGCAAGATATGTTTAAATTTATTATATAATTCCATCACTAGTCACAGGCAAAATTACTTAATTATTTTTTCCTCTTGCATATAATGCTAGTTTGACTTTATTAAGTTTATTTGGTAAAAGGAGCACAGGATAAAAATAAATTCAGTTAAGAAGTAAATTAATCTACAAAATAAATGATCAAACCTCAAAAGCTCTAAAGGGAAAAAGCCTTTTCCTCGGGTAACAATTATTATTTTTCCTCCTTTATTGAGAAAATTTCATAAATAGCAAAAATAATAGACATAATAAGGCTCTATAACTATAGTTTCGGTAATTGTGCTCCATAACTATAGTTTCTTTTGCTATGGAGGCTGCAGTTTGTATATTTCACTTGTCCGCTTGTATATTTCACTTGCAAATATACAAACAGGGTAACTATATACAAATGGAGGTCGCGGTTTGTATATTTCACTTGCCCGCTTGTATATTTCGCTTGCGAATATACAAGCGGGATAAGTATATATGAATTCTATATTTATACATTTAAGCAATTTTCAGAACTCCGTTTGTATATTTCTCTTGCCAATATACAAACAGGATAATTTATTACGATTTTTTCGTAAATTGTATACAAATATCTAGGGTAAACATATACAAATTCTGGGTTTATACAATCAGGACCCGAATTATACAAATTCTGGATTTACACAATTAGGGACCGAATTATACAATTTATGGATTTATATAATTAGGAAATTGAATAGCAAAATTTTGCGAAACTGTAGCCACGGATTAAATATAATCGAAACTATAGCTATATTACATAATATACACTAGATGTTTGTCATTTCACGTAATTTTCCCTTATCGAGATGGAGGATCCCGTACCAGTATAACCCAATAATGTTACTGGAAATAGCATGAATGTTGAGTTTTAAGAAAAAATGCATATGCTATTTAGTACACCTCTGCTTTAATACTTTGATTTATGTACATGTTTATAAGATTGCATAACAATGTCCCAAACCAAGCACAAGGATTTCTTCGTGTAATTCTCCTTACAACAAACAATAACATGTTCGGTTTAATCTCATAAGTGGAGTATGGGAAGGACAAAGTGTCCAATGACCTTATTCCTATCTTTAGAGATGGAGAGATTGTTTCCGATAGACCCATCGAAAAACAAAAAATGGAAGGTAGAGATGTAAATATAATTTTGGAACTTTTCAAATTCTTGTTTAGGATAGTGGAGTTCATTGCAAGTACTTAAGGGGTGTCTGCAATGCCATGGCTCTCATTTTCCAAACTTGACCAGCCTAACAGTTACCAAGATGGTAGAAGTTCACATAATCTTGCGGGTAGTAGTATTTTGGGTCCACTTTTGGGACCTGTACTATTTTGTTTTAGAAGCTCTATACTTGTGACTTCCAAGTTCTGGGAAAGATCTTTTATATATATATATATATATATATATATATTTCTGTTATTATATTTTTGTTGTTAAAATGTCGCTTCCACTTTGTTTCTACCCTTATACCCATTACTTGTCGTTCTAGGTTACATGTTGGCTTACCTACTTGTGAGTTATAGTAGGTGCCATCATGACTTGATGAATCAGGTCGTGACAATTAATGAATGAGAACTAAAAAAATGTGAAGAAACTCACAAGAAAAAAATATATGAATATAAGGAGCCAACAATATTTTTATTTAACTATAATTCTAATTAATAAAGGACTCAAAGATTTTAACTTTTGTTTTAATGAATTTTGAGCCTACAGTTTAGAATTTAAAAATAAAATTTAAGAGAAAAAAAGTTAAAACTCCATGGAGGTCAAAATCCTTGATGTACCAAACGAGAAGTCGAGCCTTAACCACAAGGGCCGCGAGCGGTTTGGTGCAACGAGTGTCCTTTCAATTCTTTTATCTTTTAGTTTTAATTTTTTTTTATATGTATATTAAGTAAAAAATTTCGACAAAGCAGTGTCATGTAACACCCCTTAGATCAACGAAGATCCGTCCCTGGATAAAAGGGACAAAGCGCTCAATTCAGAGCGACAAACAAATTGTTATGACGGCTCACCCAAAAGACTGTTTGGCCATTTATTTTATGAACTTGTCTTGGACAAATTAATCCACGACTTGTTTTCTATCTTCTTTTAAGATGTGTGACTTTTTACGACTCCTTTGGTTATTACTTTTTTGTCATGAACTATTACACGATTAGGATGCCTTTTGGTTCTATAGATGGGATTGGGATCGAAAGTCGGGTCTTAGGTCTGGACTCGCTCCGGGCCATTTGACAGCTGGTACATGAGTATAACACATTGAACCAAACACCTTTAGTTGTCTTACTGATGGTTTTATGCAATTTCAAGCGTCAACTGGTGTCATTCCATCCACGGCCCTTGTTGGTAGTCTAACCAGCAAGTAAATCGATGTGTTTACCACTTCTGCCTAAAAAAACTTTGGCAACTTTTTCTTTACAGAGCTCGGTTGCTTCATGTTCCTAACATGCAAAAGTTTTAGCATATATGTGATGAACTATTCTTGGTGCACTGACAGAAGCAACACTTGCACTTATATCTAACTCAATACCTACTATAGATTCTTCACGCGTGTCAATTCCTTTAACGGATGACATAGACGAGCCTTTTCTAAAAGTTCGATGACATATTTGAGCCTTTTGTCTTCAAAAAATGGTTTAATTAATGATGTGGCCGAATCATAATCGACCACGTGTAAAAAATAGTTTTGCAAAATCATAACTTTTTTCTGTTAACAAATAATGGCATGGATGAGCCTTTTCTCTCATGGGAATGACATAGATGAGCCAAACATTTAATGAAGGACATAGATGAGCTTTTTCTCAAAGTTCGATGGCATATTTGAATAACAATGATTTTAAATTATTTACCATTAATGCAAATTTATTAGAATCCTACCAATTTTCTATTTCTTTTCATTGATATTAGAACTCTTTAATTAATTCATTTTTATAAAAAAAAAATTATAATAAATAATGAATAATAACAAAAAAGACTATAAACCATGATAAACGCAATCAACTTTGTGCTACTTTTTAACCACATTCATATTTAGTGCTATTATAATCAAGTCTAGAGGAATGGGGATTAATAATTGATTCTTCAACGCAGTTAGTTCGATACTGTTAATGCATTTTTCTAAATTCCTTATCATGATTAAGTGCATAATAAATAAAGTTTGCGAAAGAAAAATGAAGAAAAAAGTGGCGTCAGCTTCAAAAGGTATCTTCTTTATGAAATCGTACGCTTCCTTCAGTAGCCCAGCTCTCCCTAAGAGATCAACCACACATGACATAACCATAGTGTTCCGTCTTAGCAACAAGTCCAAATTTATGTGACATTCGTTCAAACAATTTAAAACCGAATTATTCAGGAATGTTATCCTAATTAATTATTACTCATCTAATAATTAGGCTGAACTCAAGCTAACAGTCTCTATGTAAAAAAAAGAACTTCAAAAAGAATGAAACCAAATATGGTTTTTGAGTCTCAAAGGAAGAAAACTCATGTCTTTAATCATAGGATAACAAACGCTGCAGATACATGGAAACTAATATTCTGAAAGATAAATATCAAGTTGAATACCTTGAGATTACACACTAGTTTATTTTCCTGTGTTTTTGCATTCTCGTAATAATTTAGTGTTCCAATTCTTCAAACAACCTCGAAAACCATGCTGGATATCGTGTTGCCAACATAATGTATATTACAGACAGTACAATAACTAGTCCACAACCATAGCCTACAAGAACTGCCTGCCAATTGATTATTGATGAATCTCCTTCTTCTTCTTGATCAAGACCAAATTGAGTTGCCGCTTGTGGTACCCCATCATCATCACCACACTCTTTTAGAGTGGAAATCCAGATAGTCCATCATTCCCTTTGTATGAACTGTTCTCAAACGTATCAAATTGTTTTCCTTTGGGGATGCATCCAACAAGATGATTGTGAGAGAGATTTAAGACTTCAAGAAAAGTGAGGGATGCGAGTTGTTGTGGAATTTCTCTGCTGATTTTGTTAAATGAGAGATCCAATGACTCAACTACAGATAATTGGTGCAGTGATGTTGGTATATGACCTTTCAAGTTATTATGAGACAAGTTCAAGGTACGGAGCCCAATGAGATCTCCAATAATACTTGGAATATAACCTTCAAATCTATTGTTAGAGAGATCAATAACTATGTTTGCTTCAAAAACTTTAAGAAATAGAAGATCCAATCCCTTTGTTGTAATTGTCAAAGAATCATATTGAACTCCCAGATATGTTGAGGTTGTCATGTTTTCATTAATTGTCTTCATGGCATGGAAATTCTCAAAAAGACTTGCTGGTAACTTCCCACTAAATCCATTGGACGAGAGATCAATAATTCGAAGTTGAGCAAAAAAGTTTTCAGTCCTTGAAACTTGTATGGGACCATGCAACTTATTTGATCTCAAACTTAAAATCCGCAAATCAGGTAGTGCTCCCAACCATTTTGGGAATGTGTCATTCAACTCATTGTTACCTAAATCAAGCTGTCCCAAATATTTGCAATTCATCAAAGATGGTGGGACTTTCCCCTCTAGCTTATTCCCGTCTAAGTTAATGATTTGGAGTTGGTTTCCAATACTAAAAGTTGTATTAATTGTCCCACTAAGACTATTGTTGCTTACATCAAAAAGCCGAAGCAAACTCATCTCACCCAAACATTGCGGGATCGGTCCCTCCAATTTATTGCTTCCCAAATCTAGCACCGACAACATTTTCAGATTGCAGATGGTTGAAACAATCTGTCCGCTGAGATTATTTTGAGAAAGGCTAAGAGAATCTAGGCGCTGTTGGTTTAGGAGTGACTTTGGAATAGGACCTTGCATCTGATTGTTTTGTACAGAAACGTAATATAATGTTTTGGAAGTGAACTCCTGAATTTTGCCACTGAAAGTGTTATTGCTTAAGTCTAACGATCCTAGTGATGCAAGAGCGAATATCCAAGATGGTATAGTCCCATTCAAGTGGTTTGATGACAAGTATAGTACATTTAGGCTTTGCAGACCACTTACATTGGAAGGAATTTGACCAGTTAGGGAATTGGACGAAATATCTAAGCTTTCAAGTTGTGGGTTCCAGCTTCCGTTAAAGGACAAGCACGCAAAGTTGTTATTTTGAAATGATAAGACTATGAGCTTCTTAAATGAGAACAGGGAAATCGGTCCTTCTAAGTGGTTATTATCAAGGAGCAAATCCTCTATGTTGGTGAGATTCCATAGAGGTCGAGGAATGGACCCTGAGAGATTACAAGATCTCATGTTCAATTGACGTAATGAAGTTAAATAGCTAAATGATTGAGGTATCTTATCAGTAAAATTCACACCATTGAGATATAACTCCACAAGGGATTCACTGCTATTCCATTTGGTTGTGGGAAACCGTACTGTGAGCTGTGGATTGGATGAGAAATAAAGATATTTCAAGTTTGAAAGGTGGAAAACTCTTTTGGGAAAAAATCCAAATAGTTGTGTCTCTGAAAGTTGTAGATATGTTAAAGATGAAGAGAAATTTAGAGGAATGGTGGAAGAGATGTTCACTAAGAAAAGGTCAAGTTCTCTTAATTGGGTTAAGTTCTTAAGTAGCAGTTTAAAATTGTGAGGCTCTAGGTGAAGTCCATCTTGATCATGTGCATTATTTCTTGAGATTCGTAGAACTTGAAATTTTGAAAGGTGAGAGATTTCAGAAGGGATCGAACCTGACATATTCGAATCTGATAGATCAAGATGTGTCAAGCTAGAAAACTCACCAAATTTAGGTGAAATGTGAGACCGAGAGAAATCATTACGAGACAAATCAAGCCTTTTGAGAGTGGAGAGTTGAAAAAGGCTACTGTTGGGATGAAACTTACCTTGAAGTTGGCTGCAACTAAGGTCAAGTGCAATCACTTGTCCCGTCGTCTCATCACAATAAACTCCAGCCCATGAGCAACAATCAGTGCTCAAATTCCATGTAATCGTCTTTGGATATGACTCAATATTTTTGTGTGTTGTTTTGTAGAAACAATAAGAAACATAAGGAGTTATGGTAAACATGTTCTTAAACTGCAGAAGAACAAGAGCTTGATCTTTGGGGCACAAATGAAATAAGGATGAAGAGAAACCAAATACTTGATAGAGAAAAGCATATAGAAGAAACAATGATAGTTGTCCATTACCCACTTTTGCACTGAAATCAAGAAACCTTTGCTATGTTCCTGTGTTCAATAACTTTGATGAGGCATATATAGCACAAAATTAAGCAAAGAAAATTTTGCTACTGGTGCTTTGGAGTAAACAATTCCAGGAAGGTCACCTTGTCAATTTTAGAGTTGTCAATTTCTTAATAACTTGAACAATAGGGAACAAACAGTTATTTAATCAACTTGAAATTTTAGAGAAGAAAGAAAGTCTATAAGAGTACAAATCAAGAAGAGTTGATTAGTTAGGATAAGAATATTGTATGATAACAACATTTGAAGTCGAAAATCCTTTAAATTTTTTATTGATGACTTAGTGTATGGATCTTGACTTAGAAGTCAACAATGACAAAAGGGTCTCTGTCTTAGCCTTTCCCCACAACTTTTCCCTATCAATTGCCAAAAATATTAAAACTGTTGTACTAAAGAAGAGAAGAATACGCAGGTCAAAGTATTCAGCTTATTTTATTCATTCACACCATGGAAAATAAATAGATGAAAGACTCCTATATCACAGAAAATCATGTTTTGCAGATATTGTGTGGCGATGTTCTAAATTTGAGTAAATAAGAGAAGAAATTGACACTCGAGAAGAATCAATGGTGGGTATCGAGTTAGATATCAGTACATATCTTGCTTCTGTCAGTGCACCATGAATAGTTCATACCAGATATGCTAAAACTTCTACCTATAAGGAACAAGAAGCAACCGAGCTCTATAAAGAAAAAGTTGTCAAACTATTTTTGAGTAGAAGTGGTAAACACATTGATTTACATGCAAAATAGCCTACAAAAAGGGCCGTGGATGGAATGACACCAGTTGAAGCTTATACACCTCACCGACACTTCCTTGAACTATAAAATCTTCGGGTTGAGCTACATAAATCTCCTCTTCTAGAAAACCATTCAAGAAGGCAGAATTGACATCTAAATGCCAGATTTTCCACTTTATTTGTTCTGCCAATGCAATCAAAATTATAATGGTGTCCATCCTTGCAACAGGTGCAAAAGTGTCTAAATAATTAACTCCGGGATGTTGAGAATAACCTTAATCAACGAGCTTTGCTTTGTTCTTGTTGATAGATCCATCTGCATTCAACTTCACTCTATAAACCTATTTAACTCCAATAACTCGCTTAGTTTCAAGTTTCTCAATGAGTTTTCACGTCTCATTCTTCTCAATCATTGTTATTTCCTCTTTCACTGCTCGCTTCCATTCTTCAATCCCACTGGCATCTTAAAATTTTGAAGGTTCCACGATAACAAGATTATATCTTTTATAAATTTCAGCCAAAGGTCTAGTACGTCTAACATAAAAATTTTCCTCATTCTCTGCTTCCAAGTCTTCATTTGAATCTTCTAACGCAGCTTCAACATCCATCCTTCTGATTTGAGAGATATTCGAATTCCAATAAGCATCTTCATCCACCTTCACATCTCTACTTATAAAAAATTTCCAAAATTCATTATTGTAAATTCTATAGCCCTTAGAGATAGAGCTACAACCAACAAAAATTACTTTGTTCAGGTTTTTCATCAAGCTTGCTTCGTTTGACAGCTGGTACATGTGTATAACACAATGAACCAAACACCTTTAGATGTCTTATTAATGGTTTTATGCAATTCCAAGCTTCAACTGGTATCATTCCATCCACGACCATAGTTTGTAGTTTATTTTGCAAGTAAATCGATGTTTTTACCACCTCTGCCCCAAAAAGACTTTGGCAACTTTTTCTTTAGAGAACTCAGTAGCTTCTTGTTCCTTACAGGCAGATGTTTTAGCATATTAGCAATGGACTATTCTGACTCAATACCTAACATCGATTCGTCATGCATGTCTATTTCTTCTCTTATTTCTTCAGAATTTAGAACATCATCACACAAAATTACAGTTTTGCAAATTTTGTGTGATAATGTTCTACCTTGTGAAGAAATTAGAGCAGAAATTTAGAAGTGTGAAGAGTCAGTGGTAGGTATAGAGTCAGATATAAGTACAGGTGTTGCTTCTGTCAATGCTCCAAGAATAGGTTATCCCAGATATGCTAAAACTTCTGCTTGTAAGGAACAAAAAGCAACCGAACTCTATAAAGAAAAAGTTGCCAAAGTCTTTTTGGGCAGAGGCGGCAGCACATCGATTTACCTGCAAAATAGATTACCAACAAGGGTCGTGGATGGAATGAAACTAGTGGAAACTTATACACTTTACCTTCACTTCCTTGAACTACAAAACTTAGGGTTGAGCTACATAAATCTCCTCGTCTAGATAACAATTTTAGAAGGTAGATTTGACATCTAAATGTCGGATTTGCAATTCCAAGCTTCAAATGGTGTTATTCCATCCACATCCCTTGTTGGTAGTCTATTTTGCAAGTACATCGATGTGCTTACCGGCTCTGCCCAAATGGGACTTTGGCAACTTTTTCTTTAGAGATCTCAGTTGCTTCTTGTTCCTTTCAAGAAGAAATTTTAGTATATCTGGGATGAACTATTCTTGGTGCACTGACTGAAGCAGTACTTGTACGTATCTCTGACTATATACCTACAATCGATTCTTCATGCGTGTCAATTTTTGCGCTTATTTCTTCAAACTTTAGAACATCATCACACAAAATAATGATTTGCAGATTTTGTGTGATGATGTTCTAGATTCGAAAGAAATAAGAGCAGAAATTGACACGCGTTAAGAATCAATGGTAAGTATTGAGTCAGATATAAGTACATGTGCTGCTTGTGTCAGTGCAATAAGAATTGTCCATCCCAGATATGCTAAAACTAATGCCTATAAGGAACAAGAAGCAACCAAGCCCTATAAAGAAAAAGTTACCAAAGTCTTTTTTGGAAGAGGCGGTAAACACATCGATTTACTTGCAAACTAGACTACAAACATGGTCCATGGATGGAATGACACCAGTTGAAGCTTATACACCTTAACTTCACTTTATCGAACTACAAAACCTTCGGGTTGAGCTACATAAATATCCTCTTCTAGAAAACTATTCAAGAAGGCCGATTTAACATTTAAATAGAAGTTTTCCACTTCATTTGTGCTGCCAATGAAATCAAAATTCTGATAGTGTCCATCCTTGCAACAGGTGCAAAAGTATCTAAATAAATAATCCCAGGCTGTTGAGAATAAGCTTTAACAACCAGTTTTCCTTTGTACTTGTTGATAGATCCATCCGCATTTTTAACTCAAATAACTTGCTTAGTTTCAGGTTTTTCAATGAGTTTCCATGTCTCATTCTTCTCAATCATGGCTAAGTCGTCCTTTACAGCTTGCTTCCATTCTACAATCCTACTGGCATCTTTAAATTTTAAAGGTTCCAGGATAACAATATTACATCGTCCATAAATTTCTGCCAAAGGTATAGTACCTCTAACAGAAAAATCTTCACCATTTTCTGCTTCCAAGTATTCATTTGAATCTTCTAACGTAGGTTAACCATCTATCCTTCTGACTTGAGAGATATTTCAATTCCAACAAGCATCTTCATCCACCTTCACATTTCTACTTATAAACACTTTCCCATATTCAACAATCAAAATTGCTTTTTCAGCCTCTTCATCAAGCTTGCTCCGTTTGACAGCTGGTACATGAGTATATCACAATGAACCAAACACCTTTTGATGCCTTATTGAAGGTTTTATGCAATTCCACGCTTCAATTGGTGTCCATCCATCCACGACCCTTGTTGATAGTCTATTTTGCAAGTAAATCGATGTGTTTACCATCTCTGACAAAAAATGATTTTGGCAACTTTTTCTTTAGAGAACTCGATTGCTTCTGTTCCTTGCAGGCAAAAGTTTTAGCACATCTGGGATAAAGTATTCTTGGTGCACTGACAAAAGCAACACTTGTACTTACGTCTGACTCAATACCTACCATTGATTCTTTATGCGTGTCAATTTCTACTTTTATTTCTTCAGAATTCAGATCATCATCACACATAATCATAGTTTTGTAGATTTTGTGTGATGATGTTCTAAATTCAGAAGAAATAGGAGCATAAATTGACTCATGTGAGAAATCAATGGTAGGTATTGAGTAAGATATAAGTTCATGTGCTGCTTTTGTCAATGCACCAAGAATAGTTCATCCAAGATATGCTAAAACTTCTACCTGTAAGGTACAAGAAGCAACCGAGCTCTATAAAGAGAAAGTTGCCAAAGTCTTTTCTGGCAGAGGCGGTAAACACATTGATTAGTTGCAAAATAGATTACAAACAAGGGCTGTGAATGGAATGACACCAGTTGAATCTTATACACCTTACATTCACTCCCTTAAACTACAAAACCTTCAAGTTGAGCTACATAGACCTCCTCTTCTAGAAAATTATTCGAGAAGGCAGATTTGACATTTAAATGCCAGATTTTCCACTTTATATGTGCTGCCAATGCAATAGAAATTCTGATGATGTCCATCCTTGCAACAGGTGCAAAAGTAATCAACTCCAGGTTGTTGATAATAACCTTTAACAACAAGCTTTGCTGTGTGCTTGTTGATAGATCCATCCGCATTCAATTTCACTCTGTACACCCATTTAAACCCAATAAATTGCTTAGTTCCAGGTTTGTCAATGAGTTTCCATGTCTCGTTCTTCTCAATCATGGCTATTTCCTCCTTCATAACTCTCATCTATTCTTCAATCCCATTGGCATCTTGAAAGTTTGAAGGTTCAGGGAAAATAAGATTACATCTTCCATAAATTTCTGCCAAAGGTCTAGTACCTCTAACAGAAAAATCTTCATCATTTCTCTACTTCCAATTCTTCAATTGAATCTTCTAAAGCAGGTTCAACATCCATCCTTTTGACGTGAGAGATATTCCAATCCCAATACGCATCTTCATCCACCTTCATATCTGTACTTATAAAAACTTTCCCAGATTCTATATTGTAAATTCTATAGCCCTTAGAGATAGAGCTATAGCAACCAAAATTTCCTTTTTCAGTGTTTTCATCAAGCTTGCTCCATTTGAAAGCTGGTACATGAATATAACACAGTGAACCAAACACCTTTAGATGTCTTATTGATGGTTTTATGCAATTTCAAGCTTCAATTGGTCTCATTTTGATCTGAGGCCAAAAATATATTTTCTTATCATTAATTGCCTCATATTTATTATTTATATTTGTCCTTTTTAGCATAGATTTTATGGATTGTGCTAAATAGTGTATTTTATTTGTAGGATTAAATTGGTACAAAGTTGAAGAAGTTTGGAGCTAAAATGAATTAATTATGAAAGATTGAAGAGGGAAAATCAAGCAGGCAGCTTAATGGATTAAATTGAGTATAATAATATATATAATATATATACGGCAAAGAGCATATTCAAGAGGGGAAATTGAATTGAAGCATAAAGCTGCCACGTGGCAACATTTGAAGGACCCCTATTTTGAGAGGCGGTTGGGCAGAGACGTAGGAATCCAATTTTGGTTTTGGGTTCCTAATTTGTTTTGGACTCAGTTATTTTATTCAGGGTTTTCTACATCTATAAATAGTCCATAGAAATAATTATTGGAGGAGAATAGACTTTTTAAGGAAGACACTTTGTAAGGAAAAATTTTCAATACTTTTTAGGGTTCTTTTCTTCTTCTTTTTCTTAGGTATTAGTAGCTAAAGACCCTTGTTCTGGGGCTGCGGCCATGGGTAATTGTTGAACATCGATTTTTTTGAATTAATGTTGGTTATCGTTTAAATTACTTTTGTATTCTTGTTTTAGTATTTCATGCTTGATCACCATAGAAATAAATCTATTGTCTATTCTTGGACTCGAGATATAAAGAGGTAGATAGACCAAAGAATGTGAAGAGCTTGTTCTAACTTTGTTTAGATTCGTGTTCAGGAGTGACGCCCGGACGAACACCTCGCTTGGTTACGAAACAGGATGAAATATAAATGCTCGCCAATTAGGACTGCCTATCCCCGCTCAACGATGTAGTTAGACATCTAGTTGGAGTAGGCGATTAGAGGTCGAGAGATCATGATCATAATATCAATCCTGTAAATCAGTAATTTGATAACCTTAGTTAATTCATTACATGAGATGCGATACATGAAACCCTATGCATGCTGCTGCCTTGGAATTGTCCAAATCACTGTAAGTTAATTTTAGTATTTAATTCTTGCATTCTTTTATTTCTTTTGACACTCTTAAATAAATAATTTGACTAGTATAATTTAGCAAATAGTTAATTGACAAGTCTCTGTGGGTTCGATATTCCGATTCTTAAAGAGTCACTTATTACTTCTGCGACCACGTACACTTGCGTGTGCAATTGGAAGCAACAAGTTTTTGGTGCTGTTGCCGGGGACTTAGAAATTAACTATTCTTCTAGGTTATACTTTTTATTTTTATTTATTTAAAATTTTCTTTTTTTGTTTTATTAATTAGCTTTTTTTTTTCTAAACAATAATTTTTTTCCCTTTGAATAATTTGGTACTCTTATTAATATGGCTTATTGGGATAAACCATGGTTGGGTGAGGAGTATTCTTATAAGTATCCTTGTAATTATTGTAATGGACCCCACTTGGATATCGATTGTCCTATATGTCATATATGTGGTGGTCAATTTGGTCATTGGAATGGTTGTCCTAACTCTTACTCCCCTTCCCCGAACCCCTATTATGATTCTTCTGTTATTTGTGATGTTGGCAGGGGTGATACAATGGATAATGCAAAACAAGAAGTTTACAATGTGAATTCATTTATGGAATGTGCGGACATGCTGGACAAAGTTAATTTAAAAATCTCAGAACAAATGTTGGAATGCGTGGAAGAGCAATAAAAAATCAGAGAAATGCAAGCTACGCTTGACGATATTAGATTGCAAATTGCAGTCTTAGCTAAAATAGATGAAGATATTGAATCCCAACAAAGAGAAAATCGTGAAGAAGTAGAGATAGTGAGCCAATATTGGATACAAGGACAAATTCAACTTCTAAAGTGTCAAGAGTTTATTCGTGATGATCTGACATACATGACAACCCAACTGATAGAAGAAAGGGTTGAGCTCACACAAGAAATAGATCAATTTGGCTCAGATATTCATGACCTGGAGGCTCACTTGAACAAAAAGATTGAGGTGTCTGATGCCCAATCACCAATTTTTGTGGATGATGACCAACTAGTGGAGCAAAAAGAGGAATTTCAATCATTCAACTATATTGTATTCCTTAATGCGGATGTTGAGAAAGAGTACAAAAGTGAGAATGTTGTAAATAATGTTGCTTTGGAGTTGAGGCATCTTGGATCTCATTCAAAACACTTGACTATAGATGAGGAACAAGGCCCCGACATCCTAAAGTTTTCTAATCCTCGTAGACAAAACGACATTCATCACATATGGGCCAAGAAGTGCAAGATGCGACATTTATTACTTGGTTCCTTTATCTTTATACCACCACCCCTTGAGAGGAGTAGAAAGGTTGATGCAAAGTTAGGGGTGCAATTCATAAGTTCAAAGTGGAAAGAAAAGTGGTGAACTTAATTAGGTCGTGCCGCGACGTTAAACTAGGCGCTTATTGGGAAGCAACCCAATTGGTAGTGTAGCTTCTTATTTTATTTTTTTTTAGTGTCATTTTTTTCTTTTGGTCTAGTTTTTACAGGTTTTGGAGAAGTCTGAGTACCCAAGAATTTGGAGCTAAGGAGCACGTTTGAGCTTAAGGGTGGGGTGACGACCCTTGATGAAAATTAAGAGAACATGCTACTAGCTAGGCCTAGAGGCCTCAGGGAGTTTTCCTAACCCTTGTTTTAAATTTTATTTGATGCTTTGGAGAAATAGCATTTTTTTAAGTGTGGGGTGGAAGAATGAATTCCTAGTTTTTAATGCTTTATTGAGTCTTTTTGTATTTTTAGGTGGGTTCCTCGGGTTTTGTTTTCGGTACTTTTCCTGAGGATAGTCCCTTTGAACCGATAGGGAGTAAATTTTTTACTTTTTATTTTATTTTTTTAGAGAAAAGAAAAGACCCTTTTGAGTTGTGTGATACTTGCTATTTAGGCCTAAGTTTGAATAATACTTTCTTGTGAATGCTTGATTGCTATTGAAATTGCAGACTCTTTGGCACCAAGGCTCATGGTTGTGACTTTGTATATAACTTATTTTATTTTGTAGTTTATTATGACCCTATCTCCCTTAGAAGTGGAATTGATCCATCTTGATTGATACTTGTGCCATGTGTGGTGAGAATTTGTTTATTCCATTTTTTGCATCTTAGTCTAGAACTTTCCCTGCATGTTATTGAAGCGAAATAAAAAGTGTTGCTCAGTTTAGGAGATGATAATAGACTTTTTTTGATTTGTCTTGTAAATTTTAGCCTTTTCAGATATTATATCACTAGTTAGCTCTTTTGAGCCTGTAACCTTTTCTTGGTAGCCATATTTTGCCCTTAACTATTTTGTTGAATCCCTAGTTTTTTGCACCTTGCTTCCTTGAGAACTGTAGCATAGACTGATTATAATTGTTATATCTGGAAAAATAAAAGGGGTGGTTGAATGACAAAAGGTAATCAATGATAGCTACAAAGTGATGAAAAAAGCCCTCGTCGAAAGAATGTGACAAGAAAAAAAAAATTCTTTGAGAAAAAAAAAGATATTATTGTGAAAGAAAAAAAAAATGATTGAAGCATTCTTGAGATGATGAGAATTACTAGTGAAATAATTGTTGAAGAGAGGGCTGAAAATAAAGAGAAGAAAATAATGGATGATGAAGTCTAAAAATACAAAGTTCTTAGGGAAGTGTGAATCACTATTATATAATTTTCCTACCTGTCCCTTAGCCTACATTACAACCCGTTAAAGTCCTATTTGATTCTATTCAAGCATGCTTAATTAGCGGAGATGTACATAATGGGCAAGCCTATGGTTCTTTGTGCATACATGTGTATTTTATTTGTGAGTGTGAGAGTTGTTCTTTGACGCTAAATTCTTAATTTATATTCAATCTTTGAATTGAGTGTGTGGACTATTTTTTCTTGTGAGGGTACTTGTTTCATGATAGATAGGTGATGTTATTAACTTTCTTTGACGAGAGTAGGTGAGCAAGCTTAAATTTGATGAGTTCAAAGTCCATCCTTGAGGTTAGAAGGTTAGAGGTTTGTTGTTTATTTGGATGTCTTACATAATGATTGAGAAGTGTACTTGATGTTTTGAAATTTGAATATGGCCTAATTGTTTGTATCAACCAAAGTGATGGCTTCCTAGTATGATTTTTGAGATGAGCTTTAATGTTTGCTTGAGGACGAGCAAAAGTTTAAGTGTGGGGTGTTGATCTGAAGCCAAAAATATATTTTCTTATCATAAATTGCCTCATATTTATTATTTATATTTGTTCTTTTTTAGCATGGATTTTATGGATTGTGCTAAATAGTGTATTTTATTTGTAGGATTAAATTGGTACAAAGTTGAAGAAGTTTGGAGCTAAAATGAATTAATTATAAAAGATTGAAGAGGGAAAATCAAGCAGGCAGCTTAATGGATTAAATTGAATATAATAATATATATAATATCGATACGGCAAAGAGCATATTCAAGAGGAGAAATTGAATTGAAGCATAAAGCTGCCACGTGGCAACATTTGAAGGATCCCTATTTTGAGAGGCGGTTGGGCAGAGACGTAGGAATCCAATTCCGTTTTGGTTTTGGGTTCCTAATTTGTTTTGGACTCAGTTATTTTATTCAGGGTTTTCTACATCTATAAATAGTCCATAGAAATAATTATTGGAGGAGAATAGACTTTTTAAGAAAGACACTTTGTAAGGAAAAATTGTCAATACTTTTTAGGGTTCTTTTCTTCTTCTTTTTCTTAGGTATTAGTAGCTAAAGGCCCTTGTTCTGGGGCTGTGGCCATGGGTAATTGTTGAACATTGATTTTTTTGAATTAATGTTGGTTATCGTTTAAATTACTTTTGTATTCTTGTTTTAGTATTTCATGCCTGATCATCATAGAAATAAATCTATTGTCTATTCTTGGACTCGAGAGATAAAGAGGTAGATAGACCAAAGAATGAAAAGAGCTTGTTCTAACTTTGTTTAGATTCGTGTTCAGGAGTGACGCCCGGACAAACACCTCGCTTGGTTACGAAACAGGATGAAATATAAATGCTCGCCAATTAGGACTGCCTATCCCCGCTCAACGATGTAGTTAGATAGCTAGTTGGAGTAGGCGATTAGAGGTCGAGAGATCATGATCATAAAATCAACCCTGTAAATCAGTAATTTGATAACCTTAGTTAATTCATTACATGAGATGCGATACATGAAACCCTATGCATGCTGCAGCCTTGGAATTGTCCCAATCATTGTAAGTTAATTTTAGTATTTAGTTCTTGCATTCGTTTATTTCTTTTGACACTCTTAAATAAATAATTTGACTAGTATAATTTAGCAAATAGTTAATTGACAAGTCTCTGTGGGTTCGATATTTCGGTTCTTAAAGAGCCACTTATTACTTCTGCGACCACGTACACTTGCGTGTGCAATTGGGAGCAACAAGTTTAGGCCTAGCTAGTAGCATGTTCTCTTAATTTTCATCAAGGGTCGTCACCCCACCCTTAAGCTCAAACGTGCTCCTTAGCTCCAAATTCTTGGGTACTCAGACTTCCCCTAATCTGCAAAAACAAGACCAAAAGAAAAGAAGAAAAAAAATGACACTATATAAAAAAATAAAAATAATAAGCTACACTACCAATTGGGTTGCCTCCCAATAAGCGCCTAATTTAACGTCGCGGCACGACAGAAGTAAATTCACTACTTTTCTTTCCACTTTGAACTTATGAATTGTACCCCTAACTTGACATCAATTTTTCTGCTCCTCTCTAGGGGCGGTGGTATAAAGATAACAGAACCAAGTAATAAATGTCGCATCTTGCACTTCTTGGCCCTTATGTGAGGAATGTCATTTTGTCTATGTTGAATAGAAAACTTTTGGAAGTCAGGGCCTTGTTCCTCATCTATAGTCAAGTGTTTTGAATGAGATCCAAGATGCCTCAACTCCAAAGCAACATTATTTACAACATTCTCACTTTTGAACTCTTTCTCAACATTGACATTAAGGAATAAGGTATAGTTGAATGGTTGGAATTCCTATTTTTGCTCCACTATCTCCTTCACATACTTGGCGTACTTAGGAATTTCCTGCAAAATATCAACCAAAGGGAGATTAATGTGAACTTGTTTAAGGAGAGACAAAAACTTACCGAAGCATTCACCCTCGTTCTGCTTTTTGAACTTTTGAGGAAACGGAGGGGGTGGTTTTATTTGAGGAACAATCCTCTCAACATTCGCATCTTGAACCACTTCTTCGGGTTTTTTTTTTCTCTTACCGCCTCAAAACTTCTCTTCTTTGGAGCTAGTTCTTCCAGTTGTAATCCACTCCTTGTGCTCACCGCATTCAAATGCCTTGGGTTAGGATCCGTGTCACCCGGAAGACCTCCAGGAGGACGCACATTGACTGCATTAGCCAATTGTGCGAACCGCCTTTCCAGATTTTTCTGCGCTAACTGGGTGCTTCTCAACTCTTCTCCCAACTTCCTATAGTGTTCTTCATTTTTGTTGTTGATTTCTGTACTTAGCTTTTGGAACAACTCCTCCTTAGTCATGCCCCCTTGCTTTGCACCTTGATTATTTGGCTGTTGAAATTGTTGTCTATTGCCTTGTGGTCTGTATTGGTTCTGCCCTTGAGCCTGATTTTGGTGTTGATTCTGATTTCCACCCCATGAGAAGTTGGGGTGGTTCCTCCAACTTGAGTTATACGTGTTCCCATAATTCTGCGTACCTCCACCTCTTTGGGCATTACCTACTTCATCACCCCTGTCAACATCACATATAACAGAAGAATCATAATAAGGGGGAGGGGGAGAGGAATAAGAGTTAGGACAACCATTCCAATGACTAAATTGACCACCACATATATGACAAATAGGACACTCGATATCCAAGTAGGGTCCATTACAATAAATATAAGGATACTTCTCACCCAACCACGATTTATTCCAATCAATCATATCAGTAAGAGTACCAAATTATTCAAAGAAAATTTTTTTTAATTGTGTAGAAAGAAAAAATAAATTAACTAAAAAAATTAAAAATAAATAAATAAATAAAAAAGAAAGAGTATAACGTAAAGGAATAGTTAATTTCTAAGTCCCCGGCAACGGCGCCAAAAACTTGTTGCTTCCAATTGCACACGCAAGTGTACGGGGTCGCAGAAGTAATAAGTGGCTCTTTAAGAACCGGAATATCGAACCCACAGAGACTTGTCAATTAACTATTTGCTAAATTATACTAGTCAAATTATTTATTTAAGAGTGTCAAAAGAAATAAAAGAATGCAAGAATTAAATACTAAAATTAACTTACAGTGATTGAGACAATTCCAGGGCTGCAGCATGCATAGGGTTTCATGTATCGCATCTCATGTAATGAATTAACTAAGGTTATCAAATTACTGATTTACAGGGTTGATTTTATGATCATGATCTCTCGACCTCTAATCGCCTACTCCAACTAGCTGTCTAACTACATCGTTGAGCGGGGATAGGCAGTCCTAATTGGCGAGCATTTATATTTCATCCTGTTTCGTAACCAAGCGAGGTGTTCGTCCGGGCGTCACTCCTGAACACGAATCTAAACAAAGTTAGAACAAGCTCTTTGCATTCTCTGGTCTATCTACCTCTTCATCTCTCGAGTCCAAGAATAGACAATAGATTTATTTCTATGGTGGCCTAGCATGAAATACTAAAACAAGAATACAAAAGTAATTTAAACGATAACCAACATTAATTCAAAACAATCGATGTTCAACAATTACCCATAGCCGCAGCCCCAGAACAAGGGTCTTTAGCTATTAATACCTAAGAAAAAAAAGAAGAAAAGAACCCTAAAAAGTATTGACAACTTTTCCTTACAAAGTGTCTTCCTTAAAAAGTCTTCCCAGTATATTCTAATAATTATTTCTATGGACTATTTATAGATGTAGAAAACCCTGAATAAAATAACTGAGTCCAAAACAAATTAGGAACCCAAAACCAAAACGGAATTGGAATTCTGTACCGCCCAACCGCTTGTTGCCTTCCCTTCTGCCACGTGGCAGCAATTCATATTCTTCTTTCAACTGCACTTCTATATATAATATATTATTATATTCAATTTAATCCATTAAGCTGCCTACTTGATTTTCCTTCTAGAATCTTCTATTTTTAATTTGTTTTAGCTCCAAACTTCTTCATCTTCCCACCAATTTAATCTACAAATAAAATACACTATTTAGCACAATTCATAAAATCCATGCTCAAAAAGGACAAATATAAATAATAAGTATGAGGCAATTAATGATTAGAAAATATATTTTGGCCTCAGATCAACACCCCACACTTAAACTTTTGTTCGTCCTCGAGCAAACATTAAAGCTCATCTCAAAAATCATACTAGGAAGCCATCACTTTGGTTGATACAAACAATTAGGCCATATTGAAATTTGAAAACATCAAGTACAATTCCCGCTCATTATGCAAGACATTCAAATAAACAACAAACCTCTAACCTCCTAACCTCAAGGACGGACTTTGAACTCATCAAATTTAAGCTTGCTACCTACTCTCGTCAAAGAAAGTTAATAACATCACCTATCTATCACGAAACAAGTGCCCTCACAAGAAGAAAATAGTTCACACACTCAATTCAAAAGATTGAATATAAATTAAGGACTTCACATCAAAGATCAAATCTCACACTCACCAATAAAATTCACATGTATGCTCAAAGAACCATATGCTTGCCCATTATGTACATCTCCACTAATTAAGCATGCTCGAATAAAATCAAATAGGACTTTTAAGGGTTGTAATGTAGGTTAGGGGACGGGTAGGAAAACTATATAATAGTGACTTACACTTCCCTAAGCACTTTGTATTTTTAAACTTCATCACCCATTATTTTCTTCTCTTTATTTTCAGCCCTCTCTTCAACAATTATTTCACAAGTAATTCTCATCATCTCAAGAATGCTTCAATCATTTTTTTCTTTCACAATAATATATTTTTTTCTCAAAGAATTTTTTTTTTTTTTCATGTCACATTCTTTCGAAGAGGGCTTTTTTTTTTCATCACTTTGTAGCTATCATTGATTACCTTTTTTCACTCAACCATCCCTTTTTTTCTTCTCATTTACCAATCATAATAAGTCTACGCTACAGTGCTCAAGGAAGCAAGGTGCAAAAACTAGGGATTCAACAAAATAGTTAAGGGCAAAATATGGCTACCAAGAAAAGGTTACAGGCTCAAAAAGGGCTAACTAGTGATATAATATCTGAAAAGGCTAAAATTTACAAGACAAATCAAAGAAAGCCTATTATCATCTCCTAAACTGAGCAACACTTTTTATTTCGCTTCAATAACATGCAGGGCAAGTTCTAGACTAAGATGCAAAACATGGAATAAACAAATTCTCACCACACATGGCACAAGTATCAATCAAGATGGATCAATTCTACTTCTAAGAGAGACAGGGTCATAACAAACTACAAAATAAAATAAGTTATATACAAAGTCACAATCATGAGCCTAAGTGTCAAAGAGTCTGCAATTTCATTAGCAATCAAGCATTCACAAGAAAGTATTATTCAAAATTAGGCCTAAATAGCAAGTATCACACAACTCAAAAGGGTCTTTTCTTTTCTCTAAAAAAAATAAAATAAAAAATAAAAAATTTACTCCCTATCGGTTCAAAGGGACTATCCTCAGGAAAAGTACCGAAAACAAAAGCCGAGGAACCCACCTAAAAATACAAAAAGACTCGATAAAGCAATAAAAACTAGGAATTCATTCCTCTACCCCACACTTAAAAAGATGCTATGTCCCCAAAGCATCAAATAAAATTTAAAACAAGGGTTAGGAAAACTCCCTGAGGCCTCTAGGCCTAGCTAGTAGCATGTTCTCTTAATTTTCATCAAGGGTCGTCATCCCACCCTTAAGCTCAAACGTGCTCCGTAGCTCCAAATTCTTGGGTACTCAGACTTCCCCTAATCTGCAAAAACAAGACCAAAAGAAAAGAAGAAAAAAAATGACACTATATAAAAAAATAAAAATAATAAGCTACACTACCAATTGGGTTGCCTCCCAATAAGCGCCTAATTTAACGTCGCGGCACGACACAAGTAAATTCACTACTTTTCTTTCCACTTTGAACTTATGAATTGTACCCCTAACTTCGCATCAATTTTTCTGCTCCTCTCTAGGGGCGGTGGTATAAAGATAACAGAACCAAGTAATAAATGTCGCATCTTGCACTTCTTGGTCCTTATGTGAGGAATGTCATTTTGTGTATGTTGATTAGAAAACTTTAGGAAGTCGGGGCCTTGTTCCTCATCTATAGTCAAGTTTTTTGAATGAGATCCAAGATGCCTCAACTCCAAATCAACATTATTTACAACATTCTCACTTTTGAACTCTTTCTCAACATTGACATTAAGGAATAAGGTATAGTTGAATGGTTGGAATTCCTCTTTTTGCTCCACTATCTCCTTCACATACTTGGCGTACTTAGGAATTTCCTGCAAAATATCAACCAAAGGGAGATTAATGTGAACTTGTTTAAGAAGAGACAAAAACTTACCGTCCTCGTTCTGCTTTTTGAACTTTTGAGGAAACAGAGGGGGTGGTTTTATTTGAGGAACAATCCTCTCAACATTCGCATCTTGAACCACTTCTTCGGGTTTTTTTATTTCTCTCCCAGCCTCAAAACTTCTCTTCTTTGGAGCTAGTTCTTCCAGTTGTAATCCACTCCTTGTGCTCACCGCATTCAGTTGCCTTGGGTTAGGATCCGTGTCACCCGGAAGACCTCCAGGAGGACGCACATTGACTGCATTAGCCAATTGTGCGAACCGCCTTTCCAGATTTTTCTGCGCTAACTGGGTGCTTCTCAACTCTTCTCCCAACTTCCTATAGTGTTCTTCATTTTTGTTGTTGATTTCTGTACTTAGCTTTTGGAACAGCTCCTCCTTAGTCATGCCCCCTTGCTTCGCACCTTGATTATTTGGCTGTTGAAATTGTTGTCTATTACCTTGTGGTCTGTATTGGTTCTGCCCTTGAGCCTGATTTTGGTGTTGATTCTGATTTCCACCCCATGAGAAGTTGGGGTGGTTCCTCCAACTTGAGTTATACGTGTTCCCATAATTCTTCGTACCTCCACCTCTTTGGGCATTACCCACTTCATCACCCCTGTCAACATCACATATAACAGAAGAATCATAATAAGGGGGAGGGGGAGGGGAATAAGAGTTAGGATAACCATTCCAATGACCAAATTAACCACCACATATATGACAAATAGGACACTCGATATCCAAGTAGGGTCCATTACAATAATTACAAGGATACTTCTCACCCAACCACGATTTATTCCAATCAGTCATATCAATAAGAGTACCAAATTATTCAAAGGAAAATTTTTTTAATTGTGTAGAAAGAAAAAAAAATTAACTAAAAAAATAAAAAATAAAATAAAAAAATAAAAAATTTACTCCCTATCGGTTCAAAAGGACTATCCTCAGGAAAAGTACTGAAAACAAAAGCCGAGGAACCCACCTAAAAATACAAAAAGACTTGATAAAGCAATTAAAACTAGGAATTCATTCCTCCTCATTCCATCCACAGTCCTTGTTGTTTGTCTATTTTGGAAGTAAATCGATCTGTTTAGTAAATCGATCTGTTTACCGCCTCTCTAGACGGTCCATGAAGGGGACCATGACCCGTTAAAGGGCTCGTGAAGTCCTTCAAAAATTTGCCCATGCAGGGGTCACCTTGACGGTGACCCAGACGGCCTGTGGTAGACTTGACGGTCCATCAAGTGGGTCGTACAAGTCACCTAGTTGGTGGGGTGTGACCCAAGGTCACTGGAAAAGAACCACGGACATCTAAACGGCTCGTGAAGCTTCACACGAACCATGAAGTCGTCCGTGAAGGAGACTTGTCAGACTTAGAGTTTAGGGTCAACTTCAAACGATTATATCTTTTAGCACAAAATGAATTAACTATCCCATGAACTATCAAATTAAAGGTCTCTGAGTCCTCTTTCCAACGCCACTGAGTTTGCTCCATTTGAAGTTCAAAGTAAAATGTTATGCCCATTTTATGGAGCCCTATCGGGCAGGCGAAGCTTCACGACCAGCTTTACGGCCCTTGAAGTGTTTCACGGCCTGTGAAGCCCTTCAAGAGAGCCATTTCAGCAGTTTTTAAGTCAGGGTCAATTGGGTCTTTTCCCAATTGTTTTAACTCAGTACTACGTCATTTTACCTTCTACCCTAAGCCCTATATACTGACTTTTACGCCCAAAATCACTTAATTTCAATTCATTCTCCTAAATCCCCTAAACTTGACCAAATTCATCCTCTCCAAATAATTTTCTCTCTAGAATCAAGGAAGAAGAAGAAGCTAGGGTTCTTCAAGTTCAGGTCTCCTTTCTTCATCATTGCTTAGGGCTTCAATCAAGGTATGTAGGGAGTTCATCAATGGGTTCCATTCACCCATTGAGCCCCCAAAGTTTCTTCTATTGTCCAATTCGATTTCTCAAGATTTGATTAGATTTTCACTCAATTCCTCATGGGTTCTATTTGTATGGATTCAATTCATCCACTTTGATCTTATTTTAATGATTTGGACTTGATTACATGCTTTTCAACTAATTCCATGTGAACCCATGCATTGATCTATGAATTTTGACTATGAACCCTAATTTACATGAATTTATGAATATGTTACATGAAATCATGCATGTTTTTATGAAAGCAATGTATATGACTCAAGTATGCTTATAGATAAAGATATCTATATGTTCTATGAAGCTTGGCCACATGACATGAATGACATCTAGGTTTGCCATCAACACTTTTGGATTATTTTCCGAAATTAGGTCTTGATTAGTGTGGTAGCCAGTTATGCCATCAATGATTATAGATCATGCTTTTAAAACTATTTCCATTATTAGTATGGAACTTCTAGTATGAAGTTAATGACTATGGGCCTTATAAAGCCATTATGAAAAGATCATGGATGGTGAAAGGTTTTCTCACGCATGGTCTATGGAGCTATTCTAAATGACGTAAGCTTGGACTAGTCCATGGAAGATGAAACGTCAATACTAATGAACTTTAGTTTGGATTGGTAACTCTAGTTGTACCTTTCCATTGATAATAAGATGAATAAGAATTATGACTATTCCATGGGATATATGCTTAGCACCGAGAGGATATTGAGATGGAAGCTCTCCCGTAGCTTGAGGTCGGGTTTCTAGTAGCAATCTCCTTATCCCATACCTATGTGCCCCCATAGGACGATTGTCTTAGATAGACATTAGCTGGTGGATCCACTGATGCTAGAAGTTCATGGTCCTTACCTTGGGAAGTAGGACAACCCCTTTTCGGTTTGGGGAGGACAGCAGTTTCCATGTTATAGCTCTCATGATCTATGTCGGTTAAGGCTACTTTCCACAATAAGGATGAACTAAGGTTACTTCAAGAAGTATCTCACAAGTGTTTAAAGATGAGTTTTACTTGTATTGACCATGATTATGATGATGTTTTGTAACCTTTTATTTTATGGTTTTAACTTGGTCATGCATTTCATGTTTTAGATTATGTCCCATGTTTTATTGCATTCCCCTCATACTTGGTACATTCCATGTACTAACGCATACTATTGACTGCATTATTTCACTAATGTATGGTGTGACGACTCTTCTCCCTCCACTCATGGTTAGTAGATACATTTGAGCTTTGAAGACTTAGTGAGTCCTCATACATTCGAGGACGATGTCACTTTATAGTTTTATGTATTTTATTTTCGGATATTGTAAGTGATGCATGGGTTATGTCCCAATCACTCTCATATTGTACTAGATGGCTTTGAGACATATGTTAGATTTTCGTTGTTTTTGTCAAACTCTTGTGATATAAAACTGTCTGAACTCTTTAAATTCTATTATCTTGTATCATATATGCTAAGTGGCTTGTGAGGGGCCTCTCGGGGTCCTATACGCCATCTCACGTCTAGGGGATACTTTAGGTCGTGACAAACTTGGTATTCAGAGCCCAAGGTTTTAGAAAGGTCCTAGGATGTCGCATAAGCCACATCGAGCAGAGTCTTGTTCATGAGTGTGAAGTGCGCCACATTTATGAATAAGAGGCTATAAGATGTTTAGGAAACTTCACTTCTTTCATTACTCTAAAGTCGTGCCATATAGTTTTTCTCTATAAAGGTCTTCCTCTCATAACCCCTGTTTGTACTTTTCAGAATATGCCTCCATAAAGGAATCTCGTGAGAAGGAATGTTCATGAAAATGTGAGACAAGAGGTTCCTAAAGTGTCGGTCAACCCATTGGCTGAGCAAGAGACTAATGATGAGTTTTGAGCCGCATTTCATGCATTGTCCCAAGCTATGACGACTCAAGCAAATAGAGAGGTTGTGGCTCCCGTAAACCCAAGGGTGGGTACGGCGGTAACAAGAGTGAGGGTCTTTGTTAAGATGAATCCTCCAGAATTTCACGGGTCTAAAGTTGAGGAAGATCCTCAAGAGTTCATTGGTGAGGTATACAAGGTGTTGATGATCATGGGAGTGACACCGGTGGAAAAGGTGGAGTTGGCCGCTTATCAACTTAAAGGTGTTGCTCATGTTTGGTTTAATCAATGGAAGGAGGAGAGGGCAATAGATGCGGGTCCTCTTAATTGGGATAAATTTAATGTTGCTTTTCTTGATAGGTTCCTTCACCTTAAGATGAGAGAGGCAAAAGTACTTGAGTTCATTAACCTTCGTCAAGGGGATATGAGTGTGAAAGAGTATGCTTTGAAATTAACGCAATTGTCCAAGTATACTCCAACTATGGTCTCCGATCCAAGGGCAAGGATAAGTAAATTTTTGTCGGGTGGTTCCGACTTGGTGGTCAAGGAATGCCTAACCGCTATGCTTGTTAAGGAGATGGTTGTCTCCCGTTTCATGTTTCATGCACACCAAATAGAAGAAGAAAAGCTTAAGGAGAAGACTAGGGATTCAAAGAGGGCAAGAAGGGATGATGGTGATTCTTCACATTCAAGGTCCGGTGGAGGTAATCATTCTCAAGGTAAGAGTTCTAGTGAAAAAATGTGGTCCGAGTATCGGGAGTGTGGAAGAAGACATAAGGGTGCGTGTCTAGCCAGTTCTAATGCATGTTTTGGTTGTGGAAAGAGTGGTCACAAGATGAGAGATTGCCCATTTCTTACAACTCAGGGAAGAAAAGGTAGGCAAGTTCAACCTAGTGGTTCCGGTTCAAGAGCCCCGAAGTAAGATAGGTTCTATGCTCTTCAGACTTGAGAAGATCACGAGGATTCCCCGGATGCGGTAATTGGTAAGTTATGGTCTTTTAGCTTGTGGTAATATCTTTTTTTGATGTTGGGTGATTTGTTGGCTATGATATGACTCCATGTGTGGTTAGTGTGTCTAAGGTCGATCTTGAAATCCTTGTGGAAACTTCTTAAGTGTTTACTTGTATCAATGGTTCCGTGGTTGTTAAGACTTTGATGTTATGCTTGGGTTGAAGGAGCTTGATTCAAAAGGGTTAGTGAGGTGTTCTCCCAAGGGAGAGATGGTGTGCTTCATGGTTGAAATATGTGAGTAGACCTATGTTGATTTTGAAGGGTTCCTTGCTTTGTGTTTGTATGTGAAAGGTCGGAGGCGATGTGATCTCTTGGAATCCTTATCTCTTTCTGTTATCTTCGGGTCTAGCTTGAGGCCTTAGCCCCTCATGGTGCACTCCTTAGAATTCTTGTGTTTTAGTCATTCCCATGTTTCCTCATGCATGCATGCTCATAAAAACTTGTTTTGAGATCTTGATTTAGCTTTAATTGATTTCTCCATGATTATGTGCATTTGAGTATGATTTGCATGGATGCTTTATGAAAGGATGTTTTAAACATGTTCTAGCTTGGAGTTGAGGTTCCTCCTTGGTTATGTTCATTTTGATGAAGTTACATTAATGCTGGGTTGTTAGTTTCTCTCCTACTCTTTTCGTGCTAGTTCGAGTTCCATTCGAGGATGAATATTCCCAAGGGATAGATATTGTAACACCTCAGATTTGAAAAGGGCTAAAAAGGGAAAATGGGAAAGGTCCACGAACCAAAAATGGACCATGGACCCTTCACGGCACCCTAGACTGTCAGTGAAGGGGACCATAGCCCGTTAAAGGGCTCATGAAGTCCTTCTAGAATTTGTCCATGCAGGGGTCGCCTTGATGGTAACCCAGACGGCCCGTGGTGGACTTGACGGCCCATCAAGTGGGTCGTACAAGTAACCTAGGTTGTGGGGTGTGACCTAAGGTCACTGGAAAAGGACAACAGACGTCTAAACGGCCCATGAAGCTTCAAACAGACTGTGAAGTCGTCCGTGAAGAAGACTTGTCAGACTTAGAGTTTAGAGTCAACTTCAAATAATTATATCGTTTAGCACAACTGTTTTAGTGGAGCCCTGTTTGGCAGGCGAAGCTTCACGGCCATTGAAGTGTTTCACGACTCGTGAAGCCCTTCTAGAGAGCCATTTCGGCAGTTTTTAAGTCAGGATCAATTGGATCTTTTTCCAATTGTTTTAACTCAATACTGCGTCGTTTTGCCTTCTACTCTAAGCCCTATATAATGACTTTTACACCCAAAATAACTCAATTTCAATTCATTCTCCTAAATCCCCTAAACTTGACCAAATTAATCCTCTCCAAATATTTCTCTCTCTAGAATCAAGGAAGAAGAAGAAGCTAGGGTTCTTCAAGTTCAGGTCTCCTTTCTTCATCATTGCTTAGGGCTTCAATCAAGGTATGTAGGGAGTTCATCAATGGGTTCCATTCACCCATTGAGCCCCCAAAGTTTCTTCTATTCTCCAATTCGATTTCTCAAGATTTGATTAGATTTTCACTCAATTCCTCATGGGTTCTATTTGTATGGATTCAATTCATCCACTTTGATCTTATTTTAATGATTTGGACTTGATTACATGCTTTTCAACTAATTCCATGTGAACCCATGCATTGATCTATGAATTTTGACTATGAACCCTAATTTACATGAATTTATGAATATGTTACATGAAATCATGCATGTTTTTATGAAAGCAATGTATATGACTCAAGTATGCTTATAGATAAAGATATCTATATGTTCTATGAAGCTTGGACACATGACATGAATGACATCTAGGTTTGCCATCAACACTTTTGGATTATTTTCCGAAATTAGGTCTTGATTAGTGTGGTAATGCCATCAATGATTATAGATCATGCTTTTAAAACTATTTCCATTATTAGTATGGAACTTCTAGTATGAAGTTAATGACTATGGGCCTTATAAAGCCATTATGAAAAGATCATGGATGGTGAAAGGTTTTCTCACGCATGGTCTATGGAGCTATTCTAAATGACGTAAGCTTGGACTAGTCCATGGAAGATGAAACGTCATGGATTGGTGACTCTAGTTGTACCTTTCCATTGATAATAAGATGAATAAGAATTATGACTATTTCGTGGGACTTATGCTTAGCACCGAGAGGATATTGAGATGGAATCTCTCCCATAGCTTGAGGTCGGGTTATAGTAGCAATCTCCTTATCCCATAGCTATGTGCCCCCATAGGATGATTGTCTTGGATAGACATTAGCTAGTGGATCCACTGAAGCTAGAAGTTCATGGTCCTCACCTTGGCAAGTAGGACAACCCCTTTTCGGTGTGGGGAGGACACTGGATTCCATGTTATAGCTCACATAGTCTATGTTGGTTAAGGCTACTTCCCACAATAATGATGAACTAAGGTTACTTCAAGATGTATCTCACAAGTGTTTAAAGATGAGTTTTACTTGCATTGACCATGATTACTATGATGTTTTGTATCCTCTTATTTTATGGTTTTAACTTGGTCATGCATTTCATGTTTTAGATTATATCCCATGTTTTATTGCATTCCCCTCATACTTGGTACATTCCATGTACTAACGCATACTCTTGCCTGCATTGTTTCACTAATATAGGGTGTGACGATTCTTCTCCCTCCACTCGTGGCTAGTAGATATCTTTGAGCTTTGAAGACTTGGTGAGTCCTCATACATTCGAGGAAGATGTCACTTTATAGCTTTATGTCTTTTCTTTTTGGATATTGTAAGTGATGCATGGGTTACGTCCCAATCACTCTCATATTGTACTAGATGGCTTTGAGACATATGTTAGATTTCCATTGTTTTTATCAAACTCTTGTGATATAAAACTGTCTTTTGAACTCTTTAAATTCTATTATCTTGTATGATGTATGCTAAGTGTGTTGTGTGGGGCCTCTCGGGGTCCTATATGCCATGTTAAGTCTAGGGGGTACTTTAGGTTGTGACAAAGACTTTGGAAACTTTTTCTTTACCTAGCTCAGTTGATTCTTTGTTCCTTACAGGTAGAAGGTTTAGCATATCTTGGATGAACTGTTCTTGGTGCACTAGCAGAAGTAAAACCTATATTTATATTTGACTCAATACCTACTATTGATTCTTCATGTGTGTCAATTACTGCTCTTATTTATTCAGAATTTGGAACATCATCACATAAAATCATGGTTTTGCAGATTTTTTGTGATGATGTTCTAAATTCTGAAGAAATAAGAGTAGAAATTGACATGCGTGAAGAATCAATAGTTAGTATTGAGTCAAATATAAGTACAAGTGTTGCTTCTGTTAGTTCACCAAAAATAGTTTATTCTAAATATGCTAAAACTTCTTCCTGTAAGGAACAAGAAGCAATCGAGCTCTATAAAGACAAAGTTTCCAAAGTCTTTTTTGGCAATGGAGGTAAACACATCAATTTACTTGCAAAATAGACTACCAACATGGGTTGTGGATGAAATGACACTAGTTGAAGCTTATACACCTTGCCTTCACTTGATTGAACTACAAAACCTTCGGGTTGTGCTACATAAATGTAACACCTCGGAATGGTAAACGTCAATTTGAAGTTGAAAACTTATAGAAAGTTGTTGGTGCACTGGTTCCATGAGCCTTGTACGGACTGTATAAGATTTTACGGGCCGTACGAACCAGTCGTTGTTACTATCCCAGAGCTCAGGAAAATGTTAAGTCTTAGATGGGATTTCACAAGCCAGCAGGGTCTATGGGTCGTGGATGAGGCTCGTGGAATAGATTTCAAACACGATGAAATTTTGGCATTTTAAGTTCTACCGATGGCTTGTATAAGCCATACAAGGAACTACGGATCATAGATGTCTGTTCATAGTTGATCTTTAGAAAGTTGAATCATAGAGTTTCTTGTACGTCCCCATCAAAGGATGTATAGACAGTACTTGGCAATCGTGGTTCATAGGCCTAAGGATCCTGGCCTTTTGCAAAGGGTCCGTGTACGAGAAGGGGTAGAAGTCGTGGTTTCTAGTATGGGTCATGGTTCTTCGTTCATAGTTCAACTCAGAGACTTGGTCTCCAATAGTGGGAACCATGAGTGGACAGTACATCTGTAGATGGGAGTACGGACCGTAGAAGCACCTTCTTGGACGATCCTGCCAATTTTAAGTGGGGTTAATTCAGTCTTTTCCCCACCCCTTCCAAGCCTTAACCTCGATTGTTTTACACCTAATTAAGGTTCTTTTAAGTTTAGTTCAGCTCTAACACTCTCATAATCACTCCCAAGACTTAGAGCAAGGAACCAAGAATCAAAAGCTAGGGTTTTCAAGCGTCTTCTTCAAATTTCTTCAAGAACTTTGTTCTTCCAGATATGTAAGGCTAGTCATAGTATTGGACTAAGTCGGTCCTCACACCCTACATCTAATTTAGTTAGTAAAGATATAAATCTAGGGTTCTACCCAATGTTCCATGAATTCTGAACTTGGCTTGTGTTTCATTTTCTGAGTTCTGATTTCTTAACTATCGAGACTATATTACTTTATACATATTGATTCTTACGTTGTTAATGAATTTATTATCACATGAACGCTTGTTGATGAAACTTATGAAAGCCTTTATGCAATTATTTCCATATAGTGATTTCAAAATTTAATGTAAGTCCAAGTATATTTTAAGCGTCATTTGAAAAGTGTTTTAAGGGATCACTAATGGTTCCAAATGTATTACTTTTGCATTGACAAAAGTGTTCCTATTTTAAGAAGAAAATAAATAGTTTTTCAGAAGAATTTTCAGTCTAAAGATCAGTTATCCCTTAAAGATGGCCTTTTTAGTACTAACTTAATCTAATGAGTATTATTATATGAGCATTAATATATATATTTTGGGAATAGTATTGAGCACCGATTTGGGTAAGAGTTAAGACAACTCAAACCCCATAACATGCGACACCGGTGCAGATAGGATCGTACTTTAATTAGGGTGACTCCTAACTAGCCTCAAGAAGGCTTTTAGATGGATCCATAAGTTAAGTTGCGTCCCACACCCTGGCAAGGTATAGTGCGGTTTTGGCAACATAGTTAAGATGTTGTATTATCATGAGGCTCTTAGTGATGGTTGTCAATTATAGAAACTCCCAAGAAAGTAAAGTATTTTATTTCAGTATTTTGCTATCATTGCATACCTATTTGTAAAGCTTTTAATGATTTCGTTTCAGATTTCATGCTTTTTTTCAGTTGAGTTATGTTAGTGTGTCATTCAGTTCAGTTAATTTAGTTTGATACAGTGTACCTTTTGCTCAACCAAGATGTATCAACACTTTCTCAACTTGTTGGATACATTGATTTTAGGGTGAGCCTCTATGCATCATGTATATATCAATGTATCACTTATATTATTTTATGAGATACATTTGTATCATCACTAGAAAAATCACTCAACCATCACCATAAATTCGGATCTCAAACCAGAAACATTTTGTATACAATCTAGATACAACTTAAAAATTCACTAGATTCCTTGATACAACACAAAAATATTTTTGAAAAAAACATTCAATTGGAGGTAGTTCATTCAGATATAAACATTCAGATACACTCTCTTTCCAAATACGGATAGAGAGCATTAGATACCATGAAAAAAAACAAAAGGGTATAGAAACAGAGTAAAAAATAAGGGAGTTTTGGGCGTTGGGTTTCATCTTCTTCACTCGCCGCGGTTGTGATATCTGAAAACATCACTGCTGCCGTTCATGATTTTTAATTCATAAAGTCATGCTAGACAACTTCATTTATTCATATTCAAACTTGAATTTTTCTTTGACAATTCCACTAAATTCACTTTAAATCTGCACAAATATCCCTCAAATTCAAGATATGATATACCCTTTTTTTTAAAAAACAACATCCACTAAAAAAAAAGAGATTCAATGTGGTTAAAACAAAAGAATAGAGTCAGTAGAGTTGAATAAGAAATCCTACACCGTACTATGTTTATGAATGAAAAGAAAGAGGAAAGGAGGAGGAGGAGGAAAAACGAATAGGAGAATGAAATAGGGGCTACAACATGATTGATTATGAATTAGTAACACAAATTTGCACAAGATGGAACTCGTAAAACTCAAATCTTTAATGAAACAACAACATATAATGAGGATGACAAAAAGTGGCAGGTCATATCAATGTCCTTGAACTCAAAAAGGTTTGCTTAAATTGGAGAAAGAAGTAAGAATTGTAGCACTACCTAGTTAATATGTGTAGGGTCCCATTTTGAATAAATGATTAAACTTTTGATTTATATTCTAGAAGTGTTTGTTGTGATTTTAATACTAGATTAAACACGATCACCCATCTTTTCACATCTGAAAGATATAACAACAAGAAATCAACAACAACATACCCAATATAATCCCACAATTAGGGTGTAGGGAGGAAAGAAAAGAAATGCATATTCAAAATGATACAAAATATTGTTACAATTATATAGAATAGAAAAGTACAAATCCTTTAAATGGAAAGTTTTTTCCAAATATAAAGATTAACAATAAATGAACCTAGAAAGTTATCGAATTGAAAATGGAGAGACGACTTTTCATGATTTTCCAAAATCAGACAGCGAGAGAGAGACCCTAATACTGTTAATCGTAGTTACACTAAAACAAGATAATCTAGAAGGTCCTATTCTAAATTCACTCCATATTACCTACACCACAGAAATCCATCTAGCTCAAGACCTTATAATACTATTATGACATCTCCATAATCTTCTTCCTCCCAACTCCTTACCTCTTCCATTGTTTCTAATATTCTAAACATCAAAAGTTTGGTGAAAATTGTTCTTGATTTTTGTCTACCCTAAAATCGGTACTATGAAATTGGTACACATGGATTGAGTTGACCAAATGATAAGATCAAAGCAAAACAAATTGCACTATGAAATAGATTAATATGGATGGAAGGTCATGGCTATCGGTTAACTAAAAACAATGAAAAGAAACATCCTGCATCTAGGCACAACTAACTGTCAATATCACTGGATAGCTAAGAGTAAGAAAATCTGAACTACGTACTTTCATCTTTGAGAACCTTTTTGCCTTGTACTTTTCAATGATTGAAAATCTTCCTCCCATCCTCTTTCAGTAAGGAATACAAGCACTATACTAACCAATTAGGGACAAGATCCCCGAATTTTACCCTAATAAAAAAAATTAAATGTAATAAAGATACGTTATTACAAAGTAACGGCTGGTAGAGATATCAGGATCTTCTGTAATAGTCAAATCCCCAACCTAGCTTGATCGATCCATACCTTATGATTGTTATCTTGCTTTCAGATATAGATGAGCTCCTACCACGGTACCATTTCCCGAGTCACGTCTAATATAATTTGTCTCCTATTCCAAGTGTCATTTTCCAATTCGTTCTTGTATCGAACCCAATTTTCATTCCATACAGATAGTTCTCCCGCTTTTCAGATGCTTTGCCAAATTGTAACTTGGATGTGGAAGAGTTTTTCAATTCTTGGTGGAAAGCAAGGGAAGTGTTTTCTAACACTCAATGTGATATGTGTCCCCTTGCATTTAATACTTCGTCCACATGTCATAATATTTTGATTGACCCAGAAGTTACTTTAGTTTTCAACACAATGATGACCATTTATTTTTTAAATTTATATAAGCTTCCTCTTTATACATCATATCATCTTTTTTATGTTGCTCCTCCTTCGTGACCTTCATATAATCATCAAAAAAGTTTCTCGATGAAGATATGTAGATTAAAAAGGAGGACCAACTTCAAAAAGGTAGTTCATTGTCGGGAAGAATGAAGTGTAGAGAGGAAGCTAATATAAATTTTGAAAATAAATGGTCATCATTAAGTTGAAAACCGACGTTTGTTCTAGGTCAATCATAATATCATTACACATTGCTGAAGTATTAAATGCAAGGGCACACATGTCACATTGAATGTCAGAAAACCTTTCGCTTGCTTTCACACCAAGAATTAAAAAATTCTTCGTCTTCGAAGTTATAGTTTAGCAAAGCATCTAAAAGGCAGGAGAATTGTCTGTATGAGGTGAAAATTGGACTCAATACATGGAAACATTTTAAAGTGACACTTGGAATAGGCCGATTTGAGCTAAGCAGACCTTGTAATCAATAAGAAAATCGAAGATGACTTGGTTGATGAATGAGTTGCCAAATCTTAGGGTGAAGGGGTATGTATGTATATACATATGAGTGGTCAAGCTTCTCAAAAGTTACCATCTCACAGCTATCGGAGACATGTACCTGGATGTTATCACCCAAACTACATTCTTTCCGGGCCATAGGGAGGTGAGAAGATTGAATTGTAAAAGGACAGTAATCGTTCAGTCTATCAGAATCCCCGATTTGCCTCATAGACGGGTTTCGAGGAAGAAGATCTTTGCGAAGGATGGTTTGAGAATCACGTCAATGGTGGTTTCAAATATATCACCTTTCGTTTTTATTTCTCTTTTTTTTTTGTTTTTCGGATGCCTCATTGGAGAAAGGTTTGTGGTGCTGGAAGAGAAAATTGCTTTCCGTGACCAACAATCGTAGAATTTTGATGTAGAAAGGAAGGTGTGGACATGATAAATATGATGAAAGGTTGTTAACATGATTAAGAAAAGAAAAATATTTTCTAATGAATGATATGAAGGTTAGAAAGGAGGAGCAACGTAAAAGAGGTAGTTTTTTGTAGGTAAGAAGAAAGTGTAGATATGATGCTTATATAGATTTTGAAAATAAAGGATCATCATTAAGTTGACAACCGATGTTAGTTCTAGGTCAATCAGAATATCATGACACATGGACGAAGTATTAAAATGCTAGGGGACACATGTCACATCGAGTGTCAGAAAAGCTTTCGCTTTCTTTCCCACGAAGAACTACAAAACTCTTCTGCTTCCAAGTAATGAATTGGCAAAGCATCCAAAAAGCACGAGAACTATTGTATGGGGTGAAAATTGGGTTCGATACATGGACAAATTTGAAAGTGACCCTTGGAATAGGTGACATATTAGACGTGACTCAGGAACTGGTACCATGGTAGGAGCTAGTCTAGCTCAGCATGCGAGGTACCAATCATAAGGTACTAATTGATAAAGATTTGGTTTGGGATTCGACTATTACTGAAGATCCCAAGATCTCCACTAGCCATTACTTTGTTATAATATGTCTTTATTGTATCTTTAATTTGTTTTATTAGGGCCCAATTTAGGGATCTTTTCCCTAATAGGTTAGCTATAAATAATGCTTGTATTCCTAGTTGAAGGTGGGTGAGGGGATTTCTTTCGCTCATTCACAAGTACAAGAAAAAGAACTGTCAAAGCTAAAAGTTCTTTATGAGTTCAAATTTCTTGCTCTATGCTATACGGTGACATTGATACTTAGTTGTGCCTAGATCCAGGCTACTTCATTTCATTGTGCAAGTTTTTTAGTTTTGAACTTATAATTTGATCAACTCAATCCACTTGTTTCAATGTACCGATTTAGGATAAATGGAGATCAAGAACAATTTTCACTGAAATGTTGATGCTTAGAATAGTAGAAAAAGTTCTAGAAGTAAGGAGTTGGGTGGAAGAAGAATATGGAGATGTCACAATATTATGTAATATGGAAAAAAAGAGCTAAATCACCAAACAAAAACAAAATGGCAAAAGCTAGAAACTAAATTTGAATTTTGAAGAAAATGGAAAAATGTTGTGTATTTTTAGTTAAACTTACTGTAAAATGGAGTACAGAAGAATTGGATTGTATGTCAAGATCTAGCTCTATGTATTAATGAAAGAGTTCAAAAGCTAGTTGATCCATGTTTGAGTGTAATATCATCTAAAATCTTAAGTTTCTAATGGTTAACAAGAAGGAAGAGAAGTGGAGCTTATAAAGCATTAGAATGTAGTCGAGATCAAGTTTTACAGGTTAACAAAAACTTAAAATCCTCTTTACGTCATTGGTCTGTTGAAGACCGAAACTCCATCTTTGAATAATGTGAAACAATTATATGTCATGTTTTTCTTTTCCTTTGAGCTGAGGGGGTTTGATTGCAGTGTGCAACTGTAAAACAAAAGTGAACACATACTGCACATTCTATGTCAAACAATTGCATGACAATTTCAAATTTCATCAAAATTTACAACAGAGAAAAACATTGATTACGTGTATATATGACACGGTTGACACAAGAAAGAAGAAAATGGAGGATGTTTGCAATCTAAGGGGCACAATATATAACATATAAAGCAGAAACTAGCCTAAGGACACTTGATAACCGTGGTGCAACTAAAATCCCCTCAAGCTATTGGTTAAAGTAGAGCAACATGGCTGAGAATTACTCTCCCTGGAGATGAATACAAAAACACAAAACTATTTAGAGAATTGATCTACATTTTTCAACATTGCACGTAAGCCCTCTGCTGTCACTCCTTCACACTTCTCCAAGTTTCATTTCATCTGGCGAGAACATCTATTTCCAATCATGGCCAGGCTTTCATCATTTAATGCTAAACCAGCTGCACTAGTTAGCTCAAGATTGGACAATTCTGCGCCTTCTCCGATGTGTTTAATCCCTGGATAGTTATCAAGTTGCAAATACCTTATCTGATTTCACACCTCAAGAGTAGAAATAGTACCCGATATTGACACATCAAGAATCTTCATTTTGGGGCACATCAAAGCAACGTTCATGAGAGAGTCATCATCTAGGTACATGTTACTTACCAAATTAACAGTCATGATTCTCAAGTTCTTTACACCACTATGAAATCAATTGTCCATCCTAAAACCAGAATTTTCCATATGAACCTCCTCTATTAAAGGACAATATCTTGCAAGTGTGAAGAACGTCAAAATGGTCAATCTCACACAACCGCTAAGATCAATGGTAACAAGACGTTACTGATATTGGGATAAAATCCTAAATCAAAAAATCTACTTGAACCAAAGATAAGAACTTTACTGATTGGTATGCACAAAACAACAAAGAGATACCAGATAATATGAAATCTGTACACCAGAAAAGTGAAAGTGGGTATAGAGGGAGAGAAGCATTGGCCACCATGAACAAGGATTCATCCGAGATAATCAAGTTGTAAACCTCGAGTGGCAGTAAAGTTCATCAAGCAGTAGGCAAACATTCAAAACAAAAGCTCGATTGAGCAATGTGAATCTTAGACACTGAAAACCAATTCAAATCAACACAAGTATGTAGTATAGAAAGGATCCCTTTTAGGGTAATAAAAGGGAAATCCTCCATCTCAATGCCTTGTGAAGGAAGAGAGACTATTAAATAATATTTTACGAGTCTATTACTCACTGAGATATTCTTATATGAAGGAATTAACACTAAGAAATCTCTTAAATGCTTCCAATTGCTGTTAGGACCACAAAATCAACAATCATACAGTAAATTACAAATCAAAGCAATGGCCGAACAGACATTTCAACCAAAACAAAAATAAATAAATCATAAAGCAGTTGTACTTGGATAGCTAATATCTAGTTTTTCCCAATATGGAAACAACTATAACAGACATATCAGAGTCACGCAAAAGAGTGAGATTGCTACATGTCAAAACCTCAATCCCTTTAATTTCTGCCCCAACTCCTTCAACCCTTAAAGGGTAATATTTTTTTATTCGAGATATCATGTTATTCAAGATTGGATGTATATGAGACGTAATTGGAAAGATCAACAAGAAAAAATCAAGGTCATCACTAAAATTACTAAGATCAATGGAATTAAAAATCAAATATTGGTGAATGAGTTTAGATTTGGCACCATAGATAAGCATAGGGGAGTTGATCACAAGCGAACTGAGGCGTGCACGATTGGTGAAAGCAAGAAATCATTTGCACACTGGAGAAAATGATTCCAAGTCGGATTAGTAATGCATATGATTTAATATAAATTCTCAGCAATCTATAGGAAAATTCCTGCACCCATTCGCCATCAATTTTAGCTAATTAGGGATAAGAGTATGAATTGACTCGAATAATCATAGATTTAGAATGCAGATAACACATAATTGTTTTCTTCTTCCCTTTTCTGGCGAAGTTTAAAATTTAGTACCATGTTGAAGCAAATCTCTAATTGAGGTTACTAGCAGTTTGTGTTTGATTTAGTTCATTTCATAATTTCAATCAGTCTCTACTAGTTTATAGACTGATAGATGTTAATAATTATCTATAGTGTTAGCTATTTGCTTTTCACTTCACCAGAATTAGATTTGGTTAGTTAAGTATCATGCACCTGGTGAGAGTTTAAGGTGTCTCATATGATTAAAAAAAACAAGACAAGTGAATTGTTTTTAGCTCTTTGTCATCATAGATTTTATTACATATCAAAAAGGTCTTAAAAGTAGAAATTGATACTTGATTGCCAGATATGCAGATTTGTAGAAAGTGATACTTGGTGGAGTTCCATTTCCATGCGTCCAGATCTGGATGGTGGCATTAATCCCATTTATGGGTTCCAATCCATCAAATTTGGATTGAAGAAAAGGAAAGTTAACATTACCTAGGTTGTGGGTAAAAGATCCTGATCTGATGCTAATGATAAAGTTGTTTCATGCTCTAATCTAACATGAAGGTCAGCTTGCTTTTTCTCTCAGAGAGCTTAGCAGTATACTTCATCATCATGGGGTTAAGAGCATAATCGGCTAGAAGAAAGACGAACATTGTCGTAGCTAGATGAGTAATAACTTCATAAAGTTCATTGGCAGAGAAGAAGAAAGAATAAGTGAGGAACTTTAGCAGTGAATAGTACAAAGTTAGAGAAAATAAAAAGTCTTAGGTCAAGCTTCAGAGAGAAGCTTCACGAAAAATCAAATGTTTGTCTGATGCTGGCCAACTCATTTCCTTTTTACATTTTACTTTTACATTGTTTTTGTTTATTTTATTTGGGTCGGGTCTATTTTGGACAGGCTTTTTGTAAATAATTGGATCCTTTTATTTTAATAAATGGGCTACATGCCTTATCTTTATTTTTTCTAAAAAAAACTTAGATTTAGATCCATAAAAATGGGCTTGGTCAATGTTGCTGGCTCAACCCAACCCGTTATTGGGATAGGGGTGAGGTAAGATTTTTCAACCCAACTCTGCTTATATTTGATGTCTTCTAATGAGAAAAATAAAGTATAATATTTATGTGCATTTTTTTGGTATTAATATGATTTTGAGTTGCGCAAATGAAAATGGTACTTATGTGGGGCCTAGATGAAAACAATGTAAACTACACTATTTTTGATCCTAACTACACATTGAAACAACAGTTTTTCAAATTACAATTGTTGTCAGAGTATTGTTTTGAATATGTGTATCTGATGGAGAAAGTGCATGTATTTCTGAAACACGCGAGTTAAGAGTACACTTATTTCTAGTAGTTAAAAAAGGAACATAATTTAATCACAAAAGATAAAGAATAATTTACGATTGTAATGACTTTCGAGGATATGGCGTATCCCTAAGCTTAAAATAACAAATCAAAAAAAATATTCAAATTTTGTTCGTCACTCAGATTTTAGTTCATTTCTTCTATTTAATTCATCTTCAATTTTAAATACAGTGTATTGTTCAATTTCATTAAAATCGTTATATTTGAAATTCACAATGACATATCATTGTGTGGTTGAGACATTTTGAAATTTGAATTTTGAAAATATATATGATGGTTATAGAATTGATGAAATTCTTCTCAAGGATTACACTACATATAATGATTTGGTTGATTTTTTTCAAACAATTTGAAAACGATGAATCTAGAAAAAAGATAGAAATTAAATTCACTACTAAAGGAAATTAAATTCTGTTGGAGATTCTAAACGACGTGGGAATGGAACTATTTATGGTGTTCAAGAATGGAGATATGATTTTGAATTGCATCCATTGTGTATAATATATAGCATTTGCAACTCATCAGTATCTGTTGACCATATCAAATATGATTCCAAATATCTGATATGATTCTAAAAGATCCGGCACAATATTCTACTTTAACTATGCAGAATCACACCATTGATATTGTACACGATATGATCTGATATTGTGCTAGAATCATGCTTGTATTTATGAATCTTTGTATATAAATAGTAGATAGTTTATCAATTGTAATGTATAGAAATACAAAATATTTTTCAACTCTTTTTGGTTCCTGATTTATCAATTTCTATCAGTCTCATATGTCACTCACACAACCACTCATTTGTACACACATGCTAAAAGACTTTAATCTTATCCAACTAGTCTCCATTGTCGATTTTAGTCCTTAGGTATCTAAAACATTATCAAGTTTGATCTATGTCCGTGCTTTTATAAACAACGTGAGGAACACTGTGAGTTTAATTTCCTGCTAACATCTTCTCTCTCTCCTGACTTTCTTCTCCCCATTGTCACTATACTAAAAAATACTAGATTAATATCATCAATTTACACCATGTTGAAAGCTCAAGATAATGATTTTATGCACATAAGGTGGTACAACTCCTCTCTTTGGTGAGCTTTAGAATTCAAGTATTTATTTTTGTGAGGCTCTGTTGTTAAAAAAAAGATAATACTAAATTCTTCTTCTTTTTTTTTGTTCTTTCACAAACTCTACACATGCCTTAAAATAAGCATTAAAGTACCCTATATTGGTGTTATGAAGCACCAACATTGAAGACATTATTTTTGGGGTCATGTCAAGTTTATTGATTAAGTTGATGCTTTAGAAATAAAGTTATCATAATTCAAGATTATGGCTAATCAGATATTGGATAATCTAATGATTTAATCACATTTAGGCACAAGTATGAGGCTTTTTTCAACTGCATTAGATGCTAATTTAGTATCCAATAACATCCCTGGATATAGAGTAATTGAGGTTTACTTTGAACATTTAGACTCTTATATTGGAATGGATGTCAGGAAAACCTTCAATGAGAACAAAATTGCAACAATTCAAATTAATATCAACAATTTGCCCGAGGTATGAATAAAGAGGGAAGGACTGAATATTGTTTGTCACGCAGATTCAGAATAAGATTAGGAATAAAATTGACTCAAATAAAGACAAATGATTTAGAATTTAGATACCACATAATTGTTTTCCTCTTCCCTTTTCTGGCGAATTTTGGAATTTAGTACTAGCAGTTTGTGTTTGATTTAGTCCTCTACAAAATTTAAATCTGTGATCTGGGAAGAAATAGCTCTCTTAAATTTAAATTAATTTGGACATGATTTCAAATTGAATTTTTTTTTTGGAAATGTGATTCTGAATTTTGTAATGAGTATTTTTTTCTCATAAACATGAAAATTCCACAATATATGAGTATTTCCTATCTCATGGCATTCAAAACAGACAAGACATAACTTATCCAATAAAATACCCTTTCGGGCTTCCCCAAAAATCAAAATTATCCTATATAAATTCTTGGAGCATTACGAGTTCAAAGTTACATGGTTGTTGAAACAGAATAGATAGAGGAATAGAAAGAAATTTGTAGCAAATGTAAAAACTCTCCAACAATTAAAATCATAAAAACACATACCTATACCATGATGCAGTGGCTCTATCATCCAAGCAGCGCTTTTATCATACCTCCAGGAATGACTGATTTGGTTTGCAATCAAAGACATAAACTTGAATCAATTTTCATCGCTAATACAAAAGGAATAATCATTAATTTGAACCAAATCTACTGCCTTGACACAATTAATAAGCATTAATTTCTAATATAATCCAACAAATTCATATTCAAATTAATAGCTTCTAAAAGGAAAGTGCGTTCGAACAAAAAAAGAAGAAAACCTAAAACTAGGACAATTGATTCAACAATGAAATATTTGGTGCAGAAGAAAATTAGAACCTAAAAACTATTACACCTAAGTAGCGGCCATGCCGATTGCCAAAACCTAAAAATATATTGAAAGGTCCATAAATTATAATTTTTTTGATATAGTATCATTTTTGTGTCCTCTTAAAATTAACAAATTCATGGGCATTTTATACTTAGATTTAGAGCCATAAAAATGGGATTGGCCCATGAACCAGCCCAACCCAACCCATTATTAGGATAGGGTTGAGGTACAATTTTTCAACCCTGCTCTACTTATATTTGATGTCTTCTAATGAGAAATATATTTGTGCATTTTTTTGGTATTAATATGATTTTGAGTTTTGCAAATGAATGTGGTACTTATGTGGGGCCTAGATGAAAATAATGTACACATTGAAACAACAGTTTTTCAAATTACAATGTGTGTTAGATAATTATTTCTAATATATGTATTTGACAGAGAAAATACATGTATTTCATATACACGTGAGTTGAGTATCCTTATTTAGGGTATTTAAAAAAGGAACATAATTTAATCACAAAAATAAGGAGTAATTCATGATTGTAACGACTTCTGAAGATATGGCATATCCCTTAAGCTAAAGAAAATAGATCAAAAAGTCAAATTCTCTCCTAAATTTTGTTCATCACGCATATTTCAATTTGTTTCTTCTATTTAATTCATCATCCATTTAAAATACAATGTATTGTTCAATTTCGTCAAAATTACTATATCTAAGATTCACAATGACATATACCATTGTGTTCTAGAGATATTCTAAAATTTGAATTTCAAAAATATTTAAGATGTTTATAAAATTAATGGAATTCTTCTCAAGGATTACACTACATATTATGATTTTGTTGATTTTATTTCAAAGCAATTGGAAATAGATGAACCTAGAAAAAGGATAGAAATTAGATACCCTATTTAAGGAAATTCAACTCCATTGGAGATTTGAAACGAGATGGGAATGAGAGTATTTATGGAGTAGAAAAATGGAGATCAAATTTTGGATTGTATCTATTGTGTATAATAGATAGGTAATCTTGGGCGTATTTATAGGCCTAGTTATTATATTTTACCTGCATGTACCTTTAGTTTTAAGAACATTCTTTATTCTAATTATTTTGTTTTGATTAGTATTGCGATGATTGTGCACTGAGACATGTTATTAGATATTGCAGAAAACTTATGGAAGAATCAAGTAAATCGGAGCTGAAGTGAGGGTGGAAAGCTTAGAAGCAAATCAGAGGAGTACGCGAAAGAGACCGAACATGAGAAATCTGGGCTTGGACGCACTACTAGCGCGTTGCCCCAGGCCCAAAACTACTGCTACCTAGCACTGGTTCTCTGTTGGCGCGCTGCACCAAAGTCAAAACTTTAGAAGGCCAGTGCTGGCGTACTATTGGCGCATTGCATTAGGGCCTCAACTATTGGCGCCCATTGCTAGGACACTGATGGTACGCTGCTGCACCAAAGCTTTGATGCAAACCTCAGATTTTAGGATTCCGAATCCAACATGGAAAAGGGATTATTTTCTTAAACTTTATAAATAGAACATTATGCCTCTTTTATAGGGTTCCATCTTCTTTTTCAAGTGCAAGAGCAAAGAAATAAAATTCACCTTAGATTTCTTTTCTTCAACTTTTTCTTAGTCATTAAATTGCATGAAAATAGTTATCTTTATGTTTTTATTAGCATGAGTAGCTAAGGACCCTTGTTCTGGGGTTGCGGCTACAAATGATTGTTGAATGTTGATTTTATGGATGATGTTGGTTATTGCTTAAATTTTTCTTGTATAATTGAGTTAGTATTTTGATATTTGATCACCATTACAATAAATTTATTGTGTTCTTTTGAACTCAGGAAAGGAATATAGGGATAGAATATGGAATACAAGGAGCATAATGTTTTCTTGCATATCACTTGATTTGATTTATGTCTAGGATAGGGATATACATAGGTGTCGTGCTTGGTCACAAAACAAGAAGATGGCTTAATGCTCTACAGTTTATTTAATATATCTCCGCTCAACGATGTAGTTAAACTGTCAAATGGGTAGGTGATTAGAGGTTGAGAGATCATGATCATAAAATTAACCTTGTAAATCAGTTATTTGATATACATCTGAAATCCATGGAAGAGATATGAAGCATGAATTCTTAGGTATGTTGCAGCCCTAGAATTATCCCAATTATTATGAACAACCAATTTGAAGTCAAACATTACTAGTTATTCTAATTCTTAAATTCTTGCATTCTTAGTTTATAAATATAAATCAAACTTTTGTGGCACACTTGCATTAATTACTGGGTTTTGGTTAAATTTGATACTAATCGTAAGTCCTTTGGGTTCAATGATCCAGCTCTTTTAGAGCCACTATATTACTAGTGCAACCACGTACACTTGTGTGTGCATTTGGGAGAAAAATATTTTGGCACCGCTACCGGAGACTTACGAAGTAGTCTATATTAAATTTTTCTAAATCTATATATTCATTGTTCAAGTGTTGATAACTTGATCATAGTTGTTCTTATGTGTGGGTGATTCACAACGTTACACTGGATAAGAACAGAGAACTTGTGGAGTCATTTGCAGAGCTTGAACGATACTTACATTACCAAAGAAGGCAAGAGGCTCTTTAGTATCCTGTTCCTCAGGTAGAACTGGCTGATGAAGAAGCACCCGTAGGGATGGAAGCAGATAGTTTGTGATGTGTCAATCCCACTTACAACCAATGTTACTTCCAGCATTTGGAAACCACCGCCTGGGGGTAGATTCAAGCTTAGATAAAAGATGGTGCAACTGATACACACTACTAGGCTATACACTGGACTCCCTCATGAAGATCCTCAAGTGTATATCTAGAATTTCGTGGAAATCAGAGACACGTATAATCCAACTGGGTATCTTCTGACTATGTGAGGAATATCTTATTTTCATTTTCACTATTGTGAGAAGCAAGGTGGTGGTTTTCATCAGAGATAACAAAATCCATCACAACTTGGGATGATCTTGCTTGAAAGTTCTTGATCAGATTATTCCTGTCTAGGAAAACCGCAAAATTGAGAAGTAAAATCCTGGGTTCAAGCAAAGAGTGGGGAGAAAATATGTACCAAGCGTGGGATAAATTCAAGTCCATGTTGATGAGTTTTCCCCATCACCACTAAGAAAATGAGGTGCTCGTACATACCTTCATAGAGGTCCTTGAACCGACTACAAAAAATTTTCTCGACTCTGCTGCAAGTAGAAATGCTTTGGAAAAAGACTTATGATGAGTTGTTTGTACTGTTGAATACAAATTCACAAGGAAACCCAAAATGGAATAGAGGAGGTGTGATACCTATGGTACAAAAACCTATCGGGATGTAAGAAGTTGAATAGTAACTGCACTGAGTACCCAGATTGCTCCCATACATAATTAATGAACACGCATTTAAACAACATGAAATAGAGGCAACAATGGGCCCAAGTAAATGTAGTACAATAGCCTCAAGGGTGGTGTGAAGTGTGTGGTAGTAGTGAGCAGTTGACTGAGTATTGTGGAGAAAACCTAGATTCATTGAATTGCATGGGAAACACTCATAGGGGTGAAGGATCGCAAAACTATGGAAACACTTATAATTCAAGCTGGAGAAACCATCTAAACTTCTCATGAGGAGGTAATCAGAATCAAAACCAAAATTAGTACCATCCTTAGGGTAATGGGTAACAATACCAGCAGCAACACCAAGGTAATAATAAGCAAAAGGCCCCGCAAAGGAACACTAGTAGTGAAGAAAGGTTCAAGAAGATGATGGAAATGATTGGCACGATGGCAGCAAACATAAGAAACAATCAATTGGCCACTCAGACTTCAGAGAAATAGTTTGGGCAATTTTCTAGTTCATAGACCTCACGTCAGCAAGGAGGCCTTCTGGGTAACACTGATCCAAACCCAAGGTAGGTCAATGTTGTGGGTACTAGAAGTGTCACGACCCAACATACACCCTAGATGTGACATGATGAATAGGACCCCTTGAGGCCCTAAACAAGACAATTGACATAAGCATGACATTATGAATATCAGATATAGAATACAACATAAGAACGAGATATAAGTCTCAAAACGTTTTCAACTCGTTAGGGGAATATCAAGAAAAAAATATGCAATTGAAATAAAATGGAATACATCATTTATGTCGGATTTCGCCTCTACTAATCATCATGTGATTAGAACAAACCCCTAAACCATGAATAAGGTTTGAAAACTAAAAAAATATCAAGAGCAATAAAAGACTGACAATGGCCATGCCCTTGAATAATGAGGACTCACCAATCTTCTAATAATACTGAATCAATCCAACTATCCACGACCAGATGAAGGAGCATCTAATCCTATATTATGAAATAATATAGGCATAATGTATGCGTCAATACTTTGAATGTACTGAGTATGAGAAAAATGCATACAACATAAATATGATAACATAAGGAATTTAAAGCATGAAATGCATGACCAAGTAAAACGTGTCAAAGCTTAATAAGCTAAATCATAAATCATGGGAAAAGGTCAATGCACATTTGAAGATCATGAGGAACGCTTCAGTCATAATGATTGAGGAAATCATAAATTATTTGAAGTAAAATTATAGTTCTTTTGTGGTATATTTACCATTAACCGACATAGACCATGCGAGCTATAACATGGAATCTGGTGTCTTACTTCCACACTGAAAAAAGATGTCCTACTTTGCCAAGGTAAAGATCGTAAACTTCTAGTTTAGGTGGATCCACTAACTATGTCATTCATAGACAAATCCTAAGGGGGCACGTAGTTAGGGACAAGAAATTGCGTCTAAAGACCAAACCTCTACTAAAAGTACGGTCTCTATTCCAAAATCCTGTCGGTGCTAAATAAAATCCCAACGAGAATAGACGTAATCATAATCATATCATAATACTTGGAAAAGTATGAATCTAGTCATACCAATCCAATCATAAGTTCATATCATAGAATAGCTCCTTTAAAGATCATGATTCCATAATATATTCATAAGACACTTATCTAAGCATCAAAATCATGTTCATCTTTCACAATGAGAAAAGCTTTCACAAATCATTTTGATACTTTATCTAAAGCATCATTTATTCATAAATTCCTCAATTTTATGATGCATGCATAATTTCATAATCATAGTTCATAATCATAACATAGACATATAGCATGGGTTCATATAAAATTCATTGAGAAATATATAATTGAATCAAATCATGCATAAATAAATCAATTATAGAAAATTGAATCATAAACAATTAAACCCATGAAGAATCACATGAAACCCTAGAAAATTGGATTTAAATTATAATGGAAATTGAGTCTCTTTTTGGGACTAATGGCTGAAAGGAATCCATTGGTGAAGTTTGCACATACCTTGGGTAATCAAAGCCCTAAATATGGAAATAAAACCTTTAACTTGAACAAACCCTAGAACCTTCTTTGCGCCTTGAGAGAAAATATGGAGAAGAAGATTGGAGTAATTTGGGGGGTTTTTATTGAATGAGAAAGAATGGATATATTTTGAAGATTAAAAGTAGTTATAGGCCTTATATATAGGGCCAAAACAATGTAGTATAGAAAGGACAGGAAAAGACTCAAATAGCCATGACATAAAAACTACCGAAACCCCTTAACGGAAGCCTTCACGGACCATTCATCGCTTCACGGTCTGTTCAGACATCCGTGAAGGGTCCATATTTCTTGAGTCCTTGGGGTCTGGTTCACGGGTGGGTCAATGGGTCATGGACCACTCCACAATCTATGAACCCACCCATTGAACTAGCCCTAAAATCTCCAAACACTGGGATCAACTCCACGGCCTGGTCTACAGTCCATGAACCACTTGACAGACCATACATCTATCCGTGACCATTGCACCAACAACTTTTGTAAAGTTTTTCTTTCCAACTCAACTTACCAATTTCTGAGGTGTTACAAGAAGTGGGCTGCAGTTAGAAGAGTTTACCCCAAAAAGAAAGTTCCAAAGGTTGTGAGAGAGGATAAAACTAGTGGAGAGGCTGAGCAAAAGTCTCATGGAGATAGTGCATTGAACAGAGTTAAACCACCTTCTCCATTCCCACTAAAGATCAAGAAGAAAAATGAGGATAAATGTTTTGGTAAGTTTCTCTCTACTTAAGCAAGTTCACATTAATTTGTCTCATGTTGATGTGTTGTAGAAAATACCGTAGTATGCCAAATATGTGAAGAAGATTGTGGTGAACAAGAGGAGGATGACAGAGTATGTGACAATGGCACTTACTGAGGAGTGCAGTTCAAGAATTCAAAACAGTTTGCCCATCAAATTGAAAGATCCGGGTAGCTTTACTATGCATATTACAATAAGGTAAAACACCCTGAGGGTTGTGTGATCTTAGGGCAAGAAAAAATATCATACCTACATCATTGTATGAAAAGTGGGGTCAGGGTAGTCCTAACCCAACCATAATCATCTTACAGCTCGAAGATCGATCGATTGCTAGACCAGAAGAGGTGGTAGAGGATGTGTTAGTGCAAGTGGGCTTGTTGATCTTCCCTGTGGACTTTGTGGTACAGAACGTTGAGCTGAAAGTTAAATTACTATTCATCTTAGGGAGACCTTTCTTAGCCACTGGGTGTGTATTGATAAAGTAGATGTGTTTGATGTGTATCGAGCCTTAAAATTGCCTTCGGTACATGAAGAATTGTCAGCCATTACAATGATAGATTTTGTTATAGAATCTCACTATATTGCCTCTAGAGATTCATTGGAGAGAGTGTTACTGGGTCATGATAATTTTGGTGATGCTGAGGCACAAGAGTTAGTGCAAATTTTATATATGGCCAATGCAGGTATCTAGAGAAGCTATGTGGAACCATTGAATTGAGTATTGGGGCCTCCACATAAGTCGGTAGTCAAAGAAGCCCTTAAACTGGAGTTGAAAACTCTATTATCTCACCTAAGGTATGCTTTTCGAGGTGAGAATGAAACCTTACTGGTGATTCTTTCTACGAAATTATCTGAAGTGCAAGTTGATGTGACCACTACTTAAAAGGAGGAAGAAAGAGATTGGATGGCAGATGTTAGATATCCATGGGATCATTCTTGTGTTGTGTATGCATAAAATCTACATGGAAGAAGGACACAAGAAAAATGCTCAACACCAGTATCGATAGAATCCTATGATGAAATATGTACTGCGTAAAAAGGTGATCAAATGGCTAGATGTGGAAATAGTATACCCAATCTTAGAAAATAAATGGGTGACCCCTGTTTAGTGTGTACATAAAAAGGAAGGTGTGACAGTGGTAATGAATGAGAAGAATGAGTTGATCCCCAAAAGAACAATCATTGGATGTCGAATTTGCATGGATTGCTGAAAATTGAATGAGGCCACTAGAAAAGATCAGTACCCAGTCCCCTTCATTGATCAAATGCTGGAAAGGTTAGCCAGGAGTACTATTTCTTCTTGGATAGGTATCCTGCATGCAATCAGATTGTGATTGCTCTAGAGGATCAGCAAAAGACGCGACCTTCACCTGTCCCTATGGCACATATGCTTTCAAGCGCATGCCCTTTGGACTCTGTAATGCGCCTGCTACGTTTTATAGATGCATGATGACTATATTTCATGACATGGTGGAGGACTTTGTGGAAGTGTTCATGGAGGATTTCTCAGTCTTTTGGGGAGTCTTTTGTGCTATGTTTGCACAACCTTGATAAGGTACTTGCTCACTATCAGGAGATGAATCTAGTGCTGAATTGGGGAAATGCCATTCTTGGTTACAGAAGGCATCATTTTGGGTCACAAGGTTATGAAGTAGGCGTTAGAGGTTGGTCGAGCCAAAGGATACAAGTAGTTTGTGCAACAATTAAAATAAATCTTGGTACTGGAATTGATATTTAATTAAATCATCACATCTTTGTTCATAGATAGAGGATATCTTGATGTCATCAAATCAAGCAGGAATTGAAAGATCTCCAAATTTAGAGATCATGTTAGTATTTAGTTAAGAGCACATGTGCCATTTTCTAAGTAGAAAGGCAAAAAAGGAAGCAATTGCAATAATCGATGGAGATATCTCTAATCAATTCAAATCGTTGTGGAATTGTTTTAATTAAATAGTAACGGCAAATTCAAATACTTCAATTTATGTGAAGTTGATTGAAAATAAGGATCTCAGCAAGCCAATTTTTTTTAGAGATTTTATATTTGTATTAGTGCTTGCAAGGAAAGTTTCAAGAGTAGTTCCAGAAGGTTAGTAGGAGTGGATTATTGTTGGCTCAGGGGTTCGATATATCAGACTCAATTGTTAACTTCCATTGGACTTGTTCCTAATAATAATATCTACCCGACAACATATGCAATTGTTGAGAAAGAAACTTATGAGTCATATGGGTATGGTTTCTGGATCCTCTAAAGCTTTACTTAGATATCGATGATGGAGCTTATTGGACCTTTATGTTCAACAGGAAAAATGCTTGATAGAAGCATTTAATGATGTATTGCCTTTTTCGCTCATAGATATTGTGTGAGATACTTGCATAGAAATTTTAAGAGGGAAGGATTTGGTGGTAACACACAGAGAAATTCACTTTGGAAAGCTTCTAGTGCAATAACTATTAAGTGGTTGATGAGCACATAGTTGAAATTAGGGGTGAACAAAATTGAATTGAAAATAGCTCCAAATCAAAAGCTGAGTCAATACTACTTCGTAGGGTGTTGTTACATGTTGGTCAATGAGTGATCGGGAGTTGCATGTTAAACAAGGTGATGATGTCTTAGGATTGTAAGTGGTCCGAGTTGCTTAGCGGGTGAGTTAAAATCTACTATGGTTTATGGTGATGGTTTAGATATGGCTCATGTGTTTGTTTAGGTCAGGTTGATGAATGGGGGAGGGAGGGGGCTTATGCATAGTTTATTTGTTGGGACCATATACCGTTCATAAAGTGTTTTAGAACATATATGATAAGGGGGAATTGGGTTAATGTTATTTGGGTAAGAGTCCTGCAGGTGGTTTACTAAATAGGTCAAGGGCCAGGCTATTAACACGAGAGCTTGAGGGAGAGTAGTGGGCTGGTTAATAGAGTTAGTAGTGTTCTTGTAGTTAGGAAATTCCTATGTGATAGAAGGGTTAGGTTGTGATTTGATATGAGGGGGAAAAATAACATTGATAGTGGGGTTGGCAGCGGAAGGAGGTAGGGTGACTTAAGGTAGAACGTATGAGTTCCAAGGTAATCCACTTCTACTAAGCGTTGCGATTGATGCGGAGTGGGGTTGTATCACATCTCCAAGTTTTTTGTTTCATTGGTTTATTGTATAATATTATGTGGTGGATTTGGGTTGACAAATGATGCCTACCAATGCGTATTATTTGTACTGAAACTACTTTTATTATGCCAGTTGGTATAGTCTGGTTGCAAGATCATTGTTGTTTTTAAGGTGAATGATCTCCGACAGCTTCTACCTCTCTTTCCTTATGGTGGGAGCTATGTCGTATTCTTTTAGATGTCGTAAATGCTTAGAAGCTCTTGTACCTATTTAGACTAGTTCTTTGGGGGAGGGTTCAGTGTATTTCCTTACAAAATAATTTTTTACCAAGTTGGAAGTCATTTTGTATTCACTATAAGGTTTTTAATTTATATATCATTCACTTCCGCATGTGATTATTAAGTTGGGGTTAAAGGTTCTCATATCTAGGTGTTAGAGTAGGTACCAGCATGACCTAGGGGGTTGGATTGTGACAATTTGTTATCAGAGCCCATGTTACTAGTCTCACGGTACAAGAGTAAATGTCGAATAGAGTCCTGAGGATTGTTGTGTTAATGTTCACTTATAATCTTGAGGGAGCTATGAACACTCTAGGAAAATCCTTTCACTTCTTCATTCCTTTTCGTGCAGTCTGTTGCTTGTGGTATGGGTTGAGTCCAATTGATATCTTCGGATTCTGATTAGTATCTCAAGGAAGTAAACTGGATGCCGTTGTCATACGTGAAGGGACACAAGCAAGGAAAGTTGGAACCATGAAGGTTCCTATTTGTATCTGGACTTGGAGTGTACGTAAAGGCATGGATAATTATCTTATAGCCATCCATGACGCCAATAAATATAATGAACATGATTTGATTTTGTGATAATGCTTGAGATTGTGACACGTGCATTGCATTACTTGAATAATGTCACGACTCAATTCATCGAGTCATGATGGATCCTACTATAAACCACCGGTAGATAAGCCACCCCGTAACCCAAAACGACAAGTAATAAGCATAGGGGTAGAACTAAACAGAAATGACACTAAGCAATAGAGATAACAATAGAAACGAAAGCAAACCAAGAATCTATATACACTTGAATCCCTTCTAGATCCTAGAAGTCACGAGTACAAAGTTGTCAAATATGAGCATACAAGTCCAAAAAGTGGACCACAACAAGCGTCTCAGAGGAAAAAGACTAGTGAAACATATCTATAGAATGAGACATGATGATCCAGGATGCCAAGTGCTCATCTTCGTCTCTGATCCCTAAAAACTGCAAAAGATGGAACGAACGATCACCGCTGGTAGCTGGTACTAGGTCATGCATCACGAAAAAGATATAGAGTGCGGCATGAGTATCAAAACAAAGGTACTTAGTAGGCATCATAGGCCGATTTAGAAAGAAAGGTAAAAACAATCTGAAAAGATAGAATCTAGACACAAACAGAGGTCCAAATGAATATGAAAGAAAGCACATGAGCATTCTAAAATTAAATCTATGTATAGCTAAACTAAACTTAACTGGACCCCATAAGCCCAAAAGGTACACTCATGCGCAAGTTTAAATAAAACCCAAACAGAACCCCATAAGCCAAACATATACACAAAATAGCTAAGTTTATTGAGAGAAGAGTACAATGAACCGAAAGCCGGGCTCCTAGCCCAAGTAACCATCATATGCAGTCAACTCCCAGCCCAACTAGTAAGAGTGACAGTAAATCAAGGCCACCCATCCAGCCTGTCCACTCTCAACCCACCTAGCAAGAGTGACCCGGGGGCGTGTCGACTCTAAAGAGAATCTCAGATACCAAGGCCGCCCAGCCAGCCAGTCCACTCTCAAGGGCGTAAGCTACCTAGCTAGTAAGAGTAACCTGGGGGCGTGTCGACTCTAAAGAGGATCTCAAGTAGGCTCCAAGCCACAGTGAATAAGCATCCAGTAAAAAGAATCACACGAGGCTCCAAGCCTGAAACACTCTAATCCAGAGAAAGCACACAACCTTTGGTAATGCATCGCACCAGCAGAGATAGGGAGAGAAGGCAAAAAGTCTACAAAGCTTTGAAAACGCGTAGACTAAGGCTCATACTATCAGATCCAAGTCATCTATTCCAGTCTATAAGGATCTAGTCCACCCAAAACAATGTCGGAGATGAAGACAAAGCTACAAGGTTCGCGAGTCTAAGTCAACACTAGTCTATCCTAGACTAAGGTTGAACATGCTCAATAAAGAAGTTGTAACGCAAGTAGAACACAACAACGTGCAACAACACATATGAATCCCCAGCTAGCATGGTATTAAACCCCAAACAATACTGATCAACCCTAAAACATGGTATTTAAGAAGAGAAATAGGAAATACTAGGTACCCTCCCCTAATTCACCCTAATCAACATGAATTTACGCATTCAAGCTCAGTCTAAGCAGAAAGGAAGTCGTAGCCTATCTCTAGGCCGACCGCGTGCTCTCCAAATCACAAGGTCGAAGCTTTTCCATTCTAAATGGTCTCGAAATGCTGCCACACTACCACAATTAGAACATCAGTACGGTCATTTAAACACCAAAAACACATGAAATAGAGACGGACCAATTTTAGAGTCAAATGGATATTATGTAACACGTGAAGAATCTCCGGAACTAACTCTGTTAAAAGGTCCTAATCAATGACCCAAACTTGTGTTCTAAAAATGAACACAATTCGGGGATCAGAATAGCGAATTCAATAATCATGAAAATATTCACAATTAAGCTTTAAGGAAACCAATAAAAGTGGAAATTCACCTTAAATGGAGGTTCTCCAATAGCTTCCAATGAAAAATTCAAGAAGCCACACCCTCCACGATCACCCAGGATTTTGAATCATTAAAATTGGAGCTCTAACGAGGGAGAAATCGCTTGATCAAGGTTGCAAATGAGTTGGGTTTGCGGGCTAAGTATTTATTAAAAGACTACCCGACCTTCGCTTAAGCGGCCACTAATGTTGCTTAAGCGAAAGCCCTCAAAGAGGTGAGCCTCGCTTTTTTAAACTCCAAGCCGCAAAAGTAAGCCTCGCTTCAGCAATCCCAAACTGCAAAAGTTAGAATCGTAAAAGCGAAGCAAGGGTTGCTTTACCAACAACCACCTGATTGGCTAGTCTCGCTTAAGCAGAGGTCTGGTCCTAGAAGCGATGTTCTCTTACGCGAACCTAGGGTTGCAAAAGTGGCTGCACCAGAACTTAGGCACCAGAATTTTCAACAAAGTCCCCTAGGCTTCACCAGGGGGCTCGGGATTGGTTTGGAACCCCATGCACTTCGGACATGCCAACCACTCAAATTTGACAGAATATGAGTCGCACACTGAACTACATTTTAAGCCAAAATTCACAAGGGAGCTCAAAATTAGTCCGGAAGCCTCAGGATCCAAACAAAGAGTCGTACTAGACAAAACTCAACTTTCTAGAGCTAACCGCGCTAACAAAATTCTTATCCAAACTCATTTACTCAAAATGTTGACTAAAGTCAAACTTATGTCTTAACTTGAAAGTCAAAATGCCTAACCATACAGACTCACACGAAAAACCTTGGGAGTCATGTCGACCATGCTACTAGCCTAAAATGACCCTTCTAGAGTTGATGGAATTGTCAGAATTAGATTTTGAGATCATCTTATTGAATTTTTTTATCAAAACTGACTGTTGAAGGTGCAAAAGCTCCACAACACTAAAACTCGCATAAAATATAAATGAACGACTAGGTGACCAAATACAAAAATGACCTGTACAAATAATTGCCTATATGTGGTGTAATTGCTTGGATTTTTGTGAAAGTTTGGTCAGAAAAAAGGGGCATCACTTGGTTATGTGGGATAGGTTAGTGATAAATTGTTACATGGTTAATTGAAAACACACAATGTTAAAAATTGCATAGACTTACCATTGATAAAGATGTTAAGGGGAAATAATGAATTGTAGCTATAGGGAAACTTCGATTTCGGGAGAGTCGATATTGGTTGGGAACCACGGAGAAAGGTTTATTCCTGTATGATAGCGGGAATATGATATTATGAAATGCTTCCTGGTGTTATTCGTAATTAATTTTGTGAGTATGTAATGCTAAGTTCTTCACTATTTATCGCTGGGTATGATCTTTGGGTTATGTTTGAGACTGTAATTTGAAGCTGGTACTACGTATGTCTAGAAATGGTCTCGGGGTTGTTTTCAAAGCATGTTTCTGTTTGCAAGAGTTTGTATTGATAGTGGGTTTTGGGGAATGGGGTAACCTTGTAGAATATTTCAAATTTCTGGGCTAACCTCGTCGAAGCTACCATAGTGGGACTGACTCGCTACAACATTTCTGTTATGGCGGGACGTTTTCCTTTATAATGGCAACCACTGTAGCGGTGTGATTGCCACTATAGCTGGTAGGGCGAAATAGAACCTTGCCCTGTTTTCCCCTATTTTGACTTTCATTCCTAGGACATCTAATATCGCTTAATTCAGTTCACACCAATGCGGAAACAATAGAAAATACTAATAACAACAATGGAATTCATACACGGTGATTAGAAAGTTTAAAAGCAGAATCCAAGTGCTAACAAAAAAGGAAGGAATAAAAGATGTCTTACAGGCCAAATGGGGAAAAACCTAAAAACAAATTTTATATATCCATACGGAGGGGGAAAAGTGTCCTAATAGGAAGCCTGAAGATCATCTGAAGCCCACTCACTGGTCCATGCCTCACTCAGGAAAGAGAATTCCCGAAGTCCTCGAGTATAAGTGTGGGGAGCTCTTGCTTAGTGGTGACATATGTGATTATGACCTTGATGGTCTTCCACAATAAAATGAGTAGGCATCCCAGATGACATTCTTCCTCCACTCCCAAGCCAGCTCCTTGCGGAGCACTGCACTAAGAGGTAGGTGGGGCTTTGACTCTGGCTGAGGTTGCTTCCACAGATCTCTATATGGAGGCCAAAGAGTAGATGCTGGGTCTGTGGAGCAGGGGCGTCATCATCATCCTCCTTATCGCCAGAAACTGCTGCTGCTTGATTTTTCCTGCCTCACCCGTCCTCTACCTTTACATCCCCTTATTAGTGGCCAGTCTCACTCGAAGAGGGTGGAAAGACGGATCTATGTACATCTCTTTATCGACATCAATCAAGGGCCCCAGCCCACTTACACAACGTCATCATCAGTCCTAGTAGAAATGGGCCTTCTTGTTGCCCCGTTAAGAGTCCTTCCATTTGAACACTATTTTTTCCCCCACATTTAATCGGATCCCTTGGATAATACAGGCACTACTAGTGCCTGAGGATAATCCATATTGGTAAGATTTTCTGACGGACGAATCCATCAAGCTACTAGTGTGTCAGCCACCTCCTAGCATTAACAATGAAGTAGAGGCTATTAATACCCGCCACTAAACTTGAACATGAAAATCCTCATTGATTAGTGTGTCGCAAAAGACACCTCATGTCCATCCCCCTTAGTCAAACTTCGTACTCCACATTTGAGACCTTCGGTACCTCTAGCATCTCATTGACCATATGGACATCTACTGGCACATCCACTCCCCAGATGTAGATGGTGGGGCCGGGGTCCTCTAAGCATATAGTAGGAAGGAAGGCATAGAACTCCCCTCACCAAGTCAGATAATGCAAAAGATGGAGCCTCCAGTAGAGGAACCAACAGAACTTCTCGGCAACCCTATACATGTTGAAGCCGCTCTCGAAGTAAAATTACATCCCTCTATAGTTGTGGTACCTCTCCCGAGTAGTGTCATCGGGAAATATCACAAATGGTAGACCTTCTTCAGTGTTGACAACCATCGTATTCATAGAATCTACTAAATACGTGAAGGGGAATTAGAACTCATTCATTGCATAGAAAAGCACTTTCATAGAAAATCCATCTTTTGGCCAAAAAGGAGGCTAGTGCCTACAGCCTCCAGCTATAGCAAGTTGCATCCCGCAATGGAGGGGTAGCTATAGAAAAAATTATCCTACTACAATTGTTCCACTATAGTGGAAGCAAGGATGCTATAACAGTCTTCATCGTCCCCAACCTCTAAGGGGTGCGTCAATGATGCCCTTTGGCCAAAAAAAATGTTTTTATCAAAATTACTACAAATCAGTATTCCTTAAGTGCCTTATTACCAAAATATACAAAAATCTAGGCATTCTAACTTCTAAATCTTGTCTGAATATAAGTTTCTAATCAAGAATAACCCTTGAACTCCCCCACCATTTTCGACCCAATTTTGGCCTTTTCCCCATGATCCTTATGCCTAGATGCTATAAATGTGTTAGGAATGTAAGGGGAAGTCCCATGCTTAAACAATTTCAACAATCAAAGTCAACATTTTCAAATTCAAATATCAAACCAAATTCCTATTATACTGAATTGATTTCTATCATGCAATAGTCATTACACGTAAAATGAAGTAAGTAGGGAAGTCAAGTTTTAACTTAGTTTCATCATTAGGAAGGGAGTGATTGGGAGAGAAAAAGTAAGTGTCTTTGAGAGTGAAGGAGAGAAATAGGAGAGGAACTCATTCCTCTCCCTTTATTTCTCTTCTGAAATGCATCGAGTCGCTATAGTGGCATTATACCCTCTATAGTGGTGGTGCTGTTTGACAAACATGGGGAAATTTTTGTTGTTGTTCCGTTCATTTGACTTCTTAACCCTATACACGTGGGATGTGGTTTGTTGTTCAATTCACGTAAGGTTTAAATTTCTTCTTAACATTGTCAAAAATTAAACAATGATCTTTCATGATCAGCTAGTCTTTCCTTTGGCCTTGAGTGTTGTTTGGAGACAAATGATTCATAAATTGGTATCTATTGTAACAACCTGGTACATCATTATTCAAAACGCACCCGGTACGGAGTCGCAAAATCTTTTCGAATATGTTGCCAATTTCAAATTAGGGTGACACGACAAATCGAAGAATTTGAAGTTAATCCAAGCTTACGTCATCCCTCTATAGAGAGAATATTTCCACTATGGAGGCAGGTAAGCTGCTATAGAAGGTTCAGCAAGGTAGAACTCTAAAAACATGAATTCTTTTAACTGACCTCTCATCCTTCAGTGGTAAAATAGACTAGGGCTACTAAAAAAACCCTCCTAAGCCATTTTAAGCTTGGGAACAATGGAGGTGAGGGATTTCAGAGCAAGAAGGGTAGAAATCCATGAAATTCTAGTCTACATCTATCAGGATTCGCCCACATGGAGCTAGAAGCACTTGTTTAGAATTCTTCAGTAGTTGCTTGGCACCTAAGTAGGCTAGGCTTTAAACTGATTAGTTAGAACTATCTTTATTTACATAATATCTTGTAAGTTGTTAGAAGATTGCAGGAATAGACCTTCGGGCTCAGAGTTTGGATAGTTCAATGTTTGGTTAGTTGTGGTGTAGGTTGATAATGGACTTGATTAGTTAATATTGACCTTATGGTGATTGTATTATGTTGCTTTTGGAAAGGTGATTGTGGTAATAAGATTATGAGGAGGGAACGTTCAAGAAAGAATCCTTTGGATAGGTGATGGTTGTTTGTTTTCCAAGTTACGTAATGTGTGCATGTTAACTGACTCAGTAATATTACTTGTACAATGCATGTTAGGGAAAACATGTGGTATGGATGTGAAATAATATTATGTTGTCAATCTCATGCAATAAACTTGTTTGATTTGATTATGGCTTGCATATGTATATGATTCTTTGTATATGTGACTGTGTGTGATATTTGTGATTCCTAGTTGGCTCGAGCTCTAAGCATAGTATGGAATATCCCATTGGTTGACTCGAGCACCACACCGGTATAGGTTACTTTTAGTTGGCTCAGGTACCATGCCTGGTATGGGATAATGCTCAAACTATCCTAAAAAACTATTAATAGAATAAGCGATCATCTTCAATAAACATACACAACTAATAGTCAGGGTTGAATCCCACAGAGAATGATATAGTGAAGAATTTCAATTAGGAAATTTAGATTGTAAATCAATTCATTCGCAGCAATAAAGAGAAGGGTGGATGATTCCACCAAATTTATGAAAAAAGGGTTTTGATATCATGAATCAAAATTAAACAAAAATTTTAGAGATTTTAACAATTTAGAAATAATCTAGGGGTGTGGGGATTCGAATTGATGTCACATAGGGGTAGTTTTGTTGCTCAATAATGCTAAACAATCATGGATAGGTTGGGTCATCTTTAATGACACTAAACTTCTTTCTATATTATAGTACCAATTCATAGAATCTACTTTCGATCTCATCTATGTGAACTACAAATCAACCCATTACCTAACGAAATCTCTCTTTTGAGCAGATTTGGGCAAATTGATCTGACCCATAATTTCTCTTTCAATCAAAACCTAAATTGCATGCATTAGACTAGTTATCCACTCCAATTGATCTCTTTTGAGCATCAATCGAAGATCGAAAATAGGATTAAGTATGCAACCTAAACCCATGAATTAACCCCATGCTAGCCTAAATCCATGAATAAAGAACAATAAAATAGAGCAAAACAAAATGCCCACTATATTAAATCAACACACAACCCCATAATTGCACCCCTAGAGTTGGGGTTTTAGCCACACATCATAAAAGTAAGGAAATTATACAAGATCAAAAGCTTACGTGCGATGTTCATTACAAGGCTCACATCAAAACACAGATAGTCAACACAAGAATAAAAAAGATTATTCAAAAGTGTGTCCACACTGATTTGTAGTAATATCAAAATACTACAAATGTCTAAAACTTAAAATAACAAAATACAATCCCAAAAAGGGAATATTGACACAAGTGCCCTCGCCCCACCAAAATAAAATTAGCAGTGTCCTCAATGTGAAATAATGTAAGTATGGGAAGAGAGATATAAAAGTCCCCCTGACAGGCCATGCCTGTGGAGTGCTCAGATCTGGAGTCTCAGAGGGGACAACATAATCCTTGGCATTAGGGCCCAACAAAATAAGAGCAACACGCGGCATTGTAACATCAACTGTGGCATCAGTGCCCAGCACATCTTAAGGATGAATAGTCGGGTCTGGAGAAGAGCCACTAGTGCCAACTGTGGTGGTCTGCACACGAGATCTCTCCATCGTAGCCTGAACCATCATCTCTTCAATATCCTACAGCTCCGTCAATTTCATAGCAATCTGCTACTCATTCTCTCTCTATATCTCCTTCTCATTTGTTTCCTCAACCAAATCATCATCAACCTCATCCTTAACTCTCTTACCATCATCAACAATATCAATACCATTAGGATGCTTAGCCACACTAGTAGGAACCTCAGTACTCGGCATGTAGGTTTTCACAGACTCAGGCACATATGGCAAGGGAACCGCACCCCAAAGGATAGAAATGTCGGTGGACCTAAGCTTGTCCACATCATCCCTAAGAGTGGTGAGCTCAGCCAAGATAGCAGTCAACTTGGCTGAGCTACCCTCACTCTTCTCCCTAGCCTCCATCCTAGCCGTGAGGTTATCTAACCTTTCACCATATGACGTCAAAGTATTTTGGAACACTACCAACTAGTCTCTAACAGGGAGCAAGGCATCCTTAATAGCCTTATCAATCAACTTGGGCATCTCACTCTCTACCCTCAATGCTTTTACATCTGCAGATCGGGCAAGGTTACCCATTTGGTATATCATGGCATGGGTCAAGGGGGTGGGAAATAGGAGTAGGAGCAGCAGTTGTAGAAGTAGATGGCATAAAAGAAGGCTAAGGGTACCTGATGGCTCCACAGGTGGAGCAAGCTGAGCAGTATCGACCTTAAGGCGAGCAGGGTCAACAATAGGGGTAGTGTCTGGTGGTGGCTTCCTCTGAGCCACATCATCTCTCAAATAGTCCACCTCAATCCTCCGAATATCATTGGAGGAGGTGTGGGTGATCCTCACATCATTCCTCTCCCGAAAAGGGACTCCCACAACCTCACACAACTGTGTGATCAAGATTGGGAAGGGAAGAGAGTTTCGCTCCTAATGAGCTCGCATCAACATCTCATCCACAATGATGGACCCCAAATTGACCTTCTCCCAATCAATAATTGTACCCACCAACACAACTTTCGGATGTCGAAGAATAGATTAATTTTGGGATGACATGATGGTGATGCTAATGAATCCCAACCAATACTGGGTCCTAACATTCATGTTTTTCTTCTAGATCTTCACTCCGTCAACAATCCACGGAGGAGAGATATGAGAAATAATTGATGCTAGTAAACCTTTTAAAGTGTCAAGATCATGCTGCATCCACAGCGTGAACATCTCAGCCGGATTTTCTTTAGTGCCCAAAGCAGTGTTGACTGCATTTGTGTGGCATTGTTTCATCTTCCCACAAACCACAACCTCATCCAAGGGCTTCCAAATTGTACCCTTCCTCTTCTTTGGCAAGGCATGTGCATAGGCCGCATAAAATTCCCATACCCAGGCTGGGACATAAGGGGGCCTAGGTCTTATGAACCTCTCAAACCCATGAAACATGATTGTATCCTAGATAGCTGGATAATCACTCACCACCCCATCAATTGAGAGTTGCCACTCCTCAAGGATTGTCCAATCTCCGGCTGCTTTGAGCCTATTAAGAGCCCTTGGAGGGATAATCGGGAGAATACGGAAGGCCGGTGACTGAGATTGAGGGCCTTGTGGGAGCTTGGACCTGATGTCGATCCTCTTTCTCACAACTGCCTACTTTTGTTTCTGACTCACACGTGTTGTAGAGCGCAGAGTGGTCTGTTGTTCTTGAGATGCCGCAGAAGGCTCATTTATGGAGATCCCCTTGTTTATCTTTGGAGGAGGAGAAGGAAGAGAGTCTTCATTGGATTCTGTATCATAAGTCACAACTCGTTTGCCTCTTGCTTTTGCCAATTCCTGTAAGGCACAACAATTTAAAACATAGATTGGGTGAAGGTCAGTTGAAATCAAATGCGAAAAAATAAACTTCCGAAGCTCGCCTACTGGGAAGGTGATTCACCTAACAGATCCAGAGCTCACCGAAGTTGACAGACCACAACTAAAATTCACTCAGGCATGAAAGGCAGAGTCATCTCCAACTTAGTGACTCATTGAGTTGGTTTTTACGGACTAAGACAGGTCTGCCAAAAGTGACAGTGCAAAACTAAAGGAAAAGGAACAAAGGGCAATGTCCACTACCAGTTGGAAATTCCCTGAGTGGGTTTCGATGATCTAAGACAAGACCACTGAATGAGACAGTACCCAGGTAACATATTCAAGCACAAAAAGCAATTTGGGGCTTACTCGGTGATTTGCCTTATCACCTTGGCGACCTAGGACAAGCCTGCCGAACATGTAATTTCAGCCCAATACCTAATTTTCACAAGTTCAAACAATAATATGCAACAATACCCAATACCCAATTAGTTTCATAAGCTACCCACATGCCTTTCTACCCATGGGTACTCAGACTTCCCCAAATTTGACAGAGCATTGCCCAAAAGGACAATTTTCCCTTAACAAAGTCATCACTCTATCTATCATTGGGCAAATACAAGTCGTCAGGATGCCACTAGGCTAATCAGACTTCACCCACATTCAATTTAGGCAAGACCCATCAGATTTAAAGAAGCAATTTCAAAGTTTAACCTTAACAGTAAATTTTCACATTTTCAAGAACTAAATCAACTATCTAACTCATGGTCATAGTTCAATACGATACATTTGGCACTACCCATTTAACATATCACTGATGATACTAAGCCCATATCAAAACCATCAAGTTTTAGCACAAATAGAAAGATAGAACTCGAAAACCAACCTCAGGGAGATAGTTAGGCATAAAATTAAGGGAGACGGGTTTGGGATCGAGAATCTAACACTTTAACACACTCCAAGCAAGTGAAATCACGCAAATGAGGTCACAAAATCACCAACACAAGTGTATGGGGGAGTCTATAAAGAAAGGGAGCTCAAAAACATGAACTGATTTCTTTTATAACTTGAAAACACTCTTGGCGTATTTAACTCAGACCCACTCGACAGTCTACAACTAATATCGCCGAACGAATTTGGTGAATTTCCAAAGGAGCTTAAGCTCACCGATGAGGCCTGAATGAATACAAAACCAAAAGATCTACTCGACGGAGTCGATGGAGTCCACTTAGTGTACTTCAACAGATCACCGACTGGAACCCTATTCACTGAAGTTGACAGTACCATTTTTCCAATTGTTTAGCCAGAAGGCGAACATAAAGATGCCGCACAATGATTTCGGTGGATCGCCGACTTTGTTTTGGCATCAACTAACTTACCTATATCAACATTTTGACTTCTTTTCAAACTATACTCACAACACATGTTATTGAAAGCAATAAAATAAACTTGGGTTGCCTCCCAAGAAGCGCCTTATTTAACGTCGTGACACGACACAATTCTTATTCATCAACCATCATTTTTGGTATTTAGGATGGTGTCACTAGGTAACGTTCACTTTTTCATATGATTGAGAAGGGTGGAGAGTTGACACAACTGAGTCTCAAGTTGCTTGATGGACACGGAATGTCGAGTAACCGTTTGGGTTAAGGTGGAGAAGTCATTTTTCAAATCCTTTAACACCTTGTCAAACCCTTCAACCTTGTTGAAGATCCTTGTTAGCATGTCATCTATGTGGTTTCGCTCTGGTCCAGCTGGTTCTTATGGTTTGGGAAGATTGTGAGGTGGGATATACCTATCTTTTTCAAACTCCCGCTCTCTCTAATTTCCACCCTGAACTCTCCAATCTCTCTAATCATTGTCTTGCTCCTTATTCCAACCTTGGTTCCTATCACGACCTAAAGTACCCCCTAGATGTGACATGGTGTGCAAGTCCCTGAAAGACGCCATACAAGCCACTTAGCATACATCATACAAGATAATAGTAGATAGAGTTCAAAAGACAATTTATCTCAAAGAGTTGACAAAGGTAGCAGAAGTCTTTTAAACATAGTTCAAAGCCATCTAATACATCAATGAAATGAAAGTGGGACATAACCCATACAAGTCTTAAAAGTAAAATGACATAAAAGTATAAACATGGCATTGTCCTCGAATGTATGAGGACTCACCAATTCTTCAAGGTCTCTATCACAACGAACTAGCCATGAGAGGATGGAGATGAGCTGGATCCTACACTTAAGAGAAAATGTATGCAAGAGTATGTGTTAGAACAAGGATGTACCAAGTATGATAACTATGCATAGAGGTTACAAAATCATGCAAAAAGGGCTATACATAAGATACAATGACCAAGTTAAATCATATGATGACATGATATAAAACATGAGGTAAAAGCCATGGTCAATGCAAGGGAATCATCTTAAAAAAACATATGCTTAAAATACCTTTAGAAAGTAACCTTAGTTCATTATGTGGGAAATTAGTCTGGTGTCTACCCCACACTGAAATGAGGTGCCCTTACTTGCCAAGGTAATAACCATAACTTCTAGCTTAAGTGGATCCACTAGCTAATGTCTATCCAAGACACCTATGGTGGCACATAGTTTATGGGACATGGGTAATCCCCACTTGTCCACTCGGTGCTAAGCATAAATCCCACGGAATAGTCATGATTCATAAGTAATCTTATTGTTAATAGACATGGGTAATCACCTTTTTTCTTATCATTAGAATAGCTCATTAATCTTGATTCAATGTATAGTGGAGAAAATCTTTCAACCCTTATGAATCCTTTATATAATAAAATCCTTTCACAACAACAACATCAATGCTTCACTCTCAAAGCAATCTTAAATCATCATAAATTTCATAATTGAACATGCATATCTTCATAAAATCCATCTTTTGATCATTCATAACTTCATCATGGAATCACAACTTAGAAATCATAAATCACGCATGTGTTCATGGTAATTCAACTTCAAATCATGTAATTTGCTCAATTCATGCATAAAAAGACTTAATTTAATCCATTAGATCATAATTTGAAAGAACCCATAAGATAGAAGAAAACCCTAATTCCAATTGAAGAATCTAACTTTACAAAATTGGAGAATTTAGGAACCCTATGGAGGGAAGGACTCCATAGGTGGAAACCATCATATCTTGATACCAAAGCTTGAAATCAATGGTGAACATAGGAGACTTGACCTTGAAACCCTAGATCTTCTTCTTCTTTTTCAAGCTTCTCGAGAGAGAATTATTTGGGGAAAGATTTTGGAGGGAGTTTGGAAGTGATTAGAAAAGGGTATAATTAGGCTTAGAAGTCTTATATAGGGTCTAGGATTAGGGCTTAACTAACTTATATTAGGAATAGATCAATTAGGAAAAAGACCAAAAAGCCCTTAAAAATAACTGCGGATCTCGACCTACGGTTCTGTCCTACGGTCCGTAGGTCCAAGCACGGACCGTCCTGGTCAACCGTAGAAAAGTTCAGAAACTATTTCTTTGGACCTTCAAACGACAAGACCGTTGTACAGTTCGTAGGTCCATTAACGGACCGTACTTACCAATCTTCAGTCCAACCTTGAACCCTCAAAATTTCACTAAGTCTGGAGAGACCTACGAGACCTACCTACGGTCTGTAGAAGCAATGATGGACCATCTTGTTGAGTCGTAGAAAGGATCTTGAAACTTGACGTTTTCAAAAATTTTACCTTGCCATCTACGGTTCGCACCTACGGCCCATAAGTCAACCTATGGTTAGTAGGTGGCCTCAGTTAGTACTGGCACTAGACTTTGAAAAACTAGAAAAATTTTCTTCTTTTCAAATCTGAGGTGTTACAATATCTCCCCATTGGGAACATTCGTCCTCGAATGAGAATCAAGACATCATAAGAAGGATAGGAACTAAATCTAACAGCCCAACATGAATGCAATCACATAAATGCACATATCCAAGGAGAAAACATCAACTCCAAGCTAAATCATGTTCAAAACATCATCTCATCAAGTCTATATGCAACTCATGCTCAAATGCACAAAAACATGAAGAGATCAATCAAGTTTTCATCATTTTCTCAAATTTTAAGCTTTTCATGAACATGCATAAATGAGGAATCATGGGAATATCCAAGACACATGAGACCAAAAGAGTGAACCATGAGGAACTAAATACCTCAAGCTAGAGTAGGGACAGAGGGAAAGAGATGAGGATAATGGGACATCATATCGGCCTCTCATGTAGCACCCTCAACTAACTAATTCCTCCAAAGAACCTTTACGAAAGCAACTTCTTTATTTCTCAACTTCAAAACTTGCCGGTCCAAAATCTCAACTGGAACCTCTTCATAAGAAAGACTCTCCTTTACACCAAGACTTTCCAATGGTACTATAGATGTCGGATTACCAACATATTTCTTCAATAAGGAGACATGGAAAACTGGATGAATTGACGCCAAGTCATTAGGCAATTCGAGCTCATAAGCAACCTTACCAATATGCCTCAAAATCTGATATGGGCTCACATAACAGGGGCTAAGCTTCCCTTTCTTCCCAAACCTCATTACACCCTTCATGGGTGAGATTTTAAAGTAGACCCAATCATTAACATCAAATTCCAGATCTCTCCTTGTAACATCGGCATAAGACTTTTGCTGACTTTCAGCCATTCTCAACCTCTCTCTAATAAGCCAAACTTCCTCCATTGCCTCATATACCAATTTGGGACCTATCAAAGCGACTGGGCCAACTTCAAACCAACCTATAGGAGATCTACACCTCCTACCATAAAGAGCCTCAAATGGAGCCATACCAATACTCGAATGGTAGCTATTATTATAAGTAAACTCAATCAAAGGCAAACAATCATCCCAATTACCCTTGAAATCAATCACACAAGCTCTCAACATATCTTCCAAAGTTTGGATAGTACGCTCCGCTTGCACATCGGTTTGAGGATGCAAAGTTGTACTAAACTTAACACGAGTACCAAGGATGAATATTCCTAAGGGGGGAAGAATGTGACACCCCACCCATTTAAATGTTAGAATTAACTTGTACTTTGTTTCCTTCGTTTTAAATCTGAAGTCCTTTAAATATTTATATATGTAATTTCATACAATTGTTGAAAAATATTTTGGTCATCCCATTAAAAGTTTTCGAGCAGATTGGGGAGGAGAATATCAAGCCTTAACAAATTACTTCAAAGACAATGGAATTGTGCAGCGTTCTTCTTGTCCATATACCCCTGAATAAAATGGTTATGCCAAAAGAAAACATAGGTATATTGTTGAAACTTGCCGGGAATTGCTACATCATGCCAATGTCCCACATAAATTTTGGACAACTGCATTTGTTACTGCAATGTATACTATAAATCATTTACCAACCCAACGCTTAAAAGATAAAACCTCATTTCATGTGTTATTTAACATTGATCCAGATTACTCTTTGTTGCGTGTTATTGGTTGCCTTTGTTTTCCATGGCTTCATCCTTATACAAACGATAAATTGTCTCCTCGATCTAAATCGTGTGTGTTTTGGGCTATAGTAAGTTGCATAAAGGGTAAAAATGTTTGACCCTGATTCCTTCAAATTTTATGTTTCTCATCATGTCATCTTTAATGAAAAGGTTTTCCTTTTGTTTCGCAGGATGTTGTGTTGCCTCCATCTATAACCAATGCTAAATCAGAACCTCTCAATGTTACATTACCACTCCATCCTTCTGTTTCTTCTTCTAGCATCCCACCAACTATGCCATAATTTTCAATACCGATGCACACATCGAATCAACCCTCACCCTCTCCATCCATATAATCCTTCACATTTCACACATCCTCGTCATCTATTGATCTATTCCTGGACACACACCTGTCACTGATCAGCCTTCACAAGATGTAGTTTCTCACGGTGTCACCTTGATTTCATCAAGTATAGTTGTAGAAAATCCTCAATTTTCTAATACGAGTCACTCCACTGATGTTAGAAACACTTTAACTACTGGGTTTGCTCTGTCCAGCAGCTCCTTCGCAAAGATGGTCATACAAACAAAAGAATGTTCATTGAAGCCAAAGAAACCATTCTCGATGTCTACTAGGACACCAACATCAGCAATAGTTGAACCTTCTTGCCATTCACAACCTATTAAGGATGGTCACTAGCGTCGAGACATGTATCAGGAGTATAATGCACTTATTCAAAATGGTACTTAGGAACTTGCTCCACCATCCTGTCTCAAAATATAATTTGTTGTAAATGGGTATTTGAGACGAAGTTAAGTCAGATAGTTCATTGGATCGCTATAAATCAAGGCTTGTGGATAAAGGATATCATCAATGGCCGGGTCTCGATTTTTCTGATACATTTAGTCCAGTGGTTAAGCCTCCTACCATACAGTTGTTGCTATCCTTGGCAGTGGCACATCATTCAGGTAGATGTATCCAATGCATTTCTCATGAGAAATTAGATGAGATTGTATACATGTTTCTGTTAGGAATTTGCTTTTTCAACTGCATTTAATTTACTTTTACTGCTTTATATTAGACAAGACTTAGTCAATTAGTTGTTAGCCATCTATTCCTATTATTTAGGAGTAAGTTAATGAGTTAGGAATCTGCTAGTCGTGGATTTACTGCTTTCTGTTTTCATTCCAGTCTTATAAATGCAATCACCGATATTCTTCTTGACTTCTCTGCTTTCTAATAACTCATACTTCTGAAATTTACCAACAATTGGTATCCAGAGCTTTTTTATCTTGCGAGATCTGTGAGTATTTCTGTGAGTGATTGTTTCAAGTGACTCAAGCACCACAATCAGAAACAGCAAAAGATTAAACATGGAAGAAAACTCAAGTTTCTCGGCAATGGCACCTCCTGTCTTCAATGGTGAAAATTTTCACATGTGGGCAGTGATGATGGAAGCTTATATTGAAGCTTTACATCTTTTGGAGGCAATCGAGGAAGACTATGAAGTTCTTCCACTACCCGAAAACCCAACAATGGCTCAACTCAGAAATCACAAGGACAAGAAAACTAGAAAATCTAAGGTAAAGGCATGTCTTTTTCAGCGGTCTCTTCAATAATTTTCAATCGTATCATGTCTTTAAAATCAGCAAAAGCCATCTGGGATTATCTCAAGGCAGAATATGAAGGAGATGATCGTATCAAAGGTATGCAAGTGCTCAATCTCATCAAAGACTTTGAGTTACAGAAGTTGAAAGAAATGGAAACCATCAAAGAATACTCTGACAGGCTTATGAACATAGCAAACAGAGTAAGATTACTTGGTTCTGAGTTTAAAGACTCACTTATTGTTGAAAAGATTCTGGTTACTATACCTAAAAGATTTGAAGCCACCATTACCACTTTGGAGAACATCAAGGATCTGTCAAAAATTACTTTGGCGGAATTATTGAATTCCTTGCAGGCTCTAGAACAAAGAAGTGTTATGAGATAAGATGGAATTAGAGAGGGAGAATTGGCGGCCAAACATGAAGATAGTGGAAGATACAAAAATAAAAACAATAAGAAGAACTAGTCAAGAAATGGAGAAGGAGCAGCTCGCTACAACAACAAAAGCAAAGTAGGTAGCTTTAAAGGAAACTATCCTCCTTGTAAGCATTGTGGAAAGAATGGACACGCGCCGTATAAGTGTTGGAAAAGGCCAGATGCTAAATGCAGTAAGTGCAACCAACTCGGGCATGAAGCAATTATCTACAAGAATAAATTGCAGCAGCAAGACGTAGACGCCCAGGTTGTTAATGAACAGGAAGAGAATTAACTCTTTGTGGCATCATGTTTTGCAAGCAATGTTTCAACTGAGGCTTGGCTGATTGATAGCGGATGCACAAACCATATGACTCATGACAAATAGCTCTTTAAAGACTTGAAGCCTACTAGAGTTACAAAAGTCAGAATAGGTCATGGCGGTTATATTCCGGCAAAAGGAATGGGAACCATTACAATTGAAACACAATCAGGTACTAACGCAATTTTTGATGTTCTTTATGTACCAGATTTAGCTCACAACTTGTTAAGTATTGATCAATTGTTAGAAGAAGGTTTCAAATTGTATTTCGAAGATAAACATTGCTTGATCAAGGAATCCTCAGGACATGACTTGTTTAAAGTCAAAATGAAAAGCAGGAGTTTCTCATTAAATCCATTGGAGGAAGAACAAGTGGTGTATTTGGCAAGAGAAAATTCTTCAGAGTTATGGCATAAGAGACTCAGATACTATCATTATCAAGGGCTTCTCAAAATGCAAGAATTAGTGATAGTCGAGAACCTTTCTAAACTAGGAGAGAGTTTTAAATATTGTCGGGCTTGTCAATTTGGAAAGCAAAGTAGACTTCCATTCCCAAAGGCAACTTGGAGAGCAACAAGAAAGTTGCAGCTGGTTCACACCGATATTGGAGGAGCCCAAAGGACTCCTTCACTTAAAGGTATTCTTTATTATGTTATTTTTATTGATGATCTGACCCGAATGTGATTTATTTTTTAAAGTTCAAATCAAGGGTCAAGAGTATTTTTTGGAAGTTGAAAGCGAAGTTGGAAAATGAAACTTGCTGTAAAATTCAGATTTTACGATCTGACAATGGCAAAGAGTACACTTTTCATCAGTTTGGTCTATTTTGTGAGGAAGCATGGATTGAACGTCTACTTACTGCTCCTTATACTCCAGAACAAAATGAAGTTAGTGAGAGAAGAAACAAATTTATCATGGAGATGGCAAGATGTATGTTGCACGAAAAGAATTTGCCAAAGATGTTTTGGGCAGAGGCAGCAAATACAACTGTGTTCCTACAAAATCGACTTCCCTCAAAAGCTGTGAAAGATCAAACTCCTTTTGAAGCATGGTATAGATACAAGCCTCCGCTGCATTTTCTTAAAGTGTTTGGTTGTCTTTGTTTTACCTATGTTCCTCAGGTCAAACGGGATAAACTAGACAAGAAGGCTGCCCCAGACATTTTTATTAGGTACAGTAATGTTTCAAAGGCGTACAAAATCTTTCAACCTGAAGGTGAAAAGATAGCTATCAGCAGAGATGTCCACTTCATGGAGAATGAAGAATGGGATTGGGATGACTCAAGGAATTTCGTCCAGAAAACAATCTCGTGGTTAAATGAAAGGGACGATGATCCACCCGTTAAAGGAACTCGATTGCTCTCTAATATATATATGAGAGATGCAATGTTGCGATTCGTGAACCTGCTAACCCTAAATATGCTCTCAAAGAACCCAAGTGGAGAAATGCAATGGAGGAGGAGTTGTTTATGATCGAAAGAAATGATACGTGGCATCTTGTTGACAAACCTCAAGGCAGATTGGGGTAAAGTGGGTGTTTTGAACCAAGCTAAATGTTGATTGTTCAATCAACAAGCATAAGACAAGGCTTGTAGTTAAGAGTTATGCGCTGATTTTTGGTGTAGATTATTCTGACACTTTCGCTCCAGTTGCTAGGCTCGACACGATCAGATTGTTTATAACTGTTTCTGCACAACGTGGCTGGAAAGTTCATCAGATGGATGTCAAATCAGCATTGCTTAATGGCATTCTTGAAGAAGAGATATATGTTGAGCAACCTGAAGGGTTTGTTATATATGGAAAGAAAGATAAAGTCTATCGACTACATAAAGATCTTTATGGCTTAAAACAGGCAACAAAAGCTTGGTATAGTCGAATAGATGATTATTTGCTTGGCCTCAATTTTGAAAAGAGTCTTTCAGAATTCACACTGCATGTTAAACATAACAGTAGTGAGATTCTTGTTGTTTCTCTTTATGTGGATGACCTTTTGATTACAGGGAGTAGGGAAAAGCTAATTGATGAGTTCAAGCAAGACATGATGCAAGCTTTTGAAATGTCTGATCTTGGTCTTATGACATATTTCCTTGGAATGGAAATTACTCAAGGACAAGATGAGTTTTTCATTTGCCAGAAAAAGTACGCAAAGGAAATTCTCAAGAAATTCAAAATGGAAAATTGCAAAGAGATTAGTACTGCCATGAACCAAAAAGAGAAACTAAGTAAAGATGATGGAGCCAAAAAGGTGGAGGAGACATACTTCAGAAGTTTCATTGGGTGTTTAATGTATCTTACCACAACAAGACCCGATATATTGTATGTTGTAAGTGTTTTATCAAGGTTCATGCATTGTCCTAGTGAAATACAATTGCAAGTAGCCAAGAGAGTTGTGCGATACATCAAAGGAACCATCACCTATGGAGTCAAGTTTCAGAAGAGTCAACCTGTGATGCTTTGTGGGTACTCCGACGGTGATTGGGGCGGTTCGAGGATGATGCAAAGAGTACTTCAGGGTACTGTTTTAGTCTTGGTTCTGGAATTTTCTCATGGAGTTGTAAGAAATAAGATGTTGTGGCTCAATCTATTGCCGAAACTGAGTTTGTGGCAGCTGCAGCAGTAGTAAATCAAGCATTGTGGCTGAAGCAAATTCTTGTTGATTTGCATATGGAACCGATTGGAAGCATCAAAGTGTTCGTGGACAATGAAGCAACAATAGCTATATCTCACAATCCTGTGTTTCATGGAAGAACTAAGCACTTCAAAATCAAGTTTTTTTTCTTGAGAGAAGTGCAAAAAGATGGAGATATGACTCTTGTCTGTAAGAGGGAAGAACAATTGGCTTATATATTCACCAAACTTTTACCAGTCAGCAAGTTTGAGCTTCTCAGACAGAAAATTGGAGTTTGCAGTTTCCAAAGCAAGGAGGAGTGTTAGGAATTTGCTTTTTCAACTGCATTTAATTTACTTTTACTGCTTTATATTAGATAAGACTTAGTCAATTAGTTTTTAGCCATCTATTCCTATTATTTAGGAGTAAGTTAGTGGGATCCAAAACTGATTGCTCTCCATTCTATATGCCAAACGCCGATGTTAAGTTGTTCGGTTTAGTCTATGTTGATGACATTCTAGTTGTGGGCTCTAAATCTGGTCATATTGCAGCTCTTATTGCCAAATTAAAAAACATTTTGTTGTAGAGAGACTTGGGAAAATTGTCTTATTTCTTTGGCATTCAAGCCAACTGGAAACCTGAAGGATTGCATTTATCACATGTAAGTATGTCACGAACCTTCTAAATCGTGTGCAAATGGGGTCGTGTGGTCCCGTCTCCACATCAGCTTCATCCTCATCCAAGCTCTCCAATACTGGTGGATGTCCATTTCATAATCAAACTCTATATAAAAGTACTGTTGGAGCTCTACAATACTTGACGTTTACTAGAGCCAATATGGGTACGCGGTAAACAAAGTATCACAATTTATGCATTGTCCTATGGATTCTCATTGGGTTGTCGTCAAACTTATTCTCCGTTATGTCAAGGCTACAAAATCTCATGGTTTATTTTTTTTCTCGTGGGCCATCCACCCTACTTCATGGTTAGAGTGATTCAGATTGGGGAGGTGATCTTGAAGATCGCAAGTCTACCACTGGATTCACTATTTTTCTTGGCTCCTATTTGATTTCATGGACTTCTCAAAAGCAGAGAGTTGTATAATGGCCGAGCACAAACGCAGAATATCGTGCATTAGCTGCTGCTACCTCTGAAATAACGTGGATCGAACATCTCCTTCGAGAGATCGGGTGCTTCACCACCTCTCTTCCCATTCTTTGGTGTGATAATCTTAGTGCTAGATACTTAACTGCTAATCCCATTTTTCATTCGCGAACAAAACACTTGAAAATGTATTTTCATTCTGTCCGTGATAAGGTTTTTGAGAAGACCTTATTAGTCAGATATGTGAGCTCCCATGATCAAGTGGCCGATGCTCTTACCAAGCCTCTGTCCAAGGCCCAATTTCTGGATTTGAAGAGCAAGTTGACACTTGTTCCACTCCCTGCTCAACTTGAGGGAGAATGTAAAGATAATGTCACGTAGGAGTTTGAGTGAAAGTCTTTTTGTATATAATTGTTGATTGTTAGGAATCAACTTAAAAGAAGTCGTGTAACTTTTTTCAAATTAGGAGTCCTTAACTGTGACAATCTTGAAGTCCTATTCACCAAGAAACTCATGTATATATTGATGTATCTGCATAATGAATTGAATGGGGATTGAGACACATCTTTTACACTTACGTCATATAAAAAGAATATACTTCACTACATTCTTTTTAAAATCATGCCAAAATGATAATTATATAACTGAAAATGGTAAGATTTAATTTCACATTATTTTCAATATAAATTTTTCTTTATTAAACTTTTCAAAAAATACAAAGCTCACCAAATATATCCACCCGCCTCCCAACAAATATAAGTACTCCCTCCATCTATTTCATATATCGTCAGCTGAAATAATTATTTTAAAATAATTTCTACTTTAGAAAATCAATATTAAAGCTGACAATTATTTTTAACTATACTTATTAACATTAAAAGAATAGTTCTTTTTAATACTGTTAAATTCTCAAAAAGTATTTAGTAAATAGAAATAATTTAACAAATTATTCCATTCGGAAATTATATCTAATAAAACTTGATTTTGTTGTATAAGAAAAAAGATGAACAGAGAAGAAAGATTAAGGAGGTTAGTAGACATCTAAATTATTCAAAAATTGAACTGGTAGATACAAACTTCTTATGTGATGTCCTATATGCCATCCTACAGGTATTATGCCATATATATTTTGTAGTAAAAAAAGTTAGTCATACCCAGTTTAGAATTAAAATGAAGTGAATTTTTTCATTCATTAAAAGCGGATACGTGACTTTTTACATTTGAATTTTTCTTTTTAACAAGTGAGAGATAAATATAACTAATTTTAATATGATAATAATGGAGCAACTATGATAATTGTTCCTCCGAGGAAAAGGCGTTTTGCCCTTTAGAGTTTCTAAGATTTAATCATTTATTTTGTAGATTAATTTACTTCTTAACTAAATTTATATTTATCGTATGTTCCTTCTACAAAATAAACTTAACAAAGTCAAACTAGCATTATATGCAAGAGGAAAAAAATATTAAATAATTTTTTCTTTGATTGATGATGGAATTACATAATAAATTTAAACATATCTTGTAAAATTAATATTTTCAATGTAATAAATTATCCATATAGAGAACATAAATAAACTTAATAAAGTCAAACAAGCATTACGTGCAAGGGGGGAAAAATTATTAAGTAATTTTTCCTTTGACTGGTGATGGAATTATATAATAAATTTATTTTTTTTTACAAAATTAATATTTTCAATGTAATAAATTACTCATATGGAGAACATAAATAAACTTAACAAAATCAAACTAGCATTACATGCAAAAAGAAAAAAATTATTGAGTGATTTTGCCTTTGACGGGTGATGAAATTATATAATAAATTTAAAGATATCTTGCAAAATTGATATTTTCAATATAATAAATTACTCATATAGAGAACATAGTATCTGACAATCAAACATAGGCGGAAGAACTTAAAGTTTATCAATTTTGAAATTCTAGTTATTATTATTATTTTTATATTATTGGGTTCTAAATTAATGTGCAACTTTTAAAGATCTTAAAAAGATCATATACTTATATATTACTCCTATAAGGTTTTTTTATTTTTTTTAAAAATAGATGTAAATAAATTTCAATGATAATAAATTTTGCAAAATTAATATTTATTCCCTCAATCCCAATTTATGTTGTAGAGTTCAAATTTCAGGAATCACCAATTTAAATATTATCACGGAATCATTAAATTTTTAAAATAAAATTTACATACTTAAAGACTACGTAAAAATACTAGAAGTCATAATAACGATAATTAAAAATATTTAAAAAGTGTATTAAAATTTATGATAAAAATTGTTTGGCTTCGAAATTTTAAAGATACGAATATAAATTGAAGCATATAGATTACAAGATATTAAATTATTCATTTAGTAAATAAAGTATCCCACAAAATTAACTTGTTCAACTCATAATTTATTTGTATAATTTTACGTTTGTATGTAGTTAATATGGCGTTAATGTACGTAGCTTCTCGTGCTAAAAAAATTATAATGAAGTGTCACAACAATCTGAAAATTACATCTTAATCTTATATAAGAAAAAATTGTTGTTATTCAACCGCAAATAATTAGTAATTACGCTCATGACTCAATATTTCATTTGTTTTACAACTAAATCTGTCCATAACAGTTTCGTGTTAATATGCTAAGTTGAGATGGTTGGTCAATTAATGGACGTTTGACCATGTTTAATTGTGAAATTTGATAAAAAAAAATTATTTTCAAAATAAAAAAAAATTAAAAATTAGAGTTGTGTTTGACAATGAATACAAATTGGGGTTGCTTTTAAATTTCGATGAGAACAGAGAAGAAAGATTAAGGAGGTTAGCAGACATCTAAATTATTCAAAAATTGAACAGGTAGATACAAACGTCTTATGTGATGTCCTATATGCCATCCTACAGGTATTATGCCATATATATTTTGTAGTAAAAAAAGTTAGTCATACCCAGTTTAGAATTAAAATGAAGTGAATTTTTTCATTCATTAAAAGCGGATACGTGACTTTTTACATTTGAATTTTTCTTTTTAACAAGTGAGAGATAAATATAACTAATTTTAATATGATAATAATGGAGCAACTATGATAATTGTTCCTCCGAGGAAAAGGCGTTTTGCCCTTTAGAGTTTCTAAGATTTAATCATTTATTTTGTAGATTAATTTACTTCTTAACTAAATTTATATTTATCGTATGTTCCTTCTACAAAATAAACTTAACAAAGTCAAACTAGCATTATATGCAAGAGGAAAAAAATATTAAATAATTTTTTCTTTGATTGATGATGGAATTACATAATAAATTTATACATATCTTGTAAAATTAATATTTTCAATGTAATAAATTATCCATATAGAAAACATAAATAAACTTAATAAAGTCAAACAAGCATTACGTGCAAGGGGGGAAAAATTATTAAGTAATTTTTCCTTTGACTGGTGATGGAATTATATAATAAATTTAATTTTTTTTACAAAATTAATATTTTCAATGTAATAAATTACTCATATGGAGAACATAAATAAACTTAACAAAATCAAACTAGCATTACATGCAAAAAGAAAAAAAATTATTGAGTTATTTTGCCTTTGACGGGTGATGAAATTATATAATAAATTTAAAGATATCTTGCAAAATTGATATTTTCAATATAATAAATTACTCATATAGAGAACATAGTATCTGACAATCAAACATAGGCGGAAGAACTTAAAGTTTATCAATTTTGAAATTCTAGTTGTTATTATTATTTTTATATTATTGGGTTCTAAATTAATGTGCAGCTTTTAAAGATCTTAAAAAGATCATATACTTATATATTACTCCTATAAGGTTTTTTTATTTTTTTTAAAAATAGATGTAAATAAATTTCAATGATAATAAATTTTGCAAAATTAATATTTATTCCCTCAATCCCAATTTATGTTGTAGAGTTCAAATTTCAGGAATCACCAATTTAAATATTATCACGGAATCATTAAATTTTTAAAATAAAATTTACATACTTAAAGACTACGTAAAAATACTAGAAGTCATAATAACGATAATTAAAAATATTTAAAAGGTGTATTAAAATTTATGATAAAAATTGTTTGGCTTCGAAATTTTAAAGATACGAATATAAATTGAAGCATATAGATTACAAGATATTAAATTATTCATTTAGTAAATAAAGTATCCCACAAAATTAGCTTGTTCAACTCATAATTTATTTGTATAATTTTACGTTTGTATGTAGTTAATATGGCATTAATGTACGTAGCTTCTCGTGCTAAAAAAATTATAATGAAGTGTCACAACAATCTGAAAATTACATCTTAATCTTATATAAGAAAAAATTGTTGTTATTCAACCGCAAATAATTAGTAATTACGCTCATGACTCAATATTTCATTTGTTTTACAACTAAATCTGTCCATAACAGTTTCGTGTTAATATGCTAAGTTGAGATGGTTGGTCAATTAATGGACGTTTGACCATGTTTAATTGTGAAATTTGATTAAAAAAAAATTATTTTCAAAATAAAAAAAATTAAAAATTAGAGTTGTGTTTGACAATGAATACAAATTGGGGTTGCTTTTAAATTTCGGTGAGTAGTTTGGGGAAAAAGAAAGTGAAAACAACTTTTTGTTATTCTTAAAATTCTTGAATTGAACTTAAAGTTGAATTCTGAATTTTATGGCAAAATGTAATTTTTGGAGTTCAATTCCAAAAAAAAAGTGAAAACTTTTTATGGCAAAATGCCCCTAAAAAAATAAGAAGCCTATGTTTTGCTAAGTACATATGAATGTAGCATATCAATATCATTCTAAAGAGAATATGAGAAATTTAAAAAAAAAGTACATGACATAAAGAAGGAAAGAATAAGCTTTGTTATTTGGCTAATGCCTTGTTGCAAGTTACATAGAAGGCGAAACAAAAATAAAATTCGAATTATATTATTCCTTTCTATTTTACCCTATGAAATTTTAATTCTTCAATTTATGTTTTCACTAGTTTCTGTAATTCGACCTTGAGGAGGCCGATGCCCACATTCACACCATTCACCATCACAAAAATAGGGAGGGATATCGCCACAAAGAATTTTACAGTCTGCGTCTGTCTTGCAACAGCACTCGGGAGTGTCTTTTGCTTCAACCTTTGGTGAAACACCTATCAAATTAAATGTCATAATCTATAATTAATAGAAAAATGCATTTCATATTTGAGCACAAGAAGCTTTTCAAAATTAACTTAGAAAATATTATAGAGAAGTGTATGATATTCTATTACTGAAAGATCCAATCAAGTAAAAGACTTACATAGCGCTATCATCATAAGTATGAGGGAAAAAGACCATAGTTTGAAAGCCATATTTTAATTGTTGTGTATGCTCAATAAGTCACTTGATGATGATGTTATGTTTCCTTTGTGTCCGATTTATAGAAAATTTAGTCTACTATTTAAAAAATATTTATATATTGTGAATCTTGTAACAGATTTTCTTTCCTTTTGGGTCAATTAAGTTTAATTTGACATGATAATATATTCGGTTGGTTGGAACATGTTATTTGCACATGTAATGTGTTCGGATTTTTTTTTGACTTAATATGTATGTCATTTTGACATGTGGCACGATCCTATTAGCTCTTCTATTTCGCTTGTCATACTCTATCATTTGACACGTGATACCAAACTAGGCCTCTAGGATAAGATAATATCTTGGACTAAATAAAATGGGGTTATCATTTGAAGCCCAAATCAATGGACTAACCAAACAAAATTACTCTTAATTAAATGGAAAAATATATGAAAACCTATTTAATTACACAAACATTCCTACCATATTAACCAATTCTCCCTATAATTTGAAATAATTACATTATCGCACTAATTAATAATTTCATATCAGATTTCAAGTCAGATACACCTAAATACATATATTTTTGCTATCAAATACACTTTGAAATAAAGATACATAGGGAGAAAGGCAAGCGAGAGAGGGAGGGAGGCGAACGAGATAGGATGGAAGTGCGCGAAAAGTCAGTGTATCCTAGATACATGTGAATCACAATAGATACTTGTATATGGGATATCAGATACATTCTGAAATATAAATACATAAGGAGAGAAGCGAGCGAGAGAGGGAGAGGGGTGAGCGAGAGAAGAGAGATGTGAATGAGAGAGTTTGTGCATCCCAGATACATGCGAATCCACTTGAATGTAGTGCATATGGAACACATTATACCTAATTTTGATCCAATATGTATCCGAGATACATGTATCTAGACGTGTAAGATACATGTATTTGGGGATCGAAATCAGGCACGAATGGTAATTTCAAAAACTTACGAAAAGACACATAATTAGGTTTTAAACTAGTGAGATTTGTATTATTTGTCCAAAATCTAATCGCAATAACAATTAAAACCCTATATTACAATACACCAATATATTTGTTTTATTTACCAAACATAATTTTATATTACATAATATAGCAGAAAAATGTAAACATTTGTCTCTTCCACAATATAATTTTAACAAGTGAGAGATAAATATAATTAATTTTAATATGTGAATAAAGGAGCAAATATGACAAATTTTCCTGCGAGGAAAAGGACTTTTGCCCTTTAAACCTTTTGTGGATTGATGATTTATTTCATCATTTATCTTTATAAATTTATTTACTTATTAATTGAATTTGTTTTTATCTTATATTCCGTATACCAAACAAACTTAACAAAGTCAAATTAGCCTTACATGAAAGAGGAAAAATATAATTATTTTGTTTTTATCTTATGTTCCTTCTATTCAACAAACTTAACAAAGTCAAACTAGCATTACATGAAAGAGGAAAAATATAATTATGTAATTTTCCCTTTGACTAATATGATGGAATCACAAAATAAATTTAATCATATCTTGCAAAATTAATATTTTTAATGTAAAAAATTACCCATCTAGAGAATAAAGTATCCTGCAATCAAATAGAGTCAAAACAATTTAAACTTTATGAGTTTTGAATATTTTTCTTTAAAAATATGTTATTGGGTCCCGAACTAATAATTTTCATGTTAGTTCAACTTCAAAAAAATGGAATATTTTAATGATCAAATGCCCCTCTTAGGAAAAAAAAGAAGGCTGCCTTTTGTTAAGTACAGTTAAATAATGTAGCATGCAAATGTCATTCTAATGAAAGACTATTTATCAAAAGAAAGGTATAGGACATTAAGAAGGAAATAATAAGATTTCTATTTGGTTAATGCCTTGTTGTAAGTCACATAAAAATAGGAGTTTAATTCCAATTATATATTTTGAAAGGAAGAAACAAAGTGTTCCAATTTTTATTATTTCTTTCTATTTCATTCAATTAAATTTTAGTTCTTCAATTTATGCTTTCTCTGGTTTATGAAATTTGACCTTGAGGAGGTCGATGCCCACATTCACACCATGTGTCATCGTTAAGAGCATTCCTATAGCAATACCCCAAGTCATTTATAACTTGTTGGGACTGACATCTTGATCACACGGTTGTTCATTTGGTTTTTACACAAGTTTCTGTGTTTTAGAGCTTTTGAAACTTGAACAGTTGACTTCGATCAAAAGTTCGCGAAGATGGCCTCAAAATGCAATTCTGACAGTTCTATTAGGTTTGGTCTAGAACAACCTATCATGCGGATCCTAAGGCTTCCGAGTTAATTCCAAGCCCCTTTTGTGGATTTTGGCTAAAAATGAAGCTTGGGTGTGGGACCCACTTTTTGTCGAGACGACCTCGGTTGAAAGTTTCAACAATATCGAATTTGGTGGAGTAGCATATTTTGTTTGTTAGCACGGGATTCCAAAGAAATCCTGAGCACCCCGTTGGAGAATCAAGAAATTACCAAACCAACTAATGTGCATCAGCTGGTGCAACCCAGTAAAGGCTTCATGTTTGCGGGCCCCTTGACTGCATTTTGGAAGGCCTAGTTTGTATGGTCCATGATCGCGTGGCCTTGACGCGATCACGAGGGTATAGCCCCCTTTGCCTTCGCGTTCGCAGCCTCCCCTTCGAGATCACGATAAGACACTACCCCGTGATCGTGAGGGTCATTTTATTAGTGGGACAAGATCATGACCCTTTCCCTCGCGATCACGATGAGTTAATACATCTAGTCTTTTTAAATAAGACCATATGCGATCAGTTATTATTCTCAAAATGTTTTGGCAAAATCTCCCTCAATTGAGCTCCATTTTGAGTGATTTAAAGTTGTGGATGGCCGTAAACTTCGTGGCTATGTGGTTGGGTTTTTGGAGAGTGTCAGGATGTAATGACTCTCCGAGTCATTTCTATTTGAAGGCCTTCTGTTTGTCATTTAAAGCTTTCCCATATCGACCCCAAGTCATTTATGACTTGCTGGGACTGATAGTTGGTCACCTGGTCATTTGTTTGGTTTTTGTGCAAATTTTTATGGTTTGAAGCTTTTAAACCTTAAACAGTTAATTTCAATCAAAAGTTCACGAAGATCACCTTAGAATCAATTTCTGATGGCTCCACCAGCTCTGTAAGGGTAATTTTAGACTAGTGGCATGGTCGATATGGATCCCGAGGCTTTCGGTGTGAGTTATGCAATTAGGCATTTTAGCTTTTAAGTTTAGGCCTAAGTTTGACCTTGGTCAACATTCTTGGTAAACATGCCTAGATGATAATTCCTTCAGCGCCGTTAGCTTCGGATTATTGAATTTGGTCTAAAATGACCCTTCTTGCGGATCCCGAGGCTTCTAGATTGATATTGAGCCCCCTTATGGATTTTGGCTTTAAATTGATTTTGGGTATGGGACCTACTTTTTGTCAAAACGACCTCAAATGGGAGTTTTAACTGCTCTGTGGAGTCTGGAATATCAAATTTGATTGGGTTGCAAATCTCCTTTTTGTGCACATGGTCCCAAAAGAATTTTGAACACCCCGTTGGACATTTTGAAGTTGCCAAAACCAACTGATATGCATCACCTAGTGAAGGCACCAAATGGCATCTGTTGGCCTTGGGCTAGGTTCGTGGAGACTAGAGAGCCCTGTGGCCGCATTCGCGGGGCCTAGCCATGTTCTCAGGGGGCAGCTGCGATAGCAGGGTTCTAGTTCTCGCTCCGCAGCATTCACGGGGGCCCAACTGCGTTAGCAACCTCTGTGTTCACATGCCCCGCCACGTTCGTGAAAAAGGAGCTGGTCTTGTCTTTTAAATAAGACCAAACCATGATCGACATGAACTTCAAAAGTTATAAGTATGATTTCTCCCTCATTTCACCTCCAAATTTAGTGATTCAAATTCTTGTGGGTTCGTGGAGCATGAGGCTACATGGGTGGGTGATCAGGAAGTGTTGGAGATCCATCATTTGAGGTAAAATCATTTTTTTAAAGACTGCCTTAGATTAGTTTGCTCTTTAATGGTGACTTTTATTGCATGTGTTGGTTTCCACTGTTCTGAGCCCCAAATTGTGTTCCAAAATTTCGGGGTATTGTTTAGGACCCTTCGATCGAGTTGTTTCTAGAATTTCTAGTGCGGGTCCCATGATTTCCATTTTGATTCCAAAATTAGTATTTCTCTATTTTAAGTGAATTTAGTATTTAAATGACTGTATTAATGTTGTGATTTTATTTTTTATAGTTTGGCAACATTTGGAGGTCGTACGGAAAGGAAAAGCTTAGAAAACATGATTTGGAGCATGTGCGATCGACCTAAAGGTAGGTTACGGCTTCCCATTCCTTAGATTGAGCTTGAATACGTGAAAGCATGTTGATTTGAGTTAATTGGGGAAGGGTACCTAGTTGATCATGCTACTTTACATATAAATCATTTTTAGGCTTATATCTGGATTTTCGGGATAAAAAGCATGCTAGTTGGGTTATGTGATCATTTTTACCTTGTGGTTAAACTTGTTCGATGTTATTGTTGTATGTTTGAGCAAGTTTGTCATAGTAGTTTCAGAACATTCCTATGGAGCAACAGGACAGGTCTTCTTCCATTTTACGGACCGTAGATGGGTCTCGTAGGTGAGACCCATAGTTAGTAAAAAGTTTCAGGCCTAAGATTTGACCTACTATGGCCATGTTCGGACCGTAGGTTGAACCACGGACCGTACATGGGCTCCGTTGTTGGAAGGCTCAAAGTTGAAGTTTCTGAATCGATCTAGGAGGAACAGGACGGTCTGTAAGTTGCCTTACGGACCGAAGGTCCAACTGTAGATGAATCCCCAACAGTTATTAATTAAGGGCTTTTTGGTATTTTCCCTAAATGTTTAACTCCTAATCTAAGTCGGTTATGCCCTTAACCCAGACCCTATATAAACTTTCCAAGCCTAATTTTACCCATTCTAAATCATTCCAAAATTCTCCTTTCCCAAATAAATTATCTCTCTAGAAAAGAAAAGCTTGAAGAAGAAGAAGGAAAAGCTAGGGTTTCAAGACAAACTCCCCAATCCTCCATTGATTTAATGTTTGAGGCGATGAGGTATGATAGTTTTCACCTATGGAGCCCTTTCCTCCATAGGGTTCCCAAATCCCTCAATTTTCAAAGTAAGAATTCTCAATTGAATTTAGGGTTTTTCTTCTATCTTATGGCAAATTATGGTTTTATTGATTGAATTATGTTTAATTATGCATGAACTGAGTTAAATTGTATGTTTTAAGTTGAAATTACATGAGCCCATGCATACTTGATGTTTTCTACGCTATGAATTTCATGATAAAGTTATGAATAATCAAAAGATGGTTTTATGAATATATGCATGTAAAATTATGGAATTTATGATGATTTAAGACTTGCTTTAAGATTGACGCATAATTGATGTTGATGTTGAATGTGAAAGGTTTTCTCACATGCAAAGGATTTATAACTTGTTGAAAGGTTTTTCTCAACTAAAGTCGAATCAAAGATTAAGGAGCTATTCTATGAACTTTAGCTTGGGTTGGTAACTCTAATTGTACCTTTCCATGGATAATAAGATGAATAAGAATTATGACTATTCCGTGGGATTTATGCTTAGCACCGAGAAGATATGGAGATGGAAGCTCTCCCGTTAGTAGATGTCGGGTTTCTAGTAGCAATCTCCTTATCCCTTACCTATGTGCCCCCATAGGATGATGGTCTATGATAGACACTAGCTAGTGGTTCCACGTAGGCTACAAGTTAAGTGAAGGGTCCTACCTTGGCATGTAGAATGGCCCTATCGGTGTGGGGTTAGACACTGGATTCCATGTTGATAGCTCACATGGTCTTACATGTCGGTTAAGGCTACTTCCCACAAACTAAAGAATGAAATGCTTTTAAGATATTTTCACAAATGATGCAAAGATGCTTAGCTTGCTTGACCATGCTTTACGACTTATGTTTCTAACTTTTTCAATATTTTAGCTTGGTCATTGCATGTTACGAAAATGTTCCCTTTTTGCATGTTTTAAATAATGTTGTGCATTGCTATCATACTTGGTACTTGATTGTACTAACGCATACTCTTTCCTACATTTTCTTATAAGTGTAGGACCTAGCTCATCCCCACCTTCTCGTGGCTAGTTCGTGACTTAAGAGATGTTGAAGAATTTGGTGAGTCCTTATATGTTCGAGGACGTAGCCACATTTACTTTCATGTCCTTTGCTTTCTTTTAAAGACTTTGTATTGGGTTACATCCCAAATGTTCTTCCTATTCTTATGAGTTTTAGATGGCTTTGAGACTATAAGCTTAGACTTCCGCTATGTTCTTGTAAACTCTTTTGGATATGAACTAGTCTTTGAACTCTTAAATTACTATTATCTTGTATGTTTGTATGCTAAATCGCTTGTATGAGGCCTTTCGGAGTCTTGTACGCCATGTCACGTCTAGGGGTACCTTGGATCGTGACAAACTTGGTATTCAGAGCACAGGGTTTTAGAAAGATCCTAGAAAGTCTCATAAACCACGTCGAGTAGAGTCTTGTTCATGAGTGTGAAGCGCGCCACATTTATGAACGAGAGGCTACAAAATTATTGGGAAATTCCACTTCTTTCATTTCTTCTAAGTTGTGCCATAGAGTTCAACTCTATATCTCCTTATCCCTATCCTATGCATTTGAGGATATGGATATGCTAGAAGAAATGCGGGAGAGAATGTGGAACAAGAAGCTCCTCCTTAAGCTCCTCAAGTTTCGGCCAACCCTTTGGCCGAACAAGTGACTAATGCAGAGTTTAGGGCTGCTTTTCAAATGTTGGCTCAAGCCAATAGGGAGGTTGTGGCTCCCGTGAACCCAAATGTGGGTACGTCAACGTCTAGAGTGAGGGACTTCACAAGGATGAATCCTCCGGAGTTTCATGGTTCTAAGGTTGAGGAAGATCCTCAAGAGTTCATTGATGAGGTCTATAAGGTACTAATGATTATGGGTGTGACGCCGGAAGAGAAGGCGGAGTTGGCTGCCTATCAACTTAAGGGTGTTGCTCAAGTTTGGTTCAACCAATGGAAAGAAGGGAGGGTGATTAATGAGGGTCCTCTTGATTGGGAGAAATTCAAGGTTGCTTTCCTTGAAAGGTTCTTTCCCCTTGAGATGAGGGAGGCAAGGGTGTTTGAATTTATCAATCTACGTCAAGAAAGCATGAGTGTGAAAGAATATGCTTTAAAGTTCACACAATTGTCTTGATATGCTCCTTCTATGGTTGCCGATCCTAGGGCAAGAATGAGTAAGTTTGTTTCGGGAGTATCCGAAATGGTGGTCAAAGAGTGCCATACTGCTATGCTTATCAGTGACATGGATATCTCTCGTCTCATTGTACATGCCAAACAAATAGAAGAGGAGAAACTCAAGGAAAGGTCTAGAGAGGCAAAGAGGGCTAGGACCGATGATGGTAATTTATCACACTCAAGGTCCGATGGACATGGTCGACTTGATTTCGACAGAAGATCTCCGGTCAAAGTTCCTCCAATGCACCTTCTAAGTTCAACAAAGATAGGGTGCCTAACCCTAAGCCTCAAGGAGGAAATGGTGTTGGATTTTCATTGGCTACGTGTACTATATGCGGGAAGAAGCATGAGGGCAAATGCCTAGCCGGCACAGATGGTTGCTTCGGTTGTGGAAAAAGTGGTCATAAGATAAGGGATTGTCCAACTCTCATGACTAAGGGAAGAGAAGGTAAGCAAGCTCCACCTAGTGGTTCAGGTTCTAATGTTCCCAAGCAAAACCAATTTTATGCGCTTCAAGCTCATCAAGAGCAAGAGGGTTCTCCCGATATGGTCACCGGTATGTTGAAAATCTTCCACTTTGATGTTTATGCCTTGCTTGATCCCGGTGCTACCTTGTCTTTTGTGACACCATATGTGACTATGAGGTTTGATGTTGTTCCGGATGTGTTGTTAGATCCTTTCCATGTCTCTACTCCTATTGGTGCATCTATTGTGGCTAGGAGAGTTTATAGAAATTGTCCCGTCTCCTTATCCCATAGAGTCACTCATGTTGATCTTGTAGAGCTTGATATGTTAAATTTTGATGTTATTCTTAGGATGGATTGATTGCATTCTTGCTATGCTTCTATTGATTGTAGGACCCGAATGGTCAAGTTTCAATTTCCGAATTGGCCTATCCTAGAGTGGAAGGGAGGAAATTCTATGGTTAAGGGTCAATTTGTTTCGTATCTTTAGGCTGGAAAGATGATCTCTAAGGGTTGCATATACCATCTAGTTAGGGTGAGGGATGTGGATTTCGAAACCCCTACTTTTGAGTCGGTCCCCGTTGTTAATGAGTTTTCGGAAGTGATTTCCGATGATTTACATGGTATTCCTCCCGAAAAAGAATTAGACTTCGGTATTGACCTTCTCCCAGATACGCAACCTACTTCTATTCCTCCTTATAGAATGGCTCCGGCGGAACTTAAAGAACTAAAGGACCAATTGAAAGAATTGTTGGATAAGGGTTTCATCCGACCAAGTATTTCTCTATAGGGTGCTCCGATCTTGCTTGTAAGGAAGAAAGATGGTTCGCTCCGTATGTGTATTGATTACCGCCAATTGAACAAGGTTACCATTAAGAATAAGTATCCTCTCCCAAGGATAGATGACTTATTTGATCAACTTCAAGGGGCTAGTTACTTCTCTAAGATCTACCTTCGTTCGGGTTATCACCAATTGAGGGTGAAAGAAGATGACATCCCTAAGACGGCTTTCCGGACTCGATATGTTCACTACGAGTTCTTGGTAAGGTCGTTTGGGTTGACAAATACTCCGGCTGCATTTATGGATTTGATTAATAGGGTGTTTAGACACTACCTTGATATGTTTATGATTATGTTCATTGATGATATCTTGATTTACTCAAGGAGTGAGGATAAACATGCCGACCATTTGAGGATTGTGTTGCAAGTCCTCAAGGACCAACAACTTTTTGCTAAGTTTGATAAGTTTGAGTGTTGGCTAAGATCCGTGGCTTCTCTTGGTCACATTGTCTCTTGTAAAGGTATTGAGGTAGACCCTAAGAAGATGAATGTGGTTAAGAATTGGCCTAGACCTCTATCACCTTCGGATATTCGTAGTTTCTTGGGTTTAGCCGATTATGATAGGAGATTTGTTGAAGGGTTCTCTTCGATTGCTTCTCCATTGACAGCTTTGACACAAAAGAAGGTTAAGTTCATGTGGTTCGAAGCGTGTGAGAAGAGTTTCCAAGAGTTGAAAGATAGGCTTACCTCGGCTCCAGTGTTGACCTTATCGGAAGGGTCCGATGGGTTTGTGGTTTATTGTGATGCTTCAAGAATTGGGTTAGGGTGTGTGCTTATGCAAAATGGGAAAGTTATTGCTTATGCATCAGGGCAACTTAAGATTCATGAAAAGAACTATCCTACCCATGACTTAGAACTAGCGGCGGTTGTGTTTGCTCTAAAGATATGGCGGCATTATTTGTATGGTGTACATGTTGATGTCTTTACCGACTATAAGAGTTTGCAATATGTGTTCAAACAAAAAGATCTAAATCTTCGCTAAAGAAGGTCGCTAGAGTTGTTAAAGGACTATGACATCCCGGTAAGGCTAATGTGGTGGCCGATGCTCTTAGTCGGTTGCCTATGGGTAGCATTGCTAACGTTGAGGATGATAAGAAAGAATTGATTCATGATGTTCATAGATTGGTCCGTTTGGATGTTCGGTTGGTTGATTCCACCGAGGGTGGTGTTATGGTTCATAATGGTTCCGAATCGTCTTTTGTGCATGATATGAAGGCTAAACAAGATCTTGACCCTAATTTGGTTGAGTTGAAGGAAGCAGTACTAAAGAAGTTCGTTAAGGCCTTCTCCCAAGGGGGAGATCGAGTACTTAGATATCAAGGTCGTGTGTGTGTTCCCAATATAGATGACTTAAGAGGACAAATTCTAAAGGAAGCCCATAGTTCTCGATATTCCATTCACCCGGGAGCTACCAAGATGTACCGTAATTTGCGGGAGGTCTATTGGTGGAATGGGATGAAGAGGGATATTGCGGAATTTGTGGCTAAGTGTCCTAATTGTCTACAAGTGAAGGTTGAGCATCAAAATCCGAGAAGTTTGTCCCAAGATATTGAGATTCCTACTTGGAAATGGGAAGATGTGAATATGAACTTTATTATTGGTTTACCATGCACCCGGCGACAATATGATTCGATTTGGGTGATTGTAGATCGTATGACGAAATCAGCCCATTTCATTCCTGTCAAGGTTTCTTATTCGGCGGAGGATTATGCTAAGGTATACTTGAGGGAAATGGTTAGGTTGCTTGGAGTGCCCTTATCCATTATCTCCAATCATGGGGCACAATTCACTTCTCAATATCGAAAATCTTTCCAAAAAGGCCTTGTTACTTGTGTTAAGCTTAGTATGGTCTTTCATCCTCAAACCGATGGGCAAGCGGAACGTACTATCAAAACCTTGGAAGATATGTTGAGTGCTTGTACAATTGATTTCAAGGGTAATTGGGATGATCATTTGCCTTTGATTGAGTTTGCTTATAATAATTGCTACCATTCTAGTATTGGCATGGCTCCATTTGAAGCTCTCTATGGTAGGAGGTGTAAATCTCCTATAGGTTGGTTTGAAGTTGGGGAAGTTGCTTTGATAGGTCCCAAATTGGTACAAGAGGCTATGGAGAAAGTTCGGCTAATTAGAGAAAGGTTGAAAACGGCTCAAAGTCGACAAAAGTCCTATGCTGATGTAAGAAGGAGAGATTTGGAAATTGATGTTAACGATTGGATCTACTTGAAAACTTCACCCATGAAAGGTGTAATGAGATTTGGGAAGAAATGGAAACTTAGTCCCCGTTATATGGGCCCATATCAGATTTTGAGAGGTGTTGGTAAAGTAGCCTATGAACTTGACTTGCCTAATGATTTGGCATCGGTGCATCCAATTTTCCATGTCTCATTACTGAAGAAGTGTGTTGGTGATCCGACGTCTATAGTGCCATTGGAAAGCCTTGGCATAAAGGATAGACTTTCCTATGAAGAAGTTCCGATTGAAGTTCTAGACCGGCAAGTCCGGAAGTTAAGAAATAAAGAAATTGCTTCCGTGAATGTCCTTTGGAGGAATCAATTAGTTGAGGGTGCTACTTGGGAGGCCGAGGCCGACATGATTTCTCGATATCCTCATCTCTTTCCCTCTGATCCTACTCTAGCTTGAGGTATCTAGTTCCTCATGGTTCATTCCTCGATTTCATGTGTCATAGTTGATTCCATGATTTCCTTGATTATGCATGTTCATGAAAAGTCAAATTTTGATAGAATGAACTAGTTTGATTGATCTTTCCATGATTATGTGCATTGAGTATGTGTTGCATGAAGTTTCCATAAAATGATGTGTTGAACATGCTTTAGCTTGGAGTTGATGTTTCCTCCTCGGATATGTGTAGTTATGTGATTGCATGCTAGGATGGGCTGTTAGTTCTTGTTTCTTAACCTTCTTATGATGTCTTGATTCTCATTCGAGGATGAATGTTCCCAAGGGGGAGATATTGTAACGCCTTGGGTTAGTGAAGGAAAGAATTTCAGTTTTTCTGGAGTTTGCTGGTGCCAGTACCAACGGAGCCACCTACGGCCCGTTGACTGACCTACGAGCCATAGGTCTAGGCCGTGGTTGGCTGGTCCAGGTCCTTTAAAAGTTAGTAGTTTCAGAACATTCCTACGGAGCTGCAAGACGGGTCATCGTCCATTGTACGGACCGTATATGGGTCTCGAAGGTGAGACCCATACTTAGTAAAAAATTTCAGGCCTAAGATCTGTCCTACGATGGCCATGTACGGACCGTAGGTCGAACCACGGACCGTACATGGGCTCCGTCGTTGGAAGGCCCAAAGTTGATGTTTCTGAATCGATCTACGAAGGAACAGGATGGTCCGTAGGTTGCCTTACGGACCGAAGGTCCAACCATAGATGAACCCCCAACAGTTATTAATTAAGGGCTTTTTGGTATTTTCCCTAAATGTTTAACTCCTAATCTAAGTCGGTTATGCCCTTAACCCAGACCCTATATAAACTTACTCAGCCTAATTTTACCCATTCTAAATCATTCCCAAATTCTCCTCTCCCAAATAAATTCTCTCTCTAGAAAAGAAAAGCTTGAAGAAGAAGAAGGAAAAGCTAGGGTTTCAAGACAAATTCCCCAATCCTCCATTGATTTCAAGTTTGTGGTGATGAGGTATGATAGTTTTCACCTATGGAGCCCTTTCCTCCATAGGGTTCCCAAATCCCTCAATTTTCAAAGTAAGAATTCTCAATTGAATTTAGGGTTTTTCTTCTATCTTATGGGTTCTTTCAAATTATGGTTTTATTGATTGAATTATGTTTAATTATACATGAATTGAGTTAAATTGTATGTTTTAAGTTGAAATTACATGAGCCCATGCATATTTGATGTTTTCTAAGCTATGAATTTCATGATAAAGTTATGAATGATCAAAAGATGGTTTGATGAATATATGCATGTACAATTATGGAATTTATGATGATTTAAGACTTGCTTTGAGACTGAAGCATAATTGATGTTGTTGTTGAATGTGAAAGGTTTTCTCACATGTAAAGGATTCATAACTTGTTGAAAGGTTTTTCTCAACTAAAGTCGAATCAAAGATTTAAGGAGCTATTCTATGAACTTTAGCTTGGGTTGGTAACTCTAATTGTAACTTTCCATGGATATTAAGATGAATAAAAATTATGACTATTCCGTGGGATTTATGCTTAGCACCGAGAGAATATGGAGATGGAAGCTCTATCGTTAGTAGAGGTCGGGTTTCTAGTAGCAATCTCCTTATCCCTTACCTATGTGCGCCCATAGGATGATGGTATATGATAGACACTAACTAGTGGATCCACGTATGCTACAAGTTAAGTGAAGGGTCCTACCTTGGCAAGTAGGATGGCCCTATCGGTGTGGGGTTAGACACCGGATTCCATGTTGATAGCTCACATGGTCTTACATGTCGGTTAAGGCTACTTCCCACAAACTAAAGAATGAAATGCTTTTAAGATATTTTCACAAATGATGTAAAAATGCTTAGCTTGCTTGACCATGCTTTACGACTTATGTTTCTAACTTTTTCCATGTTTTAGCTTGGTCATTGCATGTTACGAAAATGTTCCCTTTTTGCATGTTTAAAATAATGTTGTGCATTGCTATCATACTTGGTACTTGATTTTACTAACGCATACTCTTTCCTACATTTTCTTATAAATGTAGGACCCAGCTCATCCCCACCTTCTCGTGGCTAGTTCGTGACTTAAGAGATCTTGAAGAATTTGGTGAGTCCTTATATGTTCAAGGACGTAGCCACATTTACTTTCATGTCCTTTGCTTTCTTTTAAAGACTTTGTATTGGGTTACATTCCAAATGTTCTTCCTATTCTTATGAGTTTTAGATGGCTTTGAGACTATATGCTTAGACTTCCGCTATGTTCTTGTAAACTCTTTTGGATATGAACTAGTCTTTGAACTCTTAAATTACTATTATCTTGTATGTATGTATGCTAAGTGGCTTGTATGAGGCCTTTCGGGGTCTTGTACGCCATGTCACGTCTAGGGGGTACCTTGGGTCATGACAACTCGTGTGCATTTCTTTTAAATTTCTCTTTGACCTCTGTTTGTGTCTAGATTCTATCATTTCATATTGTTTTTACTTTTCTTGCTCAATCGGCTTATGTTGCCTACTGAGTACCTGTTGTTTTGGTACTCGTATTAGACTCTGCATCTCATTAGGCGAGCTCGACTAATGTCGCCGAACAAGTCGCACATGGAATTTTAGACTAATTTTTTAAAAACTATCAATAGCCCAAAAGAGAGAAAAAAAGTATGAGAAATGACAGAGATCCTGAATTAAGTTTTTGTGTTTGAAATTGATCTTGAGAAATAGACTTCTTAGTTTTTGGGGCTTTGGATAATTTTGTAATTGACTTTTGAGGGTTCAAATCAAAGTGGTGTTGAAGATTATTGCTTAATTTCAACTTCCTAATGGCTGAAAATATAATTGGTATACTTTGTTTTCCTTTTATGATGCTTTGCTAAAACCCCAATCAAGCGGTGTGATTATGGGGTTGGGTGTTGATTTAATGTAGTGGACCTTGTATCTTACTCTGTTTTATTGTTGTTCATCCATGTATTTGAGTTGTTTAGCATGAAATTAATTTGTGGGTTAAGGTTGCACACTTAATCCTAGTCTAGATCTTAAATTGATGCTCAAAAGAGGTCAATTGAAGTGGATAAATAACTTGATGCATGCAATTTAGGGTTAATTTCTATAGTTTGCTTGAAAGAGAAATTGTGGTTCAATTCTAGTTGCCAAATTTGCTCGAAAGAGAGATTTTAGTAAGGTAATGGGTTGATTTGTGATTCACATAGATGAGACCGAAAAGAGATTCTATAATATGATTCTTTGAGATCGGAAGAAGATTTGTGTCATTGAAGATTACCAAGCTTATCCATGTTTGTCTAGCATTATTGAGCAAGCACTTGTACCCCTATTTGACATCAATACCAACTCTCACACCCCTAGATCGTCTCTTACTTGTTCGAATCTCTGTTTCTAATTTAACTGTGATAATTGATACTCAAAACCCTTTTTGTAAATTTGGTGGAATCATCCACCCGCTTGTTCTAATTACTACAATGAAGTAATTTGTATTCTTAATTTCAGAGTTGAATTCTTATCATTAAATCACTCCTTGTGAGATTCGATCCCGACTCTTTGTTGGGTATTTTTATTGCTAACGACCGCTTACTCTTCTATTTATTTTTAGGGCAATTTGAGTGTTATCAGGTTCATGATAATCACCAAGATATATATATAAGTCAACAAAATAAGTAGCCACGTAAGAAATGATGCTATAATTAGTTAAACACTATTTTATTTCTCAATTATTACAATGACCTCCACATTAAATAAAGTAAACAACTACTATTGCATATGTTCTAGGCCTATTTACATAGATAATATAATATATGTCCTTATTTATGAGTTATAGCACATCTTTTATTTTTACATAGATTAGCATTATTTTTCTTACAAAAAATAGTTAAATACATATCTCCTACTCTCTCTCTTCTTCTCTCTCTCTCTCTTGGTTTATGTCCGCTTCTTCTCTTTTTTTTCTACTTTCTCTTTCTCTTTCTCTCTCACCCTCTTTTTTTTAAAAAAATAATTTCAATTATTTTAATTTAAGACGATTTTGAATTGGTATTATTACAAATAATTTTTAAAAATAATTAAGACTTAAATTTATTTATTGTGAAGATATTAAAATATGAAGATTTTTTTTTACGTCATTAATAAAAGAAATAAATATAAATTACAATTATAATACATTTTGAATTCAATATATTATACATATTATAGGCATTTTTCAATGCACGTGGTGAATATATAATTAAAACATTTTTAATACAAATGTATTATAAGTATTATGTATGAGTTTCAAATATTTCGGTACAATTTAAATTAATTTTACGTTGTTAAAAATGTATTATATTTGTTTGAATAACAACAATCACATTTATAACATTGTATAATATTGAATTCGAATTGTATTATAACTATCGTTTATATTTATACAATTTTAATACAACTTTAATACATATTTTTTAGAGCTTCACCTCTTCTTTTTCTGTAAATCACCACCACCAGACCACCAATTATTTATATTTAATATAATTTTGATACAATTTTGATGCAGTTTTTCAGAACTTCACCTAATATATAACTAAAACATTTTTAATACAAATATATTAGAAGTATTACATGTGAATTTCAAATATTTCGGTACTATTTAAATTAGTTTACATAGTTAGAAATGTATTGTATTTGTTCTGAAATAATAACTATCGAATTTATAGTAATGTATAATATCGAATTCGAATTTAATACAACTTTAATACAGATTTTCAGAGTTTCACCTCTTCTTTTTCGTAATCACCACCACCAAACCACCGATTGTTTATATTTAATACAGTTTTGATACAACTTTAATACAATTTTCAGAACTTCACCTGATATATAATTTTAATACAAATTTATATCAAATGGTTATTAAAGCTAAAATTATGCCAGATATGGTAATAAAAATAAAGTTACCTTTAAAAGCGTAATTAATCAAATAAAATATATTATTTATGTAAAAGTTCAGAGGCTCTAAAAAATTTGGGGCCCCAATCGGTTGCTTTAGTTGTCTTATAGTCTAGACGACCTTGTAGACAGTTATTTTATGGATTTAAATATTTCATAAGAATTAGTTATTCTGTCATTATAATTTAAATAATGGGATAAATAATCGTGAGACTAACCAATATCCTAACTAAATACAAAATAAAATAATTCTCTATTTTACCTATGAATTATTATCCCTAATTATCTCGTGTATCAAATGACCTAAGAAAATAAGGTCCCTTTACTTCTTTTAAAAAATAAATAAGAAATACAGTTATAACTTTTAAAGTATCTCTAAAGTGGATGCACATAAATATATATCCCAAGGTTTAATTGCAGTTGGCTGTTTATAAGATGACTAGATAAGCCACAGCCCATTCCCTGCACAATCAGTGCAGGTTATGAAAATCATCTTTTAAGTATTTGATGAATAGAGATACATGTGTGATTTCACTTTATTGTTCCATCATGAAGCCCACAAGAATTACCCTTATTTAGAAATGACACTTATGGTGTACCAACACCAGCATAAAAGAGTTGTACAGAAAGCAACCTAAATTGTACTACTTCATTCTTTCCATAAAGCACATGTATTGTAGTAACCTAAACCACGTGTACTCTTTTCCTCTACATAGAACACATGTATTCTAGAGTCCTAAACCACGTGTACTGTAACCATCTAATTAAACCTTATGTCATTTTGTAAGTATTTACTGAATTGTGTATAATTCATGAATGAATTTCTGTATATATTGATGTCGTGTTCATCATACATCAACGTTCGATACTCTTTCTAAGAGGTCAATGATGTCCATTTTTTGGTTGAAGGGCTAATCCGTCCCAATCCGTGGCCCGCTTAGGACTGGATTGAAATGCTATTTTATAGGCCCTTTAATTAAAAGGACCAGCCGATCCTAACCCATTTAACTCTTTAGCCCGTTAGGGTTTTGTCGGGTTGAGTTAGGCCAACTCATTTTGACAGCTCTAAAGCACATGTATTGTAGTAACCTAAACCACGTGTACTCTTTTCCTCCACATAGAACACATGTATTGTAGTATCCTAAACCTCGTGTACTGTAGCCGTCTAATTAAACCTGATGGAGTACTAAACACAACTCTCTCTCACACACGAACAAGCGAAATAGGATTGAGAATTTCTTCCAAAATTGCCGTGTTGTTTTTGCTTTAAGGTGAATTCTACTTCGTATAATATCTCACTTTTCTTCTTAGAACCTTTTTTTGTTTAATTTTGTGATTGAAATTCTACTGAAAATGCATTGCATTCGACGGTTAATTTATTATTTATTTAATCAATTTCTTGCTGATATTTCTTGTGAAATATTAGGATGGTTGTGTGTGCTGATTCAATTTCATTAATATGTTTCAATTAGGTTTGTGAAATTTTACTTTTTTTCCTTCCCTGGTCATGTTATTTAATTGGCATTGTGTGAATTTCTTCTTCATTGGTATCTTAAGCTATGAAAGCAGAGAAAAGGCCAGGTTTGGCATCAAAAAAATCAAAACTTCAAATATCTAATGTTTTCATCAGGTAAGTTTTTAATTTCCCTATTGAGAAGCTCAGAAGCATCAACATAAATTCTTTAACTATGCTTCATTTATTTCTTTAAATTTGGGGAAGGTGTTGTGTCAGTATTGAATTTCTTTGCATTGTTGAGCAGAAAAATCTCAATTTTGTATACCTTTAACGTTCTTCCAGGGTTCCCCTGTGTTAACTTGGTTATTTACCTTCGATGTCAGATCCATATGCATTGTCGTTACATGTAGGTAAATACTATGTTAATTAAGAGTTTTAATATTTTAACCTAAGATTTGAAATTGGAATTCAAATGAAATTTTCAAATTAGGAGATTCTAGAATTGAATTGATCTTCAAATCGCAGATGGTCCTATTTTGAGTTCAAGGGCAACAAATGAACGAAGACTACAATATAGCTGCGATGACTCATATAAGGAGCTAAGGAATTGAATTTCCCTTGCTTGAGAAAAACTATGGGAGTGTGCGGTAGCTATTTTAAATCAATTATTTTGCTTGTGAAAGCCATAAAGCAGGATTAGTTGATTATATTTTGCACCTGATTCACTACCAGTCAAATATAAAAGGCCAACAACTTACCACATGAAAGTGGACTGGAATCCATATGCATATATATATATATTTGGGTTTAACATGAAAATGCTACCTTTAACACACTTCACAACTTTAACCAATCCAAATTTTGCCATCCATTTGTTTGTTTGCTTGTTCTTTTTCTCTTATCCTTCATTTTTGGGTCTTTTTTGGAATGTTATAAGACATATTTTATCTTTAAGAACTTCTAGGTGTAGACTTGGTTGGATTAACCAGAAATCAAACAAGCAACAATATATAAATGAGAAGGAAAACATGGGGAAAGGGGGTTACCTTGTGTGAAGGTTAGGGAAATATTGGGCAAGGGGGTTAGAATTTAGTTTTACAACATAAAAATATCTCTTGACATCAAAATTTACCAAGTAATGAGCCAACTATATATGAATAGAAAGGTTCATAAAGATCCAATCTTATGATATAGTATAGCTTTAACGATTTAGATGACTAAACTATTCTTTGTTCCCAAATCACATGCCTTTTCATTTTACCAATTTCTACTGTTCTAAGAAGCCACTCATTGTTTTTCTACATGTATTCTGCACACTAAAGTTAAGTTTCATACTCTTGAGTCGCATTGGTGATAACATCTCGGCCCAAAGTATAGCGAAAAGTTAAGTACTTTTTCATCAATGAAAATTATCAGAAAACACAAACTAAGAGTACAACTTCACTTATGCAGAAGCCAGATTAAAGAACACTACCTGAACATAGTTGCAGTGTCATTCCTAAATTCTCAAGGGCCTTTACATAATCTTAAGAAAGAAAGCATTTCAAAGATCATAAGGTAATTGCTGATAGTTTGTTTTTGTTGTCGCTACTACTTGCCCCAAAAAAACAAACATAACCCAAAGTCAAAAGGCATGTTCCTTCCATCAATATCATCAAACAATTCACACGCAAAGGCAAGTATCGAAAAATTCATCATACCAGAAGCCATTATGATTGATGCAGAGGAACTATTCATTTATATGGTGCTTGAAAGGTACCCAGAGGAGATTCGATAAAGAATTAAATAAAGAAAATAAAAAAAAGCTCAAATTCATAAGTCAATTTTTTTCCAAATAATCATAGCCAGGGTAAAACTTGAAACTTTGAACTTAAAGAGCAACAAATACATTTAAGTTAAAGAAGGACGAAATGGAATTAAAGTAATATCCTGTAATTCTGGAATTTCTGGTAGCTCTTGAAATTTTTGTTTTGAAAACTATAATTCAGCAACACTCAGTTACCAGCATTTTGCATTCTCGTAACGAGGAAAATAAAGAAGCATAACTGAAAAAGTTAAACTAGTTGAAAATCTAGAAAGAGGGTCATTTTCCTGGGCGATTGGATTGTTTTTTACTCAAGAAAGTGTTGTGGTCTTCTTCTCCGCTCTAGGTACTGATAATTAAAGTCTGACCTCATCTACAAACATGAATGTCACGGGAACTGTCGACATTGGGAAGAACTGATCATCTTGCATTACATAGGAGGAGATTATCTTCAAGTAACTTGTAGTCAGCTACACGGCTGCACATTATAATCAGTCCTTCAGTATGTACTTAGAAGGAAAGTAGTCTTCTAAAATCTATTAATAAATCTTTTACTTGGAGAAAGACTATATTTTAGCCAAATTGATGTATTGAGGATATAGAGTGACTTAGGTGGTTTTCCATCAATTCTAACCGTTCTCCCAAGGCTGCCACAATTCATCCCATAGTTGTATCAAGATAAAATGGCTTTCGTACCTCATAGACAATCCATGTTGGTGGATGGTCCTGAGGAATATGTACTACTTTTAGCATTGTCGTTCATTTTTCCAACAAGCCTAATAACACTTGAGAATCAATACTAAATGTATAATGTTATAACATCTATGACGGGCTATCTTAAATACTTCAATTGATAGTGGAAAATACAGAAATAAAAGAGATTTGTGTTATCCTTACTGATCTCGTCATATTTTTTTAACCAATAAATAGACAAACATTTGCAGTCACTGGGGGAAAATAAATTTGAACTAACCTTGGCTTTCAGCTCAGCATAATAAACAACTCCAAATCCACCTTCTTCAATCTTATGCGAAACGCTGTAGCCACGTATCAACTCAGCAAGTTCTTCGGATGAAAACTCCATGGATTTGTCCACATGTATGCCCAAAAGGCACTATTGATCATCAAAGTCAGTGCCTTAGGCCTTGTAGATAAAAAAAGTTTGGTAATAAACCTGTAGACTAAGAAAGCACTCCCCTATATCGATTCCTTGATACCTTCGGATGACATTGAATAAGTACAGAGCCATTTAACATTTTGATGACCAATATAATAATACCTTTGACATTGATTTTATTACTCCCAATATGCTTGTAATATGTTAATTAATCTGAGAAACCATTAGACACATATGAGAGGAAGCAAGACACCGACTATGAAGCTAAAGTTTAATAGTGAATGAGAATAATTGGTTATTCTTGTCACGACTTGATTCCTCGAGTCATGATCGTACCTACCATAACACACCAGTAGGTAAGTAAACCCGTAACCCAGAATGACAAGTAATGAGTATAGGGGTAGAACTAAATAGAAATGACACTAAGCAATAAAGATAAAAGCAGAAATAGAAGCAAACCAAAAATCTATATACAATACAATCCCTCCTAGAACCTGGAAGTCACGAGTACAGAGCTGTCAAATATGAGCATACAAGTCCCAAAAGTGGACCACAACAAGCCGTCTCAAAGGAAAAAGACTAGCTAAACATATATACATAAGGAGATAGGATGATCCAGGATGTCAAGTGCTCACTCTCGTCTTTGATACGCAACAACTACAAAAGATGGCACGATTGGTCACTGGTGGAAGCTGGTACTAGGACTTGAATAACGAAAAAGATGTAGAGTGTAGCATGAGTACCAAAGCAAAGGTAATCAGTAGGCATCATAGACCGACTGATCAAGAAAGGTAAAAGCAATACAAAGAGATAGAATCTAAACACAAACAGAGATCCATGAAGATATGAAAGAAAGCACACGAGCATAGTGAAAGTAAATCTAAGTACAACTAAACTAAACCTAACTTTACCCCATAAGCCCCGAAGGTACACTCGTGTGTAAGTTTAAATAAAACCTCAATGGACCCCATTAGCCTGACAAGTACACAAAATAACTAAGTCTATTGAGAGAAGAGTACCACAAATCGAAAGTCGGGCTCCCGTCACAAGTAACCGTCATGTCAGTCAACTCACAACCCATCTATCAAGAGTGATAATCAATCTAGGCCACCCAGCTAGCTAGTCCACTCCTAACTGAGCTAATAAGAGTGTCTCGGAGGTGTGTCAACTCCGAAGAGGATCTAAGATATCAAGGCCGCCTAGCCAGCGAGTATACTCCCAGGGGCGTAAGCCGCCCAGCTAGCAAGAGTGACCCGGGGGCATGTTTACTCCAAAAAGAATCTTATGTAGGCTCCAATCCACCATGCATCAACGTCCACTCACAAAGAATCACAAAAGGCTCCAATCCTGAAGTACTCCAATCCTGAGAAAGTGTAAAATCTCCGGTAACAAATTGGAGTCGCAAAGATAGGGAGAGAAGGCAGAAGGTCTACAAAGCAACGAAAAAGTCTAGATTGAGGCTCATACTATCACACTCAAGTCTGCTACTCCAATCTACAAGGATCTTGTCTATCCAAATGATGTCTGAGACAACCAAGGCCACAAGGATCGCGAGTCTAAGAAAACACTAGCCTAATCCTGGACTAAAGCAGATCATACTCAATAAACAAGTAACAATTCAAGTAGTACACGCAACAACAACACATATAAACCCGCAGCTAGCATGGTACTAAACCCGAATCAATACCGATCAACCCTAAAACATTGTATCGAAGAAGAGAAATAAGAATAATTAGGTACCCGCTCCCAATTCACTCTAATCAACATTTATTTACACAATCGAACTCAATCTTAGGGGAAGAAAGTCGTAGCCTACCTATAAGCCAACCACGCGTGCTCCAACTTCCAAGGCCAGATATTTTCCTTTTCAAACAACCTTCAACACTGCCATGCTATCAAAAATAGGATCACAATGTCAGTATGGTCATTTAGACACAAAAACACATAAAATAGAAAATGAACCAATTTTGGAGTCAAATCGGAAATATGGGACCCGCGCTAGAATTTCTGTAATTGACTCTGTCAAAAGGTCCTAAACCATACCCCTAAATTGTGTTCCAAAATTGAACACAATTGAAGACTCGGATCAGCAAACAATAACCACATGCAAAGAATCAACAATTAGCTCAAATAAAGGAACCGGGAAAGCATCTTTGAATAGAAATTCACCACAAATGGAGGTTCACCAAAAATTTTTGATCACTCCATAATGAAGCCTCGATGATTCCGGACACGTGGAACTTTGATACACTCAATTTCGACTTAAAACGAGTAAGAAATCACAATTTGAACTTCACCAAGAAAGTTGCCTCACGTCTGGTCTTATTTAAAAGACGAGACGAATCTCCTCTTTGCGAGCATCGTGGGTCCCTGGTGAATGTTGCTAGGGCTTCGCGTATGCGGACCGCAGTCACCTGACCTCTGTGAATGCGGCCAAGGGCCCGCGAACGAGAAGGCCATTTCAGGCCTACACCAGTTGATACATATCAGCTGGTTTTGGTCATGTCCAAATCTCTGACGGGGTGTTCCAAATTCATTCAGATACCCCATGCATGGAAATGAGTTATGCAACCCTACCAAATTTAATATTCCAGACTCAACGAAGTAGTCAAAATTCCCATACGAGGTCATCTCAATAAAAAGAGGGTCCCACACCCGAACTCTATTTTAAGCCAAAATCTACAAGAGGCTCGAAATCAGCCCGAAAGCCTCGAGATCCAAACGAAGGGTTGTTCTAGAACAAACACTACATTCTGAAGCTAACCGCACTAACATAATTCTGATCCGAGCTCATTTACTCCTAATGTTGACTAAAAATAAACGTAGGCCTTAACTTGAATGTTATAACACCAAATTGCACAAACTCGCACCAAAAGCCTGAAGAGTCACGCTGACCATGTATGCTACAAGCCTAAAATGACCCATCCAGAGCTGATGGAATCGTCATAATTGGATTTTGAGGTCATTTTCTTGAAATTTTGTCAAAAATTGACCGTCCAAGGTTCAAAAGCTCAAAAACACTAAAACGTGCATTAAAACAAATGAACGACCAGGTGACCAAATTGTCTATAGGAACGCTCTAAATGATAAACATTAGGCATAAACACATAACTCTCCTAAAGGTTATTATAACATCCACTACCAATTAAAAAGGACTTTCATCAACGAAAGTGAGAGTCAACAAGTACCTAAAGGCTCAAACAAGCAAGGAAACTGCTCCCACATATCATGCTCGATTTCCCTGGTAGCCTCTTCAACTGGACGATGCCTCAAACAAACCTTAACTACATGAATGGCTCTCGAACGCAACTGATGCACATCTCTTGTTTGAATGACAACTGGCTCCTCCACAAAAGTCAAATAGTCATCCAACTCTACTGCATCATACTTTAGCACATGAGACTCATCAAGGACATACCGACGAAGCATCGAAACATGTAAGACTGGGTGGATAGCTGAAAACACTAGAGGTAAAGCTAACTCATATGCGACCTCACCAACTGTTTGGAGGATCTCAAAAGGCCCACTATACTTGGGGCTAAGCTTGCCCTTCATCTCAAATCTCATCACGCCCTTCATGAGTCGACAAAAACTTACTCATCCTTGCTCTAGAGTCGGCAACCATAGTCGGAGCATACTTATCCAATTAAGTTAACTTCAAAGCATACTCCTTCACACTCATATTACCTTGAGGAAGATTCATGAACTCAAGCACCTTTGCCTCCCTCATCTCAAGGGCAAAGAACCTATCAAGAAATGCAACCTTAAAATTTTCCCAATCAAGAGGACCTGCATCAACCGTCCTCTCTTCCTTCCATTGGTTGAACTAAACTTGAGCAACACCCTTAAGTTGTTAAGTGGCCAATTCTGCCTTTTCCACCTGTGTCACTCCCATGATCATCAAAACCATGTACACTTCATCGATGAACTCTTGAAAATCTTCCTCAATCTTAGAACCACAGAATTCTAGAGGATTCATTCTAGTGAAATCCCTCACTCCTGTTACCGTCGTACCCACATTTGGATTCACGGTAGCCACCACCTCCCTATTGGCTTGAGCCATCATGGCTTGAGCAAAACATGAAAAGTGGCTCGAAACTCCGTATTAGTCACTTTCTCGACCAAAGGGTTGTCCATAACTTGAGGATCTTCTTGTTCAACATTCTCATTTGCATTCCTTCTCATATAAGCTCTTAGAGGGGCCATATCCTGAAAAGGATTGAACACGATTAAGGGGAAGGATCTTTATAGCGATACACTTTATGGAACGACTCTAGAATAATGAAAGAAGTGAAATTTCCTAAACATCTTATAGCCTCCTAGGACCATAAACTTCTAGCTTACATGGATCCACTAGCTAAGACATCCTACGGGGGCATGTAGTTATGGACAAGGAGATTTCTACTAGAGACTCGGCCTCTACTAACGGAAGAGCCTCCATCTCAATATACTCTCGGTGCTAAGTAAAATCTCATGGAATAGTTATTAATCATATTCATTTCATCATCCATGGAAAGGCACAATTAAGCTATCAATCCAAGCTTAAATCATTTAGAATAGCTCCTTGAATCTTGATTCAACTTAGGTGAGAAAATCTTTCAACCTTATGAATCCTTATGTGAGAAATCCTTTCACAATCATGATCATATTAATATGTGAGAAAACCTTTCACAATTTCATTGATACGTTCATCTAAAAGCATCATTAAGACATATACATTAATCTCATAAAAGCATGCACATCTTCATAAATTCATAATTCATAGTTCATAAGCTTCATGATGGGTTCATATGGATTCAACTTAAAATCATGTACATACTTCAATTCATGCATTAGAAGATAGAAAATAGGCAACTAAATCATAATTGAAAAGAACCCATGAAGATTGGAGAAAACCCTAACTTTGATCAATTGAATTCGACTTGAAGAATTGGGATCTTTGGGAACCCAATGGAGGAAAGGACTCCATTGGTGAATACTAACATACCTTGATGATCAAAGATCAAAAGCTATGGTGAATTATAGATCCTTAGTTGATACCCTAGCTTCTTCTTCCTTAGCTTGAGAGAAAAATTTGGGGGAAGAACTTGGAGGGAATTTGGGAATTAGGAGAATGATTTCAGAATGGGTAGTTTTAGGACTTAAAATACTTATATAGGGCTTAAAATAGGGGTCAAAATGACATAGCTTAGGCATTAAACACATAGGAAAAAGTATAGCTTAGGCATTAAACACATAGGAAAAAGACCCAAAAACACCTTTAAAATAATTGTCGAACCCTTCTAGTGTTTGGACTTGCAGTTCATAGGATTTCCTACGGACCAGACTTGTCATCCGTAGAAAAGTTCAGAAGTCCTAAATTTTGACCAACTTTGACGAGACCTATCTACGGCCCATAGAACTTTCTACGGTCCGTAGACCCCAATCGTAGAACTCAACTTTGACCTTAAAATTTCACTAAGCCTGGGACCTTTCTATAAGACCTACCTACGATCCATAGAATATTTGACGGACCGTCCTGGTAAATTGTAGAATAAGATACTGAAACTTCATTTTCCAACAAATTCAACTCACTTTCTACAGATTCCTTCTATAGTCCGTAGAAGCTTCTAGGGTCAGTAGATTGTACGGTAGAATCCAACAAGTAGCCTAAAAATGTTTTTTTGCTTTTCCAAAATCTGAGGTGTTACATAATAACCCAGCCACGCTGCATTAATAAACAACCCAAACCAACGCCGGATGCATCACAATACACCGTGAAGCCCTCGTCTTCAACTGGAAGAGTCAATATAGGAGCAATAGTTAGTAACTCCTGGAGCTTGCGAAATCTCAACTCACACTCCTTAGACTACTCAAAAGGAACATCAAGGTGAGTCAATCGGGTCAGAGGTGTTGCAATAGTGGACAAGTCTCTACAAACTACCTGTAATAGCCAGCTAATCAGATGAAGTTTCGAACCTCAATAACCAAAGTGGGTCTAGCCCAATCATGAATAGCCTCAATCTTTGTCGTATCTACCATGATGACATCCTTGGATACAACGTGGCCCAAGAATGTTACAAACTCAAGCCAAAACTCCCACTTTGAGAACTTTGCATAAAGTCGCTGCTCTCTCAAAGTCTGGAGCACAATCCTCAAATGCTGCTCATGATCATTCTTGATCCGTGAGTATACCAGAATGTCATCTATGAACAAAATGATGAACAAATCATGATATGGACTTAACACTCACGTCATCAAGTCCATGGAGGTAGCAGAGGCATTAGTCAACCCAAAAGATATCACTAGGAACTCATAGTGGCCATATCGACTCCTAAATGCGGTCATAGGGATATTCGCTGCCCTACTCCTCAATGAATAGTAACCGAACCTCAGATAGATCTTCAAGAACATTGTGGCACCCTAAAGCTGGTCGAATAGATAATCAATCCTAGATATGGGTTAACATTTTTTTACTGTCACCTTATTTAGCTGCCTACAGTCTATACACGTGCGCATTGTATCATTTGTCTTCTTCACAAATAGAACAGGAGTGCCCCAAGGTGATACACTAGGCCTGATGAACCCCTTACCCAAGAGATCCTAAATCTGAACACTGAGCTCTTTAGGAGCCATCCGATATAGTGGAATAAAAATAGGCTGAGTACCCAGCTCAAGCTCAATAGGGAAATTAATATCACTCTTTAGGGATAGGCCAGGCAGGGCAATAGGAAACACGTCTATAAAATCACAGATAACTCAAACTGACTCAACTAGAGGGACCTCCCTATTCACATCCCGTATATAGGCCAAATAAGAAAAACACCTGCTAGACACTAGCCTCGGAGCCTGAACATAAGAGATAACTCCAACCGATGTGCTACTATAGGAGCCATGCCACACCACCGAGAAAATACCAACCATGGCTAAGGTAACGGTCATAAAGAAACATTCTAAGAATGCGCGGTAGGGGGATAACTAGTCCATGCCCAGAATCATGTCGAAGTTAGGCATATCAAGCAGTATAAGGTAAGCACAGGTGTCACGCCCATCAATAGTGACTAAGCAAGATTGAAACACTTGATCCACTACTAAAGACTCACCCACGGGGGTCGATACATGCAATGGAGCTGCCATAGGCTCAGATCTCATACCCATACAAGAAGCATAATAAACAGACACGTAAGAATAGGTTCAGTTCGGATCAAAAAAAGACAAAGCGGGATGATGGCATAAAAGAATCGTACCTATGATCACATCATTCAATACTTTAACCTCTTCCCTCGTTAGAGCTGCATAGAAATGGCCCTATCCTCACCTTCCCTGGCCATCAGCCTTACCACCAGACTTGCCTCCTCGGGGACCACTCCAAATAACTTGTTTTCCACTCCGATAGTCCTAACCCTGACCTCAGCCCCTAGATAGGGGTGTTGCTGGTGGAGTTGGAGAACCTTCTTATGGAGCTGAAGTAATCCACCTACGAAAATGGCAATCTTTGTCCGAGTGATCTAACTCTCCACAATCAAAGCAACTCGGAGATGACATGTTCCCCCAAGAATGACCACTACGGCCTGAATCACATGACTGGGACCTGATAACCTCACTCCAGTTATACTGGTCACCCTCTAAAGTCTGCAATGAGGCCTGAACCGACCAACTGGGCTGACCTTATTAAAAGTGCTATTGAGTTCAATCATAAGTGTTTCTGGACCTAGAACGGGACCTGCTATAGCTACAATCATATATAGTTCCCTTATCAATGCACCCTTGGGCCTCACGATGGAATTGCTCAATAGTGCGGGCGTGGTCAATAATCAAGAAAGGAATGACCCACAGAGACCATAGACTAATTTTCAATCCGCAGCTTAAGTTTCAACCCATGGACAAAACATCAAACTTTTTCCTCCTCAGTGGGCAAAATCATAGTAGCAATGTGGGAGAGATCATTAAACCTTGCCTCGTACTCTAACATGATCATGGAACCCTGCTCCAACCTGGAAAACTGATCACAAAGATGATCTCTAACACTGCGAGGGATGAACCTGGCTAAGAAAGCCTCAGAAAAATTGGTTCAAGTGACCGGAGGAGACCCAGTTGGCCAGGTCTGAATCAGGGTATGCCACCACTGTCTGCCTGCCCTGTCTAACTAATACGTAGTGAAGTCGGCTCCTTTAAATACCACTAAGCCTAAAGTGTAAAGATGCTCCTGGTAAGTTCTCATAATCTCATGGGCATTCTCACCCACAGCCCTAGAAAACCTTGGAGGTGAAAGTCTTAGGAGCACTTCGAGCATCTTCTGCTCCTCTAGCGGCATAACTCTAGCCGCAATCACGGGCTGGCCACCCCTAGGTGGTACCTGGACCTAAGGTGCCTTCTAGTGCAGGTGCTGTAGCTGGAGCCTATTACATGCCACCAAGCTGAGTCAGGAGCTGAGTAATGGCTGGCTGAAAATCTGGAGCCAGAGCTGATTCAAGTGGTAGTTGAGCTGGTCCCGACCCCACCAACGGAGCTGGAACCCAAGCTGCTAGAGGGTTCACTGTTGGCTCTGGACCTCCTCTCTATATGGGGTGGTGTTGCACCCCTACCATGTAGGAGAGGTGGACCCTTAGCCCAAGTCGTGGCGTGGCACGTATGAGCCATTCTGCGAATAGAGTGAAACAAATGAGATTTCAAGAAACCAATAACACATATGCTGCACAAAAGTGATATAAAATAGATGAATTCCTAAAGAAACCTTATAGCCTCCCAAACATAGGATACAGATGTATTCGCACTGATCCGTAGGACTCTACTAGCTATAAATTCTGTACAAGTGAGACCGGTGAACCTGGGACTCTGATACCAACTTGTCATGACCAGATTTCTCGAGTCATGAAGGCACCAACTATAACCCACCAGTAGGTAAGCCAACCCGTAACCTGAAATGACTAGTAATGAGTTTATGGGTAGAAATAGGTAGAAACAATACTAAGCAATAAAGATAAAAGCAGAATAAGAGGCAAACCCAAAATTTATATACAATAGAATCCCTCCAAGAACCTGGAAGTCATGAGTATAGAGTTGTCTAATATAAGCATACAAATCCCCAAAAGTGGCCCACAACAAGCCGTCTCAAAGGCAAAAGCCTATCTAAACATATATACAGAATGAGACAGGCTGATCTAGAATGACAAGTGCTCACCCTCATCTCTGATCCCAACAGCTGCAAAAGATGGCACGAATGGTCACCGCTGGAAGTTGGTACTAGGACCTCCACCACAAAAATGATGCAGAGGGAAGCATGAGTACAAAAGCAAAGGTATTCAATAGATATCATAGGCCGATTGAGCAAGAAGGGTACAAGAAATACAAAAAGATAGAATCTAGACACAAGGAGAGGTCAAAGTGGATATGAGAGAAAGCACACAAGCATATCAAAAATAAATCTAAGTACACCTAAATTAAACCTAACTGACCCATAAGCATAGAAGGTAAACTCATGTGCAAGTTTAAACAAAACCAGAACGGACCCCCATAGGCTAGAGAGGCACACTGAATAACTAATTCTACTAAGAAAAGTGTACCACGAATAGAAAGCCAGGCTCCCAGCCCAAGAAACCTTCATATCCAATCAACTCCGAGCCCAGCTAGAAATAGTGACAAACAATCTAGGTCACCCAGCCAACCAATCCACTCACAAGGGCGTAAGCCGCCCAGCTAGCAAGAGTGACCTTGGTGCGTGTCGACTCAGGAACTAAAGTGGACTCCAAGCCACTGTGGATCGATATCCACTCACAAAGAATCACAGAACGCTCCAAGCCTGAAGTACTTCAATCCTAATAAAGCGCAAAACCTCTGGTAATGCATCAAAGTCGTAGATATAAGGAGAGAAGGCAGAAGGTCAACAAAGCTGCAAAATGCCTAGACTGAGGCTCATACTATCATACTCAAGTCTGCTACTCTAGTATATAAGGATCTAGTCTATCTGTACAATGTTAGAGACAACCAAGGCTACAAGGATTGCAAGTCCAAAGTAACACTACCCTAATCCTGGACTAAGACTGATCATGATCAAGAAACAAGTAACAACGCAAGTAGTACACACACCATGCAACAACACATACAGTCCCCCAGCTAGCGTGGTACTAAACCCGAATCAATACTGGTCAACCCTAAAACATGGTATCAAAGAAGAGAAATAAGAATAACTAGGTACCCATCCCCAATTCACTCTAATAAACATGTATTTACACAATCCAACTCAATCTATAGGGGAAGGAAGTCGTAGCCTACCTGTAGACCGACCACGCGTGCTCCAAATTACAAGGCCGGAGTTATTCCTTTCTGAACGACATCCAAACATTACCACACTATAAAAAATGATCACAATGTCAATACGGTCATTTAGACACCAAAACACATAAGATAGAACAGACTAATTTCGGAGTCAAGCAAGAATTATGGGGCCCACGTCGGAATTTCCAGAATTAACTCTTTCAAGACGTCCAAAACCATGCCCCGAACTTGTATTCCAAAATTGAACATAATTCAGGGCTCGGATTAGCAAACAAAAACCACATGTAAATAATCAACAATTAGCTCAAATAAAAGAACTGACACAACAGCTTTGAAAAGAAATTCACCTCAAACAGAGCTTCACCAACACTTTTTGATCACTCCACAATGAAGCCTCAATGATTTCAGACGCGTGGAACTTTGAATCACTCAATTCTGACTTAAAACAAGTAAGAAATCACAATTTGAACTTCACCAACAAAGTTGCCTCACGTCTGGTCTTATTAAAGAGACCAGACGAATCTCCTCTACGTGAACACGGAGGGTCCCCCACGAACGTGATAAGGGCCTCACGATCATGGCTTTGTGAATGTGGCCCTCAGGACACCTGACCTCTATGAATACACCCTAAGGCCCATGAACACAAAGGCCATTTCAGGCCTGCACCAACTGATGCATATCAGCTAGTTTTTGGAAAGTCCAAATCTTCGACGAGGTGTTCCAAATTTGTTCGGAACCCCGTGCATGCAAAAGAGATATGACACCCTACAAAATTAGATATTCTAGACTTAATGAAGCAGCTAAATTTTCATACGAGGTCATCTTAGCAAAAAGTGGGTCCCACCCCCAAACTCCATTTTAAGCCAAAATCCACAAGGGGGCTCAGAATCGGTTCAAAAGCCTTGGGATCAAAATGAAGGGTTGGTCTAGACTAAACTCAACATTTCGAGGCTAACCGTGCTGACGGAATTCTCATCTGAGCTCGTTTACTCAGAATGTTGACTAAAGTCAAACATTGGCCTTAACTTGAAAGTTAAAATGCCTAATCACACAAACTCACATTAAAAGCCTTGAGAGTCATGCTAACCATTCTACAAGCCTAAAATGACCTTTTTGGAGCTGATGGAATCATCAAAGTTAGATTCGGAGGTCATCTTCTTAAATTTTTAATCAAAACTGACCATTCAAGGTTTAAATGCTCCAAAATACTAAAACTTACATAAAAACCAAATAAATGACCAGGTGACCAAACTATTAGTCCCAACAAGTCATAAATGACTTAGGGTCACTATAGGAATGCTGTAATTGATGAACATGAAGCATAAGCACTTAAATGACCTGGAGGTCATTACAATCCTTAAGAGCATAGATGAAAGACACTTGGAAAGAATTTTATATCGAAAGCACTCTAACTGGCCACTTTACTAAGAAGGTAATTTGAACTTAGAATTTGAGAAGAGCAAAGAAGTAGAATTAAAAAAGAAGTGTCATTTACAATTAGTAGGAGCAGGTAGCTAGGATTGATCGAAAGATGTGGGAATAAGTCTTGAAACACTTTGTTCCTTCTTTTTTAAAATTTCCACATAAACAATGCCTACCAATAATGAAAAATTTAGCTATTTGTAACACCTCAAAAAATTGGTAATTGAGTTGGAAAGTAAAAGTTGCAGAAAATCGATCTGGTGCAGTTCTTACGAGCAATCCTACGGACTATACAAAGTCCTATGGATCATAAGATGGCAGTCATAGAAATAAGTTGAAATTTTGGAAAATAATCAAGTACCAACAGAAAGTCTACAGACTGATAGGATGAATCGTAGAAATCTCTACGGGCCATAGGAAGTGCCCGTAGGATGGATTCCAGAGCTGGCGATTTTGAGACCTAAGGCTCGATGGTTGGGACCTATAGCCCATAAAAGGACCTACGGACCATAGGAAGTGTTCGTGGAAAGTGAACTGGACTTAGAAGAATTTTAAGTGTTTGGGTTCTACGATGAGGGCCTACAAGTCGTAGAAGCTTCAATGACCCACATGAAGGGTTCATGGTTTTCTTCAGAAAAGTTGGTCTCTATTAACAGTCCTACGGATGAACAGGATGGTCCATTATAGACCGTAGGTTGAGTCGTAAGGTTTGTCTGACAGATTTTAATCAAGTTTAGTTGGGTCATTTCCTACCCTTTTAAAACCTAAACTACATCGTTTCTAGAGCATTCTAACTTCCTACAACTAATTTTACTCTCTTAAATCTACCCATTCCCTCTCATTCACCCAAAACCCAAAAATCCCCCAAGTTCATCTTCTCCAAATTCTCTCCAAGGACCTCAAGGAAACGCTAGGGTTCTTTAAGCTCCATGGCCTCTTCTTCAATTTTTTAGGGCTTTGATTATCCCAGGTATGTGGGAACTTCTTCAGTAAACCCCTTTCCATCCATTGAGTTTGAAAATTTCTCAAATTCCTCTCTAAGATTTCACCCAATTCCTAGGATTTTTATATGATTCTTCATGGGTTCAAATTTTTATGACTAAATTCATCATAATTGATCTTGTTATGCATGATTTGATTGAATTTACATGTTTTCAATGAATTTCACATGAACCCAAGTCATATGCCTATTTTATAATTACAAACTCTGTTATAAAATTATGCATGCATCATGAAATTATGGAATGTATGAATAAAGGATGTTTTTAGATAAAGTATAAAAATGATTTATGAAAAAGGTTACTTCCAATTGAAGTATTTGTATTATGAAAGATGATCATGATTTTTGATTCTTAAGATAAGTTTCTTTATGAATATATTATGAAATCATGATTTTTGAAAGGAGCTATTCTATGATATGAAGTTAATGATTTGTATTGGTATTAGTAGATTCTTACCTTTTCAGTATTATGATTTTGATAAGATTATGTTATTTCTGTTGGGATTTTACTTAGAACTGAGAGGACTTTGGGATGGAGGCTCTCCCGTTAGTAGAGGTTCGGTCTCTAGAAACATCCCCTTGTCCCATAACTACGTTCCCCCGTAGGAATTTATTTTAGAAAGACATTAGCTAGGGGTTTGTCTTCAACTATGCTTGGTAGTGGTGAGTCCTCATGGTTCGAGGGTGAGATCACACTTTACTATTTCATTTCTTTTTGTGTCATTTCAATTTTCAGACTTTGTTCATGGTTTAGGAGTTTTTTCTAACCACGTTATGGATAGTAGAGGCTTATGCAAGGCTTAGTATATTTTTCTACATTTTGAGCTTTGTATTAAGATTCTCTTATGTCAAAACGTTATCTTGAGACTTATTTTAGCTTGCTGATTCTTTTCTTATTGTATTAATGTTATTATAGTGTCATGCTTATGTTAAGTGGCTTGTTTAGTGTCTCTCAGGATCCTATTCTCCATGTCACATCTAGGGGTAGTTTGGATCGTGAGAAACTTGGTATTCAGATCATTATGTTTTAAAGGTTCTAGGAGTTTAACAAACCGCGTTGAGTAGAGTCTTGTTGCCACATTTATGAATAAGAAGCTACAAGGCATTTATGAAACTTCACCTCTTTCATTATTCTAAGTCGTGCGATAGAGTCTATCTCTATAAAGGTCTTCCACCTAACTCTTATTCTATGCTATTCAGAATATGCCTCCATGAAGAGCTCCCCTGAGAAGGAATGTTAGTGACAATGTGGAACCTAAAGTTCCTCAAATATCAGTTGATTCTTTGGCCGAGTGAGTGTCACATGTTGGGTTTAGAGCTATTTTCCAAGTGTTGGCTGATAGCTCAAGCTAATAGGGAGGTTATAGCTCCGGTAAACTCAATTTTGGGTACTGTGACAACAAGGGTTAGAAACTTCACGAGGATGAATCATTCAAAATTTCATGGGTCAAAAGTGGATAAGGATCTATAAGAGTTTATCTAGGGAATCCACCAGATTATGGACATCATGGGAGTGATGCTTGTGCATAAGGAAAATTTGGCTGCTTACCAACTCAAAGAGGTTGCTCAAATTTGGTTTGCTCAATGGAAAGTGGAAAGGGCATTGGATGCAGGTCCCTTAGATTGGGACAAGTGTAAAGGGGCATTTCGTGATCTTTTATTTTCCCTTGAGATAAGGGAAACTAAGTTGCAAGAGCTGATAAATTTAAGCCAAGACAACATGAGTGTGAAGGAGTACTCATTGAAGTTCACTCAATTGTCCAAGTATGCTCCAATAATGGTTGCCGACTCTAGAGCAAGGATGAGTAAGTTTGTGTCGTGTGTGCCTAAGATGATGGTCAAAGATTATTGAACCACCATGTTAATCAAGGAGATAGACATCTCAAGATTAATGATTCATGCCCAACAAATCGGGGAGTTAAAGCTAGAGGAGAAGGCTAGAGAGTCAAAGAGGGAAAGACAAGATGGTGGTGATTTCTCTCACTCTAGGTCCGGTGGAAATGGACATTCTCTATTTTGGCAAAAGTTCTCTGATAACAATTCATCAAATGCTCTGACTCAAAATTTCAACATGGATAGGGTGTCTAACCCTATGCATCAAGGAGGTGGTTTTAGTGGATCTTCGTTCCCCCTTGCCAAAAGTATGGCGAGAGTCATTTGAGAAAATGCTTAGTCGGTACCGATGTTTGCTATGATTGTGATAATAGTTGTCACAAGTTGAGGAATTTCCCTTCGCAATCTAGAAATGATAAAGTTGGTAGACAGGCTCACTAGTGCTTCTATTTTGGGTGGTGCCCCTCGTCAGAATAGGTTTTATGTTCTTCAAACAAAACAAGATCATGAGGATTCTCCAGATGTGGTAATCGGTATGTTGCAAGTTTTTCATTTCAATATATATGCATTGCTTGATCCATGTGCTACATTGTCTTTTGTGACTCCCTATGTGGCTTTGAAGTTTGATGTCTGTACCAAAATTCTTTTAGAACCCTTTTCAGTCTCTACACATGTTTGTGACTCCATTATTACTAGACGAGTCCATAGAAATTGCCTGACTTTAGTTTTTCATACTCACTCCAGTTGACCTTGTAGAGCTAGACATGAAAGACTTTGATGTTATTCTTGGGATGCATTGGCCTCATTCTAATCATGATTCCATAGATTATAGGACTCGATTTGTCATATTCTAGGTTTATAATCAACTTATCTTAGAATGGAAGGGTGGAAATTGAGCACCTAAGGGTCAGTTTATCTCTTGCCTAAAGTCTAGGATAATGATCTCAAAAAGTTGTATCTATCATCTTGTTCGGGTTAAGGATATAGATTCTGAAACCCCTACTCCTGAGTCAATTCCGATTATTAACGAGTTTCTAGGAGTGCTTAAGGATGATCTTCCAGGTGTTCCTCTCAAAATGAAAGTAGACTTTGATATTGACCTTCTTCTAGATACACAACCCATCTCTATTCATCTTTACCGTATGGATCTGGAAGAACTTAAGAAGTTAAAGGATCATTTGAAAGATTTGTAGGATAGGGGTTTCATTAGACCGAGTATCTCATATGGGGTGCTCCAGTGTTGTTTGTTTGAAAGAAGAATAGTCCACTTCATATCTATATTGACTACCAGCAATTGAATAAGGTCACGGTGAAAAATATGTATCCTATTCCAAAGATAGATAACTTGTTTGATTAACTCTAATGTGCGAGTTTCTTCTCAAAGATTGATCTTTGACCGGGGTATCATCAATTGATAGTAAGGCAAAGTGACATTCCAAAGATGAATTTTCAAACTCGGTATGGTCACTATGAGTTCTTGGTGATGTCATTTAGATTGACTAATGCCCCGATGGATTTATGGACCTTATAAATAGAGTGTTTAGGCAATACTTCTACATGTTCGTGATTGTGTTTATTGGTGATATTTTGATTTACTCATAGAGTGAGGATGAATATGTTGATAACCTAAGGATCATTTTGCAAATCCTCAAGCATCATCAATTGTTTGTAAGTTTAGCAAGTGTGAGTTTAGGTTCAGGTTCGTTGTATTTCTTGGCCATATTATTTCCAATGAAGGTATTCGGGTTGATCCTAAGAAGACTGAGGTAGTTAAGAACTGGCCTAGACCTCTTTCCCCTTCAGATATTCAGAGTTTCTTAGGGTTGGCCGATTACTATAGAAGGTTTGTGGAAGAATTTTCCTCTATTTCTTCGCCTTTGACTTTGTTGACTCAGAAAAATGTGAAATTTTAATGGTCGAAAGCTTGGGTAAAAAGTTTCCAAGAATTAAAAGATAGACTCACTTCAGTCCCAATTTAAACATTACCAGAATGATCTGATGGTTTTGTTATTTATTGTGATGCTTCACGGATTGGTCTTGTTTGTGTATTGAATATTGATGCAACATAGGAAAGTTATTGCTTATGCTTTGATGCTATTGAAGGTGCATGCAAAGAACTATCCGACTCATAATTTGGAGTTAGCGGTGGTGGTTTTTACTTTGAAGATTTGGAGACATTATCTTTATGGTGTTCATCTAGATGTGTTCACCAATCATAAGAGTTTGCAATATGTATTTAAGAAAAAATATTTTAATCTTCACCAAAGGAGGTATCTTTAGTTGTTGAAATATTATGATATGAGTGTTCTTTATCATCTGGGTTAGGCAAATGTGGTTGCTGATGCTCTTAGCCGATTGTCAATGGGTAGTGTTGCTCACATTGAGGATGGTAAAATGATGTTCGTTCGAGATGTTCATAGACTAGTTTGATTGGGTGTTCTCTTGGTTGATTTTGATGATGGTGGTATTATTGTTCAGAATGACTCAGAATCGTCTCTTGTTTCGGATGTAAAAGCTAAGAAACATCTTGATCTGTATATGGTTGAGTTGAAGAAGAAGGTTTCTAAAATATCCATTGAGGATTTCTCCCAATGGGATATGGTGTGCTTCGTTACCAAGATCGGTTGTGTGTTATGAATGTTCACAAGTTGAGGCATTAGATTTTGGTGGAAGCTCATAGTTTTCGATATTCTATTCACCCGGGAGCCACTAAGATGCATCATAATTTGCAAGAGGTCTATTGGTGGGATGAAATAAAGAAGTATATTGAAGACTTCATGACTAAGTGTCCTAATTCTCAAAAAGTGAAAGTTTAGCATCAAAAATTGAAAGATTAAGCTCAAGACATTAGCATTCCTACTTGGAAGTAGGAAGATATCAATATAGATTTCATTATGGGTTTACCTTGTACTCGTTGTTAGTTTGATTTTATTTGGGTTATTGTGGACCGAATGACTACGCCATCCCATTTTCTTCTCGTGAAGACCTCATTTTCAGCTGAAGACTATGCTAGGCTTTATATTTGAGAAATGGTAAGGTTGCATGAAGTGCCTTTATCCATTATCTCTTATAGGGGTAGTCAGTTTACTTCTCAATTTTGGAGATCGTTTCAGAAAGGTCTTGCTACTCAAGTGAAGCTTAGTACGGCTTTTCATCCTTAGACCAATGGTCAAGCCGAGCATACTATTCAGACTTTGAAACATATGTTGAGAGCTTGTGTGATTGAATCTAAGGGTTATTGGGATGATCATTTGCCTTTGATTAAGTTTTCTTATTATAATAGTTATCACTTAAGTATCTAAATTGCTCCATTTGATACTCTCTATGGTAGGAGGTGTAGTTCTCCTATTGGTTGGTTTGAAGTTGATGATATCACTTTTATAAGGCCTGAGCTAGTTCATGAAGCTATGGAGAAGGTTTGACTTATTAGAGGAAGGTTGGAAACGGCTCAAAGTCGATAAAAGTCTTATGTTGATGTTAGAAGAAAAGAGCTTGAATTGAATGTTGATGATTGGGTTTACTTGAAAATCTCACCTATGAAGGGTTTGATGAGATTTGGAAAAAAGGGAAGCTTATTCCCTATTATGTAAGACCATATCTGATTTTGAGGTGTTTTGGTAAGGTAGCCTATGAGATAGATTTACCTTCAATTTGGCATCGGTGCACCCAGTGTTCCATGTTTCATTGTTGAAAAAGTGTAATGGTGATCCTACTTCTATTGTGCCATTGGAAAATGTTGGTATTAAGAAAAGTCTTTCTTATGAAGAGGTTCCGGTTGAAATCTTAGATCGTCAAGTTCAAAAGTTAAGGAACAAAGAAGTTGCTTCCGTGAAAGTTCTATGGAGGAATCAATTAGCTAAGGATGCTACTTAGGAGGAAGAAGTTGATATGATGTCCAAGAGTCCTAATCTCTTTCCCTCCTCTCCCGTTCTATCTTGAGGTATTAGTTCTTCATGTTCACTCTTTCGGATTCATGCGCTTTAACTAATCTCATGTTTCCATCTGCATGCATGTTCATGAAAAACATGATTTTTGAATTTATGTTTTAGCTAGGGGTTGATTACTCCTTCTTTATGTGAATTTGATGTGATTTGGGTTCATGATGGGCTGTTAGATCTCTCTCCCTACTCTATTCATTCTAGCTTGAGTCCCATTTGAGGACAAACATTCCCAAGGGAGATAAATTATAACACATCAAAAATTGGTAATTGAGTTGGAAAGGAAAATTTGTAGAAAACGATCTACTGTAGTTTTTACAAGGTAACCTACAGACCGTGCAAGGTCCTACTGCACGTAGGAAGGTAGTCGTGAAAATGAGTTTATATTTTAGAAAAATGTCAAGTCCCAATTGAAGGTCTACGAACTGAATAGATGAACCGTAGGAACCTCTACAGGCCATATGAAATGCCCATAAAATGGATACCAGAGATAGTGATTTTGAGACCTAAGGCTCGACGGTTGGGACTTACAACCCGTTGAAGGACATAAAGACCGTAGGAATTAGTGGAAAGTGAACTGGACTTAGAAGATTTTTGGGTATTTGGGTTCTACGATGAGGGCCTACGGGTTGTAGAAACTTCAACGACCTGTAGGAAGGGTTCGTGGTTTTCTTCAGAAATGTTAGTCTCCAGTAACAGTCCTACGGATGACCAGGACGGTCCGTAGAAGTTTTTAATCAGGATTATTTGGGTCTTTTCCTACCCTTTAAACACCTAAACAACGTCGTTTCCAGAACATTCTAAGGTCCTTTAACTGATTTTACTCTCCGAAGTCTACCCATTCCCTCTCATTCACCCAAAACCCCAAATCCCCTAATTTAATCTTCTCCAAATTTTCTCCAAGGACCTTCAAGGAAAACCTAGGTTTCTTCAAGCTCCAAGGTCTCTTCCTCAATTGCTAGGGCTTTGATTACCCAAGGTATGTGGTAACTTCACCAATGGGTCCCTTTCCATCTATTGAGTCCTAAGATTTCTCAAATTCCTTTTAAATATTTCACACAATTTCTAGGGTTTTTATATGATTCTTCATGGGTTCAAATGTTTATGACTAAATTCATCCTAATTGATCTTATTATGCCTGATTTGATTCAATTTGCACATTTTCAATAAATTTCACATGAACCCATGTCATATGGCTATTTTTATGATTATGAACTATGTTATGAAATTATGCATGCATCATGAAATTGAGGAATTTATGAATAAAAGATGTTTTTAGATAAAGTATCAAAATAATTTATGAAAAAAGGTTGCTTCCAATTGAAGTATTCATATTATGAAAGATGATCATGATTTTTGATGCTTAAGATAAGTGTCTCTATGAATATGTTAAGAAATCATAATTTTTGAAATGAGCTATTCTATGAGATGAAGCTCATGATTTTGATTGGTATTTGTAGATTCTTACCTTTCCAAGTATTATGATTATGATATGATTATGCTTTTTCCGTTGGAATTTAACTTAGCACTGAGAGGACTTTGAGATGGGGGCTCTCCCATAAGTAGTGATACGCTCTGTAGAAGCAATCCCTTTGTCCCATAACTACGTGCCCCATAGGAAATTGTCTTAGAAGGACATTAGCTAGTGGATCCACCCAAGCTCAAAGAACATGGTCATTACCATTGCAAGTAGGGCAATCTCTTTTTGGTGTTGGGAAAATACCGAATTCCATGTTATAGCTCACATGGTCTATCTTAATGGTAAATATCCCACAAAAGACTTGGTTTTATTTAAAGGTTTTATAACTTCCTCAAAGTTTATGATTTAAGCCTATGCTATGATTTTTAAATGTTACATTTGTAACACTTCGGATTTGGAAAAGAAGGAAAATAAATTTTTTGGGTTGCAGGTTGTATCTACGGTTCCCACCTATGCTTGGTAGAAGGACCTATGGACCGTAGATGGTGGGGAAGTTATTTTCAGGAATCAAGTCTCACTATCCTTTCTACGACTCAACAGGACGGTCCATAGTTTCTTATACGGACCGTAGATAGGTTTCGTAGGTCACTCCTAGACTTGGTGAAATTTTGAAGGTCAAAGTTTGGAGTTACGGTTGGTATGTAAGGTCCGTAAGTGGACCAACGGACCATACATAGGAGCCGTCAATTGAAGGTCCAATTAATCAGTCTCTCAACTCGACCTACGGTTGGCCAGGACAGTCCGTAGTTGGACCTACGGACCGTAGGTCTGAGTCCAGCAGTTATTTTGAAAGGACTTTTTGGTCTTTTTCCTAATTGATCTATTCCTAATCTAAGTCAGTTAAGCCCTAATCCTAGACCCTATATAAGTCCTCTAAGCCTAATTCTACTCATTCTAATCACTCCCAAATTCCCTCCAAAGTTTTCCCCAAATATTTCTCTCTCTAGAAGCTTGAAGAAGAAGAAGAAGGAGGATCTAGGGTTTTCAAGCAAAGTCTCCTAATCCTCCATTGATTTCAAGCTTTTGGCATTAAGGTATGATGGTTTTCAATTATGGAGTCCATTCCTCCATAGGGTTCCTAAATTCACCAATTTTCAAAGTTAGAATTTTTCAATTGAAATTAGGGTTTTCTTCTATCTCATTGGTTCTTTCTAATTATGATCTAATTGATTGAATTATGTCTTTTATTGCATGAATTGAGTTAATTGCATGTTTCTAAATTTAATTACCATGAACCCATGTGAAATCCTTAATATATATGCTTTGATCTTATGATGAAGCCTTGAACTATGATCCATGAATTTATGAAAATTATGCATGTTTTATGAAAGCAATGACTGTAAGATTATAGATGAAAGTTTCTATATCTCCTATGAGGCTTGGCCACATGACACGAATAACATCTAGATTTGCCATCAATGCTTTTCGGGCTATTTTCCAAAATTAGGTCTCTATTAGTATGGTAGCTGGTTATGCCATCAATGATCATAGATCACGTTTTTAAAACTATCTCCATTAGTAGTATGGAACTTCTAGTATGAAGTTTTAATGACTATGGGCCTTATAAAGCTATTATGAAAAGATAATTGATGGTGAAAGGTTTTTTAACGCATGGTCTAAGGAGCTATTCTAAATGACGTAAGCTTGAACTAGTCCATGGAAGATGAAACGTCTATACACATGACTTAGATTGGATTGGTAACCCTAGTTGTACCTTTCCATAGATAATGACATGAATATGATTAATGACTAATTCCGTGGGATTTTTACTTAGCACCGAGAGGGTATTGAGATGGAGGCTCTCCCATAGAAGTGGTCGGGTCTCTAGTAGCAATCTTTTTATCCCATAACTATGTGCAACCATAGGATGATTATCTCAGATAGACATTAGCTTGTGGATCCACATAAGCAAGAAGTTCATGGTCTTACCTTGGCAAGTAGGACACCCCTTTTCGGTGTAGGGCAGACACCGGATTCCATGTTTATAGCTCAGATGGTCTCTATGTCAGTAAAAGGTAACTTCCCACAATAACGAACTAAGGTTGCTTCTAGAAGTATCATACGAGTGTTTTAAAGATGTTAAGCTTGCATTGCATTGACTATGATTATGATTTATGTTTTCTAACCCTTTTGTCTTATGATTTAAGTTTGGTCATTTCATGTCATACAAAATCCTTTTGAGCATGATTTCATAACTCTTATTCATTGCTATCATACTTGGTACATTCCATGTACTGACGCATACTTTTTGCCTACGTTGTCTCATAATGTAGGGCTTGGCGATTCTTCTCATTCCACTCATGGCTAGTGATTATATAGAGATTTGAAGACTTGGTGAGTCCTCTTATGTTCGGGGAGATTGCCACATTCATATTTTTATGTTTCTTTACTTTTGGACTTGTATTGGGTTACGACCCAACGTTCTTTCATTCTATGATGTCTAGATGGCTTTGAGACTATGTTTAGATATTTCCACTACTTTGATGACTCTTGAAATCATAACTATCTTTTGAACTTTTTACTTACTATTATCTTGTATTATGCATGCTAAGTGGCTTGTATGGGGCCTTTCGGGGTCTTATACGCCATGTCACGTCTAGGGGGTACCTTGGATCGTGACAAACTTGGTATTTAGAGCACAAAGTTTTAGAAAGGTCCAAGGATGTCTCGTAAGCCACGTCGAGTAGAGTCTTGTTTATGAGTGTGAAGCGCGCCACATTCATGAATAAAAGGCTATACGATGTTTAGGAAACTCCACTTTTTTCATTACTTTAATGTAGTGCCATAGAACCTATCTCTAGAATGATCCTTCTCCTAAATCATGTTCAATCCTTTTCAGGATATGACACTTCGAAGAGCGTACATTAGAAGACATATTGGTGCAAAATGTGAGACAAGAGGTTCCCCAAGTGCCAGTCAACCTTTTGGCCAAGCAAGAGACTAATAATGAGTTTCGAGCTGCATTTCATGCAATGGCTCAAGCTATGACGACTCAAGCAAATAGGGAGGTTATGGCTCCCATGAAACCAAGGGTGGGTACGGCGGCAACAAGAGTGAGGGACTTGTAAGATGAATTCTCCAGAATTTCATGGGACTAAAGTTGAGGAAGATCCCCAAGAGTTCATTCATGAGGTATACAAGGTGTTGATGATCATGCGAGTAACGCTGGTGGAAAAGGTGGAATTGGCCACTTATCAACTTAAGGGAGTTGCTCAAGTGTGGTTTGAACAATGGAAGAGTGAAAGGGCGGTTGATGTGGGTCCTCTTGATTGATAGGTTCTTTCCCCTTGAGATGAGGGAGGCAAAGGTACTTCAGTTCATCAACCTTCGTCAAGGGGATATGAGTGTGAAGGAGTATGCTTTGATAATCACACAATTGTCTAAATATGCTTCAACTATGGTTGCCAATCCAAGGGCAAAGATGAGTAAGTTTGTGTTGGGTGCTTCCGATTTGGTGGTCAAGGAATGCCTAACCGACATGCTTGTTAAGGAGATGGATGTCTCCCATTTGATCGTTCATGCACAACAAATAGAAGAGGAAAAGCTTAAGGAGAAAACTAGGGATTCAAAGAGAGCAAGAAGGGATGATGGTGATTCTTCACATTCAAGGTCCGGTGGTGGTAATAGTTCTCAAGGAAAAGGTTCTAATGGGCAAATGGTGATTGAGTGTCCGAAGTGTGGAAGAAACCATAGAGGTGAGTGTCTAGCCGGTCCTAATGCATGGTTTGGTTGTGGAAAGAGTGGTCACAAGATGAGAGATTGCCCATTTCTTACTGCTAAGGAAAGGAAAGGTAGGCAAGTTCAACCTGGTGGTTCCGGTTCAAGTATCCCAAAGCAAGATAGGTTTTATGCTCTTCAAACTCGACAAGATCATGAGGGTTCTTCAGATGCGATAATTGGTAAGTTATGGTCTTTTAGCTTGTGATTTTGCATTGCTTGATATTGAGTGTTTTGTTGGCTATGATATGACTCCATGCATGGTTAGTGTGTTTAAGGTCGACCTTGGAATCCTTGTGGAAACTTCTTAAGTGTTTACTTGTATCAATGGTTCTGTGGTTGTTAAGACTTTGATGATATGCCTGGGTCGAGGGAGATGGATTCGATAAGACTAGAGAGGTTTGCTCCCAAGGGGGAGATGGTGTGCTTCATAGTTGAAATATGTGAGTAGACCTATGTTGATTGTGGAAGGTTCCTTGTTATGGTTTGATATGTGAAAGGTCGAAGGTGATGTGATGTCCTAGTATCCCTACCTCTTTCCTTATCTTTGGGTCTAGCTTGATGTATTAGCCCCTCATGCTCACTCTTTAGGATTCGTGTGTCTTAGTCATTCTCATGATTCCTCATTTATGTCTGTTCATGAAAACTTATTTTGAGAACTTAACTTAGTTTTGATTGATTTCTTTATGATTATGTGCATTTGAGTATGATTTGCATGTATGTTTTATGAAATGATGTTTTAGCTTGGAGTCGAGGTTCCTCCTTGGTTAATGTTGGGTTGTTAGTTTCTCTCCTACTCTTTTTGTGCTAGTTTGAGTTCCAGTCGAGGATGAATGTTCCCAAGGGGGAGATATTGTAACAACTCGGATTCGAAAAAGAAGGAAAATAAATTTTTTGGGTTGCAGGTTGTATCTACGGTTCCCACCTACGGTTGGTAGAAGGACCTACGGACCGTAGATGGCAGTCGTTAATGGTGGGGAAGTTATTTTTAGGAATCAAGTCTCAGTATCCTTTCTACAACTCAACAGGACGGTCAGTCTATGCTTCTACGGACCATAGATAGGTTTCGTAGGCCACTCCTAGACTTGGTGAAATCTTGAAGGTCAAAGTTGGGAGTTACGGTTGGTATGTACGATCCGTAAGTGGACCAACAGACCGTACATAGGAGCCTTCGATTGAAGGTTCAATTAATCAATCTCTCAACCCGACCTACGGTTAGCTAGGACAGTTGGTAGACGGACCGTAGGTCTGAACCGTAAGCCAGAGTCCGACAGTTATTTTTAAAGGACTTTTTGGGCTTTCCCCTAATTGATCTATTCCTAATCTAAGTCAGTTAAGCCCTAATTCTAGACCCTATAAGTCCTCTAAGCCTAATTCTACTCATTCTAATCACTCCCGAATTCCCTCCAAAGTTTTCCCCAAATATTTCTCTCTCTAGAAGCTTGAAGAAGAAGAAGAAGGAGGATCTAGGGTTTTCAAGAAAAGTCTCCTAATCCTCCATTGATTTCAAGCTTTTGGCATTAAGGTATGATGGTTTTCAATTATGGAGTCCTTTCCTCCATAGGGTTCCTAAATTCACCAATTTTCAAAGTTAGAATTTTTCAATTGAAATTAGGGTTTTCTTCTATCTCATTGGTTCTTTCTAATTATGATCTAATTGATTGAATTATGTCTTTTATTGCATGAATTGAGTTAATTGCATGTTTCTAAATAGAATTACCATGAACCCATGTGAAATCCATAATTTCTATGCTTTGATCTTATGATGAGGCCTTGAAATATGATCCATGAATTTATGAAAATTATGCATGTTTTATGAAAGCAATGTTCATGACTCAAGTAAGATTATAGATGAAAGTTTCTATATCTCCTATGAGGCTTGGCCACATGACACGAATAACATCTAGATTTGCCATCAATGCTTTTCGGGCTATTTTCCAAAATTAGGTCTCTATTAGTATGGTAGCTGGTTATGCCATCAATGATCATAGATCACGTTTTTAAAACTATCTCCATTAGTAGTATGGAACTTCTAGTATGAAGTTTTAATGACTATGGGCCTTATAAAGCTATTATGAAAAGATAATTGATGGTGAAAGGTTTTTTAACGCATGGTCTAAGGAGCTATTCTAAATGACGTAAGCTTGAACTAGTCCATGGAAGATGAAACGTCTATACACATGACTTAGATTGGATTGGTAACCCTAGTTGTACCTTTCCATAGATAATGACATGAATATGATTAATGACTAATTCCGTGGGATTTTTACTTAGCACCGAGAGGGTATTGAGATGGAGGCTCTCCCATAGAAGTGGTCGGGTCTCTAGTAGCAATCTTTTTATCCCATAACTATGTGCAACCATAGGATGATTATCTCAGATAGACATTAGCTTGTGGATCCACATAAGCAAGAAGTTCATGGTCTTACCTTGGCAAGTAGGACACCCCTTTTCAGTGTAGGGCAAACACCGGATTCCATGTTTATAGCTCACATGGTCTCTATGTCAGTAAAAGGTAACTTCCCACAATAACGAACTAAGGTTGCTTCTAGAAGTATCACACAAGTGTTTTAAAGATGTTAAGCTTGCATTGCATTGACCATGATTATGATTTATGTTTTCTAACCCTTTCTTCTTTTGATTTAAGTTTGGTCATTACATGTCATACAAAATCCTTTTGAGCATGATTTCATAACTCTTATGCATTACTATCATACTTGGTACATTCCATGTACTAACGCATACTTTTTTCCTACATTGTTTCATAATGTAGGGCTTTGCGATTCTTCTCGTTCTGCTCGTGCCTAGTGAGTATATAGAGATTTGAAGACTTCGTGAGTCCTCATATGTTCGGGGACATTGCCACGTTCATCTTTTTATGTTTCTTTAATTTTGGTCTTGTATTGGGTTACGTCCCAACGTTTTTTCATTCTATGATGTCTAGATGGCTTTGAGACTATGTTTAGATATTTCCGCTACTTTGATGACTCTTGAAATCATAACTATCTTTTGAACTTTTTACTTACTATTATCTTGTATGATGCATGCTAAGTGGCTTGTATGGGGCATTTCAGGGTCTTATACACCATGTCACGTCTAGGGGGTACCTTTGGTCGTGACAACTTTGACCTTTGGTCCATACTTTATGATTTTAGCTTATCAAGATTTAATATGTTTTACCTAGTCATGCATCAACATGTTTTCTATACTTAGCATATTTCACGTTTACGTAGTATTGACTCATATATCTCTTGTGCCTACATTGTTTCATAATATAGGGTCTGACGTTCCTCTATTCGACTGTGGCTAGATTGGATTGCTCAGCTTTGCTTACTAGTTGTGAGTCCTCATTGTTCGAGGGTGAGATCACACTTTACCATTTCATTTCTTTTATGTCATTTTCTGTTTTCAGACTATTTTTGTGGTTTAGGGGTTTGTCCTAACAACATTATGGATAGTAGAGGCTTATGTCAGACTTCATACATTTTTCAACATTTCGAGCTTTGTATTAAGATTCTGTTATGTTGAGACTTTATCTTTAGACTTCTTTTAGCTTTTGATTCTTTTCTTGTCGTATTATTGTTATCATAGTGTCATGCTTATGTCAAGTGGTTTGTTTAAGGTCTCTCGGGATGTTATTCTTCATGTCACGTCTAGGGGGTAGTTTGGATTGTGACACTATTGTTGTAATAACTATTGTTTTACCTAATGAACCTGATGAGACAATGCAAAGAAATCAATACCCTTACTTGGTATAATACTTTCCATCAATGACTTGCTTTGGGAGCAAGGAGGGATAATGGAGGAATCAACACAATAGAAACAGAATGAAAGAGTAGTGTACCTTTTGTTGCAAGCTAGGGGAAACATGCATGACCAAATATTATATAGTTAAGGAGTGTAATTTGTTTTCCAATATTGAGATCATAGATCAGGAAATGATGAACTTACTCCATGAGAAATGGAGAAAATGGGTAGATCTTTTGAATATGAAGTTCCTATGCTCTATCCATGCATCTCATGTTTGTAATTCTCTTTTTTCTCCTTGAAGTAAATACAAAGTCCTCCACGTGAGAAATAAATAAATTTTAAAAAAACTCACATCAAGAAAAAAGCGGAAGTAAAACTAATTTCAATAATCAAATTTAAAAAATAAATAAATAATACTAATCGGTAAATAAGAAAGACGTACAGGAGAAGGAGCAAAAGAACCAGAAGCAAAAAATTAAATTAACTCTAAATTTAGTGCATGCAACATTACTACAACACAAAGGCCAAATAGATCAGCAAAATTGAATGAAAAATCAAATCAGTCAAATAAAAAATTGACAAAATAAGAACTAAAATCATAAAAAAAATATTAAAAGATGAAAGAAACGTGTACCACTTGTATTCTCAGTGCAGAAGTTATGATAACAGTGGAAAAAAAATTAAAAATGAACATTGGAAGAAGAAGGTGGAAGGGCTAAATTTTGCAAGGCCTAGATGAAAGATCAAAATAAGTTCACTTTAGAGAGCACCTCTTTTGTTAAAGCTCTATGAGAGAATATGAACAAAATCAGTATGCGTGGTTTGCAAAAAAAAGTACACGTACTAAAAGATGGGACCAATATAAAGCACCATTCACAAAACTTTTGGTACAACAAATAATAGCACTGCTCGTCCTAGCCCTTGTTGGCTTATAAAATAAGGTGATAACAATTTCTTAAATATGACCTATTATTATTCTATTGAGCAAATGTAAATCGAAATGTGACTTGGGAAATGTAAAATGGTAGAAAACCTATAAGAGAGAAGGTTAATTTTGATAAAGAATAATTGATGACCTCTCAAAATACAAAAGACTAGTCATCAAAGTACATATGGAGATAGGTAAAGTCCATAACTACATGTGCTCACCCTAGCCTCTGAATCTGGCAATTGTAGGCTCGATCTCAGTGTTGATAACTGGTGCTCGGACCTGCATCAAAAAAAATAGATCTTGAGTATAGTATGAGTACGAAAGCAATAGGTACCCAGTAAGCATCATAGGCTAACTGAGAAAGAAAAGTAAAGGCAATATGAAATGCTAGAATTTAACACAATAGAGACCAAAGAGTAGAATTCTAAAATAAATGCATATGAGTGTACTAAGAACAGAAATGTCACGCCCCGAGGCTACCCCCTAGGTGCAACACGAGACCTAGGGTCACAAGTAACCCCAAGCTAACCCTAAATCTGGCATATCACAAGCATACTAAAATAATTCTATGTAAGCGGAAGCATAACTGAAAGATGAATAAATCTAAAAGAGTTCAACTGAGGAACATCCCAAAACAACTGAGTCTGACTCTATGTCTGAAAGCCTCTAATACTAATAAACTGCTGGGACAAGTCCCCATCTAACTGTATACGTCTAAAACTAAAAAGTAAATACGAAAAAATAAAGCATGTCTATCATCCTCGAACTATAAGGACTCACCACTGAAGCTGTTGAGTACGGACTGGAAGTCGAGCTAAGCGCGGTCTGGATGCTGAGTGCCTGAACCTACATCATGAAACGATGTAGCGCAAAAGTATGTGCCCCAGTACAATGAATGTAATGAGCATGCAGGATATATGCTAAGCTAAACAAATATAAAATATGAACAGGGAAATGGATATACTAAAAAATAACTGAAATCTGAGTTGGATGCATGACTAAATACTAATCATGAAGATATATCATGATGAACTGAATATTGAAATAAATATTGAATACATGGTCAATGCAATATGAATCTGACTGTGGGAGATACTATTAACCGACATAAACCACGTGACCTAAACGTGGAGTCCGATGTATATGCCCCATCGAGAGGACCCAATATATCTTGCCAAGGGATATAAAGGCATGACTGTGGCGTGATCACAAAAATTAATGCCCAACAGAGGGGACTTATAAACCTATGGAGGCACGTAGTTCTGGGACATGAGGGTATGCTAAATCCTAGTCCAACTCGGTGCTAAGTCTACTCCCCACTGAATATAAAGCTAAAATGCAACTGTAATACTGAGTAGCTCAAAATACTGATAATTATCTGAGAATCAACATATATATACTAAAAAATATGGCATTCGAATTCTGAAGCATGATATTTTGACTAATCTGCCTTGCAAGTATAATTCATGAAATACGGATAATTAACACAAGCTAGGGTTTCTGAGTTCTATACATGGGACTACACTAATTCTCCAAGAAACATGTAATTAACGTTATAGAGATTATAACAGCTGAAATTCAATGGATCCCTAAGATTTAGGAACCCTAGGTCTGAACAATTTATGGAGAAACTGAAGAATTGACTGGATTCTAGGGACCTAATGGATGAAAGGAACCCACTAATGAAATCCCACATACCTAGTGACGAAAACTACGGAGAAATCCTTTGGATTTTGGGGCTGAACTTGAAGGAGAGTTGTGCTTGTTCTTGAAAGAAAATTGTCACTTCTTCTTTTCTCTTCTTTCTAAGTTAGATGATATTAGGAGAATAAAGGTTTTAGGTAGTTTCTGACTAGATTACTAGGCTTAAGCGAAGTAAAACGACGCAATTTAAGTGTCCAACGCATAGGGGAAAAGACCAAAATGACCCTCACTTAAAACGGACGAATTGGCCTTCATGAGGGGCTTGACAGGCCATCTAAGGCATGATGGCCCGTCTAGTGGGTCGTGAAGCTTCATCTGCCTGGAAGTGCTTCACTAAATTGGGCATAACGTTTTACTCTGAACTTCAAATGGGGCAAACTTGGTGGCGTTGGAAAGAGGACTCAAAAAAATTTAATTTGATAGGTCATGGGCCACCTAATTCATTTTGTGTTGAGAGATATGATCGTTTGAAGTTGAACCAAAACTCAAAGTCTGATAAGTCTCCTTCACAGACGACTTCACGGTCCATGTGAAGCTTCACGGACCATTTAGGAGTCTGTGGACCTTTACAGTAGCTTGGGGGTCCTGTGCCCCTTGTTCATGGACGGCCTCACAGTCCATGTGGAGCTTTACGGACCGTCTAGGCGTCTGTGGTCCTTCACAATAGCTTGGGGGTGAAACTTCACTGCCTGAGTGAAACTCCACAAAAAGGGTAATGAGTCGTGGTCCTCTTCACGGCCCGTGGACCCCTCCGTGGTTGGCCCTTCTCTCTTGTCCAATTCATAGATCAAATTTTTTTAAGGTGTTACAAGAAAAGAAGTAATAACAACTAAATAAACCTAATTGGACCTCCATAAGCCCTGAAGGTACACTCGTACTCAAGTTTAAGTAAAACTCGAATGGACCCCTATAAGCACGACATGTACATAGAAAAGCTAGGAACTAAAAAGCGAACTTAAGGATATTTACAGAATTGTCATAGCCTCCCACGAACTTTAACAATGATTAAGGCATCCAAGGACCCAATAGAATCACGCAGTCAGGTCTTTAAATTGATCAATAGGGTAGTCGCCCAGTCAGGACTTTAAACTGATCAAAGGGGAAGGTGCGGTCGCCCAGTCAGGACTTGAAACTGATCAAAGGGGAACAAGAGAGGGCTTAAACCTGGCTGAAAGAGATATAAATAAAAGTTTCAAAACCGGAGCAACAATAAGGTATACGGTATTGAACCGTAGAAAATGAACTCCAAAGACTCCAATTTCCTTGCCAACTCAACACAGGTCAAAACCGTAGCACAGGACCACCTCCAAACTTTTCAAGGACCCACTCTAGCTCCTACTCCACAAGTTGACACCAAAACACCGATAAGCCAAAAATAAATCACGTATATGACGAGTCCATCGCAAGGATAAAGCCATAGAAGAAAAGGGAAAGTTGAGTTGAGTTGTGTTGTAGCCTAACTATGGAACAAACTATCAGACCCTAGTCTTCTATATCAATCTACAGGGAGCTAAGAGTCTGAAGCAACGTCAGAGAGATTCAAAGGCCTAACGGCTCCAAACTACGCATGTCTATGGAAATCACTAGTCTGCATCCACACTAAGGCAAACATACTCTGTATCAACAATAAGCAACAACCAAATAAACCACAAGGTAAGGATGATCTTATACATGAAAAACCAACATGCTAACCGTCCCGAAAACCCAATAAAATGGCCTAAAACATGATTTCTAACTAAGTAGGATCAACAGGATACCAACCCCAAATTCACACAAATCAACATATATTTACATATTCAAGCTCAATCTATGAAATGAAAAATGTAGGCTACCTCAAAATAGACCGTGCGTGCTCCAAATAACCACTCCGTAGTTTTTCCCTTTCATACAACTTCTGAATATTGTCATGCTATCAAAAATAGGATCTCAATGTTAAGACGGTCGTTTAGACACAAAAAACATATTAAACAGAGACTGTCCAAAATTGGAGTAAAAAAGGAAATGCGGGACCCATATCAGAAACTCTAGAATTGACTCATCAAATGGTCTAATTTAGATCCCCAAACTTGTACCCCAAAACAGGGTACAATTCAGGGCTTGAAATAGCCCACAACGACAACAGGAAATCAAGAACTCCATTAAAACTAAAAGAAAGGCCTGCTCAGCCCCTTTGAGGCCATTTTTACCATAAACGATCGCTCTCATGCCATTTCCGATCACACCAACCAAAGTCCCAAATCTCCCGAACAGCCAAGCTTTCAATCATCGAAATCATAGCTCTACAACACCCACAATCGCAATTACAAAATAAGAAATTTGTTGAAATTGTGACTGTTCTTTATTTATAAAGAATAGTCAAACGATACATCGTGATTGCGTGAGAGAGGGTCGCGATGGCGGCCCACCATTAAAATGAGCTTTGCAATCGTGGAGGTCAACCTTCGTAGTCTCCATGAACAAAGATGGTCAACATGAATTGCCAAAGTTCCCAAACACACCAAGCTTTGAATCACCATAATCAGAGCTCTACAACACCCACAATCGCAATTACAAAATAAGAAATTTGCAGTAATCACGACGGGTCTTTTTTTAAAAGACCAGTCCCACAATACATCGTGATCGCAGGGGAGAGGGTTGCAATGGCGGCCTACCATTTAAATGACCTTTGTGATCATGAAGTTCAACCCCCGTGGTTGCAATGACCAAAGATGGTCACTGTTTGTCAAAAGCTCATCGTGATAGCAGCCAGGGGCCACGCGACCGCGATGTCCAGCAGCAGTTACACTCTATGATCTTTGGAGGCTTCATCTTGACCATGATAAAAAGGGTCACTGGCACCAGAAGTTGGTGCATCAGTAAAATCACCCAATTCTCAAAGTCACCGATGGGGAGCTCGGGATTCGTTTGGAACCCCGTGCGTGCAAACGAAATATGCTACTCCATCAAATTCGACATTTCAAATTCAACGGAGCAGTCAAAACTTTCAACCGAGGCCATCCCAACAAAAAGTGAATCTCACACTCAAGCTCCATTTCAACTCAAAATTAGTGTGTCTGTGTGTGTGTTACACTTGTCAAAAGCTCATCATGATCGCGGCCAGGGGCCACGCGACCGCGATGTCCAGCAGTAGTTTCACTCCATGATCACGGAGGTTTCATCTTGACCGTGATAAAAGGGTCACTGTCACCAGAAGATGGTGCATCTGTAAAATCACCCAATTCTCAAAGTCACCTATGTGGTGCTCAGGATTCGTTTGGCCCGTGCATGCAAACGAATTATGTTATCCCATCAAATTCGACATTTTCAAATTCAAAGGAGCAATCAAAACTTCCAATCGAGGTCATCCCAACAAAGCAGCAGTTACACTCCATGATCGCGGAGGTTTCATCTCGACCGTGATAAAAAGGGTCACTAGCACCAGAAGCTAGTGCATCAGTAAAATCACCCAATTCTCAAAGTCACCGATGGGGTGCTCGGGATTCGTTTTGAACCCCGTGCGTGTAAATGAAATATGCTACCCCATCAAATTCGACATTTCAAATTCAACGGAGCAGTCAAAACTTCCAACCGAGATCGTCCCAACAAAAAGTGTGTGTGTGTGTGTGTGTATGTGTGTGTGTGCGTGTGTGCGTGTGTTGTGTGTGTGGAGGGGGATTGTAATTATTAGATGAACGTCAGTAAATGGCAAAAACAAAAATAGAATGTTAAGCATGTTTGGATGATGGGCTTGTTCATTTTTGACTTATAAGCTATAAGGCATAAGACAGAAAGACACTAAAGATAGATAACTTCTATAATCTAACTTCTTTCATCTCATATTTGTTTTTGGGAATTTTTTATTCACTTCATTTTTTTAAAAAAAAAATGTTGTGTGAGTTACAATCTCTAATAGCGGTGTTTCATTTAAGAAGTGCAGAATCAAACGGGCTATATTTTGAGGCTTAAATTTTGAAAAGGACAACAAATATGGAAATTGATAAATGTGACAAAGCGATCAATTTGGAGAGACAAAAAAATTTTATGATGGTTCACCGAAAAGACCGTTTGGCCATTTACTTTATGAACTTGTCATGGACAAATCCACGACTTGTTTTTATCTTCTTTTAAGTCATGTGACTTTTCACAACTCCTTTGATTATTTATTTATTTTGTCGTGAATTATTACACTATTAAGATGCCTTTTGGCTCTTCCGATGGGGTTGTGATCAAATGTCGGATCTTAGGTCAGTACCTGTTTTGGATTGGTGAGGTTTAAGAAAAGTTTTGAAAAATATTTTTTAAAGGTTCTTACACCCTTACATAGAGCCGGCTCAAGGGCCATGCCGATGGGGCGACCGCTCTAGGCCCCAAAATATTTTAGGCCTCATATTAATTATTAGTAGTTGATCTTATGTGTTAATTATTGGGAAAATAATAAATATTTCAATAAAAATGGTATAAGATCTATAGAAGTATTTGTTATGTAATTTAAAGTGTATTTAAATATACATTTGAGGTAATTTGCATATATAATCTAAATTATTACTTTATTTTTAATTCTCATAAAAGTACATATACTATAATATACTTTTGTTTCTTCCTTCTATAAAATTATTGATTTTCACATAAATAAGGGTTAAAATAAATCAAATTTCACTCTTTTTCATTATTTTTTCTCAGATTGTCAGGGATAACAAGCAAATTGTTATGTATATAGTAGTAGCGAGTTTTCAAATTCTAGAATTAGGTTCTGTGGTTCTACTTTCTATTCTATTTTAATTTGAATATTTTTATTTATGTGTGTCAATTTATGTGATACACGTTACTTATTAATCCATTCCAAAAATAATAATTAACAACTTTGCATTTTAAATATTAGAAAAATACACATCAAATAATGCATGCATGATTTTTATGATGATTAAAAAAAAAATTATGCCCCGTATAGAAATTTGATTTCGGTCACTAGTTAAGTTGAGTCGCCCCTTGACATACTTTAAAGGGAGTGCAATTGGTGAGTAGCAATGAATTATTTATATTTTATGATGGATGAAACAAAAATTAAGCATTGCCAAAAATATATGAAGTAATAATTCACCATTTTTAAGGAATACTAGTATACGTGCCCGCGCATTGCGCGGATATTTAAATTAAAAATAACTAATAAAATTTATTATACACTTAGTAATGTATATTTGAAAAAAATAATGATACAAATCAATTAATTTATTTGTGCATATTACAGTATTATTATTATTATTAATACACATTTAATGTTTATATTATTAAAATAAAATATTATGTTTATAGCTATAATAAGCTACATATTTAGTTTTTTAATATATTTTGTTGAAATTTTGATAAAGATAATATTAGTTTTTTTGTGTATTTTAGTTTGATTAAAAAAAATGCTTTATGTGTTTTTACATATTTGGTCTACTGTTTTTATTATGTTTAATTGAAATAATATTATATCCTTGTTAGTAAGTTTTTAAATCTAACTTTTCACATGAAATGATTAAATATTAAATTGTAGACACGATATTCAAATTTTTTTAATTTTGTCTTTCCATGTTTTTAGAACTCATATATCGATTACATGATATTTTTAAAAAATCATATAATTATAGTAATATTTTATTACTAAATAATTTTTACATTTTCAAATCAATTTCAAAAACCACATTGAATAGAAAAGGAGTATAAAAAGGTTAATCCTATAACATTTAATTGTTATTGCAAGAAAGAATCATTAAAAAGAGAGGCAAAATCAGTGAGGAAAAAAAGTTGTTGTATATGTATTTTTTACAGTTTGCATTTAAATATAATTTGTAGTTACATTGTCAGTTATATTTATCAGATTTATTAATATTAATTTATTGTCCAATAGATATCCTAACAATTGACATATTTTCATTAATCACGTATAAAGTAGCATGAAAAAGTTTTAACATACTTTAAATAAAAATTACATATCAAAAAAATAATCATAAGTTTTTGTTCTTTCATATCCTATGAATTTTCGATCAAAAGAATAATAAATTAAAATTGAAATACATAACTAAAGACAAATAATAATTTCATCATCCCATGACCAACAAAAATATTCTTCGTGTTTTTCTCTACACAATTCAGCTATTTTACAAAAAATCTCCTTCACTAATGGAGGAGTAACGTGTCTTACTTTGATATTAAAAATTAAAATGTCATAAATCATACTTAGAATTACAAACACAACTATTTTTTATTTATTTTTAATTATATATAACATAAATAGAAAAAATAAGGCCGAACACGATTTTTTTTAAAAATAAATAAATATGTATTCCTAAATTTTAGGCCTACAAATATTGTAAAATGAAAAAGATAAATATGAATTGAAAATACTCCATCGTGCATAAAGGGTGCAGTTATTTAAGCCACATATTTATAATTAGTTAGTTAATAATTTTTTGTTCCTTTTTTTATTTTACTTTCTTTTTTTTTTTTTTTGTTTAAAATTGAAAAGCAATCTTCTCCTTTAAAAATATTTTTACATTTAAAATGTATTTAATTTTTAATTTCAGATTTTAAATAAAAAGACTCCATCGTGTATGGGGAGTAGTTATTTGTAACACCTCAGACTCCGATCGGTTTTCAGTTTTTGGTCAACTTTAAACGACCATATCTTTTAGCACATAAAGATTCTGGTGGCTCATGAGGTATCAAATCGAAGTTCTTCGAGTCCTCTTTCCAACGCCACCAAGTTTACTAAATTCCGAGCTCGGAGTGAAAAGTTATGGTCATTTTAGTAAAGCCTCTCTAGTTAAGGCCTTCCATCCGTTTAAGGAAAGGGTATTTCGATCTTTTCCTTACCCCAATAAGTCTACCCACGTTTTTCCTAACCCAATTTAGAGGTCTAATCAGACGCACAATTAATTTTCATATTCCTAAACAGTTAGAATTTTAGGGCGAAGCTTCAAGAAGAGGAAACGGAGGGTTTCAAGCGTTCATTCAAGGGTTGAGGAATTTCGCCAAGAGCAATCGTTCTTTCCAGGTATGTGAGGTTTCCCATAGTGATGGATTTGTTCATCCTCACGTCAATCATGTGATCCTTTCATTAACTCGCCCATATATTCGTTTATGTAAATGTTTTTGAAGAGTTCTTGAGTTTTAAACTTCATTCTTTAACAATGGAGGTTTTGAGTTCTTGAGGTGAGGGTTTTGCGAATGAGTGGTGTTTCTTGATAAAATTTCAGTGGGATTTTGATAATTTTGTGTTGGGTTTGTGAATCAAAGAGAGTTTGGAAGAAACCAATCGATTCTAGATGAGTTAGGACCCGAAATTGAGCAAGAAAATTCGTCGAATTTTTGGGTTCGGGGCTGGGGCAATGCCCCACCATTGCGCCAGGAGGCCTGGGGTGGTGCGCCTGCAGTGCGCCCGAAACCAACTTCTGAAGTTTGAGGCCTGGGGCAGTGCGCCTGCAGTGCGCCCAAAACCAACTTCTGAAGTTTGAGGCCTGGGGCGGCGCGCCCGCAATGGCCCAGGGTCTCCAGGCCCTTTTCTTCTCCATTCTTCATCCCGTATGCGTTCTTTCAAATCGTGTCTTCGCTCTCTTCTTAATATGAACTCTTAAAGTCTTCATTAATCCTTGAGAGAGTCTACATGTCCTAATCAGATGTCTTAATTTACATTCCAAACTAAAGTAAGTTTAAGAGGAAAGTTCATGAGGTCCTCTTGAGTCATTTTTTAGAATTATTTTGTAATTAACAATGGTTTTGAATTAAGTCTTGAGAAAGGAAATATGAGAATGAGAAGAGTTGTATTCATGATTGAAAATGAGCATAAGGGAACTAAGTATTCCCAAATGTAACACTTTTACATTTAAAAGAGTGAAACATTGATTTCTAAATGAGTTTATGAGTTCAGAGATGCTTCAGAGTATTACCTCTTTTAGGAGGATCATTTGAGTAATTACCTCAAATTGAGAAAGAGTTATGTTATACATTTGAGCATTAATTTAGATATTATTAGGAGTATTATTGAGTACCGATATGGGGATGAGTTCAGACAACTCAAATTCCTCATAAACCATGTATGCCAACATGGGTAAATGATTCATACTTTTTATATGATTTCCTTATGACTTCGGATAGAGCTTAGTGGATCCACTTAGTTGAGGTTTCCTATACCCCGGCAAGGTATAGGACAGTTCTGACAGTGTGGGCGAGACGTTGTATCATCACGTAGCTCATAGTGATGGTTGTCGGTTAGAGAAACTCCCAAATAGAGTAAAGAGTACTTTCATTGTATTTTCACATACAATTTTCTTTGAGTTATTATTTTATAATTTGTGAAGCTTTAAATGATATTATCTCTATTTATGGTTTACTTGAGTTGAGTTGAGGATAGTTTGTCTTCCAGACTTATCATTTAGGTTGTCTATGCTTTCCGTTTTCCCCTTACTTGCTCGTACATTCAATGTACTGACGTCATTCGACCTGCATCGTTTTATGATGCAGATACAGGTGTTCAGGGTCATCAGCAAGCGCTTCGTTGATACCATTTGCACTCCAGCTAGCTTTGGTGAGCCTCCTTGCTTTTCGGAGGGCTTCACACTTATATTTCCGGTTTTGTTAAGTTGTCGTGGGTTCTGTCCCGACGTCTATCTTAGTACTAGAGGCTTCATAGATAGTTAGAAGTTGAGGAGTCTCGCACTGTTTTCCTTGTTGATGTTTTAAACCTTGAGTCGATTACTTATGTTTACCTAAGTATTTCCAGATATTCATTGAGTTAAGTTGTTATTGAGACATTATGAGTTTAATTATGCATTTGGAGTTCCCATTTTGCTTGAGTAAGTCTTCCACTAAGTAGTCAACCAGGCTAAGGGTTCGCTTGGGGACTAGCGATGGCTCTCGAGTGCCGGCCACGTCCAAGGTGTAGACTCGGGTCGTGACATTATTTTAGCCACACATTTAAAAATAGTTAGTTAATATTTTTCGTAACTTTTATGATTTTATCTTATTCATATTTTTTTGTTTAAAATTAAAAAGTATCCCTATCTTTAAAAATATTTTAAATTTTAAATTTCATATTTAAAATCATTTTGTTAATTAAATATAAATTATGTTTTAAAAGACTCCATCATGCATGAAGTAATTATTTTTGCCACATATTTATAATTATTTAGTTAATACTTTATTGTTCCTTTTCTAATTTTATCTTCTTCTTTTTTGTATAGAATTAAAAAGTATATTTATCCTTTAAATAGGTCTTCAAATTTTAAATATTTTTAATTTCATATTTTAAACTAATAGTTTTAATTCAATATTTTCAAATATTTATGGTAAATCTCAGATGAAAAAAGAGGACTTATCTTTCTCTTATTTTTTTTAATATTACCTTTAAAATATTTTTAATTTTGAATATTACTTTTAAAATATTAAAAATTCAAAATATTTTTAATATTTTAAAAAATTAAAATTATTTGTGTGTTGTTTACGGTAAAATTTATTATTCTATCCATGCCTATTATAATTTGTTGAAATATTTGGAAAATTATATATAGTGCCAGGTATGACAATAAGAGATCTTCCTTTGTTAGATATCTTTATGTCATTAACTGTGATATTCACACAATATTGAGCGATAACTATCCTTTTGATATAGGGCCTTACAAATGGAGAGATTTATATAAGTAAAAAATGTAAGAATCACATATTGTAAGTGACAAAATACATCTTATCCCAACTCTTTTATTAATTACAATAATCTCTTAAATTTTGTACCTTTCGGATACATAAGTATTTGTCGGGATACATTAATTCTGTAACAATCAGAATCAGTTTGTTGCGTTAAAACAGGAATTAAAAACTGAAAATATAATTAAATCCCACTAATTATGTTTACATTTCTTCTTTCAAGCAATCAGATCTTAACAGAACGACTGAATTCAAGTTTCAAATTGGCTCTCCCTATTCGTCGAAGAAACTTTAAAAATTTGATTCAAATTTTATTTTCAAAATTTTAGTCAAGATTCATAATGAATATTTCAATTTTGTTAAGGCATTCAGGAATATGGGAAAGTGAGGTTAGATACGAGTGATACAAAAGTGATGGGATAGTGGTTGGGGAAAATATTTCATACGTGAATCTTATTTCAGCCATTGCAGCTGAATTGAATATTGATGAATCGATCAAAAAAATTGAGATCTGATACATTGTGGAAGTTAATTCCTCTCCATTGATTATTAGGAATGATATGGGAGTGAAGTGTACATAGAAGTGAAGTAACAAGAGGTTGGATTCGGAATGTATACACTATGCATTGATACATCAGATAAAAGTGACAAAGAGATACAAAGGTTTGATGCATGCACTAGTGCAATTGTGTGTGTTGAAGGTGGAAAAAGGGACGCACCTGCTCTTAACATTGTTGAATCCAAAATTGGTGATTCTTATTACATACCAGAATTGGAGATAACAAATTATATAACAGATTCAAATATTGTAGATGTGAAGGTGAAGCAATTGTACAAGGATAAAACAACTCTAGTGGATGTAATGACAAAATACAAAATAAAGCATAACTTCAATTTTCGAGTTAAAAGATCTGATAAGAAAAGGTATGTTAACAGTAATATTGCGTTGTATTCAGCTTTCTTTGATTTTTTAAATTTATTTGTTGTTATATTAGTCATGATACATTTTTTTAGTAACAACATTATACATAACTGATTTGTATCTAAAATGTGTTAGATTTTTAGATTTGTGTATCATTATGTAGCAAGTATAATGTATCATAAACATTTTAGTTACTTTTTTAAGTTTTTTAAATGTATCATTGAATAGGAATGAGTAATTATAGTGCATAATTAGGAAATGTATCATAAAGTTGATTTGTATCTGAATAATGTAAATGTTATGGACAAATATATGTATTATAAACTAAGAGTATGTTTGATCAGTTGTGAGAATAATTGAATTTTTTTTTGGACTAATACATAAAATATTAGCAATTTTTTAATGTATCTTGTACAATTGCAGCTATGCATTAGTTTGTTTTTTGGAAGACTGCTGTTGGAGATTTAAGGCATCTGTTAGGAAAAATTCGGATATATTCAAAGTGAGATACTTTAATAATGAACATACGTGTCCAGTAAGGGATAGGATATTAACCAAGGTACAAGCTACTGTTGGATTTGTTAGTGGTGTGACAGCTCCCAAACTGATCAATCATAAAACAAAACATACTTCAAACGATATTATTGATGATGTTAGGACAATCTATGGTATTGATATTTCTCACCAACAAGCATGGCGTGCTAAGGAACGTGCATTGGAGATGATAAGGGGTAAGCCTGCAGATGGATATAGATAGATGCCAAGATACATATATATGTTGGAAATGATGTATCCAAATTCATATATACGGATGCACAAGTCTAATAAAAATGAATTTATGTATCTGTTCATAGCATCAAGGCTATTGATGAGAGGATTTGAGTTCTGTAGACTTGTTGTTGTTGTTGATGATGCACATCTTGGTGGAGCTTGCAAGGGGACTTTTGTATCGGCAAGTACACTAGATGGAGCAGGTATGAAAATATTTTAGTTTAATTTTTTATTTTTTAAATCGTAATTATAACGTTATTAAATTGATACACTATATAATATTTATGGATCAAAAGTGAATAATATTGTGTGTTATTTGTGATAAGGTTGCATATTGCCGTTAGCTTATGGAATTGTAGACACTGAAAATGATTGTTCATGGACATGGTTCTTCCAACAATTTAAGAGTGCATTTGGTGAGAGAGAAAAAATGGGTGTTGTATTTGATAGAAATAAAAGCATAATGAAGAGTGTAAGTGTTGTTCATCCAAATATTCCTCATTTTGAATACATATGGCACCTTTGGAAAATGTTTGTACAAACTTCAAGAGAAGCAGAATCACACTAAGTGATCTGTTTTATTCAACGGTCAAGGCTTATTTAAAAGAGAATTTTCAAAAATTGATGGTTAAATTAGAAAAAGTAGATGGCAGGGTTAAGAAGTACCTTGAAGATGCTGGGTACGAAAAGTGGTCAAGAGTTCTTGCAACAGGGAACAGGGGGAGAATGATGACTTCTAACATCACGGAATGTAAAAATGGTTGCCTTGTTGATGTGCGACAACTACCTATATTGGACTTTTTGGAGGAAGTTAGAATTCTATTTGGTTCTTGGAACTAAAAAAATCGGCAAATAGCATCTTATACAAAGGAAACATTAGGGAGGAGATTTGTAGAGATATTGATTATAAATGCATCTAAATGTGTGAAAATGAAGGTATGTATCCATATATAAAGTATTTAATATCTAGAATGAAATATCATGTAATGTATCTTTAACGTTTAAATGATTGCAGGTTGTTCTGTCTTCTGAATTTATTTTTTCAGTGTATAAAGGTTGAATAAGATACATTGTTTGCCTTGAGAGAAAAATCTGTAACTGTGGTAGATTTCAACATGACGAGATATCTTGTGCGCATGCAATGGCTGTTTTAAAGAGCAAGAATACTACAGATGTACACCCACTGCTCTGATTACTATAAATCAGTTGCATTATCAAACACATATGCATTTCCAATGGAGCAAATGTCAGACAAGAATGATTGGTCAGTTCCGGAATGTATTTTGGAAGAAGTTGTCTTGCCACCAAGATACAAAAGAATGCCTGGGCGACCAAGGAAAAGAAGGAAGAAAAATTCAGATGAAAAGCTAAGCACAAACACAAACTGTTGTGGACGTTATGGACAAGAAGGTCACAATCTAAGAAACTGTACTTTCTTTCCGAAAGATTCTTGACGAGGACTTCTTTTTTAGTACTGTGATGTTTAAGATTAATAATTTTCAGATTGTAACATTTCTTTTCTCTGTTACAAAGTACTTCTTGCTTGTTAATTTCTGATACAATAAATTTAATTTTTACAGTTTTAAATACTGCCTATATATACACTGCTGTAAATTTTTGGTGCATCAAAATGAATTTGATATAAATAATTTTGTTTCAGATATATTATCAGTTCATGAATGGTTTTGAGTTAGATACAAAATGTTCATGAAGATTTTAATTGTAAAGTATAATGAAATGTGAATATTAATGTATCACAAACAAAATTTATAAATTAATGCAGTTGATATTTTTTTGAGTTGTGTTTCAGATACACTATTAATGTTAGGTATTGTGTTTGATACGAAATGTTCATGAACTGTTAATTAATGCAGTTGGTACATTAATGTATCACAAACAAAAGTTATTAATTAATGCAGTTGATAGTTTTTTAAGTTGTGTTTCAGATACACTATTTATGTTAGGTTTTGTGTTTGATACAAAATGTTCATGAACTGTTAATTAAAGCAGTTGGTACATTAATGTATCACAAACAAAAGTTATTGATTAATGTAGTTGATAGGTTTTTGAGTTGTGTTTCAGATACACTATTTATGTTTGGTTTTGTGTTTGATACAAAATGTTCATGAACTGTTAATTAATGCAGTTGATACATTAATGTATCATAAACAAAAGTTATTAATTAATGCAGTTGGTACTTTTTGAGTTGTGTTTCAGATACTCTATTTATGTTAGGTTGTTGTGTTTGATACAAAATGTTCATGAACTATTAACTGTAAAGTAAAATGAAGTGTGAATATGAATGTATCACAAACAAAATGTATTAAGTTATTCAGTTGATACATGTTTTAAATTAACATTGCAGTGAGAAAGTATTTAATGTATCTGAAACTGCTTATAACTATTGAAAACAATATGATTGTGAAGTGGTTGGTTAAGTATAATGAATCTGATACCTTTTTTAAACTTTTGTATCATATACTTATATAGTATCAAGTGTTGGGATGTGTACCATACTAATAAGATTAAAAAAATATAAGAAGGTACTAAATATATTGAAACTTAAAGTCAAAATAAATAATTTTTTACATAAAAATTCTAAACATAGATCAGAAGTATCTTAAAAAACAAGAAACACTCCAAAACATTAGTTAATGTATCTTAAACTAAAAAATCAACAAAAATTGTTTGTGAATTGATACATAGTCACTGATCTACATGAACCAAGTCATCTTGTGGTGGTGGATTGAAGTCACTCTTCGATTTAGGTGGATCATCATTATCGCTAACATATCCTGCATTGGCCAGCTTGTCGAGATTGTACTTCCATAACAATGTTGCATATCTTTTGCGGAGATATTTAGCTCGGAAATCACAAGGTGAGATGTTGATTTCATCACTAAGGAATTCAACAAATGCAGCTGCAAACATTCCACAGTCACTACAAAAAAAATGCAGATACATTATAAAAATGAATTAGATATGCAATTCAATAATTCAATAAAGATTGATACAATACTCACAGACTATCACTTTCTTGTTGCATAATGTCTTGAACAAATTCAACATCAAAGGGATGCTATGGTTCCAACATTTCACCAGATTCCTTGTCTTTATAAGCATCTAATGCTGACCAATCAGTTCTCTCCGTTTCATCAAAAAATCCACTATCATGGAGGTAATTGGGGAGCATGACATCCAACTTTTTTATATCACCGGTTTTAGCTTTTTTCCTTGAGCCCAAAGATGAGTCATAGACACGTATTAACCTGAATTTTAAAACGATCATAGCTAACACCCAATGAAATTCTTCATCACAGTTGATTGGAATGTAAACCTCATCTACTAAGTGCCATAGTAAAGCTGTAGGAATCGAAAATCCTTTGATGATGTTAATTATGGACCTTTCAAATACAGATACAGTAGTAGTACGGACCATGTGTTTCTGTGTACTTAGAGTATCATCTGTAGGACTATTATAATACCTTGAGTGTGCATTGTTGATATATATCTTGAACAAACAGTTGACCGTAGTGTATCTGTATACATCTATGTGCTGCAAAATAAAGAAAAAAATAAGGAAAAATCAACTATCTACGCACCATTATTAACCAAATTCTCCAATCAGCTAAATATAATATAAATTAAATGATACTCCAATCAGCCCAATATAATACACCAAACATGATATAAATACACCAATCAACCCAATATGATACAAAGTAAATGATACATTAAAAAAATATCAAAAAATAACACTAATGTGTAATTATGGAAGCATAATATATTAATCTATGATACAAAATCATTTTGTATCAGATACACAATTTTATATGTGACTGAATAAAATGGAAGCGACAAATGTACATTATACCTTATCGAACCAACATTTTTTTGACTGAGACATAGTATAAAATTATTTTTTATCCACGGGAAATACGACAACAAAATCCATATTTTCAAACCCAAATAAAGCAGATTTTGCTCTATATTTATCCTCGAATGGTTTCCTGTGAAAATTATTATTGTCAAAAATAGTAGAATGTATCAAAATCATAACGTAGATAGATATATTAATAAAATCCTTAGTTATTGGCATGTGATTTGAGAAGTCCCTTCTCAATCCACTGGCAGAACTGCTGCATTAGACCAGACGAAATCTGATAGGTGATGCCACATCCATCGAATGGAGAGTAGGGCCGAATGTCGTCATATCCTTTCTCCTTGCCTTTATCTCTAAACCCAAAAGTAGTCAAATATGGAGACTGCATAATCTTAGAAGGCATCCTGTTTCGAGGAGCGGGAGTCTTTGTATCAATATTATGTGCAATCTCCTTGACTGGAAGTTGGGTGGGTAGCTGGCTGTCAGATAGCAAATCAACACTGCCAGATAGCTAAAGTGGAGTGACAACATTCAGTGATTTAGCATCAATTGTCTGAATTGGAAGTCCGTAGATAAGTGCATCTACGACTGCTTCAGTACCGAAATATATTGAAGCCGATGTGGTAGAATCCTATATGTTGTGAGGAAATTATAGAAATACAATTAAAAATTGAATAAACAAATGAAAAAAATTCAATAAAAAGTTGAAAACTTTATTGATATATCAACCAATACTGAAATGGAATCATGTTTTTTGATGTTTTGCTGAATTGCATCAGTACAATCTTCATTCCCACCCAACTTTTTTTGCCTGATTGGTGGGGTTCATCTCTTGCAGACTCCTGAAAAATATAATATTATCTTACATTATGATACATTCAAAAAAATAAATGTATCCTAATTCAAAAAACATGTACTTACAGATTTTTTATTATGAACACTTGATTCTTTCATAACATGACTACGGTGTGATGTGGGTAGAACCTCTGTGACATCCTCCATTACTTGTTCCTTAATGGATGTATCATCACTATGTGTTTATAGATTTTTTTGTAAAAAAATAAAATAAAATTAGAGTATTTGTTAGTTATAAAATGTTAGGATTCCTGAAGCAGTAATACATTTAAAGTATCGAAGTAATTATTAATGTATCAGTTATTGTAATTAATATATCATAGCATGTGTAAGTTCATTGTATCAGGTAATTGATATGATACAAAATTGTCTAATTGATACATTAAAGACAAACTTAGATGAAGTGACTAATGTATCAAATTCTAAATGTGTGTGATAGCATTGTATATTTGATTTTTGTATCATGAATCAATTATATAATAACTCATACGTGAAGGTAGAATTAATATATCAGATTCATACCTTTGCTGCATCATGTTCATCAATATCCTGATCATCTGTGGTAAAAGTCATTTGTATGGGTGAAGTACATTGTTGAAAGAATTGATTAGTAGTGGATTGTGGATCAACATGACCTTTCTGAACGGAATCTTTCACAGTAATTGGCATAGACATGCCACCAATATCCTTCAAGATTCAAAAAATCAATATAACACAAAAAAGTTATTTACTACAAACGTAATGAAGAAGTAAACTATAAAGGAAAAAATACTACCTTCTCAAATTTGTTATCTTTCGTGCCAACAGCTTTCAACAATTCAGAATGATTTTTTTTATTAACTCCTCAAGATAATCAATTTTTTTGTCAACCTAGTAACAAATCAAACTATATTAAAAAGGAATTAACCATCAATAAAATAATATTTATATCAACATTATTATAATTACTTACATAAAACTTCAGGTATTCCTTCAGTTGATTTAATTCTGAATTGTCCGAAATTACTTTCGGTATATCTGAAGAATCAGGAACACCAGTACATTACCGTCTTGTGAAGGTGGTAAATCAAGAGTTGAAAATGGTTGATTTGGTTGCACATGTGGTTGTGTCGCTTTGGACACATTTGTTTTAGATGAATGTACAATATTTCTCCTATTTGGAGGTGGGGTAGATGATGTATTAGAGACTCGTGTAGATCTCCTTAACACCTGCTCAGGAGGTTTTGAGGAAAAGTCTTCAAATCCAGGAACCTCCTGTGTTTGCACCTCCTTAGGATTAACATTTGATGTGGAGGGTTCAGATTGAGAAACATGATTGTTATGAGGTAAATCAAGTGTTGTGATTTCCTCTGGAGTTGGCTGAATATTTGTACAAGCATTATGTAAAAGAAAAACTAAGACATCAAGAGAAACACAAAATAATGTATCGCAAACTATAAAAAAATGTTAAAAAGTTGTTATAAACAAATTACCTCAGTAAAAATATTTTGCATAAATATTCCAAATTTTGGCTTTACACCAACAACTCTCCAATTACATATCCTGGGGATAACATTTCCTTCTTTAACAGAAAGTAGTTCGTCTGGTACAGAAGCACATTCATACACCCAAACGTTAAGTGCATATAGCATGCCAGATAAACGATACATTTGTTTTTGAATAGTGAACTCCTGCTTAAGAGATTTCATCAACTTTGTGAAAGCAATTTGTCCCCAAGGAAAGTGATAATACCTCCCATCTTCGACCATTAAGATATCATCGATCAGAATAGGTGTATCAGCAAGTCGAGATAAAATGAAAGTATGAATAAAGTAAAGGATTGCCATTTGAAGGGCATCATGGATGTTGTCCCATCCCCCCATTAAAAAGCATTGAACCAGTTGTCCCTTACTAACACTATTCCTAGCCCCGGGGAAGTACCTTTGAACTAGCCTACTGGTTGTTGAATCTGGATATCTAAAATCTTCAATATTTTCTGTGCATTTCAAGCTAGTAATGATTGCAAACTCATTGATACCAAAATGCAAAACATTTTCTTTGGCATGACGAATATGAAGTTCATCTGAGTTGTCCTGGTCCACCTCTAAGACCAACAAACACTTTGTGATCTGCCCTTGGTAGTTACATTTTGGGATATTGAGGTATGATCCAAAAATAGTATCCTTGAATAATTCAATACCTTCATCCCCTATAGAAAGCTCTAACTCGTCAATAAAATTTGTATTGTACGTAAGACCAAATTTTAGAGAGTGCTTTGGAATCTATTTAATGACGTAGTTCATAGACTACAATTACAAAAAATGATGTTCATCAATTAAAAAAAACTAGATGATACATGCAAACCTGGCTGAAACAATATTTGAAATAAAATGTGAAAAATAAGGATAATTTAAAAGATACATAATTGACAACTACAAATTAACTTACTGTGTATATGATGCATAATAATATAAAGGTTAATTGATACCCAAAACACCTTGAATATATAAACAGTATGTTAGATATTTGTATGTGATACTAAATATAACATCATATATATATGTTATTTAAGTATCATATTTAACTATTTTAGCATATGATACACTGTTCTGCTGATTGCATCCCATCAAATAATCAGGAAGATTTAAAACAAAATACATTAAAATCTGAAAATGTATCTCTAACAATAATGTATCAAATAAATATTTTAGGATTTTAATGTATCAATCTGGAAGATCTACAACAAGACTCATTAAAACATGAGAATGTATCTTTAACAACAATGTATCAAATACCTATTTTATCATTTTTAATGTATAAATCTGGAAGATCTAAAACAAGATACCTTAAAATAAGAGAATGTATCTTTACAAACAATGTATCAAATAACTATTTTAGGGTTTTAATGTATAAATCTGGAATATCTATAATAAGATACATTAATACATGAAAAGTGTATCTAACAGCAGTGTATCAAATTTTTTAAAGCAAATAACAACAAGGGACGACAACAATTCAAAAAACAATATAGGATTGTAGTTACTACCGTTGGTTATGTAGGCCGAGAAATTGAAGGAGCAACTTTTCTACCCCTTTTCTTTGGTGTTTTTTCCACATTGACTTTCGATGATGAAGGTATGTCCTTCTTCGCTTTTGCCTCTTCGGAACTTTGATTTGCCATTGTTACAGGGCAACCTCTTAGATCTGTTTTCGGTCCAATTAGGATCTTCATAATCAAACATTCTTCGATTAGTGTTAGGTATTTCTATTTGGGTAACACCAATACTAAACGAAGGAGGATCCATATGTATCAGACAACACGATAAAAAAAACGAAGAAGGGAAAATTGAAGAAGATGAAACTACCTATTGACAGAATTTGAAATTGAATGACGGCAGAGAGAAACTTTTGAAATTCAAAATATGATATTGAAGATAACTGATCGAATTGTTGGAGTAAAATTAGGGAGAAATTAAAGGAGTGAATATAGAAGTGGGAAACGTGGATTTGGGGTGGAGATAAATAATGTATCCGGAAGGTTGGGTTTATATGAAAAATAGGAATTTTTGAAATATGTTGAAAGAGTAGGGAAAATATATAGAATATGATAAATAATGTTGTGTATATAGATAATTTATCCTTTATATAACCATTAATACAACCATATATCATATTAGGTGCATGAAAGTGAAATAGAACAGATCACTTTCATTTTCATAAATGTGAATTACCTTTAAAATATTTTTTTATTTTTAATTTTAGATTTTAAATTAATTTTATTAATTAAATATAAATTATGTTTTAAAAAACTTCATCATGCATGGAGTAGTTATTATACCCACATATTTATAATTAGTTAGTTAATATTTTATTGTTCCTTTTATGAATTTATCTTCTTCTTTTTGTTTAAAATTTAAAAATATTCTTATCTTTTAAATAGATATTCAGATTTAAGTATTTTTAATTTTAATTTCAAATTTCAAATTAATATTACTAATTCAATACAATAATGATTCAATTTTATGATAAATCACAAATGAAAAAAAGGACTTACCTGTAAATCCGTTAATGTGGATTCATTTTAATATTCATGAAACAATAAAAATAAAATATAAAATAAAATGCTTAAATTAATTATTTTATTGCAACTTGAAGTGTTAATGACATAAATCAGACCTGTAATAAAAAATAAATGATAGTTTTTTCCTCCTTTCGTAAATCATCTACAATAAAATGAGGAAAAAAACAGTAAAACATATAACACTATTTAACAATCAATATGTAACGACCCGAGCTTACACCGTGGACCTGGCCGGCACTCGAGAACCATTGCTGGTCCCCAAGCGAACCCTCATCCTGGCTGACTACAAGAGGAAAACTAACTCAAGCAATAATAGGCTAAAAACTGCATTAAATCTGATAAACTCAAATATTCAACTCATAAAGTCTGGACAACATTCAATAGAAATACTTATAATTTGAAAAACAACTCAAAAGAAGTAAATATTGAAAGACTCCTCAACTTTATCTATCTATGAAGCCTCTACTATTAAGGAAGGATATCGGGACAAGACCCACGACAGCTCAAAGAACTACTACTGAGAACTTATATAACTGGAGTCCTCCGGAACAAAGGAGGCCTTACTCAAAAGCTGACAAGTGGATGAAGTGATCTCAACGGAACTCCTGTTGATGATCCTAAGTACATGTATCTGCATCATTAAAAGATGCAGATCGAATGATGTCAGTACATTGAATGTACGAGTATGTAATATAGCTGAATAACCAAATAACTGAATTGAAACTCTGGCAGTAACTCAACTAAAACATAATATAGATAATGATGAAAAACGCATTTAAACTCTTACCGAAAGAATGCATTAAAAGCATATACTGAACTGACCAGGCTAAAAGAAATGCTCAACTCAACTCAACTCAACTCGACTCGACTCGACTCGACTCAGCTCAACTCAACTCGATTCAACTCAACTCAACTCGACTCAACTCAACTCAACGTAAAACATAAATAGAGATAATATCATTTTAAGCTTCACAAAGTAAAATATAAAAACTCAAAGAAAATTATATGTGAAAATACAATGAAAGTATGCTTTACTCTATTTGGGAGATTCTCTAACCGACAAGCATTACTATGAGCTACGTGATGATAAAACGTCTCGCCCACGCTGCCAAAACTGTCCTATACCTTGCCGGGTTATAGAACACCTCAACTAAGTAGATCCATTAAGCTCTACCCGAAGGCATAAGAAAATCATCTAAAAAGTATGAATCCTTTACCCATATTGGCATACATGGTTTATGAGGACTTTGAATTGTCTGAATTCATCCCCATATCGGTGCTTAATACTACTCCCAATAATATATACTCATGCTCCAATGTATAAAACACAACTCTTTCTCAATTTGAGGTAATTACTCAAATGATCCTCATAATAGAGGTAATACTCTGAAACATCTCTGAACTCATAAACTCATTTAAAGATCAATGCTTCTCTCTTTTAAATGTAAAAGTGTTACATTTGGGAATACTTAGTTCCCTTATACTCTTTTTCAATCGTGAATACAACTCTTCTCATTCTCATATTTACTTACTCAAAACTTATTTCAAAACCATTGATAATTACAAAAGAATTCTCAAAATGACTCAAAAAGACCTCTTGAACTTTCCTCTTAAACTTACTTTAGTTTGAAATGTAAATTAAGACATATGAGTAGGATAATGCATGAATTTTCAATTGTAAATGGAGCCTATAGGAGCTAATTTAGAGTGGGGAAGCATAGCCACAACTTAAAGGAACACGCCCAAATGAAAAAGAAGAAATGGGCCCTGGCGTATTGCTGGTGTGGGGCGCCAACCCCAAACTACTGAAGAAAGTTTGGGGTGTACTGCTGGCGTGGGGCACCAGGCTCCAAACTACTGAAGGCCAGCTCTGGCGCCTTCATGTCATGCGACGCCACACCCCTGCCCAGAATTTTGATGAATTTTCTTGCTCAATTTTGGTCCTAACTCATCTAGAATCGATTGATTTCTTCCAAACTCTCTTTGATTCACAAACCCAACACAAAATTATTAAAATCCCACTCAAATTCTATCAAGAAACACCACTCATTTGCAAAACCTCACCTTCAGAACTCAAGACCTTCATTGATAAAAAAATGAATCTTAAAACTCAAGAACTCTTCAAGAACATTTACATAAACGATTATGTAGACAAATTAATGAATGAATTTCATGATTGGCGTGAGGATGAACAAGTCCATATGTATGGGAATCCTTACATATCTGGAAAGAACAATGTTCTTGGCGAGACTCGACAGGATCTTGAGGAACGCTAAAAAACCTAGCTCTTTCTCCTCTTGAACTCTTCTCTTATTTTTCTAAGGGTTTGGGAATGACCAATAGTGGTTTAACATCTAATTAGACCCTTAATTGGGTGAGGAAAAATGTGGGTAGTCCTATTGGGGTAAGAAAAAGACCAAACTACCCTTTCCTCAAACGGATGAAAAGCCTTAACTAGAGAGGCTTCACTCAAACGAGCATAACTTCTTACTCAGAGCTCGAAATTTAGCAAACGTGGCGGCGTTGGAAAGAGGACTCAAAGACCTTCGATTTTATAGCGGGCCACCTAATTCCTTATGTGCTAAAAGATATGGCCGTTTGAATTTGACCCAAGTAAACTCTCCTATTGAAACTCAATCAGTAGGAAAGCTTTCAACTCAACTTTGTGCTAGGAGATTCTAGTGGCCTTAATCGATATCCAAAATCATTTCCACACTAATGAATTGACTTAGAATCTTTGAAAAATTTAGAATCACTCGGTACGACCTTATACGCAAATTCAAGAATGGTTCGGTCTTAACGTAGAAATTTTCAGGGTGTTACAATATCTCCCCCTTTGGATCATTTGTCCTCGAATGACGGTTGGACTTAGAATGGAAAGGAAAGGATTTTACTCTTACTATCTTTCTGACTTCTGAACTTGCCTACTAACATAGGCGGAACTGGTTCATACCAAGAGTTTTGAAATTGAACTCAAGCACACTTGGCACAAAGCTCACATAAGGTTTCAAGATCATAGGCCATGACATGAAAAAAGAGTATCTGGGTACGAAGTAAGAATAGGAATACTACGCCTTGAGTGACATGACTGGCAACTTTTAAGCTTAGCAACACTTCTCAACTATGTTCTCCTTTCTGATTACTACACTTCATTAGCTGCAACTCATAGCTCCCACTAGAGTATATGACCACTCTTATAAACGTCTAAGTCAACCCACTTGCTCTTACTGTGTTCAAGACTCATCTCTAATTCAAAAAGTGCTAAACATGAGATGGTTATACTTATCTAAACCACAAGATTCAGGTTCTATACCTCTATAGGGAATCTCATCCTAAGAATACTTCTCCTTATAACCGTATTCAGCCAACGTTGAGCCCATGTCAAGAAACACCTAATGCATCATGCATTTGTCCACATGTTAACAACACCACATTCAAGCCTAGTACTATAACAACTCCATGGACTCCTACTAACCAATCCTTCTAAGTATTCCTCATTCTCTCGTTATCTTCTACCAACTGAACTTTTATGCATTACTATCAGGAACCGTTACTTTCTCTCATTTAACTATTACTCTTAGTAAAACTCCATCCTATTCTTCTTCCACATTATAACCTTAAATGGAAATAAGAGCACCACCACTACCATAATAAGAAACATCAATCCTCTCCTTCTATCATTACTCAACTACTATCATCAACATCACCCTCTTAACTTAAAAGGATCACTGAAAGAGCTTTAGGGTGAAAGATCATAAGCATGTTTCATTCGAGAATTCTGATATAAGAATATGCATGACATAACATTATGTTGCTAGCCATTGAGATCAAATCATGAATTTGTGAGACTGAGCATACTATGAGACATGAGTGCTTATCTGAATAGGTTCATATCATGAGGCTGATATTCATAAATTTATGGAGTAAGATTGAGATCAATGGGCTAAAGTCATTGCCCCTCATTCGGGGAACTGAGCATAGATGTGAATCTGTCTAAAGTGTATGAGCGTAGGTCATGAACACAATTATGATATTAGAAACATCAACAAGATGCTGTAATGACTGAACTTTGAGGAATACGGTAGAATATGAATGGATTGATATATCACTTTAAGTCTTTCTGAACACATTCTATCTGATTCTCAACACTTGACTTGCTTTCTCATCTCCCCCTTAGTTCTAAAGCTGACACTTTAAAGCTATGGATCTATTTTATCATCTCTAAACTGGTCTACATTCAATTTACTCTAATACTCAGGAAAGGCTTATCTCATGGTTACTGAACTTTATAAGTGCAAGTACTAGGGTTCCATCTAAGATCTCTTTCTGAGATGCTTCTCTTAACCTCTTCTCATTGGCTTATAAAGACGCTTAGTCTAACTCTTAATAGTCTGACTTCTCCTTCTTAGCCCACTAATACCGTCCTTCTAAGTTCATATCTAGATAACTGGAGGAAACTTGAACTATATTCGAAAGGCTCTTCATTGACTATATATGATCTCTCTGACCAAACTCTTAAGGGTAATAAATAATGCTTACATCAGCCTATTCCACATTGACAACTCAAATATACTATCTGGGCACACATGAAAAATCATTAACTTAATTGGAACCTCGTCTGACTACCTAAGATCTCAGGTTTACCTCTTGATGCTCTTGCTAATCTAATGACTTAGCCACACTCCCTTGTTCTCATCTAAGAGTCATAATACCACACTTGTACCACTCACACATAACAAAAATAACACCTTATTTCCTCACCTACTCTATGTCAAACTACCGGATCAATTCTCAAGACTAACATCATCACCCTTATGTTGTCATCCTTTTAATCAGGACACTCCTATCAAATTCAAGCTTAGTGTCTAGTACTACACACGGATATCAATATACTTGCTTGCATACTATAATAACTTATAAATACTAAATAAAATTATGAAACACTCACTCACTAAGACCTCATGACAAGTGGTCAATTTTTATCTCTCAGTCTACCTTTTTACGGATTACTACCACACTTTCACTTCACAACTTAAGTACTACCTATTCATTCACTATACATTATTGCCTAATTAGTTCTATAATCCTTTGAATATCATGGGGCTCTCCCTAAAACAAATCATAGGCCTAGCTCAAATCTATCACATCACGAATACTCGGCTCTTATATTCAACACTTATACCTGGTCAATACTAATGGATTAACAACTCATTATAAACTACTCTTTGGTTAAAGTATACTCAAACTCGTCCATACTAGTAACTCTTACTCTACCTTCTATTATGAAATCTACACCAACTCATCACTTCTTAGTCTACCTATAAGGAAAAACTCTCCATTAATAACTTACTAGGTACATGGCTACAACTTACATACTCTACTCAATAACTCTCCTCATCCATTAGGTTACTACACTTCTAAATATATACATACTTCTAACTCTGGGCACTTCTACTACTACTGCTCATAATATCACAACTCGCACTATCTTTCGAGTGGGAATACTACCCAAGCAGTCTAAAACACACTTTTCTCATACGGGTCTCACCTGATTAAGGTTTATGGAAGAGTGTTTGGGAGTACATCTCACTTTTAGCTTGAACGCATGATTTATATGAATAAGTGTGCATTCTTTCAACTTCAAACACTTAAGCTCACTCACAGGCTTCTCTCAAGCCCCTCTGCAGTCTCATGACTTTCTCCAGACTTTTGGTGGGAGTAACTCATTGATAAGGAACTGGGCATTGCTTTTCAACTACCTTGAGTATGAGGGATAGTCGAATGGATCTGAGAAACGCATGAGTATGAATAATTTCCTTATGACACAGTTCTATTGCACGATTCAGAGTATGAAAGAACGGAAACTTTTCTTAAATGTTTGTAGTCCCTCATTTATAGAAGTGGGGCCCTCACAACCATAAATAAGATCCTACTGACACGACTTCATAGACACCCTAGGACACTTGAACTCTGTGCTCTGATATCAAGTTTATCACGACCCGAGCCTACACCTTGAACGTGGCCGGCACTCGAGAACCATTGCTGGTCTCCAAGCGAACCCTCATCTTGGCTGACTACAAGCGAAAAACTAACTCAAGCAATAATAGGCTTAAAACTGCATTAAATACGATAAACTCAAATACTCAACTCATAAAGTCTGGACAATAATCAATAGAAATACTTATAGTTTGAAAAACAACTCAAAAGAAGTAAATACTGAAAGACTCCTCAACTTTATCTATCTATGAAGACTCTACTATTAAGGAAGAATATCGGGACAAGACCCACGACACCTCAAAGAACTACTACTTAGAACTTATATAACTGGAGTCCTCTGAAACCAAGGAGGCCTTACTCAAAAGCTGACAAGTGGATGAAGTGATCTCAACGGAACTCCTGTTGATGATCCTAAGTACCTGTATTTGCATCATTAAAAGATGCAGGTCGAATCACGTCAGTACATTGAATATACGAGTATGTAATATAGCTGAATAACCAAATAACTGAACTGAAACTCTGGCAGTAACTCAACTGAAATATAATATAGATCATGATGGAAAACTCATTTAAACTCTTATTGAAAGATTGCAGTAAAAGCATATACTGAACTGACCAGGCTAAAAGAAATGCTCAACTCAACTCAACTCAACGTAAAACATAAATAAAGATAATATCATTTTAAGCTTCACAAAGTATAATATAATAACTCAAAGAAAGTTATATGTGAAAATACAATGAAAGTACTCTTTACTCTATTTTGGAGATTCTCTAACCGACAACCACAACTATGAGTTATGTGATGATACAACATCTCGCCCACGCTGCCAGAACTGTCCTATTCCTTGCCGGGTATAGAACACCTCAACTAAGTGGATCCACTAATCTCAACCCAAAGGCATAAGGAAATTATCTAAAAAGTATGAATCATTTACCCATGTTGGCATACATGATTTATTAGGACTTTGAGTTGTCTGAATTCACCCCCATATCGGTGCTCAATACTACTCCCAATAATATATACTCATGCTCAAATGTATAAAACATAACTCTTTCTCAATTTGAGGTAATTACTCAAATGATCCTCTTAATAGAGGTAATACTCAGAAACATCTCTGAACTCATAAACTCATTTAAAGATCAATGCTTCTCTCCTTTAAGTGTAAAAGTGTTACATTTGGGAATACTTAGTTCCCTTATACTCTTTTTCAATCGTGAATACAACTCTTCTCATTCTCATATTTACGTTTTCAAGACTTAGTTCAAAATCATTTATAATTACAAAAGAATTCTCAAAATGACTCAAAAAGACCTCTTGAACTTCCCTTTTAAACTTACTTTAGTTTGGAATGTATATTAAGACATATGAGTAGGATAATGCACGAATTTTCAATGGTAAATGGAGCCTATAGGAGCTAATAAAGAGTGGGGAAGTATAGCCACAACTTAAAGGAACACACCTGAATAAAAGAGAAGAAATGGGCCCTGGCGACCTTTGACGTACGGCTGGCGTGGGACGCCAGTCCCCAAAATACTGAAGAAAGTTTGGGGCGTACTGCTGGCATGGGGTGCCAGACCCAAAACTACTAAAGTCCAGCTCTGGCGCCTTCATGGCGTGCCACGCCACACCCCTGCCCAGAATTTTGACAAATTTTCTTGCTCAATTCTGGGTCCTAACTCATCTAGAATTGATTGATTTCTTCCAAACTCTCTTTGATTCACAAACCCAACATGAAATTATTAAAATCTCACTCAAATTCTATCAAGAAACACCACTCATTCGCAAAACCCTCACCTCAAGAACTCAAGACCTCTATTGATAAAAAATGAATCTTAAAACTCAAGAACTCTTCAAGAACATTTACATAAATGATTATGTAGACGAATTAATGAATGAATATCATGATTGGCGTGAGGATGAACAAGTCCTTCACTATGGGAAGCCTTACATACCTGGAAAGAACAACGTTCTTGGCGAGACTCGATGGGATCTTGAGGAACGCTAAAATCCTAGCTCTTTCTCCTCTTGAACTCTTCTCTTATTTTTCTAAGGGTTTGGGAATGACCAAGAGTGGTTTAGCATCTGATTAGACCTTTAATTGGGTGAGGAAAAACGTGGGTAGTCCTATTGGGGTAAGGAAAAGACCAAACTACCCTTTCCTTAAACGGATGAAAAGCCTTAACTAGAAATGCTTCACTCAAACGAGCATAACGTTTTACTCCGATCTCGAAATTTAACAAACTTGGCAGCGTTGGAAAGAGGACTCAAAGACCTTCGATTTGATAGCTTATTGGCCACCTAATTCCTTATGTGCTAAAAGATATGGCCGTTTGAAGTTGACCCAAGTAAAATCTCCTATTGAAATTCAATCGGTAGGAAAGCTTTCAACTCAACTTTGTGCTAGGGGATTCTAGTGGCCTTAATCGATATCCAAAATCATTCCCACACTAAAGAATTGACTTAGAATCTTAGAAAAATTTAGAATCACTCGGTACAACCTTATACGCAAATTCAAGAATGATTCGGTCTTAACTTAGAAATTTTCAGGGTGTTACACAATATTTATCATTTTGATAGATTTTTATCCTTTATTAAAATAAAATAGGGTTGTAGTTCTTTTTTCAAATCAAATTCAAATAATGTTCTTTTTATACACATCTTCAGTGCATCGAGACTGCTGGACGTACTCAATCTTCACATGGATCCTCTTTCTTAAGATCTTGTTACGAACCTGCTTGTTGACTTCAACACCAATGACGTATTTGGTAACATTCCAAATACGACCAGTACGTTTATGGTAGAACTTGTGAACAGCACCATTCACTTTGATATCAACATAATCTCACTTTCAACCTACTTGAGGATTTTCATAATCGGAGATTATGTTGATATCAAACCATGACCATTCGACATTTTCTTCCTCTGCTCTCGCTGTAATTGCTAGTAAAAAGAGAGAGATATGCAAACAATTGAAATATCAGGAATATAGAAAATAATTACTTGATTAAATGATTATCTTGGAGAAAGAAGAAATAAAATCTCGTTGTTGAGGAAAATTTCTATAATCTATTTTGTGAACTATTTGTGTAATGAAGTTTTCCATTTTAGAGAAAACTAATATACAGAAGTGGGCAAGAAAAATGGGAAGTTAGATGAACGTGAACTTTGCTACTCCCTCGTTTAAAAAAGAATGATTCAGTTTGACTTGACACGAAATTTAAGAAAATAAATAAGGCTTTTTACTTTTGTGGTCCTAAATTAAAGCTATGTCAAATATATCAAAATGCCCTTTAATCTTGTGGCCTTAAAAATGTCACATGGAAAGTTGAAATTAAAATGTTGCCAAAAAAGGAAAGGAGACATTCTTTTTTAAACATACTAAAGAGAAAATGAGGTCATTCTTTTTTAAACGGAGGAAATAATTTTGTTAACTAGTTTTTAGAGTTTGTATATAAGTGGGAATGTAATAGGAAGTTTTAAAACTGCTTATTTAAATTCTAATTGTGATTAAAAATATGAATAAAGAAATATGGTACTATGTAGTTAGTTACTCAATTTTTATATTTACATTTTTATTGAAATAAAGATTTTATTTTTTTAACTTTTTAATTTTTAATTTTAAAAGATCATTCAAGTTTTTAATTGATCAAAACAGTGATTTTCAAATTTTTTTCCCCGTGTTTTCCATCTTTTTTCTATGTTTGCAGTTTTTTTTTTCAGATTTTTTTAAAAAAACATTTTTAATTTTTAATTTTAAAAGATCATTCAAGTTTTTAATTGATCAGAAATGTGTTTTCAATTTATTTTTATATATATATATTGCAGTTTGAAATTATTTTTATTTTCATATTTTAAAAAAAAAATAAAAAATTGGCGCTGACATGTAGGAGCTATCACCTCTCCAATATATATGTATATACATATATATATATATATATATGTATACATATATATATATATATGTATGTACATATATATATATATATATATATATATATATATACATTAATTACTTATAAAGTTGAACTAGATTCAACATTTTTTTAATTTAGGTTTAAATCATCCACGGTCCCTTAAAGTTGTCCGCATATTTCACTTAGACACCTCAACTAGGACTATTACCTATTAGACACTTTAATATTAACGAATATTTACCTATTATATGTATACATATATATATATATATCAAGAACGAACTAATTACTTTTAAAGTTGAACTAGATTCAACATTTTTTTAATTTAGGCTTAAGTCATCCACGGTCCCTTAAAGTTGTCCGCATATTTCACTTAGACACCTCAACTAAGACTATTACTTATTAGACACTTTAATATTAACGAATATTTACCTATTGAACATAAAATGACAACTAGCTTTAAAATGTTAGTGCGCGTAATTCACATATATTATCTTGACAAAATCTTGAATAAAATTACGACACGTGGCACATGGGCCCAAATTTTTAATTTTGAGAAATGAATATATTTTCAGCCTTTAATAATCTAGAAAAATAAATTGACAAAGAGAATAAAAAAGAAAATCTCTCCGCTCTCCCACCCCCACCCCCACCTAACCATTGCCCTTTCTTCTTCATCTTCTTCCCTGTCGCTTCGCCAGCCGCCATCGATTTCTCCGGCAATAACAAAAAGACCTGTCATTGTGCCAGCCGTCATCGATGCCTCCGGCGATAACAAAAAAGAAAACATCTCCCCCACCCCCGCCTGTATCCACCCACCTAACCCTTTGTTCTTTCTTTTTTTCTCGACACCCATTATATTCTATTCCTCCAGCGAATATTTGTGAAAATCGACGTCGATAAATTACTTCAAAATCGATGATTAAGAGAAATCGATAGTATATCAAATTTTTATATCATTTTTCATAAGTTGAATGAATGGTGGTGATTGCTCGATCGGAGTTATTGAAAATAGAGATACACGAATGTCGGTCAATTTTTTAACTTCAATGTCCGATTTTTTCTTCTTCTTGCAAATTCAATTAGCAGATTCAATGTGTTTGTTACAAAAAATGAAGGAAAAAAAAGAGAAAAAAAAAAAAGAAGCAAAATAAAAGGCAGAGAATTTGAAGTCTTTATAATGGTTGATTCAAGAAGAAGAGACATGGGTTTGAGGCGGGGTTTATTTCTTTTATGAATTAAGAGATTAATGTTTAATTAAATTAATTTTTAGTTATTTAGTCAATGCATGCCAAGTGTCAAAAAAATAGTACGAATTTATTTTCTAAAAAAAATAAAATAAACGTAAAAATCTTTTCACGTGCTCAATAGCCGTGAGGTACACTTATTTTGCCACATCAGCATTTTGTGTTTAATAAGTACATGTTTTGAACAATTTAGGTGTTGAATAGGTACAAGTCCTAGTTGAGGTATCTAAGTGAATTATGCGAACAACTTTAAGGGTCTGTGTATGACTTAAGCGCCTTTTATTTATTATGATTAGCCAATTCCAATTCATGATCACTTGATTGTTGTCAAATTCTTATTTTATAATGTCTACGCTTTAGATGTCCAAGTCCCATTTTTGATCTTTTTTTTCCACTCTGGGAGAGTCTCATTAGTGATACTATTTTGTACTTTTGCCAAGTTTATTGGGAGAAATTAAAGAGGTTTGTGTTTCGTTTGTTTGATTATACAAGTTTAAGTGTTTACCTGTGCACACCAAAAGTTGGAGGGTATAGATAACAACTTAAGTCAAGTTGAAGGGCACATTTATGTATTACGCCTTTATTATAATTAGTCTTCCAACATGTTTTCAGTCTTGTAATTTTGGCATTATAATTTTAATCGGATATGATACTCATTTAAGCATGCCTGTGAAATGTGAATAGAGTTGAAAAAGATTAGCTGGTAAATCACTTTCACATAAAAAGTTCTTTTCTAAATTTAGCATATGTTTTAAAGTTGAAAGTAATTAAAAAAAATTGGAATCTTCCATGAATACATATGTAGAATTATATTAATTAGAATCCTTTCTATAATCTCTGCGATCCATCTTCTCCTCCTTCTTTGATTCTTTTCAGTAACAAACCAGAGAACTTAACGATGAAGAGTTCATACATTTTAAGCCTCCTCTTCCTCTTTATAATTTGGTGCTCACCCGCATTTATTTATGCTAAAAAATCTAAATCACAAACACTGAGCGGTAACTTCATTAATTTTTTCCCTCTCCGTAGACTATAATTAGTTAGTCATTGTAATTACGGTTACAGTCTTAATTAGCTTTTATATATGCATGCATGGTTTTGAAATTTGGTTTCAGGTGCTTCGGGTGTTCTCCGTCTGGAAAGACTATTTCCGGTGAATCACACTACTACGGTGGAGGAGTTGGAGGCTAGAGACCGAGCAAGGCACGCTCGGATTTTGCGCAGTTCCACCAGTACTGCTGGAGCTATCAACTTCCCCCTTATCGGTTCCTTCGACCCCAGACTCGTCGGGTATAAACATATCCTTCTAATTACTAGTATAATTTTTTTGATGTGTTTCATGAAATAAATATACAAATTATATAAAGCATATTAAAGGTGTAGTGTAATGAAATGAATAACCAAAAAAGACATATATATATCTGGCATGCATAGTGGGTGGGCTTTAGTTAACTAAACAAGAAATTAAGTATACATATTTATGGAACTAATACAACGACAACAAACCCATGGCAACAATAACAAAACAAGAAATTGAGTATAAATATAAATGAATATTTACTTATATAGGTACATAGATATGCCTCACAACTTGCTTTAATTTTACAATCACAGTACACTTAAATTTTACTTTAATTAAAAGAGAAAAAGAAAAGAAAAATAAAACAAATTCTTGCCAGGAATCAAAAACTGACAATTAAAGAAATATCAATACTTGTTGCAAGTATTCATATCTCACTTGTTATTTGGTATTGTATGTTGGACTACGGTAATTCTTGATGTTTTGCTCTGTTGCTTTGTTTATATACATTTGTGTTATTTCACTAAGTAGTGAATCTCTTGTTTTGACAACTTCAAATTCATAGATTTGAAATTTGACTTTTATTCATATTGATGATGTTTTTACCTATTTGTGGAACCTCCTAAAACAATGTGAATATTAGTTTTCTTATACCTGCAAAATGAAAAAATAGGTTAGCAAATAATCCGCAAGGACGTTGCCTTATCTAAACACATCTCCATTCATCCTAAGATTTTAATTATACAATCACACACTTAAGTTTTACTTAAAATTAAAAGAGAAAAGAAAAGAAACGAAAAATAAAAGAAACTCTTGCCAGGAATCAAAAACTAACAATTAAAGAAATATCAATATTTGCTGCAAGTATTCAGATCTCACTTGTTATTTGGTATTGTATGGTTGACTACGGTTATTCATAATGTTTTGCTATGTTGCTTTGTTTATCTACATTTGTGTTATTTCACTAAGGAGTGAATTTCTTGTTTTGACAACTTCTAATTCATCGATTTGAAATTGGACTTTTATCCATATTGGTGATCTTTTTGCCTTGTCATTACTCAAAAATGGATATGATGACACTCGTTTTATCCCACCAAGACAAGTCAGCCTAACACCCAAATAATGTGAAAGAAATGTGGAGAGCAAACTATCAATAGTTAATCTATTGGAATACCATTATTCTATTGGAAATTGCTCAAAAATGTCCTCCTTCCACCTTTTGGTCTAAAAATGTTCTTCACTTTTGTTTTTGGTTCAAAAATACCCCTCCTTCCATCTTTTGGTCTAAAATACCCTCAACCCAACTTTTTTTAGTTGAATTCTTTTACTAATTAGTTAAATTATTTTATTTGTTCTACAAGACAATTTATTATTTATTAAAATTCTTCATATTAGTTCATCTCAAAATATTTAAAGTATTTAAATTTAACGTAAAATAAAATAAATATTTTTTTGTGTAAAATTTTGTTTCAGTTGCATATCCCCCCTCCTGGCGTTGTCATCTCTCGTATATGATAGTCTTCTTGCATGTTTATATTTTTAAAAAAAACTATTTTCCCTAATATGACGACATTAGGAATGCTCCTCATGTTAGTGAATTTTTTTTATTTTTAAATTCAGTTATTAAAAATTAGTATTACATGTTACCATTAATTATTCGTAGGGTGATATTAAGAATACAATATTTTTCCTAATTTTCAAGTTCCTACGAGTCTTTTTAATTTATAAAAAGTTTCATTATTTTGTACAGTATAAATATCATTTTTAAAACTTCAAAGTTTTTTTAATAAATATAATTAGTACGTATATGATTGGAGTTAAACTAATTTTTCTATATTGTTAACGAGAAGCAACAACATAGTAGTCGGGATTATATACTAAGTTTTCTATTGTCAACAACCACTAATTATTTATGTTAAAATTTAATTATATCAAATTATTTATTATTGTTATATGATATTTATTAAAAAGTAAATCAAAGAAAATATTAAATATTGATATAATTAAAATTCTCATTACTAATGGAATCCAAATGATCTCTCAATTGATCATAAGATCCTTTCAGTTTGCAAGAATCCGTTACTTGAACGAAACTAGATTCTGTTTGTGTCAACAAACAATTCGAAATATCTCGACTTTTTAAGAATAGGTCCGAGTCAAATAGCAATGATTCGAAGTTTGACATGATTATTTAAATTTAATTTTTTAAAAATTCAAATAAATTAAAAAATTATTTCACAAATTGAAACAAAAAACAATAATGTATAAAACGTAAAATAAAGAATCTATTGTGTAAAGATGAAGAATACGAATTTTATTATATTATTTTAAGAATAAGAATTTTTTTCTTCATTTTACACAATAAATTATTGATTTTATTTTACATTAGACTTAAATATTTTGAGATGAACTAATCTTAAGAATTTGAATAAATAAAAAATTATTTTTTAGAACAATTAAAAGAATTTAACTAATTACTAAAAGAATTCAATTCAATGAAAAATAGGTTGAGGGCTTTTTTAGACCAAAAGATGGAAGGGGCATTTTTGATCCAAAAACAAAGATTAAGGGTATTTTTAGACCAAAAGGTAGAAGATGCATATTTTGAGCCATTTCCTATAGATTAGGGGCATTCTTGGCCCTTTTATCATTTGACTTTTATCCATATTGGTGATCTTTTTGCCATGTCATAACCCAAAAATGGATGTGATGGCACAAGTCAGCCTAACACTCAAATAATGCGAAAGAAATGTGGAAAGTAAACTATCAATAACATAAGTGCGGAAAAACTTAGTCATTTCAAAATATTTCCAAAAATCTTATTGTCATGTGTACAAGTCACTAATGTACAAGTCACATCTTCATTCAACCTAAGATTTTAATTTTAAAATCACACACTTAAAATTTACTTAAATTAAAAGAGAAAAAAAATAAAAATAAAACAAACTCTTGCAAGAAATCAAAAACTGACACTTCAAGAAAAATCAATAATTGTTGCAAGTATTCAGATCTCACTTGTTATTTGGTATTGTATGTTGGACTATGGTGATTCTAGATGCTTTGCTCTGTTGCTTTGTTTATCTACATTTGTGTTATTTCACTGAGTAATGAATCTCTTGTTTTGACAACTTCAAATTCATAAATTTGAAATTTGTCTTTTATTCATATTGATGATCTTTTTGCCTATTTGTGGAACCTCCTAAAACAATGTGAATATTCGTTTTCTTATACATGCAAAATGAAAAATTAGGTTATCAAAAAATCCGCAAGGACGTTGCCTTATCTAAACACATCTTCATTCATCCTAAGATTTTAATTTTTAAAATCACACTTAAATTTAACTTAGATTAAAAAAGAAAGGAAAAAAAAAAAACTCTTGCAAGGAATCAAAAACTAACAATTAAAGAAAAATCAATAATTGTTGCAAGTATTTGGATCTCACTTGTAATTTTGTATTTTATGTCGAATTATGGTGATTCTTGTTGTCTTGCTCTGTTGTTTTGTTTATCTACATGTGTGTTATTTCACTAAGTTGTGAATCACTTATTTTGACAACTTTGAATTCCTAGATTTGGAATTTGACTTTTATCCATATTGATGTTTTTTTTTTTGTCTAATTGTGGAACCTCCTGAAACAATGTGAATATTAAATTTTTTATATTTTTAAAAATGAAAAATTAAGTTAGCAAAATAATCTACAAGAACGTTACCTTCTCTAAACACATGCTCCACTATTACATCTCCATTCATCCTAAGATTTTAATTTTCTTCACTTCCATAGCTATACTCAAGGGAATTTTCGAATCCTCTTCCAATATTTCTTCATAGTAAGTGAATCAGTCTTCACCACCACTGGGAGTAGGTTATTGGTCTTGCAGTAATCCACTCTTTTAATTGCTTGAACTTCAGTAGCTAATTTAGACCTATCTTGTAACCTTAAAACCTGCAGCAGGTTTCCCAGTTATATCTCTCACAGAAAGCTACAAAACTGGGTTTAAGATCCCTTTAGCAGCTCCATCAACATTATATTTATAATATCCTAAGTCAAAATTTCCTCAATTGAACTACTTTGTAATCAATGATAAAAATGTAATCTTTAAAGAACTTCACCATTATTGGTCAATTTATAGGTATAGAATCCAACCAAGGATACCTAACCTTGGCCTATGAACATTCCTATTTATTTCTAGATGTGTACTCTGATATGACATGCAGTTTTCCTTCATGAGTTATTGTGTTTCTCCTCTTTCAAATTTATCAAACAATAAAACCTGACTTTAAGTTGAACAAATAGTCCTTGCATTCCAGCTGTTGATGCAAAGGTTTGACATAGCCTTGTTCTAACTAGTAAGGAAGAAAAAGATGATCAATTGTTTCTTGATTTGTACCATCACATCAGTGTTAACACTGCAATTCTTTAGTATTTTTGTTCTCATCAGAACTTTCCCAACAAGTAGGCTTTACTTCCAAAGTCTCTAGAAAAAGAAGGTGACCTTAAAAAATACTACTTTAATCCACATGTTAATTTAATGATCTTGAAAGTCCCTGGTTCTCCTAATGACTTCGCGTGCACTTTTTTTTGAGAATTTTCCGAAGCCAATTATCATCCACCAAAGCTGATCTCACTCCTCTGTGTTTTCTATAACATCAAACCAAATATTAGTGTGCCTACACTTTGGTTCCCCTCCTAAATTTCTTGATCTATGCGATCTCTAGCCTCTAACATGTGTTCTTAAATTTGTGACCCTCTCCTCCTATCTATTCTACCACTTGGTATTTTTTGCATTGCTTGTTCCACAAATAATTTAGCCATGTGGATTTTTTTGGTTCTAAAAATTTACCAGTGTTAATAAAACTTTGAATACATCAAATAGAGATCTAAAGTCTAGTCCTCCTTTTTTGGATAAGCAAATATTGGTTCAATTAATCTCATGTTTGCTTCTTCCTTCTTTCTTATTGTTCAAGAAAAACCTAAAAACCAACATGTGGATATCAAGAAGTATAAAATTAAGAGAACCAACAACTAACAACAAATAAATAGGCATATTTTGGAGTACATAGTTAATCAAAATACCCCCCCCCCCCACAAAGCAAATTTTTTTTTTCAAGCTTGCAATTTATTCTTGACCTTCTCAATAATTTTGTGAAATGGTTTTTCCTATTCCTGGCATGCCCAATGGGGCTTCCCAAGTATGTTATAGGAAATTTTAACTCTAGAGAAACATGTAATCTCCTCTACCTTTTGAATGATGTTATTGGTAGTACACATAGAAAGAACTTTTATCTTTGTCAATCTCTTGCCCAGACTATTTCTCATATTCTCCAAGTGTACCCTTAATCAATTGAAGAGACAATTTATCAGGAGACACAAAAAATAATGGTTTCATCAATGTAAGCTAGATGTTTAGGTCTGAACTGTATTTAGGCCTACCAAAGCTCTTGAACCACTGTTGTAGGACAAGTTATTTAGAGCCCTAGAAAGCACCTCAACATAAATAAGAATGAACAGACCAAGAGACAAAGGGTTACCCTACTTGAACCCCTAGTAGAGTGAAAGAAACAATGATCCTGTCTATTAATGAAAATAGAATATCACATATTGACCACCAGTCTCCAAATATTGTCTACCATATAAGGAATAACAAAGAGACTCTTTCATAACCAACATGGGCCATGCAATGCGCGATAAATGTTAAAACAGAAACACTCAAGAAACTGAATTGAAGAGTAAAAATAGAGTTAACTTATGAAATTCCAGCAATTCATTAATTTGCAGAACTTCAGACTTTATACAAGAAAAAAAAACTAACCATTTCCTATCTAGTAGCCACTTACAAAGTGGATAGAAAACTGAATAAAACATGTGCCACTAATAGCCATAAATGGGCCACTAACTTCAGAAAATTAAATAACTAAAGTTGACTAAGTCTAGCTAGAAAATAGGAAGCACTAAACTGAAATTAAGTAAAAACAATAAAAAAACAATAAGCTGGAAGTTTGGAAATGCCAATTGTCTAACACTCCTCCTTGGCATTTTCGTTACGAACACCAATTCTTTGCCTCAGATCTTCAAACCTTTCCTTTGGTAGAGACTTAGTGAAAATGTCAGCTAGCTGGTTCTCGGATGAGCAATGAACAAGCAACACTTCACTAGACTGCTAGACTTCTCTAATAAAATGAAACTTGATTTTGATGTGCTTAGTTCGACCATGAAACACTGGATTTTTTGAGATTGAAATTGCTGAACTATTGTCACACGTGATCCTGGTAGCTTCAGTTTGTTCATGGCCCAAGTCCTTCAACATCTTCCTTAGCCAGATAGCTTGGTTCACAGCAGATGCAGCAACTATGTACTCAGCTTCTGCTGTTGATTGAGCTGTAGTTTCTTGCTTCCTAGAGCTCCAACTAAAACAACTTGTCCCCCAGCAGAACAGATATCCAGAAATGCTTCTGGAATCATCAACGCCACCACCCCAATCACTATCAGAGTAACCGACCAAATTCATAGTCACTTCGGCAGATGTTGGAAAAAAATTTCCAAACTTGCTGGTTCCTTTTATATACCTTAACATTCTTTTAGCCGCTGTGAAGTGTGTGTCTCTAGGAGAATGCATGAACCTAGAGAGCAAACTTACAACAAATAGAATGTCAGGTCTGCTTGCGGTTAGATATAGAAGGCTGCCAATTAAGCTTCTATACATACTATCATCCACTTTTTCGGAATCCTCATCCTTGCCAAGCTTCACACCAGTAGAGATTGGAGTGCTCACAGGTTTGCAGTCTTGCATTTTGAACCTGTTTAGAACATCTGAAATGTATTTCTGCTGGCATATAAAAATTCCATCACTGGACTACAACACTTCCATGCCAAGGAAGTACTTCATGACTCCAAGATCAGTCATTTCAAAGACTTCCTCCATTTCATCCTTGAACCTTTGGATTAGTTCAGTTTTGCTTATTGTCACAAGCATGTCATCCACATAAATTGAGACAATTAAGGACTCACCTGCAGTGACTTTCACATACGAAGTAGCTTCACTTTGACTTCTACTAAAGCCAAGTTGGATGAGATGATTGTCCATCCTCTCATACCATGCCCTTGGAGCTTGTTTTAGGCCATACAAGGCCTTCGTTAAGAGATGAACTTGATCCTCTTTTCCAGGAATTGAGAAACCATCAGGTTGCTCTACATAGATCTCTTCAGCAAGCAACCCATTCAAGAAGGCCGATTTGACATCAAGCTGATGAATTTGCCAGGAACTATGAGATGCAAATGCAAAAATAAACTTGATTGTGTCATACCTTGCTACAGGAGCAAATGTTTCCTCGTAATCCACACCATATTGTTGTGCGTATCCCTTCACCACCAATCTAGCCTTATGTTTGCAAATTGTTCCATCAGGATTGAGTTTTGTCTTAAAAATCCATTTTACACCAATCACCTTGCGATTTCTAGGCCTATCAACGAGCTTCCAGGTTCCATTCTTCTCGATCATTTCTAGTTCAGCTTGCATAGCTCTCCTCCATTCCTGAGAGTCTTGTGCTTCAGCGTAGCTTGATGGTTCAGAGATAACCAAATTACACCGTTGATAGACATCTTTTAAGGTTTGGGTGCCCCGCACTGGTACATCATCCACTAGTTCATCTTCCGCAAGTTGAGGCTGCTCTTTTGAAAATAAATCAGAAAAGAGGTCTTCTGATTTTTCCAATCCCAACCAACTGCTTCATCAAACTTCACTTCTCGGCTGAGAATTAGTTTTTTTGTTCTTAAACAGAAAATCCTGTATCCTTTGGATGAACTATAGCCCATAAATATGCCCTTATGAGCCTTGTTGTCCAGCTTACTCCTCTTTGTTTCTGGAACTCGATAATAACATATACACCCAAAGATTCTGAGATGGTGTACTGATGGTTTGTTCCCACACCAAGCTTCATATGGAGTCATGTCCTGCAAGGCCTTAGTAGGCAATCTGTTCAGCAAATATACAGAGGTATTAACTGCCTCTGCCCAAAACTGATTTGGGATCTTTCTTTCGAGCAAAAGACACATGGCCATCTCCATTACTGTCCTGTTCTTCCTTTCAGACACGCCATTTTGTTGTGGAGTGTATGGTAATGTCAATTGGCGTTCAATACCTGTGCTATTACAAAACTCCACAAACTGAGAAGAAGTATATTCTCCTCCATTGTCAGATCTTAAAGCCTTAATACTAAGATTACATTGATTTTCTACTAAAGCTTTAAATTGTTTAAAAATATCAAAGACTTCGCTCTTCAGTCTAATGAAATAAACCCAACACATTCTGGTGTAGTCATCAATAAAGAGGAGAAAGTATTTGTTACCACTCAATGAATCTGTTTTCATTGGGCTGCAAACATTCGTATGAATGAGCTGAAGTTTTTGGTTAGCTCTCCATACTTGATTTGCTTGAAATAGCAATTTTGTTTGCTTTCCTTGTTGGCAAGTTTCACAAACTTGAGCATTAGAAAGAAATTCAGGCATATTTTCCACTAATTCCTTCTTTTTCATCTCTGCGATGCTTCTCAGATTGAAGTGACCAAACCTTTTGTGCCATAGGTTTGTACATGTTTGTGAAGTAATAGTGTAAGCATGCTCAGTTATTTTCTCCCAATCAACTGAAAACATTCTGTTGCTCATCTTGACATAAAATAAATCTACTCCAGAAGGGTCAGAAACAACACATTCACGATTCTTAAAATGTAGAGAATAATTATTTTCAAGCATTTGTCTAACACTCAACAAATTTTGACTCATATCAGGTGTGTACAAAACATCAGGAATAGTTTTGATACCTGATATTGTTGAGATAGACATTGTACCTCTGCCTTTGACTTCTACTGCCTCACCGTTTCCCACTTTTACTTTAGATTTGTAAGTATCATCAAGGAATTTGAACATTTCAGCATCATTGCACAAGTGATGTGTGCAACCACTATCAAGAAGCCATGAATCAGAGGATTCATTGATTGAAAAGTATGAAACTGCAAAGAGTTGCTCCTCATGTGTATCTGCAGCTTCTGCTACTTGTTCTTGCAAAGCTCCAGAGGCCTTTGCTCTTGATTTGTAGACCTTGGATATGTGCCCCTTCTGCTTACAGTTGCCGCATATAGCATCGGCTCTCCACCAACAGTACTTCTCCAGATGTGTAGTTCTTTTACAATGTTTGCACGGAGGGAACTTCTGCTTCACATCTCCACTATTGTTTCCTCCATCATGCTTGCCCTTATTCTTTTGGTTGAACTGTTGCTTTCCTTTACCAAAATTTTGCTTTTGTACAGAGAAAGCTCCTTCAGTGAACTTGTCCCGTCTCATAGTCCTTCTTTGCTCTTGTGCTTGAAGAGCACTCATTAGTTCACCTAATGAAAGTTTGCCCAGGTCCTTGGATTCTTCAAGAGAGGAAATCTTAGATTCAAATCTCTCATGAAGAGTCACAAGAACTTTCTCCACAATCCGTTTGTCTGTAAATTCTTCACCAAGAAGTCTAATGTAATTAACAATTAAGGAGATTCGATCAGCATACTTACTGATTGTTTCATCTTCCTGCATATTCAAGGACTCAAACTCTCTTTTTAGGTTCAACACTTGCATTTGACGTGTTCTATCGCTGCCTTGATATTCTTCTTTCAACCTATCCCAAGCCTCTTTTGCTGTTTTACAAGCCATGATTCTGTAAAACACAGAATCTGCCACAGCATTCTGCATAAGCGACTTGGCTTTAGATTTCTTTGCCTTCTCTTCATTATTGGATTTGATCTAAGCCAAGGTAGGATTTGCTGGTAGAGCAGCAAGTGGTTTATCTTCCGTCACAGTTTCCCAAAGTTCATAAGCTTCCAGAAAAGCTTGCATCTTCACAGACCAAATTTGATAATTTTCACTGATGAAAGTGAATGGTGGATTTAAGGGTAGGTTGTTGGATGCCATTTGTGTTGTAGGTTAAAACCTTTTGGTCCTGTAAGATCAACTAGAGGCTCTGATGCCACTGTTAAAACATAAACACTCAAGAAACTGAATTGAAGAATAAAAATAGAGTTAACTTATGAAATTCCAGCAATTCATTAATTTGCAGAAGTTTAGACTTTATACAAGAAAAAAAAACTAACCATTTCCTATCTAGTAGCCACTTATAAAGTGGATAGAAAAGTGAATAAAACATGTGCCACTAACAGCCATAAATGGGCCACTAACTTCAGAAAATTAATTAACTAAAGTTGACTAAGTCTAGCTAGAAAATAGGAAGCACTACACTTAAATTAAGTAAAAACAGTAAAAAAAAATAAGCTGGAAGTTTGGAAATGCCAATTGTCTAACAATAAACCCCATTGTCTACCATTGTTAAACCCCATTTGTGAAGCATTGTCTACCGTTGTTAAACTCCATTTCTGAAGCACACAGTTATGGATTAACAAAGAGACTCTTTCATAACCAATATGATTTGTGGTGCAATGGTGGGAATGCTTCACCCTTAACCAGAGATCTCAGATTCAAGCCCTGGGTATGAATTCTTTTTTTTTGGGAGCGCCTCCCTTGAATGGGCCATGCAATGCACGATATAAATTTAGTTGGGGCTCCAACGTGGACTCGAGAGACTAGTTGGAAAATAAAAAAAAAAGAGACTCTTTCAAAGGCTGCTATATGAAATTTTATAGCCTCATTAGGAAGTTTCTCTCGCTTTTTGATATCAATAATAATTTCCTATGCCAATAATATATTCTCTTTGATGTTTCTCCCCTCACAAAACCAAATTGGTCTGTGAAAATAATCTTAGGAAAGTGCCCTTCCAATCTATTATGAATGACTCTAGAGATCACCTTGTTTAGAAAATTACTCAAACTGATACGTATTTATATTATAGAAAGATTGTACTCTCTCTTTCTTAGACAGTAAGAACAAATTAGTATATGTAATAGATATGTCAAGTATGATTCATTAAAAGAAAGCTTTGACTACCTTAAAAACATCACCTCCAATAATACCCTAGCATTTCTAGGAGATGTTTCTAGTTATACAATCAGGGCCACAAGAGCTATCTCCATTGAGGTCATGCACCACCTTCTTCACCTCATCTTTAGTAGGGCCAACATTTAAATTATTGTTATCTTCTTTAGTGATCAACTCTGAAATGTGGCGGAGTAATGAAAAGTCCTTAGGATCTATTTCCCTTGAGAATTGATGTTGGAAAAAGGATATAGCCTCAAATGTTACCTGCTTCATTTCCTCATCCCACTCTCTGGCTTTCCATTATTCTGCTGATTGCAAGTTTGTTCCTCCTTTTATTTACAAGGCTATAAAAGAATATGGTATTTCTATCCCCTTCTAAGAACCACTAAATTCCAGTCTTTTATCTCCAGAATTCTTCTTCATAGTGTAGTCTTCAGTTCTACTTGAGCTTTCTAAAGGACTTCTGTAAGCTATAGTTGGGAATTCTTAAAATAAATCCTTTTTTTTCTCACTATATGTCACTATCCAAAATTGGGTGTGATGGCACCTGTCTTATCCCATCAAGATAGGTCAGCCTAAAATCCAACAGAAGAAGTAAATGCAGAAATAAAATAGAATAAAGGACTAGTATATCAAGAACATTGCGGATAAATAAAACATAACTAAAAATGACCCCAAAACCTGGTGTCACGTGTACAAGCCTCTAACTATTACATTAGATTCTACAAAAAATACAAGTCTGAATGTCAACAGAACAAGAACATAATGAAAGAGTAAGAGGTGTCCGCCGAGATGACAAGCAGTTACCTCACAAACTCCCAACAATAAGTCTTGGACGAAGAAGAGAAGAAGGAGTACTCACGATGATCCAAGCTCGTAAGATACACAAGTGTAGATGAAAGGGAGAGTAGAAAACAACAATGGTACTTGGCAAGAAAACCTAAATAACTCTAAGTAAAGTAATACTGAACACAAGTACTCCAATCACACCATCCGAATCTCCACAACTACAACCATCATAGAGTCAAGCAGCCCACTGCAACACTCTTCACTCAATAGCAAATATATAAATGTGCAAATGATCGATGAGATGATAACAATCCTCAAAACAACAAGCCAACATAGATAATCTTGGCACAATATTAAAAGTGAGTCAATGCAACATTTCAACCATTCAGGGTATACCATTTAACACAATATCAACAAGATTCTTCTCTTACCCCATATTGTCATCAATAGAATTTATTCCTCATTTATAAAAGTATAGGATATACAAAACCCATCACCAATTCCTATTACTCCCAATCACGCAATGGCTTACAGGTTTCAATACACTTAAAGAAGGGACAAGAGGTCCCCTTGCCTCAAGAAAAGCAATCAATCTACTCGATACTTAAGTCTTCCCTCTCCGATGAGTCTCTAAATCAACACAATCTAAACAAATATGAAATCACAATAAGAATTCAAGACCAACAACACCTAAATCAATGATTTTGAAAATCGGGACCAGAATGACCTAAAACCCATTCCCGAGAACTAGAGTTAAATATGGAATTTTGAATAAAATCAAGTTACCCAAAGGTTTTAGAACTCAATAGTGAAAATCATGTCAAAAAATGAGTTGAAACCAATCATGAATCAACATTCACCAAGTTCTTGTGAAAACCCCAAATTTTGAGTTCAAAAACAATGATTAACTAGTAAAATCATTCAACAATTAGTGGGTAATAAAGATGGGGAGTTGAAAATCATTACCCAATCAACGAATCTCAGAAAAACCACTATGGAATCACCTCTACCGAGCTCTCAAAGTTCAAAAATGGTGAAATGGGCATGAACCCTGACTTTTGGAAAACATTATGTTCAGGTAAAAATTTCTAATCGCGATGGCAACCCCAAGGTCATGCGATCGTGATGAGTAAAGCAGTCAACTCATTTAAATTCACCATCGCGATCGCGACACAGGGCCACACGGTTGCGATGATCAGCATACTATTGCTACGCGATCGCGACAAAGAGCCACGCGATCGAGAAGCACATGTTAATTCACCTACGCGATCGCGCCACATTCCACGTGACCGCGATGCTTAGCCAGCAAATATCTTCATGATTGGGAGGGTTGGTCCCGCGATCAATATGAATTATTCACATACACCAGAAAACAACATCGACAAATAACAAAACTCAACAAAATCACGAAACTTATCCTTAGGATTCGTTCAGATCCCCGAGTACACAAACCAGATATGGTACCCAAATAAATTTGGTGTTTGGGACTCAATGGAACCGTCAAAATACGGATTCAAGGTCTCCTTGACCCGAAACCTATTAAAGTCACACTAAACTAACTTTACACTTAGAATACCAAACTGCCTTTGGAACCTCTAAAAATTCAACCAAGACCTCACCTAGGCCTAAAATCATTTTCTGAATCTAATGGAATCGTCGAAAAACCGATCCGAGCGTCGAACTCCAAATATTAACCAAAGTCAAGTCTTGGCCTTATTTTACTTAAACCTCACATTCAAGGGCTCAATTCCACTAAATGACTCCGAAACAGAAAATGATAACATTCCTAGCTAGATTACACACTCTAGAGCTAATGGAACTGAAGGAATTCCATTTTGAGACTCGTAGACCAAATGTTGTTATCAAAAACCACTTTTAACTACTTTAAACCTCCAAAACTCAAAAACTTCTAAAAATCACAACTTTTCAATCAAACTTTAAAACCAACTTTGTAAACTGATAAAACATGACTCGAGGCAACTATCGGGAGCTATAACATGGTAATTTTCTGAAAATTTCCAAAAAAAAAACTTTCAGATCATCACATAATCCACCATTAGAAATCATATTCATCCTCAAACATAAAGTAAAAGAAAGTACCTGAAGCTTCGAAAAGCTGAGGATATCGGGCACGCATATCTGACTCTATCTGACTCTGTCTCTCAAGTAGCCTTATAGATCAAACGGTGCTTCTACTGCACCTTCACTGAAGCAATCTCCTTTGTCCTTAGCCAGATATGGTACCCAACTAAATTGTATATCCACACTATTTATCAATAAAATGATGTTCCTCCCTTGATTGTTCTCTCATGATAAGATCTCTCCTTGATTCGAGGGTCGTTAGTGGCGTATTTCTTGAACTAGGATGATTTAGATTTGATCTCTTTATGAATATTTCATGAATTTGTGGAATATTCGAGATGCCTCTTTAAGGGAATATAATACCCTTTATATAGGCATAAGCTAGGGTTTAGGGTTAGAGTAGCCTCCAAGAAATCTAACTGGAATCGAATACTTCTTGTAGAGTCCAAACTAGAATTGAATATGTCTTGCAGATTCCCAAAAATTTTCAATGTCTACATCAGCAAAAAAGTATTTTATTGCTCTGAGACTACTAGGATCTCCACATCAATATCCTCTATATGAAAAATTATATCTTGCCATTTTAATTGTAATTAATCTCTAAAACGCTTCATTAAGGCAATAAGTAAAAACTTATGATGTCGGTGAAAAATTTGGATCTTATAAGAGGTATATTGTGTTATAACTGACCTGATATTTCAGAAGAGAGTTTTGATGATCATTTAGAGTTTGCCTTAGCACATCTTTTTGAAATAAAACTTGTAGGCACAAGATTTATTTGGTCTTCTTTCCATTGACTTGTGATTTTAGGGATGGCTCTACCTTTTTTAATACCTTCTCTATATTCTGTTGATTCTTCACTTCTTCTTTGTCTTTCATTAAGTCCTAATATGTGTCTTCATCCTCTTTGTGTTATAACTATGTTTGCTGAATATGGTGAGAGACTATGTCATGTAATGCCTTAGTGGGGGAGTTTCTTTATTATGTTTCTTTAGGGTCCATGTGGGTGAGAGACTGTGTTGATCAGAAGAGCCAATTTATATTGATAATGCTATTGAGTTAGGCTTGTGCAATTTGGAGGATATCTTTGGGACTGTGCATTTAGGGATCCTTTTAGTGCTTGGCCTCCCTCTATCATGCCTCTGGTTTGTTCTCTTGATTGTGCATTATACAATGGTTATTTTCATTGTTAGGAGATGTAACAGTCTCTTTATTATTATCTAGTGGCTCAGCTTCTTTCCTATAGCCTTGTGGTTCTCTTTCTGTCTATTCTTGTGTTTCCAAAAAATAGATTTTCTTGTGTTTCCAAAAATAGATTTCATTTTTAGGTGTTATTTTTAACATATCAAGAAAAGATAATTATTTTTTCATATTTTACGTTAGTATTAATTTCTTATTCCCTAAATAATTTTTCAAAATCTAATACTAAACATCAATTAATATGGGTACTATTGTAAAATATCCAAATCAATTATGCAAAGTCTAAAGTGGACAAGTAAAAGTGTATGGATAGGATAAAATATGACTTATTTAAATTTTTCTTAAGAGGTGTGCCAAGTCAACATGAGCCAAGTAATATGAAACAAAGGGAATCCATAAATTTCATGCCAAATGACTTTAATTTTCATTTAAGTAATTCATTTCTCATTTATTTGAAGTGAATTTACAATTTAGTATTCAAATGAGGGATACAAATGTGCTTAAACTTTTATGGAATATTTTTATGGTTCAACTTAAAATTTAGGGCCTTTACAGTTTTAGTATAGTATGGTAATGACATATTGCACTAACTTTTTATGCTTTCCTGTAATTTTAGCATGTGCTATACAAAAATAAAATTGGGGTCTCCTCCAAGAAAATACAATGTGCTGATTGATACCGGAAGTGATATATCATGGATTTCGTGTAGCTCTTGCACCAATTGTCCTTGAACAAGTGGACTCGGGGTAACACTTCTTGTCCTTCATACTCTTGATATTTTTTTAGTTATTTGTATAAATTATTGTTATAGACCATTTTAATTAGGTGAGTGCAATATGTTGGTGATTTCTAAAACTATATAATTTAAGAAGTCACCATCTAATTTATTTTTATGATGAATTAAGATACCTAATTATTGATTAAAGTAATGTTAAAATTAACTCCAATTAATAGGCTACTTAACTTATACGATTCTAGGTAATTTAGGATTTAGATTATCCTAAAGAAAAGGAGCTAAGCACCCCATGAGATCCGTTAAAACGGTTAACTAGTCATATTTAGATCAATTAAACTTGTTATTAATAATAAAAAGTAATATTTAACATTTGAGAAAATAATTCATAACTAGGTATTAGGTATTAGGTATTAGGTGATATTAAAAAACTAGATAAGAGAAAAGGTATTATTAAAATATTTCATAAGATCTAAAAGAAAGTATGCTATGATATTAGTAAATGGTGTGATGTAAGTTAACTATAACAATATTTCGAACTATATAAAGAGAACTTTAAAAAATGGCGTGGGTCCAAATTTTAAACTCAAAGGCCAAGATTTATCTCGAACAAATCTGATTGAAGAACTTAATTTTATAGGGAAATTACTCAAATTCTTGCAAGTTTTTAGTGTTCTGAAGAAACTACACTAAAACAAGTAAACAAACAATCACACATAAGAAAATAATAGGATCAATTTACCATAATGTTAGCAAAAAAATGTGGAGGTCATTCTTTCTTCTGCCCTCTCTTTTTACTCTTTCACTCAGATATATAATGGGGAGGCGAGAGAGAGCGAGTGATGCATGTTTGAGGTCTAGCAGTGATGTTAAATGACAAGGCGAAACTTATTGTGCAAACGGGAGTCTTTCGTGGAGACTCCATTTTGTTGCCAAAGATTTACATATAAGGAAATAAAAATAAGCATGCTCACATATTTTAGAAAAGACTTATTCATGCAGCCCCTTACACTACTGATTCATTCTAAGCTTTTCCCAATCATTTAGTCAAGATTTTTCAGTAAAGAACAAAAATCTACACACAATATCATTAATATGATCAACATTCTAAAACAGAGCACAAAAGTATTAGATTTAAGTGAGGTGTGAATTAGGATATAAGAACTGGAAAATGTGGGGGGAACTATGTGAAGGGAAAATGAATGTCATTTTTCCCTCATTGGTAGAAAAAATGAAAAGCTTAGTCCTTGTATTAGCAAACACTTCATTTAGCTCTTAAAAGGTTATGAATAGGGTGCCCCTCCCACCGTCGTCGATGTCGCTCGGTCGGCTCGGCTTCGGCTTAGGAAATATTCATTTATCAATCTCAATAAATAATTTCCTTTTTCCTTAATATTAATTTGTTGAATTATTTATTAATTAATTTGCGAATATTCACGGAATTAATTTGGATTAATTAATTCGCGAAATGGAATTAAAAACCATGCCTATTTTGAACAGACTCATCTGTTCTAAATAGGTGAGTTTGCACCTTCATTGCTAACTTTTGATTTCACTGAAGTTATTGAAGTGTGAGATACTATTACTTTTTTAATAGGTATATCCATTTTATCCTGAGAGGAAATAATCTAGAACCTCGGTACAATGAGAGGATAAAATTCCTTAAGGACACATAGTGAATTCTGTGGACTCGGATATTTTCTTTCTTTTTATCTTAACAGTATTTCTAGTTTACTATTTTGAATACATGAGATAACACAAGTTGACTAAAAAATATAAAAAATACCTTTCTTTTAAAGCTCCTAATCAAACTCAAAGTCAGTAACAAATCATACGAAGACTTGAAATTTGTTTATAAAAAAAATATGCTGAAAAAGTTCAAAAAATTCAATAGAGAAAGTGAGGGCAAACATCACTATTTAAGCTAAAATTTGGCGCGAAAGAACCTTTAAAAAATAGGTTTGGTGTCTATTGGATGAAAGTGTTTGTTCGGAAGGGAAGGAACAGTTCCTTTCCAAAATTTTGTTCGTAACAATTTCCCGAATTTAAATTAATTTTTCTTGAATTAAAATTAATTAATAAAAATGAAAAAAAATTTGTCCAAAAAATTTATTAATCAATCATTTGCCGAAATCGAAGTAGAGCGACGACGACGAGTCGAAGATATCATGAGGGGACATTCTCTTCTCAACTCTTCAAGAGGCAGAAGAAGTATTTCTAAATGTAAACGCCGTAGTTTTTCTCTTCATTACCAACGAGGGAGAAATAAACTTTATTTAAAGTTTAGTTTTTCCTCCATTTCTCAATTCACATTACACCTTATCTTTAAAGCTTAATCTCTAAAGAATCAAACCTCAACAATCCTCCAGATGAATGGGGAATGTCTTTATTATGAAAATGTATGCATCAAAAAGTTGTATGTCATAAGTAAGGAATAATTTATGAAAATGTATGCATGAAAAAGTTGTATGTCATAAGTAAGGATTAATTACATCTGAATAAGTAAGTTTTCCTTTGAACTTTTCATAGTGAACATATTTCAGATATACTTAGTAAATTGGTAGATTAGATATCTTTGAACTATCGAGCATTAGTGTATACCTAGACAACATAAGTCACACAACTAACCCCTTAACCATATTTGTCTATCACTATTTTATTCGTTTAACCATAAACATTATCTGATTCATAAGTGTCACGACCCAATTTCTTGAGTCATGATGACACCTACTATAATCCACTAGTAGGTTAGCCAACTAGTAACCCAGAACAACAAGTTGGGGATATAAGGTAGAAATAAGGCAGAAGAGTAATTTAATAATAGAAAGAGAACAAAATAGCGGAAGCAAGACAATATATATATATATATATATACACACACACACACAAAAGATCCCTCCTGGAAACTAGAAGTCACAAGTACAGAGCTGTCTAAACAAAATATTACAAGTCCCAAAAGTGGACCCAAAATACAAAGTTTGTCTCAAAATGCAAAAGACCAGCTATCCAAAATATTGAAAGCGACACGTAAGTCCAAGACGCCAAGTGCTTACCCTCGCCTCCGATCCAAGCTGCAACACTCTCGAGTAATCAATGTTGGTAGCTGGTGCTCGGACCTACATCATGAAAGAGATGCAGAGTGTAGTATGATTACCAAAGCAACATGTAATTAGTAGGCATCACACACTGACCAATCAGGAAAAGTAAAAGCAATATGAAATAATTGAATCTAGACACAAATAGAGGTTAAAGCGAAATTTAAAGGAAATACACACGAGTGTACTAACACAGAAAAGAAATACGTACAGCTAGACTAAACCTAACTGGACCCCCAAAAGCCCAGAAGGTACACTCATGCGCAAGTTTAAATAAAACCCAAACGGACCCCATAAGCTCGACAGGTACACAAAATCTAAACCTACTAAAAATAAGATACGGTGAGTCCAGATCCAGAGAAGGAGTAGACCAAACCTCTAACAGCGAAAAACCTCCAAGTAACCAATAAGAGCCACCTAAAGCTAAGGAGTGCAGAGCCCAGACCTCGAAGTGTGGATGGTTTCCAAAGGGCCAATAGGTCGTAGCTAGTGTGCATTGACTTCATAGAGGATATAGAGTATCATGACCAGACCTTGAATCTATGATTAGTAGGAATCAACTCCATAGAGGATAGTGAGCAGCATGACCAGACCTTGAATCTGCAACTAGAAAGGGCTGTCGAAGGATCTCATGTCAAACCATCATCATAGAGCTACTGTGAAACAACGCCCACTCCCAGGTAATCATAACAACACTCTAAGCTCAAACCAACTCAGTCCCAAGTCACCAAGCAAAGCCTGAAATCTCAAACGTAACTCACGTGGCCATAGAAAAAAGGAGGATGGATAGAAGGTAGTCAAAGCTAAGTCAATGCCTAATCTAAGGATCATTCTATCAGACTCCAATCTTCTGCACCCATCTACAAGGAGTTAAACTGTCTTAAACGACGTCAGAGTAGAAATAAGACCTAAAAGGCTTCAAATATCGCAAGTCTATGGAAAGCATTAGTCTAAGACTAGACTAAGGCCAAACATGCTCAAACATTCAATAACAACAACAATTAAGGCCAACCACAGGTAAAGATGATAACCTAACCCAACAGGCATGCTTCTGATTCTTAAAAATCTCAATAGGCCTAAAATTTGATTTCTAAGTACAGTTAATATGATCAAGTAGGTACCCATCCCCAATTCACTCAAATCAACATGATTTCATGTATTCAAACTCAATCATGTTTTTGGAGTTTTTCCTTTCCATATGATCTCCAAACACTTCCTTACTATCAAAAATAAAATCACAATGTTAATACAATTGTTTAGACACTAAATTCACTAAAAATAGAGACAAACAAATTTTGGAGTCAAAACGGAAATTGTGGGATACACACCGTAAATTCCAAAAATGACTCAGTCAAAAGGTCCAAAATAGTGCACCAAACTTGTGTACCAAAATGGAGCTCGAAACAGTGGGAACCATCGCAATCATGATTGGTCCTCACGCGACCGCGATGACTAGGAAACTGACTCTACGTGATCGTGACAAAGCATCACACGATCGCGATGGGTCACACAATCACCTCCACATGATCGCGAGGGAAGGCCACGCGATCGCAAAGAACAAAGTGTCCTGCACAAGAACTCATCAACCAGCAATTCACACAAGGCACAAAAATCACCGAATGGACCCTCGAGATTCGTTCAGAACCCCAAGTACACAAACTAGATATGCTACCCAACTAAACTCGAGGTTCCGGACTCAATGGAACCATCAAAACATGGATATAAGATCTCCTTGACCCAAAACCCATGAAAGTCAGAACAAACTAACTTAACGCTCAAAAATACCAAACTGCCCTCAGAACCTCTAAAATTTCAACCAAGACCTCCTCTAGGTCTAAAATTATCCCCTGAATCCAATTTACTCATAGGAAATCCGATCCGAGCACCCACCCCAAACTCCGAATATTGACTATAAGTCAACTAAAGATGTAAATTCACTTAAACTTCCAACTCAAGGCCTCAAATCCACGAGCAACTCCTAATCTAAAAATGACAACACTCCTAGACCAAATTCCACATGCCAAGTTGATGGAACTGACGTAATTCCATTCTGAGACTCGAAACTCTGGTTGGTACGAAAAATAATTTTAACAACTATAAATCTTTCAAAACTCAAAACATCCAAAAATCATGACTTTTCAATCAAATTTCAGAACCTACTTTGCAAACTGATCAAACATGATTTGGGCAACTATAGGGAGGTAAAATGGTAATTTAATAAAAATTTCTAAAAATAACCTTTCGGATCATTATGGAGGAGCCACGAATGAGAGAGATGAAATAAGTAGAATTGTAGAAGTGTAAGTGTAGCGATTGTGGATGTTGCTTTTCACCAAAAGGTGAAACTAATCCGGGAAAGACAGGGGAAAATTGAGAGAAAAATGATGCTTTCTCCATCAAAATTTATGTAGTATCTTTCGAATTTTGAGATTTAAAAATATCATAATTTTTCCATTTATTTTTTAAAATATTATGAATTGTCAAGTATTGTGACTACTTTTTACATAGTTTTCAAAAATGTATATTTTATTTTTTAAAACTTACATAATTCATGCGAAAGTACACGGTGAAACTTAAATAGTTTGATTCTCATGAAGGGAAAAGTGTCATGTAAATTAGGACAAGAGAGTATTGTTTTGAAATTTGATCAAAATCACGTCAGAGAGATATTTTGAGTTAAAATTTTATTTTGAAAACACCCTTGAACTTGGTGCAAATTATTAGTTTCATCCCCGAACTATTGACGGCCTTAAAAACACTCCTCTACTTGACTAACTAAACTTAGATACACCCCACGATATTCAATATGTCATGCCATGAGCCTACACCTTGGGCATGGCCGACAGTTAGAACCATTGTTGGTCCCAAGCGAACCCTTAGCTTGGCTGACTACTGAGCAAAAAATTATACATACATGCAAAAGCCTTATAAGGTGGACATTTAAAATCATTTTAAAACATCTCATGCAAAAGTCTGAAATAAATCTAAATCTAAATAATATTAATAACTATAAAATATTTAAAGCATCTGAATACTCAAGACTGAACTGACTCACTAACTTTGTCTATCTATGAAGCCTCTACTAACTGACGATAGGTGCCGGGACAAAACCCAGAACTACCTGACTGTTCAACTAACAATGACTGAAAACAATCAAATAAACTAAACTAACTAAATTGAAGCCCTCTGGAAGTGAGGAGGTCTCATCGACTGTTGATGGAAAGAGATCTTACTGAACATCTACTATCGAGAGTACCTGATAACTGCATCATTTTCCAAAGGGAACTAGAAAGAAACTGAACTGAATAAACAAACTAGAAAGAAACTGAAAGTAACCTGACTAAAAGTGGAGCTTGAACATGAAGTAAAATCATTTAGGCTTTACAATGTAGGATGCAATAATAGCAAATACTGAATTGAAATATATAAATATATATAATTTACTTTACTAGGGATTTTCTTTAACCAACAACCATTACTATGAGGCTTGTGATGATACAACGTCTTACCAAGGTTGCCATAGCCATTCTATACCTTGCCGAAGTATAGAATGCAACTTTATCTTATGGATCCATCTAATAGGCCTTCTCAGAGTCAGTGAGGGGTCCCCCGAATATCAGTACGATCCTATCCTATGATGGCTACGTAGTTTATGGAGTTTGAGTTATCTTAACTCTTACCGCAAATTGGTGTTCAGTACTACTCCCAAAATATAACTGTATATGCTCATATAAAAGAACTCTCTGGGTTGAGTTAATTCTCAAAAGAACCCTCTTTGAAGGGTAACTGAACTTTACTTTATCAGACTGAAATGCTTCTGAAAAACTGTTTATGCTGTTTAATGCAAAAATGTACTTTCTTGAAACTCATCTAAAATAATGTATTTAAAGTAAAAAAATATATTTTCTTGAAACTTTTCTAAAATTATGCTCTTTAAATTAAAGATAATAATACATTCTTGAAATACTTCTTGAAAATAAAGCACTTGAAGTTAAAAATATACTTTCTTGAATCTCTTAAAAAATTATGCACTTTAAATTAAAGATAATAATACTTTCTAGAAATACTTCTTTAAAATCTTGAACATACTTTAATCGTAAAAATAATGCGTATGAAATACTACGACATGGTTTTTAAATAACTTTGATTAGAAAGGGTCCATGTGGTAGTATAAGCATGAAACAATAATCAAGAATCATCAATGAATATGAAGTACCATAATTGTAATAATGAAAATCAAGAATTAAAGATAAAATATAGAGAGAATTTGAATATCATGATCTTTTGTGGGTAGAAACCTTAACTTTGATCGTACTAACTAAATTTGTAGATGTAGGGCGTGAGAAAGAACTAAGTTCCTCACTATGATAGCTTTACATACCTTAAAAGCACCATGAATCTTGAAAAAGAACCCTAACTTGAAGAAGAACGATCAAGAAAACTTTACTTGATATTCTTGAATAAATTTCTACAAAACCCTTTGACCAAGAATTACGATTTTTATTAATGATTCATAATTGTATGAAGGAATTTAAGTTGGAAAGATTGAAATCCTTGGAGATATACTTACCTTGAAGAAGAATCTTGAAAAAGATTTTAAAGAATCCTGTTTGAAAGTTCTATGCTTTGATTTTCCTTAGAGTTTTGTCTTAAGGTTTGAGATAGAGGAGTATGGAGAATTAAAAGGTGAAAATCTGATTTTTAAGGCTTTTTAAGAGTTAATAAAATTCGTTTAGGGTTTTTCTAGGGGTAAAAAGACGAAAACGATCTTTTTTAGTATTTTTTCCATTGGCCAAAACGTCACTGCACTGCATCAGGTTAGTAAATTAATGATAAGTCTTTACTCCGACTTCTGATTGATGCAAATTTGCTGGCTTTGGAAAGAAGACTCAAATACATTTAATTTAATAAATTATGGGCCACCTAACTCTTTATATTCTAAGAGATATGATCATTTGAAATTGACCCGAGTAAAAGCTTATATCAAAACTCAATCGGCAATAAAACTTTCAACTCAACTTTGTGTTAGTGGATTCTTATGACCTTAATTAATCTCAAAATCTATTATAACACTAAATAATTGACCTTAACACCTATGCACAATTAACAATCACTCGGTACGATCTTATACGCATATGTAAAATGATTCAGGTCTTAGTTTAGAAATTTCGGGGTATTACAATATCTCCCACTTGGAATAATTCTTCCTCAAATGATGGTCAAGTTGCACTAAAAGAGAAATGAGCTACGTCTACTATCTTTGTGATTTCTGAACTTTCCCATTAACAAGATAGAGCCGGTTTGTATTGAGAGTTGGAAACTCAACTAGAGTACGCTTGGAATGAACGATCACCTAAGATTTCAAGATTACGGTCATAACATGAAGTTTCTAGCAATCACAATAGAAATAAGGATATCACATCAAACGTTCTCATCAAAATTTCTCGTAACCTTCTAGAGAAAGAATGACGGGCATGATTCGTGTCAGATATCTGAATATAAAGCACTCTCAAAGTTTAAGAATCTGATCCATTTGATAGGGGTCCATTAAACATGAATGATATAGATTTGAACATGATTCATACTCTATCTGAAACTATTTGACATGAAATATGGATATCTTGGGCATGGAATAAGAATAGAACTACTATGCCTTAAGCGATATGACTGAGAGCTTTTAAGCTTAGCAACACTTCTCACTATGCTCCTCCTTGTGAACACTACACTTCATAAGCTACTACCTATAGCTCCCCCAATGGTACATATGTCTGCTCCTACCGAGGTCTAAGTCTAACTATATGCTCTTAATGTGTTCAAGCCTAACTCAGAGTCACAAGGAGCTACACATAAGGTGATCACATTAATCTAAACCACTGGATTCATGATCTATAGTAGGGATTTTCATCTCAAGAATACTACTTCTTCTTAAAAATTCATTCAACAAACCTCGAGTTCTATTTAAGTCATCTACATGTATATCAATACCATATTCAAGCCTAGTATTATAACCACTCCATGAACTTCTAGGTAACCAATTTTTCTAAGAACTATCAATCTTCCTATCATCTCAACCAACTAGAAATTCATGAATTACTAATAAGGAAACACACCAAAGATTCTCATCTAGCTACTACATATAACCAATCCCCGTTTCAATCTTTTTCACATGTGGAATAAGCATACTCTAATCTTCACCGTACAGATCATCTACGCTCTCATATAAACCAACATTCAACTACTACCAACAATGCTATCAAAAATTAAATAGGATTACTAGAAGGTCTTAGAGAGAAAAGATCATAAGCACGAATCATTCAAGAAATCTGGTCTAAGAATATGCATTGCGTAGTGTTATTTCACTAGCAATTGAAGGTATATCATTAGTTCATGGGACTAAGCATACTGAGAAACATGAGTGCATACATTATGAGTTATATATCGTAAGACTGGCATTCACAATTTCATAAAGTAAGATTGAGGTCGCTGAGCTGAATCCTTGCCCCTTATTCTAAGAAATGAGCATAGATGTTAATCTTTCTAAAGTACATGAGAATGGTTCAAGGAAATAATGTTGATATGCGAAATATGAGAAGAGTTCCATAAAAATTGAAATCTGACAAATACTCTAAAGTAGGTGAACTGCTATCACATCAGAACTCTTTCTGAACATATCACCCTATCATCTCCCCTCAGGTCTAAAGCCAACATTCTAAGTTTGTGGACCTATTTCATATTCTCTAAACTAGCCTATATTCACTTAACTCAAGGACACTGACTAATAACACATGGAAAATTGTAATCTTAGAGCTTCACACAACTATATACTATACTATCTTAGGTGCACATCTCTCACCCTAAGGCTTAAAGTCCTCATCTGTCTAAATATTTTGCCAAAACTTACTACCTCGCATAGGGAGCACGTACACTTTCTAGTTGCCTCGCCACTCTTATTACAAGCCTATTAACGTAAACTACTTCACACATTTAACTTTCATCCACCACCTAGACTTGATCTATACTACCACGATAGCATACTTTAAGTCACCTTAATCAATAACTCTCTATGTGCTACTAACATGAAATCTGCACAGACCGGTTACACTTTAGTCAACACATAAGGGAATATCACCGACTTGAATTTCCTTATTATCTCACAACCAAATTCACCTCTTTTGAGACTCATCTAACTCTTTAAACCCTTTTCTTTCACCAGTCATGTGATGGGAGCAACCACTGTCAACAAATCAAACATCTGTTTTATAATATATGGTGGTAGAGCGAGCCATGAAAAGCATGCTTTCTTGTTCCTCTTCCACAACATAACCAGCTTGATCATTTTTGTACCAACAGTTAGCTTCTATATTGCCAAACCTGTGACAATTGTAACATTGCACTCCACTTTGAGGCTATTTGTCTACCTGGATTGACTTCTACCTCTACTACACCCTCCTCCTCTAAAAGATGCTCTGACATGTCCTTGTACGCCTTGTTCTAGTGACTTCTCATTCTGAATTTGAGGCTCTTCCTTCCCTTGAAAATCTTGTTCTTTAGTCCTCTTTATTGACTTATTGATCTGTGATCATGAGATTGTAAAGAACCCATTAGTTGATCAAATGAAAACACAGATAAGTCTTTTGATTCCTCTATGGATGCAACCATATGATCAAACTTCGAAGGTAAACTTCTTAAAACTTTTTAGACTACAATTTCATCACCTACCTCTTCACCATATGATTTCATTTGACTTACAATTCCGCTAACTCTTGATAAAAAATATCTTGCACAGATTCATTGTTTTTCATGAGCAATGTTTCAAAATCATGACAAAGAGATTGTTTCACAGTGATTACCTTTGAGGAACCTTGAAACTCTTTTTCAAAATCATTCAAGCATCTCTTGAGGTATTACATGCTGCTATTCTTGAGAAAATTGTCTCACGAACGACTTGCTGAATAAAGAACAAAGCTTTGGCGTCTTTCTTTCTGATTTCTTTCAATCTCCTTTCTTCCTCTGCATCCGAGTCTTTTACATCAACGAACCCACTATGTCCCACAATTCTTGAGACCTAAACAAGGTCTTCATCTTGATACTCCAATACTCATACTTCTCACCATTGAAGACAGGCATGAGAGGTTCTGAAGAAGAGGACATACCATTTGCCGCCATAACTCTTTTTTCTTCTTCTTGTATTTCACTCCCTTACTGTTTCTTAATCTCTTATCACCCAGTCAGAGACCGAATGGAGTCTCTGATACCACAATGTAGGAAAAATAGGGATTATTCAACTAGAAGAGTTAGAGTACGTTGTGCAGAGAAGACGAAGGAAATATTTTAGCGTTCTTTATTAATTGGTTGTCTCTGTCTTACAAACTCAAAAAGATCATAGACTCCACTTTTCTAAAAACTAGGAAACGTACCAGAAAAATAGTAACATAACAAAGAATCTTTCAACTCTAGTAAAAGGCTTATTCAACCTACAATAAAACTTATCCTATGAAGTAAACTTAAAAGAACAAATTCTGAATCAATTCTCAAGAGGTGGGAGCTACTGAGTGTCTTTCTTGATAAACACTTGATATATGATCCCATATTAGCTAAGCGTGAGAGATATTTTTTTTAGAAATCAAATAACTAAGGTAAATGGTTATAGGCATCATATTTTTTATGTGATTGAAGCTAAGTGAGAATACTGAAAACAATTCTTTATGTGATTTACCATACAAATACGTATCTTTGTTGGTTACCTAATTTCATTGCTTGCATTATAATTTAATTTAGCCATTCATACTTGTAGTGACAAAAATCTAGAGCAAAGATGAAATCTAGTTAGTACTTACATTTCTCTCTCTTGTTACACAGATGTTGCGCTTAAAGATAGGATCATCGTATATGATTTGGCTCGATAAAGAATTGGATGGGCAAATTATGATTGTAAGTAGCATTTTCCTGATTTGATTTTGATATTGTTAAATAGCTTTGATGTTATTGATGACTTACAAAAAGTTTTTATTCCATGTAGGTTCATTACCTGTGAACGTATCTGTTACCTCTGGCACATATGATGTTACTCAGGCTGGCACCATCTATCGTATGCTAGAGCTAATTTTGTTCATCCTTTACTTATTTTGAAGCCAATGATTAATTTCATGTTTGTGTAGCTTTACTTTAGATTTCTCTTGTATTATTGACTCCATCATATAACAAACAATACTACTGAAATATTGATGCAGAAGCTAAATCTGAAATAGTCTATTAAAAATCAATCATTAGATAGACAAATATTTGAATACTCAACAAGCTGAAACTATGTTTGATTGTTTGAAAAGCCTCTACTAAAATCAGTTGCTAGGACAAGCCCCTAACAAACTCTAATTGTCTGAAAAACTAAAATAATAACAACTGAAATAAACATAAAGGTGTCGTCCTCGAAGGGTGAGGACTCAACAATATTGTTGCTGTGCTGACTGGAAATCGTACTAACCATGAGCTGGATACTGAGCATCTGAACCAATACTATGAAACAACATAGTGCGAAGAGTATGCTGCCAGCACTTTGAATGTACTGAGTATGTAGGATATGCATAATAAACATAATAACTGGACATGCTGAATCTGAAATGTTGTACTGCATAACATGAAATTATGCAATGACCAAGTAGTAAATATGCAACTGATACATACTGAAAAACTAAAATAGTAATAATCTGATAAAATCGAATGATACTAAGTAGCTCATGAATACTAATAAATTGATAAATACTGAAGTATTATTTATATGAAAGCATTTTATATAATGAAAAATGATAATCTGAGACATGCATGAAATAACATAGTTTTGAGACATGAAAATAGTTGCGTTTTGAGGGTTCATGAAAATACAATTTAGAAATACTAAATTATAGTTTGAAAACACATAATTAAACTATTCATGAAGAAGAATGTGAAATTAGGTAAAAATCATATTTTTCATAATACCCTAAGTACTCTTATAGAAATCATGAACTGAAAAACTGGGTTTCTTTAGGACTCAATGGGTGATAAAATACCTATTGATGAAATCCCACATACCTATAGTGGAAGTCTTAGCTTGAAATTCTTGAACTGTGACTTGAAGATAAAGAACCCTAGCTTCTTCCTTGAGAGGAACCTTAAATAAGAAGAATCTGATTTTCTGGTTGTTAGGCGAGAAAAGATGGATTTGGTAGACTAATTGCTTCTTAATACCACTTAGCTAGGATAGGTCAAAACAACATACTATAGGGATTTAAAGAGTGAGAAAAGATCAAAATGACCTTGACTAAAAACTGATATTGACAGCTTCCACGAGACCATCTACGATGACCATAGATACCTCTTGTGGAAATCAAGCGCAACCTTGGAGTTTCTGAAGTCTGATCTACTAGACTAAATTACAATCTCTAGTTCAGTCTACGAGCCGTAAAAGTTATCCATAAAAACCAGGCTAAAGTCTGAGTTTCAGGAATTTGATCTACGAATCAATCTATGAACTGTAAAAGGGTTTACGACTCGTAGACTGAGCTTGTAAATCTTAGGATAATTCCCCAGTTTCTGAAGATGATCTACGGTATACATCCATGAGCCATAGTTTGGTTTACATATCGTAAATAACACCCATAAAACCCAAATTTTCTCCATTTCAACTTCCCTTTATCTGCTAGGCATGGTTTGATCTAAACTTAGGCCTTTTGGGGTGTTACAATATTGCAGAGGGTTTGAATCTCATTAAAGAGAGTGAAATATCCATGCCTCAACCTAAATGATTATTTATTTATTTTTGTCATTTTATGATTTTCAACTGTAATTTACTGTATTTGTGGTATATTACACTAACAATTATATAACGTATCCTCATCTATAAATTACTGTTGGTTTCTTGCAGAGCTGATAGAAGACTGTTTCATTCAGTAGAGCAAATAACTGCAGGGTGGTTCAAATTTGGAGACTTCGTTCTTTGTTTTTTCTTATTTGTGGATATTCTATAAATCATACATCTGCTTTTGTGGAAAGTTTGTTAATGTTACAACTGGTAGGTTTGAAACATGGGGATAGCTGTTTTACTTCACTTGTAGCAGACCAAGTTCTGATTGTTGGTTCCCAATTTCTTGTACTTGTTGAGTCTATAAAGCAGGTTTTTGTAAATTTGTGTGCCTCGTGTGCTGAACATTTTACCTGCTCTTTTTCGAAAACATAGTTATCTTTCAAGTGAGAATCATCATATAGCTTTTTAAGAAAGTAGGTAATCATCATAGAACTTGTTCAAAAAGGTGAGGTGCCAAAATTCTATAAAACCAGTCTTTGGTCGCTAACACAATAAATATATTTATAACATTAAGTATTAACCATGAACTTAAACTATTTACCATTAATGCAAATTAATTAGAATCATACCAATTTTCCATTTCTTTTCATTGATATTAGATCTCTTTAATTAATTCATTTTTATTAATAATTTTTTATAATAAATAAACGAATAGTTAAAAAAAGATTATAAACCAAAATAAACGTAATCAATTTTTTGCTTCTTTTTAACCACATTCATATTTGGTGATATTATAATCAAGTCTAGAGGAATGGGGATTAATAATTGATGCTTCGACGCAGTTAGTTCGATATCATAAATGTGCCGATAATTTTGTACTGCAAACTTGAATTTGTCTGCTTTATGTGGATTGATTGAAGAATCAACACATATACTAATCTTTTTTCATTTGTTAGTACTTAGTACTTTAATGACTGTTGAATGTTAGTGTTGTTATGGAGCAATTATCATTACGGAAAAGCATGATGATTGGTACCAGGGCAGAGCTAGAGTGGCAAATGAGTTCATCCGAACCCTTTCACCGAAAAATTACATTTTATATGCAAAGTTAACTTATTTTACATCGCCTTATCACTTTTCCCACAAAATAGAAGAAGGAAAAGAATAAAAAGAAGAAAATGTTGATCTTCTTTTTAATAGAACCATTTGAAATTTATCATGAAATGGGAAAATGACAGAGAGAAAAGATCACCATGTATTTCAATCTTCCTGCATTTAAGCATATGAAATTAGCAAAATATAATATAATGACTTCATAAATATATGAACGAACTTTGAGGTTGAGCTCAAGATATTAGGCTGAACTCAAGCTAACAGTCTCTATGTAAAAAAAGTAATATAATGACTTCATTATTGATCAGGAATCATTATTCAGGAATGTTACCCTAACTAATTATTACTCAACTAATAATTAGGGTGAACTCAAGCTAACAGTCCCTATGTAACATAAAACTTCAGAAAGAAAGAAAACAAATATGGTTTTCGAGTCTTGAAGGAAGAAAACTCATGTCTTTATTCACAGGATAACAAACAATGCAGATATATAAAAACTAATATTCTGAATGATAAAATCATGTTAAATACCTTGAGATTACACACTAATTTATTTTCCTGTGCTTTTGCATTCTCGTAATAATTTTGTGTTCCAATTCTTCAAACAACCTCAAAAACCATGTTTGATATCATGTTGCCAACATTATGTATATTACAGACAGTACAATAACTAGTCCACAACCATAGCCCATAAGAACTACCTGCCAATTGATCATTGGTGAATCTCCTTCTTCTTCTTGATCAAGACCAAATTGAGTTGCCGCTTGTGGTACCCCATCATCATCACAACATTCTTTTGAGAGTGGAAATCCACAGTCCATCATTCCATTTGTATTAACTGTTCTCGGACGTATCAAATTGTTTTCCTTTGGGGATGCATCCAACAAGATGATTGTGAGAGAGATTTAAGACTACAAGAAATGTGAGGGATGCGAGTTGTTGTGGAATTTCTCCGCTAATTTTGTTAAATGAGAGATCCAATGACTCAACTACCGATAATTGGTGCAGTGATGTTGGTATATGACCTTTCAAGTTATTATGAGACAAGTTCAACGTACGGAGCCCAATGAGATCTCTAATAAGAAGTGGAATATAACCATCAAATCTATTGTTAGAGAGATCGATAACTATGTTTGCTTCAAAAACTTTAAGAAATTGAAGATCCAATCTCTTTGTTGTAATTGTCAAAGAATCATATTGAACTCCTGGATATGTTGAGGTTGTTATGTTCTCATTAATTATCTTCATGGCATGGAAATTCTCAAAAAGACTTGCTGGTAACTTCCCACTAAATCCATTGGATGAGAGATCCATAATTCGAAGTTGAGAAAAAAAGTTTCAGTCCTTGAAACTTTTATGGGACCATGCAACTTATTTGATCTCAAACTTAAAATCCGCAAATCAGGTAGTGCTCCCAACCATTTTGGGAATGTGTTATTCAACTCATCATTACCAAAATCAAGCAGTCCCAAATATTTGCAATTAATCAAAGATGGTGGGACTTTCCCCTCTAGCTTATTCCCGTCCAAGTTAATGATTTGGAGTTGGTTTCCAATATATAAGTTGTATTAATTGTCCCACTAAGACTATTGTTGCTTACATCAAAAAGCCGAAGCAAACTCATCTCACCCAAACATTGCGGGATCGGTCCCTCCAATTTATTGCTTCCCAAATCTAGCAGGGAAAACATTATCAGATTGCAGATGCTTGAAACAATCTGTCCGCTGAGATTTTTTTGAGAAAGGATAAGAGAATCTAGGTGCGGTTGGTTTAGGAGTGACTTTGGAATAGGACCTTGCATCTGATTGTTTTGTACAGAAATGTAATATAATGTTTTGGAAGTGAACTCCTGAATTTCACCACTGAAAGTGTTATTGCTTAAGTGTAACGATCCTAGTGAGTGTACCTTCTTGAAGGCAGATTATCAGCTTCATTGACGTGTAGAGGTATGTGTTTGTACATTTACTGCTTATTTTCTTTATTCAGTGAAACTCTCTTGGTTCCACAAAGAGGGTTGCAAAAATTGCATCTCTTGAACTTGATGAATTAAAGGTTGCAAATATTGTATCTTGATCTTCATTGAATTTTAGTCCACAATCGAAACAATGTAACTTCATAAGACTGATACTGCGTTTGTCTAGTTTAACTACCATAGCTCCTCTCTTCTTGAGAATTCATACACTCCTTATTAGTGTATTGACAACTATCTCTTGAGCACATGTAGATTGAATTAAATTGATAATTTTGTCTTGACTTCTTACATACCTCATATATGGGATATAATTCAATTCATCTGACATCTGAAATCGACTACCAGCTAAGTTTATTTTCTTCTCAAGTCGACTATAGGCTTATATAATATCATGAAATAAGACTAAACTCTACTTTGGAGTCCCTATAATGTGTGGCTTATCCATCTGAATGTAAATTCCTTTAATAGGGTTATAATGTGTGATTGTTTTAGGACCATATACTAGTTAAAAGGCTTAACTTTTCGTGTGTGTTTTTCATTTTTGATACTTTAGGAAGTATTTAAAAACATTTGTGCAAAATTACGTGTGTATAGAATTCAAAGTTTCCTTTTTAGGTAGAATAAAGACAAAATAAAAAGAGAATTTGTTCAAGTTCGTATGAATTCAAGCTGTTGAAAAATTCCTACAATCCCAGGTCGAATTTCAGCATCCAATTTCCAGATTTCTAAGCCTATAAATACCATTCTTCTCTCTACTCTTCATTCACGTGAAGAAGAGTTCCATCATCAACTCGTCGTCTCTGTTTGCTGCCTTCAAGAAGGTACACTCAGTTTGAAAGGTGGAAAACTCTTTCGGGAAATATTCCAAATAGTTGTGTCTCTGAAAGTTGTAGAAATTTAGAGGAATGGTGGAAGAGATGTTCACTAAGAAAAGGTCAAGTTCTCTTAATTGGGTTAAGTTCTTACTAGCAGTTTAAAATTGCGAGGCCCTAGATGAAATCCATCTTGATCATGTGCATTATTTCTTGAGATTCGTAGAACTTGCAATTTTGAAAGGTGAGAGATTTCAGAAGGGATCGAACCTGACTTACAAGTAAAAAATGACAAAAGGGTCTCTGTCTTAGCCATTCCCCACAACGTTTTCCCTCTCAATTGCCAAAAATATTAACACTGTTGTACTACAAAGAAGAGAAAAGAATACGCAGGTCAAAATATTCTGCTTATTTTATAAATAGATGAAAGACTCCTATTCTATTTCAACTAAATAACTAAATTTCAGAAATAAAAGAAACAATAACAATAAATATCTCAATACTTCAACACTCCTCCTTGAGATGTTTGCTGGTAACTCCAAGTTGCCCATAAGTGTTTGGAATTTGAATTTCGGAAGATCTTTGGTAAATATATCAGCGAGTTGATCCTCGGAACAACAATGAACAAGCTTGATTTCCTTTTTTTTCTCGGCTTCTCTAATGGCATGAAACTTGACAAGGATATGCTTTGTTTTACAGTGCTGCACTGAATTTTATGCAATTGCAATTGCTGATTTGTTATCACACTTGATTTTAGTTGCAACTTGCAATTTCATTCCAAGATCCTTCAGAATTTTCCTTAACAAAATAACTTGATTTGCTTCTGTAGATGCTGCTACTTACTCTGCCTCTGCAGTAGATTGCGCCACTATTTCTTGCTTCTTTGAATTTCATGAAAAAACACCAGAACCCATGGAAAAAGCATAGCCAGTAGTGCTCTTCATATCATCAATATTTCCACCACAATGACTATCAACAAAGCCAAGCAAAGCACCTTCTTCCACCGGTCTGAACCATATTTCAAGTTACACAGTTCCTTCTAAGTACCTAAGCACTCTTTTCGCAGCCGCAAAATGAATGTCGCATAAATCTTGAAAGAAAACAAGAAGCATACATTAAATCAGGTCTCGAAGCCGTCAAGACAAGAGACTTCCAATCAAACTTCTATAAAATGATGCATCACACTTTTCGGCTCCATCTTCCTTTGAAAATTTGGTATTCAAAACCAATGGTGTAGGAACTGATGTTCAATTTTGCATTCTGAATTTTTTCAGAATATCCAAAGCATACTTTTTCTGATTGAGAAAATTCCAACATCTGATTGGTGTACTTCCAGCCCTAGAAAATACTTCATCTCTCCCAAATTTGACATTTCAAAATGCTTCTCCATTTTCACTTTAAACCTCTGCAACTCTTGCTCATCACGGCTGTAACAAGTAAATCGTCAACATATAAAGAAAAAATTAATGAGCTATCATTAGAAAGGGTCTTCACATAAAGTGTAGCATCATTGTCACTTTTTTGGAAACATTTGTTGCCCAATTGAGCATCGATTCTGCTGTACCAAGCCCTTGGAGCCTGCTTCAACCCATATAGAGCTTTTAGAAGCTTATACACCTTACCTACACTTCCTTGAACTACAAAACCTTTGGGTTGAGCTACATCTGGCAGGAAATTCTGGCATTTAGATGTCAAATCTGCCTTCTTGAATGGTTTTCTAAAAGAGGAGATTTATGTAGCTCAAACCGAAGGTTTTGTAGTTCAAGGAGTAACCACGACCCTTGTTGGTAGTTTATTTGCAAGTAAATTGATGTGTTTACCACTTCTACCCTAAAAAGACTTTGGCAAATTTTTCTTTACAAAGCTCGGTTGCTTATTGTTCCTTACAGGCAGACGTTTTAGCATATCTGGGATGTGCTATTCGTGGTGCACTGGCAGAAGCAACACATGTACTTATATCTGACTACCTACCATTGATTCTTCACGTGTGTCAATTTCTGCTCTATTTCTTCAGAATTTAGAACATCATCACACAAAATCATGGTTTTAGAGATTTTGTGTGATGATGTTATAAATTCTGAAGAAATAAGAGCAGATAGAACATCATCACACAAAATCATGGTTTTAGAGATTTTGTGTGATGATGTTATAAATTCTGAAGAAATAAGAGCAGATATTGATAGGGCATGCATTCGGTAATTCGGTTCGGTTTCGGTTTTTTTTTTTTTCGATTTTCGGTGCTTGTATTTGTTGTACCGAATACCGAACCGAAATAATTTGGTTCGGTTCGATTTTTAATATTCCGGTTCGGTTTTAATATTTCGGTTCGGTATTTGTTAGTTTGGTTTTTTGTTATGGGCCAGCTTAGTGGGCTTTCTAAAATTTAAAATTTTACAATTTTTTTTAATTTTTCAGCTTAATGGGCTGAAAATAAGTGGTCCTTAAAGTGTTAAAGTTATTACTCTATTGAATATAAAGTGATAAATTTTTTTTGGTGCTTTACTATTTATCAAATTTCAAATATGAAATATTTGTTATTTAGTAACTAAAGCTAAAATCAGAAAGAAACTAAAAGACAACAGAAGAAGAAATCAAAAAAAAAAAAATCAAAAATACCTGGATAAAGACTGGTCGCCGCTGCCAATCGTCTGCTGTTGGAGAGCTGGTCGGTCGCCGATTGTTTGCTGCTGGAGTTCTGGTCGCCAGTCGCCGCTGCTGTCTGCTGGTCGCCGACTCGCCAGTGGACTGGAAAGTGGGAAGTGGAAAGCGTCGAAGCGGCGCTGTTGGAGTGAAATACTGAAATTGGACAAACTGAAAACTGAAAAGTGAAACCTAATGCAGCAATAATAAATTAAAACGTAAAAAGCAAACCTCTTTAGAAATATTATATTTAATGTTATATTATATAATAAAATATAACATTATTATAAAAATATTTATTATTTAATGTTAATAATTAATATAATATTAATTTTAAATTTATAATATAGTATATTTCGGTTAAATCGAAATACCGAATAATACAAAAATACATACCGAACACCGAATCGAATTACCGAAAATATGAAAATATATACCGAAAACCGAAAAAATTCGGTTCGGTTCGGGGTTTCGGTTTTTCGGTATTTATGCCCAGCCCTAGATATTGACACGTGTGAAGAATCAATGGTAGGTATTGAGCCAGTTATATGTACAGGTGTTGCTTCTGTCAATGCACCAAATATAGTTTATTCCAGATATACTAAAACTTCTGCCTATAAGAAATAAGAAGCAACTGAGCTCTATAAAGAAAAGTTGGCAAAGTCTTTTTGTGCAGATGCGCTAAACACATCAATTTACTTGCAAAATAGACTACCAACAAGGGCCGTGGATGGAATGACACCGGTTGAAGCATATACACCTTACCTTCACTTCCTTGAACTACAAAACCTTCGGGTTGAGCTACATAAATCTACTCTTCTAGAAAACCATTCAAGAAGGCAGATTTGACATCTAAATGCCAGATTTTCCATTTCATTTGTATTGCCAATGCAATCAAAATTCTGATGGTGTCCATCCTTGCAACAGGTGAAGAAGTATCTAAATAAACAACTCCAGGCTGTTGAGAATAACCTTTAACAACCAGCTTTACTTTGTTCTTGTTGATAGATCCATCCGCATTAAACTTCACTCTGTAAACCTATTTAACTCAAATAACTTGCTTAATTTCAGGTTTTCAATGAGTTTTGGTGTCTCATTCTTGTCAATCATGGGTATTACCTCCTCCAAAGGGCTAGTACCTCTAACGGAAAAAAACTTCACCATTCTCTGCTTCCAACTCTTTATTTGAATCTTCTAAAGTAGGTTCAACATCCATCCTTCTGACTTGAGAGATATTCCAATCACAATAAGACTCTTCATCCACCTTCACATCTCTACGTATAAAAACATTCCCAGATTCAATATTGAAAATTATATAGCCCTTAGAGATAGAGCTATAACCAGCCAAAATTCCTTGTTTTGCTTTTTTATCAAACTTGCTCCGTTTGATAGTTGGTACATGATTATAACACAATGAACCAAACACCTTAGATGTCTTATTGATGGGTTTATGCAAATCCAAACTTCAACTGGTGTCATTCCATCCACGACCCATGTTGGTACTCTATTTTCCAAGTACATCGATGTGTTTACCGCCGCTGCCAAAAAAAGACTTTGGTAACTATTTTATATAGAGCTTTGTGGCTTCTTGTTCCTTACAGGCAGTAGTTTTAGTATATCTGGGATGAAGTATTTTTGGTGCACTAACAAAAGCAACACCTGTACTTATATCTTACTCAATACATACAATTGATTCTTCATGCGCGTCAATTTTTGCTCTTATTTCTTCAGAATTTAGAACATCATCACACAAAATCATGTTTTTCAGAAATTATGTGAAGAGGTTTTAAATTTTGATGAAATAAGAGCAAAAATCGACTCGCGTGAAGAATCAATGGTAGGTATTGAGTCATATATATAAGTACATGTGTTGCTTCTGTCAGTGCACCAAGAATAGTTCATACCAGATATGCTAAAACTTCTGCCTATAAGGAACAAGAAGCTACCGAGCTCTATAAAAAAAAGTTGCCAAAGTCTTTTTGAGTAGAGGCGTTAAACACATCAATAGACTTGAAAAATAGACTATCAAAAAGGGCCTTGGATAAAAAGACACTAGTCTAAGCTTTTACACCTTATCGTCACTTCCTTGAACTACAAAACCTTCGGGTTAAGCTACATAAATCTCCTCTTCTAGAAAACCATTCAAGAAGGCAGATTTGACATTTAAATGCGAGATTTTCCACTTCATTTGTGCTTCCAATGCAATCAAAATTCTAATGGTTTCCATCCTTGCAACAGGTGCAAAAGTATCTAAATAAATCAACTCCGGGATGTTGAGAATAACCTATATCAACTAGCTTTTCTTTGTTGTTGTTTATAGATCCATCTGCATTCAACTTCACTCTGCAAACCTATTTAACTCAACTAACTTGCTTAGTTTCAGGTTTGTTAATGAGTTTCCATGTAACGTTCTTCTCAGTCATGGCTATTTCCTCCTTCATTGCTCGCTTCTATTCTTCAATCCCACTGGCATCTTGAAATTTTGAAGGTTCCAGTATAACAAGATTATATCTTCCATAAATTTTTGCCAAAGGTCTAGTACGTCTAACATAAAAATCTTCTTCATTCTCTACTTCCAAGTCTTCATTTGAATCTTCTAACGCAGGTTCAACGTCTATCCCTCTGACTTGAGAGATATTCCAATTCCAATAACCATCTTCATCCACCTTCACATCTCTACTAATAAAAACTTTCCCAAATTCAATATTGTAAATTCTATAGCCCTTAGAGATAGAGCTATAACCAACAAAAATTACTTGTTCAGCTTTTTCATCAAGCTAGCTCCGTTTGACAGCTAGTACATAAGTATAATACAATGAACCAAACACCTTAAGATGTCTTATTTATGGTTTTATGAAATTCCAAGCTTCAACTGGTATCATTCCATCCATGACCCTTGTTGGTAGTCTATTTTGAAAGTAAATTAATGTTTTTACCACCTCTACCCAAAAAACACTATTGCAACTTTTTCTTTAGAGAGCTCAGTTGCTTCTTGTTCCTTACAGAAAGAAGTTTTCACATATCAGGGATGGACAAATTCTTGGTGCACTAACAGAAGCAACACCTGTACTTACATTTGACTCAATACTTACCTTTGATTCTTCAAGCGTGTCAATTTCTGCTCTTTATTTCTTCAGAATTTAGAACATCATCACACAAAATTATGGTTTTGCAGATTTTGTGTGATGATGTTCTAAATTCTGAAGAAATAAGAGTAGAAAATGACAAGCGTGAAGAGTCAGTAGTAGGCATAGAATCAGATATAAGTACAGGTGTGGCTTCTGTCAATGCACCAAGAATAGTTCATCCCACATATGCTAAAAATTTTGCTTGTAAGGAACAAAAAGCAACCGAGCTCTATAAAGAAAAAGTTGCCAAAGTCTTTTTGGGCAGAGGCAGTAACATATCGATTTACTTGTAAAATAGATTGCCAACAAGGGCTGTGGTTGGAATGACACCAGTGGAAGCTTATACACCTTACCTTCACTTCCTTAAACTACAAAACCTTCGCGTTGAGCTACACAAATCTCCTCTTCTAGAAAACAATTCTAGAAGGCAGATTTGACATTTAAATGCCGAATTTTCCACTTCATTTATGCTACCAATGCAATCAAAATTTTGATGGTGTCCATCCTTGCAACAGGTGTAAAAGTATCTGAATATTCAACTTCAGGCTGTTGAGAATAACCTTTAACAACCAGCCTTGCTTTGTGCTTATTGATCGATCCATCCGCATTCAACTTCACTCCGTAAACCCATCTAACTACAATAACTTGCCTAGTTTCAGGTTTGTCAATGAGTTTCCATGTCTTGTTCTTCTTAATCATGGGTATTTCACTCACTTGTATTCTTCAATCCCACTAGCATCTTCAATGTTTGAACGTTTCAGGATAATAAGATTACATCTACTATAAATTTCTGCCAAAGGTCTAGTACCTGATGAGTGGTAGATTTTTACTCATTTGAGGCATTTTTAGTTCAACAATTAGTGTCCCTAATGCATAATTATGTCCTATTTTGATGATATTTTGATGTTTTGTAGCTATGAAGGCTAAGCGACAAGTCAAGGATGAATACACGAAAAAGAAGCCAAAAACATTGAAAGGAGTACAAACTTCCAATTGGTAGTTGCCTAACCAAAAGGGCGGATCACCCAATTGGTCTGACCCCACCCAAGATGACAGTGTTCACAATTGAAAATATTCAAGGCAGGTCGGTAAACTAAAGATGAAATGACGATTCTCTGAAGCTGAATGGGTGAACTAGAATTCCATCGCCTGAGGTGAAAGACTCATGAGTAAAAACGAAAGCTGAAAGGGTGAACAAGGTGGTAATAGGTGATCCACCGAATGTGAAAGGTTGACTCGATTGAGTTTAACAATATAGGTTCAAACACCTGAAGCCTTAAGGAAAAGAAGGGTGAGTTTAATAGCAATCAATAATCCGCCGAATAAAAAAAGCGAGCCTGACTAATGTTGCCGAACGGGTCAAAAATAGAATTTTGGGCTAATTTTGGAGAAACTATAAATAGACCAAAGGAGAGAGAAAATGTATCAATGAGAGTTTGAGAAATCAAGTTTTAGAAACCAGACTTTGTATGAGATTTGAGAAAGCTTGTTTTACCCTTTGAGAAATACTCTTAGTTTTTGAACAACCTTGTAATTGACATTTGAGGGTTCAAATCATAGTGGTGTTGAAGATTATTGTTTAATTTCAACTCTCCAATGGTTGAAAACATAATTGGTATCCTTTCTTTTCCTTTTATGATGCTTGGCTAAAATCCCAATTCTAAGGGTGTGATTATGGGGTTGGGTGTTGATTTAATTTAGTGGGTCTTTTGTCTTGATCTGTTTTACTGCTGTATATTCATGGATTTTAGTTGCAAATTTAATCCTTGTCTAGATCTTCGATTGATGCTTGAAAGAGATTGATTGAAGTGGGTAATTAGTTTGATGCATGCAATTTAGGGTTAACTTCTATAGTTTGCTTGAAAGAGAAAGTGTGGTTTGATTCTATTTGCCAAATTTGCTTGAAAGAGAGATTCTAGTAAGGTATTGGGTTGATTTGTGATTCACATAGATGACACCGAAATGAGATTTTATGATATGATGCTTTGAGACTGAAAGAAGATTCGTGTCATTGAAGATTACCCAGCCTATCCATGGTTATTTAGCATTATTGAGCAGGCACATGTACCCCTATTTGACATCTATACCAATCCCCACACCCCTAGATCATCTCTTACTTGTTTGGATCCCTAATTTTAGTTTAATTTTGATAATTGATACCGAAACCCTTTTCGTAAATTTGGTGGAATCATCTACCCACTTGATCTAATTGCTACAATGAATCGGTTTGCATTCTTAATTTCCTAATTGAATTCTCTGCACTATATCACTTTTTGTGGGATTCGACCATGTCTCTATTATTGAGTATTTTTATTGTTAACGACTGCTTACTCTTCTAATTCTTTATGGGAGTAGTTTGAGCGTTATCAGTACCTCTAATAGAAAAATCTTCATCATTCTCTGCTTCCAAGTCTTCATTTGAATCTTCTAAAACCGGTTCAACATCCACCCTTCTGACTTGAGAGATATCCCAATCACAATAAGAATCTTCATCCACCTTCACATCTCTACTGATGAAAACTTTCTCAGATTCAATATTTTCACATCCACCTTAACCCTTGTTGGTAGTCTATTTTGCAATTACATCGATGTGTTTACCGCCCCTGCCCAAAAGAGACTTTGGCAACTTTTTCTTTAGAGAGCTCGGTTGCTTTTTGTTCCTTACAATAAAATGTTTTAGCATATCTGGGATGAACTATTCTTGGTGCATTGACTGAAGTCACGCCTGTACTTATATCTGATTCTATGCCTACCACTGACTCTTCACGCTTGTCATTTTCTACTCTTATTTCTTCAGAATTTAGAATATCATCACACAAAATCATGCTTGGCAGATTTTGTGTGATGATGTTTTAGTTCTAAAGAAATAAGAGCAGAAATTGACACGCGTGAAGAATCAATGGTAGGTATTGAGTCAGTTATAAGTGCAGGTGTTGCTTGTGTCAGTGCACTAAGAATAGTCCATAAGAGATATGCTAAAACTTATGTTTATAAGGAACAAGAAGCAACCGAGCTCTATAAAGAAAAAGTTACTAAAGTCTTTTTGGGCAGAGGTGGTAAACACATCGATTTACTTGCAAAATAGATTGCAAACAAGGGTCATGGATGGAATGACACTAGTTGAAGCTTATACACCTTACCTTCACTTTCTTGAACTACAAAACCTTTGGGTTGAGCTACATAAATCTCTTCTTCCAGAAAACTATTCAAGAAGGCCGATTTTGTTAGACAATTGACATTTCAAAACTTCCAGCTTATTGGTTTTTTTACTGCTTTTATTTAATTTAAGTTTAGTGCTTCTTATTTTCTAGCTAGACTTAGTCAACTTTAGTTTTTTAATTTTCTGAAGTTAGTGGCCCATTTATGGCTGTTAGTGGCACATGTTTTATTCAGTTTTCTATTCACTTTGTAAGTGGCTACTAAATAGGAAATGGTTAGTTTTTTTTCTTGTATAAATTCTGAACTTCTGCAAATTAATGAATGGCTGGAATTTCATAAGTTAACTCTACTTTTATTCTTCAATTCAGTTTCTTGAGTTTCTGTTTTAATAGTGGCATCAGAGCCTCTAGTTGATCTTACAGGACCAAAATTTTTTAACCCACAACACAAATGGCATCCAACAACCTACCTTTAAATCCACCATTCACTTTCACCGGTGAAAATGATCAAATCTGGTGTGTGAAGATGCAAGCTTTTCTGGAAGCTTATGAACTTTGGGAAACTGTGACGGAAGATAAACCACTTGCTGCTCTACCAACAAATCCTACCTTGGCTCAGATCAAATCCAACAGTGAAGAGAAGGCAAAGAAATCTAAAGCCAAGTCACTTATGCAGAATGTTGTGGCAGATTCTGTGCTTTATAGAATCATGGCCTGTAAAACAACAAAAGAGGCTTGGGATAGGTTGAAAGAAGAATATCAAGGCAGCGATAGAACACATCAAATGCAAGTGTTGAACCTGAAAAGAGAGTTTGAGTACCTGGATATGCAGGAACATGAAACAATCAGTAAGTATGCCGATCGAATCTCCTTAATTGTTAATAACATTAGACACCTTGGTGAAGAATTTACAGACAAACGAATTGTGGAGAAAGTTCTTGTGACTCTTCCTGAGAGGTTCGAATATAAGATTTCCTCTCTTGAAGAATCCAAGGACCTGGGCAAACTTTCATTAGGTGAACTAATGAGTGCTCTTCAAGCACAAGAGCAAAGAAGGACTATGAGACGAGAAAAGTTCATTGAAGGAGCTTTCTCTATACAAAAGCAAAATTTTGGTAAAGGAAAGCAACAGTTCAACCAAAAGAATAAGGGAAAGCATGATGGAGGAAACAATAGTGGAGATGTGAAGCAGAAGTTCCCTCCGTGCAAACATTGTAAAAGAACTACACATCTGGAGAAGTACTGTTGGTGGAGAGTCGATGCTATATGCGGCAACTGTAAGAAGACGAGGCACATATCCAAGTCTGCAAATCAAGAGCAAAGGCCTCTGGAGCTGTGCAAGCACAAGTAGCAGAAGCTGCAGATGCATATGAGGAGCAACTCTTTGCAGTTAGATACTTTTCAATCAATGAATCCTCTGATTCATGGCTTCTTGATAGTGGTTGCACACATCACTTGTGCAATGATGCTGAAATGTTCAAATTCCTTGATGATACTTACAAATCTAAAGTAAAAGTGGGAAACGGTGAGGCAGTAGAAGTCAAAGGCAGAGGTACAGTGTCTATCTCAACAATATCAGGTATCAAAACTATTCCTGATGTTTTGTACACACCTGATATGAGTCAAAATTTGTTGAGTGTTGGACAAATGCTTGAAAATAATTATTCTCTGCATTTTAAGAATCGTGAATGTGTTGTTTCTGACCCTTCTGGAGTAGAATTATTTTATGTCAATATGAGCAACAAAATGTTTTCAGTTGATTGGGAGAAAATAACTGAGTAGGCTTACACTATTACTTCACAAACATGTACAAACCTATGGCACAAAAGGTTTGGTCACTTCAATCTGAGAAGCATCGCACAAATGAAAAAGAAGGAATTAGTGGAAAATATGCCTGAATTTCTTTCTAATGCTCAAGTTTGTGAAACTTGCCAACAGGGAAAGAAAACAAAATTGCCATTTCAAGCAAATCAAGTATGGAGAGCTAACCAAAAACTTCAGCTCATTCATATGGATGTTTGCGGCCCAATGAAAACAGATTTATTGAGTGGTAACAAATACTTTCTCCTCTTTATTGATGACTACACCAAAATGTGTTGGGTTTATTTTATTAGACTGAAGAGTGAAGTCTTTGATATTTTTAAATAATTTAAAGCTTTAGTAGAAAATCAATGTAATCTTAGTATTAAGGCTTTAAGATCTGACAATGGAGGAGAATATACTTCTTCTCAGTTTGTGGAGTTTTGTAATAGCACAGGTATTGAATGCCAATTGACATTACCATACACTCCACAACAAAATGGCGTGTCTGAAAGTAAGAACATGACAGTAATGGAGATGGCCAGGTGTCTTTTGCTCGAAAGAAAGATCCCAAATCAGTTTTGGGCAGAAGCAGTCAATACCTCCGTATATTTGCTGAACAGATTGCCTACTAAGGCTTTGCAGGATATAACTCCATATGAAGCTTGATGTGGGAACAAACCATCTGTACACCATCTCAGAATCTTTGGGTGTACATGTTATTATCGAGTTCTAGAAATAAAGAGGAGTGAGCTGGACAACAAGGCTCGTAAGGGCATATTTATGGGCTATAGTTCATCCAAAGGATACAGGATTTTCTATTTGAAAAAAGAAAAACTAATTCTCAGCCGAGAAGTGAAGTTTGATGAAGCAGCTGGTTGGGATTGGAAAAATCAGAAGACCTCTTTTCTGATTTATTTTCAAAAGAGCAACCTCAACTCGCGGAAGATGAACTAGTGGATGATGTACCAGTGCGGGGCACCCGAACCTTAAAAGATGTCTATCAGCGGTGTAATTTGGTTATCTCTGAACCATCAAGCTACGCTGAAGCACAAGACTCTCAAGAATGGAGGAGAGCTATGCAAGCTGAACTAGAAATGATCGAGAAGAATGGAACCTGGCAGCTCGTTGATAGGCCTAGAAATCGCAAGGTGATTGGTGTAAAATGGATTTTTAAGACAAAACTTAATCCTGATGGAACAATTTGCAAACATAAGGCTAGATTGGTGGTGAAGGGATACGCACAACAATATGGTGTGGATTACCAGGAAACATTTGCTCCTGTAGCAAGGTATGACATAATCAAGCTTATTCTTGCATTTACATCTCATAGTTCCTGGCAGATTCATCAGCTTGATGTCAAATCGGCCTTCTTGAATGGCTTGCTTGCTGAAGAGATCTATGTAGAGCCTAATGGTTTCTCAATTCCTGTAAAAGAGGCAAGTTTATCTCTTAACGAAGGCCTTGTATGGCCTAAAACAAGCCCCAAGGGCATGGTATGAGAGGATGGACACTCATCTCATCCAACTTGACTTTAGTAGAAGTCAAAGTGAAGCTACTTTGTATGTGAAAGTCATTGCAGGTGAGTCCTTAATTGTCTCAATTTATGTGGATGACATGCTTGTGACAAGAAGCAAAATTGAACTAATCCAAAGGTTCAAGGATGAAATGGAGGAAGTCTTTGAAATGACTGATCTTGGAGTCATGAAGTACTTCCTTGGCATGGAAGTTTTGTAGTCCAGTGATGGAATTTTTATATGTCAGCAGAAATACATTTCAGATGTTCTAAACAAGTTCAAAATGAAAGATTGCAAACCTGTGAGTACATCTTGTACTGTTCTGCTTGGGGACAAGTTGTTTTAGTTGAAGCTCTAGGAAGCAAGAAACTACAGCTCAATCAATAGCAGAAGCTGAGTACATAACTGCTGCATCTGTTGTGAACCAAGTTATCTGGCTAAGGAAGATGTTGAAGGGCTTGGGCCATGAACAAACTAAAGCTACTAGGATCATGTGTGACAATAGTTCAGCAATTTCAATCTCAAAAAATCCAGTGTTTCATGGTCGAACTAAGCACATCAAGATCAAGTTTCATTTTATTAGAGAAGTCCAGCAGTCTAATGAAGTGTTGCTTGTTCATTGCTCATTCGAGAACCAGCTAGCTGACATTTTCACTAAATCTCTAACAAAGGAAAAGTTTGAAGATCTGAGGCAAAGAATTGGTGTTCGTCACGAAAATACCAAGGAGGAGTGTTAGACAATTGGCATTTCAAAACTTCCAGCTTATTGTTCTTTTTACTGCTTTTACTTAATTTCAGTTTAGTGCTTCCTATTTTCTAGCTAGACTTAGTTAACTTTAGTTATTTAATTTTCTGAAGTTAGTGGCACGTGTTTTATTCAGTTTTCTATCCACTTTGTAAGTGGCTACTAGATAGGAAATGGTTAGTTTTTTTTCTTGTATAAATTCTGAACTTCTGCAAATTAATGAATGGCTTGAATTTCATAAGTTAACTCTACTTTTATTCTTCAATTCAGTTTCTTAAGTTTCTATTTTAATAGATTTGACATCTTAAGGCCAGATTTTCCACTTCATTTGTGCTGCCAATGACATCAACATTTTGAGGGTGTCCAACCTTGCAACAGTTGCAAAAGTATCTAAATAAACAACTCCAGGCTGTTGAGAATAGCCTTTAACAACCAGCTTTCCTTTGTGCTTGTTGATAGATCCATCCACATTCAACTTCATTCTACAAACCTATTTAACTCCAATAACTTTCTCAGTTTCATGTTTTTCAATGAGTTTCCATGTCTTATTCTTCTCAATCATGGCTATTTCCTCCTTCATTGCTCGCTTCCATTCATCAATTCCAGTGACATCTTGAATTTTTGAAGGTTTTAGGATAACAAGATTACATCTTCAATAAATTTTTGCCAAAGGTCTAGTACCTCTAACAGAAAAATCTTCATCATTCTCTGCTTCCAAGTCTTCATTTAATCTTCTAATGCAAGTTCAACATCTATCCTTCTACCTTGAGAGATATTCCAGTTCCAACAAGTATCTTCATCCGCCTTCACATCTCTACTTATAAATACTTTCCCATATTCAATAATTTTAATTCTATAACCCTTAAAGATAGAGCTATAACCAACCAAAATTGCTTTTTCATCAAGCTTGCTCGCAGCTGGTACATGAGTATAACACAATGAACCAAGCACCTTTAGATGTCTTATCGATGGTCTTATATAATTTAAAGCTTCAATTGGTGTCCATCCATCCACGACACTTGTTTATAGTCTATTTTGCAAGTAAATTGATTTGTTTACAACCTCTGTCCCAAAAAAAACTTGAGAAACTTTCTCTTTAGAGAGCTCGGGTTGCTTCTGCTCCTTACAGGCAAAAGGTTTAGCATATCAGAGATAAACTATTCTTGGTGCACTAACAAAAGCAACACTTGTACTTACATCTGACTCAATACCTACCATTGATTCTTTATACATGTCAATTTCTAGTTTTATTTCTTCAGAATTCAGATCATCATCACACATACTCATGATTTTGCAGATTTTGTGTGATGATATTCTAAATTCTGAAGAAATAAGAGCAGAAATTGAAACGCGTGAGAAATCAATGGTAGGTATTGAGTCATATATAAGTTCATGTGCTGCTTTTGTCAATGCACCAAGAATAGTTCATCCCAGATATGCTAAAACTTCTACTCGTAAGGAACAAGAAGCAACCGAGTTCTATAAAGAAAAAGTTGCCAAAGTCGTTTTTGGCAGAGGTGGTAAACACATCGATTTAGTTGCAAAATAGATTACCAACAAAGACCGTGAATGGAATGGTACACCAGTTGAAGCTTATACACCTTACCTTCACTCTTTTGTACTACAAAACCTTCAGGTTGAGCTACATAAATCTCCTCTTCTAAAGAACTATTCAAGAAGGCAGATTTGACATCTAAATGCCTGATTTTCCACTTCATTTGTGCTACCAATGCAATCAAAATTCTGATGGTGTCCATCCTTGCGAAAGGTGAAAAAGTATTTGAATAATCAACTCCGGGATGTTGAGAATATCCTTTAACAACCAGCTTTGCTGTGTGCTTGTTGATAGATCCATCCGCATTCATCTTCACTCTGTACACCCATTTAACCCCAATAAATTTCTTAGTTCTAGGTTTGTCAACGAGTTTCCATGTCTCGTTCTTCTCAATCATGGCTCCTCTTGAAAGTTTGAAGGTTCAGGGAAAACAAGATTACATCTTCCATAAATTTCTGCCAAAGGTCTAGTACCTCTAACAGAAAAATCTTCATCATTCTCTGCTTCCAAGTCTTCATTTGAATCTTCTAAAGCAGCTTCAACATCTATCCTTCTGACTTGAGAGGTATTACAACACCAATAAGCATCTTCATTTACCTTCACATCTCTACATATAAAAAAATCCTGAGATTCAATATCATAAATTTTATAGCCCTTAGAGATAGAGTTATAACCAACTAAAATTCCTTTTTCAACTTTTTCATCAAAATTTCTCTGTTTGAAAGCTGGTATATGAGTATTACATAATAAACCAAAACTTTTAGATGTCTTATTGATGGTTTTCTGAAATTACAAGCTTCAACAGATGTCATTCAATCCACGGCCCTTGTTGGTAGTTTATTTTTCTAGTAAATCTATGTGTTTACCGGCTCTGCCTAAAAAACACTTTGGCAACTTTTCTTTAGAGAGCTTGGTTGCTTCTGTTCCATATAGGCAGGAGTTTTAGTATATCTGGGATGAACTATTCTTGGTGAACTGACAAAAACAACACTTGTACTTAAATCGGACTCAATACCTACCATTGATTCTTCATGCGTGGCAATTTCTGCTCTTATTTCTTCAGAATTTGGAAAATCATCATACAAAATCATGTTTTTGCAGATTTTTGTGATGATGTTCTAAATTCTGAAGAAATAAGAGTAGAAATTGACACGCGTGAAGAATCAATAGTCGGTATTGAGTCAGATATAAGTACAAGTGTTGCTTATGTTAGTTAACCAAGAATAGTTCATCCCAAATATGCTAAAACTTTTGCCCGTAAGGAAAAAGAAGCAACCGAGCTCTATAAAGAAAAAGTTGCCAAAGTCTTTTTGGGCAGAGGTGGTAAACATATCGATTTACTTGCAAAATAGACTACCAACATGGATTGTGGATGGAATGACACCAGTTGAAGCTTATACACCTTGCCTTTGTTAGGATAAAAAAAATTAGTTGTCATGCGGAAGCTAACAAAGCAAACCTCGAAAGACCATGAGTAAAAAGATAAACAAGAAATATAGCAAAAGACACAAAGATTTAACGTGGTTCAGTCAACTGACCTACATCCACAAAGGAGATGAGCAATCCACTATATAACTATGAGAGTACAAAATATAGGGAGAAACAACCTCAACCAATTCACTCGGGAGGTTCACACAAGTGAAAATGTTTTACTTGTGTCCCACAAATTCTCCCCCTAACCTATCAGACCCCCTAGGACTACATTGTTAATGCTGATTACGTTAGAAGGAACGAAACTCTATTTATAGAGTCCTAAACCTTTTCCTACAAGAAAAGGAATAGCCATAAACCTTTTCCTACAAGAAAACGAATAACCCTAAACCTTTTCCTACGAGAAAAGGAATAGCCATAAACCTTCTCCTACAAGAAAAGGACTGGCCAAATATGGAGATTACATGTTTTCCTTTTAGGAAAAGGAAAACCTACTTATGATAAGAAACTCAGGGCAAATAATACCCAACAAATCTCCCCCTTGGTCTGAATTTCTGACAAAATAAATTTGTCCACCTTCTTCAAATAATCTTCAATAGCCTGCATCTATCTCCTCTCCATAATCTCCTCTGCAAAATTTATGTCTTGACATAGAGAACTTCTCTGAAACAATTTTTCAACAAAATCTTCATTACTGTCAAAAAGGTTGCGGCTAGAACTACACCTGCCAAGATGAACACCTTTTTCTAACCTGGTTCCATCATTGAACCACTGAACCATTGAGCCTTGCTCCATCATTGAATCTGGCTCTATCATTGAGTCATTGAACCTTGCTCTGATACCACTTGTTAGGATCGAAAAAATTAGGTGTCATGCGGATGTTAACAAAGCAAACCTCGAAAGACCATGAGTAAAAAGATAAACTAGAAATATAGCAAAAGACACAAAGATTTAACGTGGTTCGGTCAACCGACCTACATTCACAAAGGAGATGAGCAATCTACTATATAAATATGAGAGTACAAAATATAGAGAGAAACAACCTCAACCAACTCACTCGGGAGGTTCACACAAGTGAAAACGTTTTACTTGTGTCCCACAAATTCTCCCCCTAACCAGAACTCTCAGACCCCCTAGGACTACATTGTTAATGCTGATTAAGTTAGAAGGAACGGAACTCTATTTATAGAGTCCTAAACCTTTTCCTACAAGAAAAGGAATAGCCATAAACCTTTTCCTACAAGAAAAGGAATAACCATAAACCTTTTCCTACGAGAAAAGGAATAGCTATAAACCTTCTCCTACAAGAAAAGGACTGGCCAAATATGGAGATTACATGTTTTACTTTTAGGAAAAGGAAAACCTACTTATGATAAGAAACTCAGGGCAAATAATACCCAACATTCTTCACTTCCTTGAACTACAAAACCTTCGGGTTGTGCTTCATAAATGTAACACCTCGGAACTGTAAACGTCAATTGGAAGTTGAAAAGTTGCAGAAATTTGCTGGTGCACTGGTTCCAAGTGCCCTTGTATGAACCATAGAAGGTTTTACAAGTTGTACGAACCAATTGTTGTTACTGTCCTGGAGTTTAGGAAAATGTTAAAGTCCTAGATGGGATTCCACAAGCCAACAGTACGGGTCGTGCATGGGTCTACGGGTCATGGATGAGGCTCGTCGACTAGAGTTCAGACTTAATGAAATTTTTTGGCATTTTAAGTTCTACGGACTGCTTGCACTGGCCATACAAGGATCTATGGATCGTAGAAGTCTGTTTGTAGTTGATCTTGAGAAAGTTGAGTCTCCAAAGATTTGATTACGACTTGCCAGTACGGCCCGTCAAAGGATGTATGGACCATACTTGGCAATCGTGGTTCGTAGGCCTAAGGATCTTGGCCTTTGGCTAAGGGTCAGTGTACAAGAAGGGGTACGGCTCGTGGTTTGTAGTATGGGTCTTGGTTCTTGGTTCGTAGTTTAAATTAGAGACTTGGTCTCCAGTAGTGGGAACGACGAGTGGACCGTACGGTCCGCATAATTTCTTGCTACAACTTAAAAATTCACTAGATTCCTTGATACAACACATAAATATTTTTAGATAAAAACATTCAATTGGAGGAAGTTCATTAAGATATAAACATTCAGAACACTCACTTTCCAAATACGGATAGAGAGCATTAGATACCATGAAAAAAAAGGGTATAGAAACAAAGAAAAAACAAGGGAGTTTTGGGCAATGGGTTTCATCTTCTTCATTTGCCGTGGTTGTGATATCTAAAAACATTGCTGCTACCGTTCATGATTTCTGAATACATGAATGCAAGTATATCTTTTAATTCAATAATACAAGTTGATTGTTCAAAAAGCCGCACCGGACAACTTCAATTATTCATATTCAAACTTGAATATTTCTTTAAAAATTCCACTAAATTCACCTTAAATCTGCACAAAAATCCCTCAAATTCAAGATATGAATTCCTCCTGACATACCCAATTTTTAAAAACAACATCCACTAAAAATAAGAGATTCAATGTGGAAAAAACAAAAGAATAGAGTCAATAGAGTTGAAGAAGAAATCCTACACCGTACTATGTTTATGAATGAAAAGAAAGAGGAAAGCAGGAGGAGGAATAAAAAATAGCAGAATAAAATGGGGGCTACAACAGGATTGATTATGAAGTAATAACACAAATTTGCACAAGATGGAACTCGTAAAACTCAAATCTTTAATGAAACAAAATCATATGATTATGATGACAAAAAGTGGCGGGTCAGATCAAGGCCCTTGAATTCAAAAAGGTTAGCTTAAATTGGAGAAAGAAGTAGGCACTACCTAGTAAATATGTGTAGGATCCCATTTTAAATAAAGGATTAAACTTTTGATTTATATTCTAGAAGTGTTTGCTGTGATTTTAATACGTAATTCAACACAATCATCCATCTTTTCACATCCAAAAGAAATAACAACAACAAGTCAACAACCACTTACCCAATATAATCCCACAATTAGGGTGTAGGGTGGAAAGAAAATAAATGGATATTCAAAATGACACAAAATATCGTTACTATTTTATAGAATGGAAAAGTACAAATCCTTTAAACAATTTTTTTTTTCCAAATATAAAGATTACCGAGAAATGGACCCAGAAAGTTATCAAATTGAAGATGGAGAGACGACATTTTCACGATTTTCCAAAATCAGACAGCGAGAGAGAGAGAGAGAGAGAGAGAGAGAGAGAGAGAGAGACTAATACTGTTAATCGTAGTTACACTAAAACAAGATAATCTAGAAGGTCCTATTCCAAAATCACTCCATATTACCTACACCCCAGAAATCCATCTAGCTCAAGATCTTATAATATTATTATTGACATCTCCATCTTCTCCTTCCTCCAAACTCCTTACCTCTTCCATTGTTTTACTATTCTAAACATCAAAAGTTTAGTGAAAACTCTTCTTGATTTTTGTCTACCCTAAAATCGGTACAGTGAAATTTGTACACACGGATTGAGTTGACCAAATGATAAGATCAAAGCAAAACAAATTGCACAATGAAATAGATTAATATGGATGGAAGGTCGTGACTATTGGTTAACTAAAAACAATGAAAAGAAACATCTTGAATCTAGGCACAACTAATTGTCAATATCACCGGATAGCTAAGAGTAAGAAAATTTGAACTCATACAATATTTTCATCTTGGAGAACTTTATTGCCTTGTACTTTTGAATGAATGAAAAATTCCTCCCATCCTCTTTCAATAAGGAATACAAGCACTATACTAACCAATTAGGGACAAGATCCCCGAATTGTTCCCTAATAAAACACATTAAAGTTGCAATAAAGACACATTATTACAAAGTAACGTCTGGTAGAGATCCCGGGATCTTCTATAATGGTCCAATCCCCAACCTAGCTTGATCGATCGGTACCTTATGATTGTTATCTCACTTTCAGATATAGATGAGCTCATACCACGGTACCATTTCCTGAGTCATGCCTAATATAATATGTCACCTATTCGAAGTGTCACTTTCCAATTCGTTCTTGTATCAAACCCAATTTTCATCCCATACAGCTAGTTCTCCTGCTTTTTGGATGCTTTGCCAAAATGTAACTTGGAAGTGGAAGAGTTTTTCAATTCTTGGTGGAAAGCAAGGCAAATGTTTTCTGATGTGTCCCCTTGCATTTAATACTTCGTCCACATGTCATAATATTTTGATTGACCTAGAAGTAACTTCAGTTGTCAACACAATGATGACCATTTATTTTTCAAATCTATATAAGCTTCCTGTTTACACTTCATATCATCTTTTTTACATTGCTCTTCCTTTGTGACCTTCAAATCATCATCGAAAAAGTTTTTCGATGAAGACATGTTGGTTAAAAAGGAGGACCAACTTCAAAAAGGTAGTTGATTGTCGGGAAGAATGAAATGTAGAAAGGAAGCTAATAAAAATTTGGAAAATAAATGGTCATCATTAAGTTGACAACCAACGTTAGTTCTATGTCAATCATAACATCATTACACATTGTTGAAGTATTAAATGCAAGGGGACACATGTCACATTTAATGTTAGAAAACCTTTCGCTTGCTTTCCCACCAAAAATTGAAAAATTCCTCCTCTTCCAAGTTATATCTTAGCAAAGCATCCAAAAGGCAGGAGAACTATCTATATGGGGTGAAAATTGGGCTCGATACATGGACAAATTTGAATGTGACACTTGGAATAGCCCGATTTGAGCTGAGCAGACCTTTTAATCAATATGAAAATCGAGGATGACTTGGTTGATGAATGAGTTGCCAAATCTGAGGGTGAAGGGGTATGTATATACATACGAGGGGTCAAGCTTCTCAAAAGTTATCCACTCACATCTACCGGAGACACGTACCCAGATGTTATCACCCAAACCACATTCTTTACGGGCCATAGGGAGGTGAGAAGATTGAATTGTAAAAGGATAGTAATCAGTCAGACTATCAGAGTCCCCGATTTGCCTCATAGACGGGTTTCAAGAAAGAAGATCTTTGCCGAAGGATGGTTCAGGAATCACGTCAATGGTGGTTTCAACCGTATCACCTTTCTTTTTTATTTCTCCTTTTTTTGTTTTTCGGATGACTCATTGGAGAAAGGTTTGTGGTGAGGAAGAGAAAATTGCTTTGCCTGACCAGCAATAGTAGCATTTTGATTTAGAAAGGAAGGTGTGAGCATGATAAATACGATGAAAGGTTGTTAAAATGATTAGGAAAAGAAAAAGTTTTCTAATGAAAGATATGAAGGTTAGAAAGGAGGAGCAACGTCAAAAAGGTAGTTCATTGTAGGTAAGAAGAAAGTGTAGAGAGGATGCTTATAAAAATTTCGAAAATAGAGGATCATCTTTAAGTTGACAACCGGTTAGTTCTAGGTCAATCAGAATATCATGACACGTGGACAAAATATTAAATGTGAGGGGACACATGTCACATCGAGTGTCAGAAAAGCTTTCACTTTTTTTCCCACCAAGAACTGAAAAACTCTTCCGCTTCCAAGTAATAAATTGGCAAAGCATCCAAAAAGCAGGAGAACTATTTGTATGGGGTGAAAATTGGGTTCGATACGTGGACAAATTTGATAGTGACCCTTGGAATATGTGACAGATTAGACGTTACTCAGGAACTGGTACTGTGGTAGGAGCTAGTCTAGCTCAGAATCCGAGGCACCAATCATAAGATACTGATTGATCAAGCTTTGGTTTGGGATTCGACTATTACTAAAGATCCCAAGATCTCCACTAGCCATTACTTTGTAATAATGTGTCTTATTGTATCTTTAATGTGTTTTATTAGGGCCCAATTTAGGGATCTTGTCCCTAATAGGTCCTCTATAAATAATGCTTGTATTCCTAGTTGAAGGTGGGTGAGGAGATTTTTTTCGTTCATTCACAAGTACAAGAAAAAGAAGTGTTAAAGCTAAAAGTTCTTTATGAGTTCAAATTTTGTTGCTCTAAGCTATACGGTGACATTGATAGTTAGTTGTGCCTAGATCTAGGCTGCTTAATTTCATTGGTTTTTGTTAACTCGTTGACCATTACATTATCATCCATATTAATCTATTTCATTGTGCAAGTTTTTTAGCTTTGAACTTATCATTTGATCAACTCAATCCACTTGTTTCATTGTACCGATTTAGGTTAAACAGAGATCAAGAACAATTTTCACTGAAATGATGATGTTTAGAATAGTAGAAAAAGTTCTAGAAGTAAGAAGGGTATGGAGATGTTACAATAATATGTAATATGGAAAAAAAAAAGAAGAGCTAAACCACCAAACAAAAAAAATGGCAAAAGCTAGAAACTAAATTGGAATTTTGAAGAAAATGGAAAAAGTTGGCAGAATGGATAAGGTTGTGTATTTTGTAGTTAAACTTACTGTAAAATGGAGTATAGAAGAATTGGATTGCATGTCGAGATCTAGTTCTATGTATTAATGAAAGAGTTCATAAGCTAGTTGATTCATGTTTGACTGTAATATCATCTAAAATCTTAAGTTTCTAATGGTTAACAAGAAGGAAGAGAAGTGGAGCTTAGAAAGCATTGGAATGTAGTCGAGATCAAGTTTGACAGTTATACGGTTTAACAAAAACTTAAAACCCTCTTTACGTCATTGGTCTGTTGAAGACCGAAACTTCATCTTTGAACAATGTGAAACAATTATTTGTCATGCTTTCCTTTTTCTTATGAGCTGAGGGGGTTTGATTGCAGCGTGCAGCTGTAGCACAAATGTAAACAGATACTGCACATTCTATGTCAAACAATCGCACTACCATTTAAATTTTCATCAAAATTTACAACAGAGAAAAAAATTTGATTACGTATATATATGACACGGTTGACACAAGAAAGAAGAAAATGGAGTCTTTGAAATCTAAGGGACACAATGTATAGCATACAAAGCAGAAACTAGCCTGAGGACACTTGATATCCGTGGTGCAACCAAAATCCCCTCAAGCTATTGGTTAAAGCAGAGGAACATGGCTGTGAATAACTCTCCTTGGTGATGAATACGAAAACACCAAACTATTTAGAGAATTGATACTAACTTGAGGACACTTCTTCAAGTTAAGATCTCCCAATGATCTACATTTTTTCACCATTGCACGTAAGCCCTCTGTTGTCACTCCTTCACATTTCTCCAAGTTCCATTTCAGCTGGCAAGAACATCTGTTTCAAATCATGGCCAGGCCTTCATCATTTAATGCTGAACCAGCTGCACTAATTACCTCAAGATTAGACAATTCTGCGCCTTCTCCGATATGTTTAATCCCTGGATAGTTATCAAGTTGCAAATACCTTATCTGATTGCACACCTCAAGAGTAGAGATAATACTCGCCTCATTAATATTAGTGCACGATATATGACACATCAAGAATCTCCATTTTCGGGCACATCAAAGCAACGTTCACGAGAGAGTCATCATCTAGGTACATGTTACTTACCAAATTAACGGTCGTAATTCTTGGGTTCTTTACACCATTATGAAAACAACCATTCGTCCTAAAACCAGAATTTTCCATGTGAACCTCCTCTATTGAAGGACAATATCTTGCAAGTGTGAAGAACATCAAAATTGTCAATCTCACACAACCGCTAAGATCAGTTACAAATATTGGGATAAAATCCTAAGTCAAAAAATCTACTTGAACCAAAGATAAGAACCTTACTGATTGGCATGCACACAACGGCAAAGAGATAGCAGATAATGTGAAATCTGTACACCAGCAAAGTGAAAGTGTGTATAGAGGGAGAGAAGCATTCGCCACCATGAACAAGGATCCATATGAGATAATCAAGTTGAAAACCTCGGGTGGCGGTAAAGTTCATCAAGAAGTAGGCAAACATTCAAAACCAAAACTCGATTGAGCAATGTGAATCTTAGACACTGAAATCCAACTCAAAGCAACACAAGTACGTAGTATAGAAAGGATCCCTTTTAGGGTAATAAAAGGGAAATCCTCCATCTCAATGCCTTGTGAAGGTAGAGAGACTGTTAAATAATTTTTTACGAGTCTATTACTCACAGAAACATTCTTATATGAAGGAATTAACACCAAGAAGTCTCTCAAATGCTTCCAATTGCAGTTAGGACTATAAAATCACCAATCATACAGTAAATTTACAAATCAAAGCAATGGCCGAACAGTAAATTTACAAATCAGTAAGCAATACCGAACAGACATTTCAACCAAAACAAAAAAAAAACAAAATCATAAAGCAGTTATAAAAGAAAGCCTAGATATATGCTTACTCAAGAGGACCTTCAATTACTTCCTCCTTCACATATTTAAGAGCAATGAGGTTTGGGACCTCCTATCAGTAAGCAAATTATTCCCAAAAACATTGATCTTACGCAAGCTACTCAAATTCACCGACAAAACCTCGACCCCATAATCAGTCACGACCAAATTGCTAGCCTCTGAAGCAATATATACAGAATTGAAAACATAATCCATACTTGGATAGCTAGAATCTAACTCTTCCCAAAATGGAAACAACTCTGCTATAACATACAAACCAGAGTCATGCAAAAGAGTGAGATTTCTACATGTCAAAACTTCAATCCCTTTAATTTACGCCCCAACTCCTTCAACCCCTTAAAGGGTAATATTTTATGATTCGAGATATCAAGTTGTTGAAGATTGGATGTATATGAGACGTAATTGGCACGATCAACAAGAAAAAAATCAAGCTCATCGCTGAAATTTCTAAGATCAATGGAATTAATAATCAAATACCGGTGAATGAGTTTAGATTTTGTACCATGGATGCTGCATAGGGAAGTTGACCACAGATGAACTGAAGCGTGCACTATTGGTGAAAGCAAGAAATTGTTTGCACACGGGAAAAAATGATTCAAAGTTGGATCACTAATGAAGATGATTTAATATAAATTCTTAGCATTCTATTGGAAAATTCTTGCACCCATTCACCATCGATTTCAGTTAATTAGGGATCAAAGTACGAATTAAATTGATTCGAATAACCATAGATTCATAATTCAGATACCACATAATTGTTTTCTTCTTCCCTTTTCTGGCGAAGTTTGAAATTTAGTACCATGTTGAAGCAAATCTTGAATTGAGGTTACTAGCAGTTTTTGTTTGATTTAGTCCATTTCAAAATTTCAATCAGTCTCTACTAGTTTATAGACTTACAAATGTTAATAATTATCTATGGTGTTAGCTATTTGCTTTTCACTTCGCCTGAATTAGATTCAGTTGGTTAAGTGTCATGTACTTGGTGAGAGTTTAAGGTGTCTCGTATGATAAAAAACCAGGCGAGTGAATTGTTTTTAGCTCTTTATCATCTTAGATTTTATCACTTATCACAAAGGTCGTAAAAGTAGAGTTTGATACCTGATTGCCAGATATGTAGATCTGTAGAGAGTGAAGCAGCGCAAAGAGACAAGACAACCTAAGAAAACAATTGATTAGAGTTCTATTTTCAAGGATCCAGATCTAGATGGTGGCATTAATCCCATTTATGGGTTTCAATCCATCAAATTCGGATTTAAGAAAAGGAAAGCTAATATTACCTAGGTTGTTGGTAAAAGATCCTGATCTAACATGAAGGTCAGCTCGCTTTTTCCCTCAGAGATCTAAGCAGTATACTTCATCATCGTGCGGTTAAGAGCATAATCGGCTAGATGAAAGACGAACATTGGCGTAGCTAGATGAGTAATAACTTCATAAATTTCATCGGCGGAGAGGAGAAGGAATCAGTGAGGAGCTTTAGCAATGAATAGTACAAAGTTAAAGGAAATGAAAAGTCTTCGGTCAAGCTTCAGAGAGAAGCTTCACGAAAAATCAGATGTTTGTTTGATGTTGTCCAGCTCATTTCCTTTTTAGTTTTTATTTTTACTTTGTTGTAGTTTATTTTGATTTGGGCCGAGTCTATTTTGGACAGACTTTTGTAATTGGATCCTTTTATTTTAACAAATGGGCTACATGCCCGACTGTTTTTTTTTAAAAAAAAAAATTAGATTTAGCTCCACAAAAATGGGCTTGGTCAATGATGCCGGCCCAACCCAACCCGTTATTGGGATAGGGTTGAGGTAAGATTTTTCAACCCAACTCTACTTATATTTGATGTCTTCTAATGTGAAACATAAAGTGTAAATATTTTTGTGTATTTTTTTTGGTATTAATATGATTTTGAGTTGCGCAAACGAATGTGATACTTATGTGGGGCCTAGATGAAAACAATGTAAAACACACTATTATTTATCATAATTACACGTTGAAACAACAATTTTTAAAATTACAATTTCTGCCATAGTACCGTTTTGAATATATGTATTTGACGGAGAAAATACAGGTATTTCAGATACACGCGAGTTAAGAGTATACTAGTATTTTAAAAAATGGAACATAATTTAATCAATAAAAATAAAGAGTAATTCACGATTGTAACGCCTTTCAAGGATATGGCGTATCCCTAAGCTAAAATTAACATATCAAAAAAATTCAAATTCTCTCCTAAATTTTGTTCGTCACTCAGATTTTATTTTGTTTCTTCTATTTAATTCATCTTCCATTTTAAATAGAGTGTATTGTTCAATTTCGTCAACATCACTATATCTGAGATTCACAATAACATATAATTGTGTGGTTGAGACATTCTGAAATTTGAATTTTTAAAATACATACGATGGTTATAAAATTGATGAAATTCTTCTCAAGGATTACACTACATTTAATGATTTAATTAATTTTATTTCAAAACAATTTCAAAACGATGAATCTAGAAAAAAGACAGAAGTTAGATCCACTGCTGAAGGAAATTTAACTCCATTGGAGATTTGAAATGAGATGGGAATGAAACTATTTATGGAATTGAAGAATGGAGATCCGATTTTGGATTGTATCCACTATGTATAATATATAGCCTCTGTAACTCATCAGTGTCATCTGTCACTCACACAATCACTCATCTGTACACACATGCTAAGGGACTTTAATCTTATCCAACCAGTCTCCATTGTCGACTTTAGTCCTTAAGTGTCTAAATCATGATCAAGTTTGATCTCCGTCTATGTTTTTACAGACAACGTGAGGAACACAATGAGTTTAATTTCCTGCTAGAATCTTCTCTCTCCTGACTTTCTTCTCCCCATTGTCACAGTACTAAAAAAAACTAGATAAATATCATCAATTTATACCATGTTGAAAGCTCAAGACAATGATTTTGTGAACATATGGTGGTACAACTCCTCCATTTGGTGAGTCTTTTAGAGTTCAAGTTTTTATTTCTGGGAGGCTCTGTTGTAAAAAATATAATAATCAGTTCTTCTTCTTTTTTCATTCTTCCACAAATTCTATACATGATGCCTTAAAATCAGCATCAAAGTAATCCACAATGGTGTCATGAAGCACCAATATTGAAGACATTATTTTGGAGGTCATGTCATGTTTATTGATTATGTTGATGCTTTAGAAATAAAGTTATTGTACTTCAAGATTATGGCTGAGATATTGGATAAGCAAATGATTTAGTCACATTTAGGCACAAGTATAAGGCTATTTTCAACTACTTTAGATGCTAATTTAGTATCCAAGAACATCTGTGGATATAGAGTAATCGAGCTTTACTTTGAACATTTAGACTCTTATATTGGAATGGATGTTAGGAAAACCTTCAATCAAGGAAAAAATAGCAATAGTTCAAATGAACATCAACAATTTTCTAGAGGTACGAATAAAGAGGGAAGGACTGATTATTCTTCAAGTGGTGGCAATTTTGAAGACTCGGATAATGATTTGTCATATGAACATAATACTTTAAAAAGGAGTGAAAATGGGGCACATGGTTAGCGAAGAAGTACGAAAATAGATGGCACGAAGGAGATTCTGATTCTGTTGACTCTAAAGCTTTCAAGAGCTTAGAAAGTAATCCTAATACAGATAGTAAGAACTTACTTGAGTTCAATCCAAAGACAAATAGGCTATATCCAATCTTTGCACTTGAATTGATATTTAAAAGCAAAAAGGAGTTCAAGAATATTGTGAAAACTCATGAAGTCAATCAAGGAAGGAATATAAAATGGCACAAGAATGATAAGTAAATGATACAAGCCATTTGTCCTAAACATTCAGATTGTGACATAGAGATTATGGATTCCAAAATGTACAAAGATAGTGTTTTTCTAGTACAGACATATAATCTCACTCACAACTGTAAAAATTGAAATCACATTAATAAAATCATCACATCTTTGTTCATAGCTAGAGGATATCTTGATGTCTTAAAATCAAACAAGAATTGAAAGATCTCCAAATTTAGAAATCATGTTAGTATTAAGTTAAGAGTACATGCTCCATTATCTAAATATAGAAGGAAAAAGAAGGAGGTAATTGCAATAGTCGATGGAGATATCTCTAATCAATTCAAGTTGTTGTGGAATTATTGTAATGAAATTGTAAGGAAAAATACTTTAGTTTATGTGAAGTTGATTGAAAATGAGGATCTCAGCAAGCCTAATAGAATTTAGAGATTCTACATTTGTTTTAGTGCTTGCAAGGAAGGATTCAAGAGTGGTTGCAGAAAATATAAGCTGAAAACGGGGCTGATATATTTATAACTGCCAATCATTTGGTCTCCGCATACGCGGGACCTGGTCTGGGTACGCGGGACCTGGTCCACGTACGCGGGACCTGGTCCGCCAACGCGGAGTGCAGTGCACGATGCACCATCAAAGACTGCATCAACTGCACTTTAAGGTTTAGAAAATACACCGGTGGGGGCTCAAGATTCGTTTAGAATCCCGTGAACATAAACAAACTATGCAACCCCACCAAAATTGATATTCCGGACTCAACAAAATTGACGAAATAACCAATTGAGGTCGTCTCATTGAAATATTTACCCAAGTCAACACTTACACAAAGCAACCAAACAAGCATAACACAAAATCATCACAAAATCAACTCAACCACCTTGGGATCTAAATCAAAGGTCGTTCTGAACTAAACTCAGAATTCCGGAGCTAGCCGTTCTGATTGAATTCTCATTCAATCACATTTATCAAGAATATTGACCAAAGTTAAATATTAGCCAAACTTTCAAAAACTTTTCGCCTAATAACTCAAACTCACACTGAAGGCCTCGGGACCTGAACCAACCATGCTACTAGTCAAAAATGGACCTTCTAGAGCCGATGGAACTAACAAAAATCTCATACAACATCAAATTCTCCAAATGTTGATCAAACTCAACTCTTTCAACTTAAAAGCTACCAAAAAGGAAAAATTGAAAAACTCAGTGGGACCAGTTTTTAGCTCTAGCAGAGATTACTTATAATAATAGCTACCATTCGAGTATTTTGATGGCTCCATTTGAGGCATTCTATGGTAGGAGTTGTCATTCTTCAATAGGCTAGTTTGATACTTTTGAGGTTAGGCCGTGGGACATCGACTTGTTGCATGATTCTATGGATAATGTTTGTATGATCTAGAAGTGACTCCATATAGCCCAGAGTAGGCACAAGAGCTATTCGGATCGGAGAATTCAGACCTTGGAGTTCATGGTGGGTGATTGGGTATTTTTTTGAGTGTCGCCATGATAGCCGTGATGAGCTTCGGGAGGAAGGGTAAGCTTAGCCCTAGGTTTAGTGTCCCTTTTGAAATTCTGAAGTAAATTAGAGAGGTGGCTTATGAGTTAGCCTTACCTCAACCTCTTTCGAGTGTTCACCCTGTCTTTCATGTCCTTATGTTGAAAAAGTATGTTCTCAATGAGTCTCACATCCTTCAGTGGGATATGGTTCAACTTGATGAGTCGCTGGCATTTAAGGAGGAGCTTGTGGCTATTCTATACAAGCAAGTTAGGAGGTTGCGGTATAAGGAGATCCCAATAGTAAAGGTTCAGTGGAGGTATTGTCCAGTCGAGGAGGCTACTTGAGAGGCTGAGCTTGACATGAGGACCCGATAACCTCATCTTTTCGAGCCTTCATGTACCTTTTCTTTCTTTAACTTTCAAGGATGAAAGTCTTTTTAGTAGTGGATATTGTAATGACTCTTATGGTCATTTGCATGTTTTTTTGTGATATTATTGTTTTCCCCTCCCCGTAGTTTCCTTGTGATGTTTATGTTGTGTTGGGATGGGTGGCATGCTTCCCGAGCTGGTCGGGAGAAATTAGTGTGAGTTTTCCTTTTTTTGGAAGTTCTTAAGTGAAAGAGTTTACTTTAGTCAACATCCGGAGATTTGGGTGTCGGATGAGATTTCTAGAAGTTCCATCAGCTTTATAAGGGACATTTTGGGCTAGTGACATGGTATTTTTGGGTCTCAAGACTTTCGGTGTGAGTTTGGGCCGTTACACATTTTAGTTTTAAAGCTTGGCCAAACATTGACTTCAGTCAACATTCTTGGTAAATGCACTCAAATGAGAATTTTGTTAGCGGGGTTAGCTCTGGAATGCCGAGTTTTGTGTAGAATGACCTTTGGTTCAGATCCCGAGGTGATCGGGATGACTTTCTGGCATTCGGCGTCTTATTGTTGTGTTTTCCTTGTAAGTATTGACTTAAGTCAACACTCTAATGAGGCGACCTCCGTTGGTTGTTTTGTAATTTTCTTGAGTCCGGAATGTCGTTTGGAATTAAGTAGCATTCTTCATACAAAGTTACTGGTGCGGATGCTTTAGCAGCCCTTGACCACTTTGGCGGTAGCCGCTTATGTGGCCTGGGTGTTACTCTAGAGGAAAAGCTTCAGGGAGCAGGGGCCGCTTTTGCAGCATGAGCATCTTGGAGCTGGGCCGCTTTAGTAGACAGCTGACAGCATTAGCGTTGGCCGCTTAAGTGGCCACTTGACCGCTTTTGCGCTCATCGCAGATGATTTAATTCCTTTTTCTCTTTCATTCTTCAAAAATAACCCCATTTGAAAAGTAGCTCGGGTCTTGGTGACTTTGCTCGTTTCTTGCCCAATTCAAGTGATTCAAAGGTAATTTCCTTTCTTTACACTTTCTAATCTCAATCCTAGCTTTATTTTCGTAATTCATTTCTGTTTTGAACCTTATATCTCTTGAATTCGCATTCTTCAAGTATAGTAATTGGACCATTTGAGATCTGAATTGAATCCTTTCTTCGCCGAACTTGCGGGCATGTGATCCTCACATCGAGGGGAACATAATGACAAAATTAGTTTCTCAATTTTGTACCATCATTCAAAGGTCGCTTTTTTTACCCAATTTGCAGTCCAAATTTTGTACCATTGATATGGGTATCGTTAGTCTCGTATTGACTTGTACTTTCTGTTCTTGAAAGGATGACAGTGTTCTGAGGTTCTTCAGAAGGGAAAAGCACCCGAGTAGAGGTTCGAGCGGGTTTAAGCCATGAGGTAGGTTATGGTTTTCCTCTTTTGGACTTGGCTTAGTATGATATATATGTATATATATATATATATATATAAGTAGTCTTATCGTTAGGAAGGCTTTAGGATTAGTTCGTAGATTTTCATGATCCTTAGCTAATATTTTGTCCATTTCGGGTTATTTAGCCAAGTAATTTAGTTGATAAGCCTTAGTCTAAGTTGATTCTTATCTTGGTTGTCGTTAAAGATCCTTAGAATGCTCTTAGGTGGCGTGGAACTTAGATTTTATGCGTGCTGGTTGTTTTTTTTGTGTGTGTGCTCTTTTTAGTCATTTTTGAGTTATCGCTTTATTGATTGAGTTATCTTGGGCCTGAGGTCGTGGACTTGGACTTGCTAGAGTTCCAGGTTTGTACGATTGTGCTGTGACGGGTGTTTATCCGGTTCAGTGTGTGTTATGGTTGCTTTGAGGATGAATTGACAGTGTTTGTGTGGAATTATGTTCATGACACATATTGTTGGCATATTTGCATTTAGTTTTGAGAGAAAAGGGGGTTTTGGGACACTTAGTGGTTTAACTATGTTTTTAATTGTTTTTAGCTCCAAGGGAGCGGGATTAATGATTTTATTGATGGAAAGTTGGGTTTTGGAATAAAATGCATTATTTTCTCCTTGCTATGCATATGTTGATAAGCTTTGGCAGCCCGCAGACTGAATTCTGGGTTTTACTTTTATTCCATCTGTAGTTGAGTTGAGGCGGGTTCTGTAGTTTGCTCAGAGGGTCCACAGGATAGCGAGCGAGATAATTCCAAAACATTTTACTTTAAACATGCATTGGCCATATGTGCATCGTATCTCATTATGTGTTTGTTTGCATGTGATTGGTTGGCTGGTATAGTTAGAACTGATTATGTCTTTCCTTTCGGTAGTGTGGGATTACTTTAGCCTTATATCAGACTCATTGTAAGAACTACCGTGCTGCTTATGTATATTTATGATCTTTCTGAGCTTAGTTGGCCTATGATGCATACTGAGTGCCCCGTGTTTTGATACTCATACTACACTTCTACATCTTTTTCTAATGCAGCTCCCAGTACGAACCCGCCCTCATTGAGCGACGGATCTCCCATGGCTCTCACATACTTGGATCGTGGTGAGCTCTTGGCATCCAGAGACTTGCTGCTTTCCCTCTTTTATACAGACTTGTATTTTGATTAGTCAGTTATGTTGTATATAGTCCTTTCAGTACTTAGATGCTCCTGTACCAGTGATACCAAGTTCGGGGTTTGGTTCTTTTGTATAGTTTGTCTTTCTCAGTCACATTTGGGCCCATTTTGTATATTTTGTATCGTACTTACCTATCTGTGTTATGGGCACTATTCCCTATCTTTATTATTCCAGTAACCACTCTTTTTCTCTATTTAATGTTTGTCTTTCGCTTTGTCTTGTTTGGGTTTTTTGCTTGCCTATTAGGGGGTTATAATAGGCGCCTTCATGACTCAATTTCGGGTGACATTGATAAAAATCCCTTCTTCGTTGAACACTATTGTTAGAGAAATGCAATTGAAAGCAAAAGATCTTCCTGGCCTCTCCTTTTTTTGATCCTTCTGCATTCAAAATAGTTGAAAGAAATGCATCATATATTGGTTTTGGAGACATTTAAAAGAAAAGGAAAAATGACAAAGAATAGATAATTGCATTTGCATCCAAGCATTTGAATAAAGCCCAACAAAATTATCCAACAATAAAACAAAAAAATTTAGCAATAGTTTTATGTATTTCTAAATTTCAAGTTGATTTACTTAGTCAACTTTTTTTTTATAGCGAGTTGATTGTAAAGCAGCAAAATCTGATTTTCAAAAGGATGTTCAAAACCTTGCCTCTAAACATATATTTTCCAGATGGCAAGCTATTTTATCTATGTTTTATTTTGATATATTTTTATCTTGATATAAAATATATCAAAGAGAGCTCAAACTTTATTCCAAATTTTCTTACTTGAGAATTATTGCAGGGTAGGTAATTATGGGTCGAAAGAAGAAAACAGAACTCTTGGAGTTTTCAACTGTTCCTCCATAAAAAAAAGAAAATAAATCACCCCCAGATATCAGTAAGTCAATCACCAAGTGCAAGTTGTTGCCAAACAACAAACAATTTCAGTTGCTCATAAGGAACCCTCAATAGATGCAGTTGGCCAAGCCAGCCTAGATACCAAACTTCAGCAAATTATGCCATGAAAGGGTGTCACGACCCAAAATGGGCGTGATGGCACTTTTCTGTTTCCACAAAGACAAGTCAGCCTCAACCCAACGACAACAAAGAAAATAGAACAGAAAGATAAAACAAGAACAAGACAAAGGTGGAAAACTTATTAATTCTAACAACACCCAAAATCTGGTTGTCACGTGTACAAATCACTAAAGTGAATACAAAATTCGAAAGATAAAGACAAGTCTCAGTCTTTGTTTCTCAAGTAGAACAAAGTATAAAGAAAATGGAATGGAGGGCCCGCCAGGATGATAAGCAGCTACCTCTCAAATCCTTCAACGAGCCGTGACGATATTGATAAGAAGAAGGAGATAACACGGGTCCGGGCTCGGAACCTACACAAGTGTAGAAGCAAGGGGTGAGTACTAACAACACGGTACTCAGCAAGCAACCTAATAAACAAGGTATCTAGCTAGAAATTGAGTACCCCTTACACTCCAACCGAACCTCCTCAAACTACAACCTGTACAGAAATTAGCCCAACCTAACAATTCTACAATACACAGCTCACAAGGCTCAATAAACACAATCAACAGTCACAGTTCGAATACCAACATGAATCAAGTAAGTCAATATCAAGTTTCAAGTAGTATTTTCACAAATATCACGCATATCACTCACATTTCACAAGTAAGCTAGTCATGAGCATCAATTGCATCAATCACAACATTAGCCGGAAATGACCTCGGCTCATATCAATCACTAACCGGAAATGACATCGGCTTATATCAATCACTAGCCGAAAATGACCTTGGCTTATATCAATCACTAGCCGAAAATGACCTGGTCTTATAACAATCACTAGCTGGAAATGACCTCGGCTTATATCAATCACTAGCGGGAAATGACCTCAGCTTATATCAAGCACTAGCCCGAAATGACCTCGACCTATATAAATCACTAGCCAAAAATGACCTCGGTTCATATCAAAAGTGTCACATGTCTCGTCATGGTGTTCAACAATCAATGCATACAAGCAATATCACACCACATGGAAGAGGCAACAATATACACATCTCAAGTCCACAATCATGCTATCAAGCATTTCATCAATCAATCAACAAGGGTTACAGTAAGGCAATTCACATCATCTTATTCAACACATAGCTTTTTTCATTTCAACCCCTTTTCATTCATTTAGATGTATCAAGTGGACAATTTAAACTCTTCACCTCATCCCCATTACTCCCAACACACAAGCAACGAAGGAAGTACATGAATTCTACTAGAATATAGGGTTTAGGAGATCATTTGCCTTAAATCAATAAACAATCACTCCACGAGTTGAGTCTTCCCCTTCCGAATCACTTATAAAGCCACAAAATCTATAATAATCAAGTATTCACAATCACTCATCGGAAACAATAATTTCCACGTCAACTATATAGAGAAATGGGTCAAGCAACTCAAAACCCTATTTCAAAATGAAGTTTTGAATCTGTAAAACAATACTTGAAAAAAATACTCAAGGCATTAGCAACTCATTAGTGAAAATCATTTCGAAAAGGGGATTAAAACCATTTCAAAATCACCATTTTACAAATTTCTTGGGTTCTTAAAGAAAACCCCAAATTTCTCATTTCAAAAGCTTGATTTGAACACATAAATTCATAAATAACAATGGGTAATTGAAGATTTAGAGTTAAGAATTGTTACCCAAAAGATTTCCCTCGAAAATCTAGTTCAAGTCGCAACTTCAAAGCTCCCAAAACAAAAAAATCGTGAAATGGGGCTTAAACCTCGAAATGGCAAGCCAAAACCCTCTCTGATGTCGCAAAAGCGACCAGGGGTTTGCTTAAGCAAAGCCTTCTTCACTTAAGCGAAGCTTGCTTAAGCGAAGAGGCTCTCGCTTCTAGGAAGCTCACTTAAGCAGCTAGCCTTCGCAAAAGTGAGGCCTGCAGATACTAGTAAAATACAACCAACTCTCAAAACATCAATTTGATCCTTGGTATTCGTTCGGAACCCTATAAAAACAAACCACATATGTAAATCAATTATACTCGACGTTCTGGACTCAATGGAACGGTTAAAACACGAATCCGAGGTCTCCTTGACCCGACATCCGTGAAAATCACAAGAAACTAACTCATACCTAAAAAGGCTAAAACAAGATCGGGTCCTCTCAAAAATCAACCAAAACCTCATCTAGGCCTAAAATCATCCCCCGAATACATGGGACTCTCAAAATTCTGATCCGAGCATCTGAATTCCGAATGTTGACCAAAGTCAACCCAAAGGCTAAAATTCCACAATTTCATAACTTAGGACCTCAAATCCTCAAAAAGACTCGAAATAAGAAATCGACGACTCTCCCGGATCTGATTTCACATTGCAGAACTAATGGAATTGACGAAATTCTATTCCGACACTCGAAACTCAAAAATACTCTGAAAATCACTTTTAAGTAACTTAAGCCTTTCAAACTCAAATTTACCAAAATTCTCAACTTCTAACTCAATATTTGGAACCAACATCCAAAACTCAATCAAGAAACAAATCAGGGTCAAAGTCGGGAGGGGCAAAATGGTAAATTTCATGAAAATACCAAAAATGACTAATCGGGTCATTACATTATCCACCACTAAAAACCATGTTCATCCTCGAACGTAAAGCAAAAGAAAGTACATGAAGCATCGAAGAGATGAGGATATGTGGCACGAATATCCCACTCTGTCTCCTAAGTCGCCTCACCAACTGAATGATGTTCCCACTGCACCTTCACTGAAGCAATCTCCTTGGTCCTAAGCTTTCAGAACTACCTATCCAAGATGGCTATAGGCTCCTCCTCAAAAGAGAAGTCTGGACCTAATTCAACTTAATCAATTACTCTTCGTGCTTTGTCAGCAGACATAGATATATGTTCACCTAAAGCATATACTTCTGTTTTTTTCTTCTTTAGCATAAGGTTTGTCTCCTACTCCTGAATCATAAGGATCTAGATTTTTTATTAATATTAACGACGAGATCTATTATCGCTTTTTGTATGTCCTATAAAATTTAATGTAGGTGCAAATTCTCCCAATCAAATTCAAACTTGAAAAGGATCTTCCTTATTCTTGAAGAATGAGGGGCAAATGGATTGATCAAGAAAGATCTTAAGGGAAAGTACATGGGACTCATCCGGTACGTACTTCCGAAGTATGGACATATGAAAGACCAGATGAACAGCTGGCAAGCTAGGTGGCAAGGTAAACTAATAGGCCACCTCTCCCACTCGACTCAAAATCTCAAAAGGTCCAATGAATCTAGGGCTAAGCTTGCCCTTCTTTCCGAACCTCGTCACACCCTTCATGGGTGATATCCGAAGCCAAACATGAGCACCCTCCATGAATACAAGAGCTTGAACTCTCCGATCTGCATAGATCTTTTGTTGACTCTAGTCTCTCAACAATCTATCCTGAATCATATGGACCTGCTCCATAGCATATCTAAGCAAGTCTGTATCTAATGAATCCATCTCAACTAAATCAAGCCAACTAATCGGATATCTACACTATTTGCCCTACAATGCCTCAAACTGGGCCATCTGGATACTGGAATGATAACTGTTGCTGTAAGCAAACTCTTCTAAGGGAAAATGTCGATCCCATCTAGCATCAAAATCAATCACACAAGCACATAGCATATCTTCCAACACCTGAATCGTTCGCTCGGACTGACTATCTGTCTGATGGTGAAGGGCTGTACTCATATCTAATCGAGTACCCAAACCATGCTGTAAAGCCTTCTAGATATTGGAGGTGAACAAGGAACCTCAATCAGAAACAATAGAAATCGGGACACCATGCAGCCACACAATCTGACTGATATAAAACTCGGCTAACTTCTCTATCACACAATCTGTCTGATGGTGAATGGCTGTACTCATATCTAATCGAGTACCCAAACCATGCTGTAAAACCTTCCAGATATTGGAGGTGAACAAGGAACCTCGATCAGAAACAATAGAAATCGGGACACCATGCAGCCACACAATCTGACTGATATAAAACTCGGCTAACTTCTCTATCGTACACTTCACCTAAACTGGGATGAAGCGGGCAGACTTTTTTAGCCTATCAACAACCACCCAAATTGAGTCGTAACCACCCACGGTGGTAGGTAAACCCACAACCAAATCCGCAGTGATCCGCTCCCACTTCTAAGTAGGAATCGGTATCCTGTGAGATAAACCTCCGGGCCACTGGTGCTCACACTTGACCTGTTGGCAAGTCAAACACCTAGAAACAAAGTCTGCAATATCTCTCTTCATGCCACACCACCAATAATGCTAGCTCAGGTCATGATACATCTTTGCCTCTCCTAGATGAATAGAGTATCGAGAACCATGAGCCTCCACAAGAATCAATCTAATCAACTCGCCCATCTTGGGCACACAAATTCTGCCTCCAATCCTCAAGACACCATTAGAATCAAGGATAGTCTCCTTGGCTTCCCCTCTCATCACCTTGTCTTGGATGAGAAACAATTTCTCATTATCAAATTGATTCTCAGAGATCTGCTCAACTAAGGATGAACAAGCCTCAATGAAAGCAACCAAACTACCCGTCTCCTCAGAAATCTGTAATCGGACAAGACCTTGGCTAACCTCTGAACATCTCTAGCTAATTGTCTCTCCTCAACACTATTATATGCAAGACTCCCCATACTCGAAGTCTTCCTACTCAAAGCATCGGCCACCTCATTGGCCTTCCCCGGATGATACAAGATGGTGATGTTGTAGTTCTTTAGTACCTAAAGCCATCTACGATGCCTCAAGTTCAGATCTCTATGACTGAAGATATACTGAAGACTCCAATGATCGGTGAAGACCTCACAATGCACCCCATAAAGATTATGTCGCCATAGCTTAAGCACAAACACTATTGCTGCCAAATCCAATCATGGGTAGGATAGTTTTTCTCATGGGTCTTCAACTGTATAGAAGTATAGGCAATCACCTTACCTTTTTGCATCAGAACTCCACCCAATCCAACTCTAGAAGCATCAAAATACATGGTGAGGTCTACACCCTCTTCGGGTGAAGTCAAGACAGGAGCTGAGGTCAACAAGGTCTTGAGCTTTTGGAAACTCTCCTCACACTCATCACACCACTGGAAGCTCACACTCTGTCGAGTAAATCTGGTCAAAAGAGATGCAATAGTGGATAAGCTCTGAACAAATCATCTGTAGTAGCCTGCAAGTCCCATAAAACTTGGAATCTCAGTTACTGAGGTAGGTCTGGTCCAACCTCTAACTACCTCAATCTTGGCTGGATCCACCCTAATACCTTCCTTGGACACCACATGTCCTAGAAATGCAACTAAATCAAGCCAAAACTCACACTTCGAGAACTTAGCATACAACTTCTCTCCCCTCAATATCTGAATCACAATCCTCAAATGCCAATCGTGATCCTCCTTAGTCTTGGAGTACAAAAAGATGTCATCAATGAAGACTATCAAAAAAGAGTCCAAATAAAGTCAGAACACTCCGCTCATCAATTCCATGAACGCTGCAAGGGGTTAGTCAAACCGAAAGACATCACAAGAAACTCATAGTGCCCATAACGGGTCCTCAACACTGTCTTAGGGATATCCGAAGCCCTAGTCTTCAATTGATTATACCCAGACATAAAATCAATCTTAGACACTAGATATGTACCCTGAAGCTGATCAAATAAGACATCAATACGAGGAAGAGGATACTTATTCTTCAAGGTCACTTTGTTCAACAGCCGATAATCAATACACATCCTCATTGATCCATCCTTCTTCCTCACAAACAACAACGGAGAACCCCACAGAGAAACCGTAGGGTGAATGAATCCCTTACTCAACAAACCATGTAACTGATGCTTTAGTTCTTTCAACTCATCTGGAGCCTTACAATAAGGCGGAATAGAGATGGGCATGGTTCCCGGCTCCAAGTCAATGACAAAATCAATATCCCTCTTCGGAGGAACACATAGAAGATCAGTAAAAAATACATCCGGAAATTCTCCAACCACGGGCACAGAATCCATAGAAAGTTGCTCAACACTAGTATCCCGAATGAAAGCCAAATAGGACAAACACCCTCTATTAACCAATCTCTTAGCTCTAATGAAGGAAATAATCTTACTAGGATAAGAATCACTAGCACCTATCCACTTCACTCTTGGGACACCTGGCATTGCTAAGGTCACAGTCTTAGCAAAACAATCAAGAATAGCATGATGCGGAGAAAGCCAATCCATACCCAACATAACATCAAAGTCTACCATCCCCAAATTAATCAAGTCTACCCAAGTATCATACCCAGTCAAAGAAACCAGACATGATCAATACATTCGATCCACCACTAAGGATTCACCCACTGGTGTAGAAACATGGATAGGCACAGGCATGCAATCAGACATCATATCAAACCCATCCGCAAAATAAGTAGACACATATGAGATAGTAGAGCCTGGATCAAACAATACAGACGCAGGTAGATGGCAAACTGGACAATACCTTTGATCACAGCTTCAGAAGTCTCAGCCTCAGACCTCCCTAGAAAAGCATAACACTGTCCATCTCGGTCGCCTGTAGCCTGTGTAGGCCCCCTACCTCCACTCTGTGCAGCTACAACACCCCTATCAGAAGTCTTGCCACCTCTGCTGAACTGACCTCTGCCTCGACCCTTGGTCGGAGGCGCTGAATCAATAGCTGGAGTAGTTGAATAAGTACGCTGGGGTTCTGAGTGAATCTGTAGAGGACACTACCAAATCATGTGAACTGGATCCCTACACCCAAAGCAAGATCTCGACATGGATAACTGTTGCTGCGAACCAGATGAGCTACCATGGCTACCTCGGCCAGAACCATGTGACCCTCGAGATGAGTGACCACTCTCAGCTATTGGCATAGATGCATGAATTGGCCCATGGTGCTGAAAGAAACTACCACCTCTATGAGTACCCTTGCCTCAGATGAAGCACCAGAAAATTGACCAGAAGAATGGGCCCTCTTGGGCTCTTTAAACTCTTCTAAAAGCATCAACTCCGCCTCCTTGGAGGTGCTCACAATTGACTTGAAGGAAGCCCCTCTCTGGATGCTCCGAACATATACAACTTGATAGAGAAAGAGAACCCTTTCACAAACATGCGAACTCTCTCAGCCTCATCGGGAACAATAGTCATAGCATGCCTAGAAAGCTCAAAGAAACGGGCCTCGTACTCATTCACAAACATACTGCCTTGTCTCGGGTCATCAAACCTAAGTTGACTTTCCTCCCTCACGCTCTAAGGAATGAAACAGTCTTGGAAAGCACTAGAGAACACATCCCACTCAATCGGAGGAGTCCCAACTAGTCTAGACCTCCCAAAAGTCCTCCACCACTCTCTGGCACGTCCACACCGCTACAAAACGAACACCTCGACCATCCACCATACCCACTACCTCAAGCATCTGATGGCACAAAGTTAAGAACTCATGAGCATCCTCAGTCTTACCACCCTGTAACTGGGTGGTTTCATCTTCTGAAACCTCTCATAACACTGCTACTCAGCTATTGTCAAAATAACATCAAGAGCAATCTGAACACCCACAACCGGTGGCAGAACCAATAGTGGCTGACCTACCTGATCTTGAATACCCAGACTCGTAACCCAGTCTGATAACCATGTGGTGTACCTGTTGCACTACCCTGAGAGAAACTCTCCATAAACACCAAGCATCCTCAACAAAGTCTCCTGAAACAAGGAAGCTCCAAACCCAGAAGGAACCTGGTCCTCAGCAACCTCAACTTGTGGCTCAGGAGAAGCCTCTCTACCCTGCCTCTGGTTGGTGCCGCTCTATGGGCACGACCTCTAGTTGGTTCTACTCCACGAGCATGGCCTCTCGCTCGAGCGGGGACCGCCTCCCCTCTACCACTGGAAATAGAAGCTCTAGTCCTCGACATCTGTCAAAATAACACGCGACAACTCACCACTAGCGAAGGCAACCACGAACGATAAGAAAAGGATGAACAAAAGGAAGTTTCCTAGCAGTCTTCATAGTCTCTCGAAGATAAGTACAGACGTATATGTACCGATCCTCAAGACTCTACTTGGACTTGTCCTGTACACTCGTGAGACCTATGAACCTAGGGCTTTAATACCATTTTGTCACGATCGAAAATGGATGTGATGGCACATGTATATTCCCACCAAGACAAGTCAGCCTCAACCCAATGAAAACAAAGAAAACAGAACAGAAAGATAAAAAAGAACAAGACAAAGGTGGAAAACTTATTCATTCTAACCATACCCCAAAATCTGATTGTCACGTGTACAAGCCACTAAAGTGAATACAGAATTCAAAAGATAAATACAAGTCTCAGTTTTTATTTCTCAAGTAGAACAAAGCTTAAAGAAAAAGGAAGAGAGGGCCTGCCATGATGACAAGCAGCTACCTCTCAAATTCTTCAATGAGCCGCGACAGTCAGGAGAAGAAGAAGGAGATCACACGGGTCCAGGCTTGGAACCTACACAAGTGTAGAAGCAAGAGGTGAGTACCAACAACACAGTACTCAACAAGAAACCTAATAAACAAGGCATCTAGCTAGAAATTGAATACCCCTTACACTCCAACCGAACCTCCTCAAACTATCATCTAGCTAGAAATTGAATACCCCTTACACTCCAACCGAACCTCCTCAAACTATCATCTACACAGAAATCAGCCCAACCTAACAGTTCTACAATTCACGGCTCAGAAGGCTCAGTAAACACCATCCAACAGTCACAATTTGAATACCAATTTGAATCAAGTAAGTCAATATCAAGTAGTTTATTCACAAATATCATGCATATCACTCAGATTTCACAAGTAATCCAGTCATAAGCATCAATTGTATCAATCACAACATTAGCCGAAAATGACCTCAGCTCATATTAATCACAAGACGGAAAAGACCTCGGCTTATAGCAATCGTTAGCCGGAAATGACTTCGGCTTATATCAATCCCTAGCCAAAAATGACCTCAGCTTATATCAATCACTAGCCGAAAATGACCTCTGCTTATATCAATCAGTTACTAGAAATGACCTCGGTTATATCAATCACTAGCCGAAAATGACCTCGGCTTATATCAATCACTAGCCGAAAATGACCTCGGCTTATATCAATCACTAGCCGAAAATGACTTCGGCTTATATCAATCACTAGCTGAAAATGATCTCGGCTCCTATCAAAACTGTCATATGTCTCATCACAGTGTTAAATAATCAAGGCATACAAGCAATATCACACCACACGGAAGAGGAAACAATATACACATCTCAAGTCCACAATCATGTTATCAAGCATTTCATCAATCAATCAACAAGGGTTACAATAAGGCAATTCACATCATCTTATTCAACACATAACCTTTTTTATTTCAACTCCTTTTTATTCATTTAGATGTATCATGTGGACAATTTAAACCCTTCACCTCATCCCCATTACTCCCAACACACAGGCAACGAAGGAAGTATATGAATTCTACTAGAATACGGGGTTTAGGAGATCACTTGCCTTAAATCAATCAATAATCACACTGCGAGTGGAGTCTTCCCCTTTCGAATCACTTCTAAAGCCATACAATCTATAATGATCAAGTATTCACAGTCACTAATCGGAAACAACAATTCCAACGTCAATTATATATAGAAATGGGTCAATCAACTCAAAACCCTATTTCAAAATGAAGGTTTGAATCCGGATAACAATACTTGAAAACATTACTCAAGGTTTTAGGAACTCATTAGTGAAAATCATTTTGAAAAAAGGATTAAAACCACTTCAAAATCACCATTTTACTAACTTCTTGGGTTCTTGAAGAAAATCCCAAATTTCTCATTTCAAAAGCTTGATTTGAACACATAAATTCATAAATAACAATGGATAATTGAAGATTTAGAGTTAAGAATCGTTACCCAAAAGATTTCCCACGAAAATCTGGTCCAAATAGCCACCACAAAGCTCCCAAAACTCAAAAATGGTGAAATGGGGCTTAAATTCTGAAATGGCAGGCCAAAACCCTCTCTTATGTCGCAAAGCGACCAGGGGTTCGCTTCGCTAAAAATGCAGGTCTCTCTTAAGTGAAGCCTCCTTCGCTTCCGCGAAGCTGGCTTAAGGGAAGAGGCTCTCGCTTCTACGAAGCTTGCTTAAGAGGCCAACCTTCGCAAAAGTGAGGCCTGCAGACACCAGCAAAATACAGCCAACTTTCAAAACATCAACTCAACCCTCGAGATTTATTTGAAACCCCTTAAACACAAACCACATATGCAAATCAATTATACTCGACATTCCGTATTCAATGGAACCGTCAAAACATGAATCTGATGTCTCCTTGACCCGACATCTGTGAAAACCACAAGAAACTAACTCACGCCTAAAGAGGCTAAAACAAGCTCGGGACCTCTCAAAAATCAACCAAGACTTCAACTAGTCCTAAAATCATCCCCCAAATTAATGGGACTCTCGGAATTCCAGTTCAAGCATCCGAACCCCGAATGTTGACCAAAGTCAATCCAAAGGCTGAAATTCCACAATTTGATAACTTAGGACCTCAAATCCTCAAAAAGACTCGAAACGAGAAACCAACAACTCTCACAGATTAGATTTCACATTCCAGAACTAATGGAATCGACGAAATTCCATTCTGACACTCGAAACTCCAAAAGACTCTGAAAGCCACTTTTAAGTAACGAAAGCCTTTCAAACTTAAATTTACCAAAATTCTTAACTTTTAACTCAAATTTTAGAACCAACTTCCAAAACTTAATCAAGAAACAACTCGGGGTCAAAGTTGGGAGGAGCAAAATGGTAAATTTTATGAAAATACCAAAAATAACCAACCAGGTCATTACAAAGGAATTTATAGTAATATCTCTTGGAGAGTACAAATCCGATTTCAATATCAAGTACAAAAAAAGGGGCTGACCTTGTTGATGAGGAAGTAGACATTCAACTAGGTTAAACAATTAAGACCTTATGGACAAAGGAAGGCCTAATGAGGTGATCCAAAGCCATTCTTTAGCTTCTTCTTCTCGTTCTATGGCTGTTGTTAGCACAACTAAAAACACTGTGGAGGTAGAACGTCCAGTAATTTTGTATTTGATTTTTTACAAAATAATGTCATGGTATGTCCTATATCAAAAAAATCAATTTCTTCAACTATACCTCAGCCAAATTCTTCCCATAGAGGATCATCCTCTGATGACCCAACATACTTCAAGAACGATAGTGTATACCTATTGATACAAATTTAATCTACATTTTTGTATTTCCACCCCCATGAGGTAGCTAAGAAAATACTTAGCCCTCCCTCAAATTTTATCAAAAAAACTTTTGTATATACACATGAATTTTATGAGTTCATCCTCACAGATAACCAATCTTCCTTGTTTAACTGCATAAAGACAAGAAAACACAATTATGTGAATTAATAAAATAATCTCGCCTAAGGAATGAGCCATTCACCCAACGAAGTACAAAAAGATTTTTCCAATCTTTTGATGCCCAAAACTATGATTATTTTGATTACAAAAAAAGCATGGATGAATGCCTTCACTTTCCAAATAACACTGGCAAACATTCTTGGTTTATCCTATGGGGGAAGCAATTAGTCTCTGAATTTACTCAATAATTTTTACATCAATGGTGGCCTATCTATGATCACAAATCTAATATCCTTCCTCCACTCGTGCGAGACGAATATTTTTTTTGTAATGAGTACCAAATTCCTATGCTCTTACAATTCTCCCAAAGGTTTCACATTCTGTGGATATATTCCTTGATGTTTGCCTTCCACAAACAAGATGGACATAAAGGACTCTCATGATTATCCCTCCAAGGTGATTTCAAAAGGTATAAGAATTGGAACCCATTGAAAGCTTATGTACCAGAAGTAGTAAAATGGTTCTTGTGCAGCCCAGGACATATGACCCCTATAGATTCCGCTCAAATTTCATTCTTGCAAGAAAAATTAAATACAGCTGCACAACTAGACAACTCAAGTAGTGAAGTAGATTTTATCCAACAAATGGAAAAATAATCTCCAATGAATCAAAGCTGACCTCCCCAACAATCAATCACATGCATATGAGAAATTCAAGTATGAAGATGAAGAAGACATATAGGTTCAGCCAAGTTAACATTATAACGACATCACAAAACATCATAAAAAGTGATTTCACCCATGACATTAGCAAGTATTGGCTGAAATTATTGCGGGTGATACTATAGCACAACTATAGAACTTTTACTATATCAAATATGTCCTCGATGATGTGGGGGCAAAAAATGGATAGAAAATATTGAGTCACATCCATCCCAGCAACTTTACAATTGAAACTATTCTCATAAGTCTTCAACATATCAACCTTATATGACAAAAGATATGCTAAGACCTAAGGGCACGACAACATGGGATATTGGAAGCAACTCCCAAGATATAACATTTGTTATTGCTTGTGTAACTTCTTTTACAGTTCTGGCACATATTCCACTTTCAGATGCTTAATTTTTTATAATTACTACACAAATGACATTTCTCCTCTGAAAATTATTATAAGGTTCCATTAAGGGGCCAAAGTTAGATTTCTTTCTTACCACATTTAAAGCAAAAAATAAAATGTGGTCTCTTATATCAAAGAAACCAATATAAGAGATGACATCAAAGAATAAACTGTGAGAGAACTGAAGATGAGGAAGAGAGAAAGGGACAAGCAGAAAGCTCAGTTAGACGATATTGGCGCAAGGCAGATACTTCAAGAGAACTTGAACTTGAAAGGAAGCGAGACAATCTTAAATTCAAATGAGTATTTCAAATACATTCTCTTATGTTGGATAAAACATTCCTTTCACTTTCCATAAGTTCAATCAATCCAAGTCATATAAAAAAATAGTCCCCAGAAATATAAAATTAAAGATTGCAATTTCCACTTGAGAAAAAAACTTCCACTGTAGAAAGTCCTTATGAGCTCGATTTGTCACTTATAGCATTGGCTTATCATGTTGATGATTCACTTTGGAAATTTTGCTATTCCTGGAAACTGGACACTTGGTATCCCTGTCACCTACATATGTAGAAAGTTACTTTCTATTTCAAATAAGTAAAGAGTAGTAAGCAAAGTTCGATAGAAGCACAAACCTGATCAGTAGAGTAAACTTGATCATACTCACTTCCATGTTCATTAGGCAGGAAGAAACTTGGAGCTCCAATATTTTGATAGAGATCATCCATATTATGGAAATCCAAATATGCATCACAATTTTCCCACTCATTTAAATCACTTCCTTCATTAGCACTCATATTTGACGTTGCAATAGTATTACTTGGCACATGCATGTTTTGTTCACCGATGTATTGCTGGAAATTAGCATTTGCTGCTCCTGATCCATTGATTATCGCATTTTCACCATTCATATCAGTCATCATTGCACTAGTTGAATTTGTTGTTACATAGGCTTGATTGAGATCCAAGTTGAAATCATTTTGAGTTTGATGATTCAAGTTGTAATCATGATGATCCCCACTGTTAAACGCCATGTAAAAATTACTATTCCTGCTCCCAATAATTGAGCCTTGTGAACCAAATAATGTGCCATGTTGTTGTTGTAGCATACCACCATCATTATTTTAGCCCGACAAAAATGGGCTGAGGTAGTGGGGTTGAACTTGAAGTTGTGGGTGATAGAGTTGTTGCTCAGTTGAACTAGCATAAATATTGTTGGTATTAACTGATGGAAACTCTAGGTCTCCATGAGTTTGATTTGGTACATTTTTTTGAAGATCAGGCATTCTCCCAAATATTCTATACCTACTTCTTTCAATTCTTTGTTGAGAACCACTTGAGGATCCGTGTTGAATATATTTTTGAACTTCTGAAGGTCTCCTTTGGTTGATATGAAATCGCTGAAAGGAAAAAAATCAAAAGAAAATTGGACAACAAATATATTTATCATCGTAACTCATTTTTTAAGTTGTGTTTGAAACGTGTGACATAAGTCATTTTTTTAGAAAAAATTTGTGATGGTTAACACTAAATGAAAAAAAATCTTTTGAATAAAATATTGATAATAACATTATTTCACTGAATAGTCACTACGAAAAATAATAGAAATTAGCATCGAATAACTCAGTTACTAAACATGCAATGAAAGTTATTGCTAGTCCTCATTAATTAGTGAGTGGTTTGATAAAACTTCTGAATACTAAAGATGATAATAATTTCCAACATTTACAGGCATAAGTGATGCAAACATAAATTTTATCCCAATAAATGCTTTTTTTATACAACAACAATAACAACATAACCAGTGAAATCTCATCAAGTGGGGTCTGCGGAGAGTAGAGTGTAAGCATACCTTACCACTACCTTCGGAGGTAGCTAAACGGATTTTTGATAAAAAATTAATATTCAGATAATTGTAGTAAATGGATCTCACAAGTGTTTGATGAAAAATCATCCCAAGCAAAATATTTTCAAGTAACCAATAGTACAATAAAATAATTTGATAAAAAATATATCCCCCTTACCAAAGAAACATAAATATATAATGCATAATTTACCACTTTAATTTCTTCAACCTAAATAGTTGTCCATCCAAGTGATTAAATTCAAAATAGCGTACGAATGTATATTATGTATAATTAAACATAATCAATGTATAATTAAGGTATACCAATTAGAAAAAAGTAAACAATAAATTTGCTCAGCTATTCATGTGAAGATCCTTTTATCTTTTTAATGATGTACCTGAAGATAGTTGGCAACTTGCATCCTGGTAAGGCCAGGCACATTCATTACCTCGAGAATCGTTTTTGGTAAGCAACCTACATGATCCATTAGAACGTAACTTTAATTTAATCACTGCAACAATATTCCTAGATCAATCTGAGGTACATGTATATAAAATAATCACTATACCTTTACTCCAAAGAATTGTAACGTACGTTAGCTATAAGTATGAATCTCACTATTCATTTCACTACATATATAAAAACTAATTGTAGAGAAAATTAATTAATAACAAGGTAAACTTACGTACTTCACCAAGTTGTTGTGTAGCTTCCTTGAATTTTGCACAAAGTTTCACGGTCCATTCTATGCCGTCCTTTTGCTTCAGAGTCTTACCAATAGAAGTACTCTGTCTTTCTCCTTTGTCAATCACTTATTTGCCTTTTCTGCATGTCTTGCTCCTCAAGTTATATGTTCTTCTTGATACAACATTATTTTCAGTCTCATTTCCTCATTATTAATAGACATACTCTTCTCTCCACTTTGTTCTTTATTTCCCACAATATTTTCATTGCCAATATCATCAAATATTTCATGTGATCTCCTTTTGGATCTAGTCCTTCTCTCATTTTTTCTCTTTTTATTTTCTTTCTCAATACAAATTGCCACAAGTATTTCACAACATTCTCGTCAAGTGACTTTTCCAGATACATGTATGCCCCATTGTCAAAAGCCTTCTCTGCAAAGAGTTCATTGTGTTCATCACATACAACTGCACAATTATTTTGAGATTTTAGCAATTAGAATTAAATTATATCATACATCATGTGTATAGTTAATTTTGTGCATATTAACTGAATTTTATATATTGTAACAATCATATTGTGACGAAACAACTATATATCATATCACTGTACAAAAAAAGTAGGATTAGCATTGTATTACTACTGTTTTTGAACAACAAAAATTTTCACTTATTGCATTTAACGACGGTTTATCAAAAATTATTTTAGGTATGTTTGGACTATTTAGCGATGAATTCCATAGTTAATTTTTTTTGTAGTATATTTATTAAAATAACTAACTTTAACCACCATAACAATAAAATCATAAAAGATATTCATGTCATATCCATCTAAAAAATATGTGATTAGTTAATTTTATGTATATTAACTGAATTTATTAATTGTAATAGTAATGTAACAAAATAACTATTTATTTTATATTTAAACTATGATTTTGCAACGAATAATTCTTGTTGTTGAAAAATAAAAATTCATCGCTAATCTTAATTAATGATGGCTTATGCAAAATTCACTTAGCTACAAACTATTTAACAACAAATTAACGATGAATTTCACAGCTAATTATTTATTTGTAGTGTATTAACTAAAATGACTGGCCTTATCCACTATAATAGTAAGATGAAAGATAGAATAAATACTTACAGAGAGCGACAATATCTAGGGCAACAACTTGTTTCAAGAGTTTAAAACAAAGCGAATCCGGTGAATGGATATTGATTATCATCATATCAACATTTTCCTTTCCTTTTGAGAGAATTGACATTGCCACTGGAACCTATCAACTGTTGTAACTGGATATATCCATGGATTTTGGAAGTTACTGAAGAACATGAAAAGGATATATACATACATATATCATCATTAGGATCTGCTTATTTCTCATTCAAATTCAATTATGAATTTTAATGTGATATTGCTACACTTTATCTTTTTCAATTGCATATATTGATCAACTTATATTGTAATCGATGTGTGCAACATAATTAGTCAGATTCACATAAAAAATTACAACTAATATTATTTTAGGATAAATAATTTGATTAATAGAATATCAAAGATCCTATAGGATTATACTGCTAAAGCATTTATTCTAATTTACCTAATGACTTGTCAAAAACAAATAATCACTAAATATATCAAATACTATCAAGGCAAGATATAATAGGATAGAGGTTCTGAGCTAATTTTTTTCATGAATATGTAACTAATTAATTTAAAGATTTAGCAAATTATCGTAATGGATATATCAATATACTCTAATACTCAGTTTACATATCTATTATCCTAGAAATGACCTTTTATGTCTTGACATCAATAGGATAACTAATCTGATTGATATGAAGATATTAATTGAAAGCAATATATAAAAACCATGTGTTATTACTTGTCTCAGATATGCTTATATTATTTTCTAATTGATCAAGAATCTTATTTATGTATGGTAACAAAAGTACAAATGGCTAAAAGAAATAAGCTAACAAAAGAGTCTTAAATTAATATAGAATACTGAGCCGCAAATTGACAAAATACTCTTGTAGAAAAAGGTATTACCTATTATAATAGTACTTACTGGATTATAATGAGGGTATACTTCTATCCTTAGTATCTAAAATGAAACTCTAACCCATTATGTAGGCATTGACTTTGATTTTTATATATTTCTAGAAGTGGAAAATGGATTTTTAAAAAGCTTCTTTATTCTATCATTTTGACTGTTATTTAGTTACTTTTGTTTGTACTACAAAGTTACTTGCTTTATGCATGTGTACTATTGGTACCTATAAAAGTAGCTTCCAAAGATATTCAAGTCAAAATGATTTAATACACCTTGGACGTGGTACAATCAATCAATAAAAATGAAATAATTGAGAAACCAAACAAAAAATATACAAAAAAAATCCATAATAACACTATTGAACTAAACTTTATTTTTTTCAAAAGATACCAAAAATTGGTGGGGTTTGGCTACAAAAATTGTCAGTTATATACTTGTTTTTGCGAGGTAAAATAGTTCAATAGATTCATCGTTCTAAGATAGTTTTTGAGTATAGTAATATAATTGTAGCATTTACCTAGTCTTTTTCAAATATTCTGAAAATTATCTATTGTCTTACCAAATTAAAGTAGAGGTAGTAATCAAATAATGGTTATGGTTGAGTCAAAACGAAAAATAATGCGTGAAACATTTTTGATTCCTACCTCTACCATAATGCCATCCTTTGACATAACCATTATTTGATTACTATCTCTACCATAATGCCATCCTTGGACACCATGTGCCTTAAGAATGCTACAGACTCAAGCCAAAACTCACACTTTGAGAACTTGGCATAAAGCCGATGATCTCTCAAAGTCTGGAGAGCTATCCTCAAATGATGCTCGTGCTCACCATGGATCCGTGAGTATACCAAGATATCATCAATGAAAACTATGACAAAGGAGTCCAGATACGGCCTAAATAAACGAGTCATCAAGTCCTTGAAGGTGGCAGGGGCATTAGTTAACCCAAAAGACATCACTAGGAACTCATAGTGGCCGTAACGAGTCCTAAATGTTGTCTTAGGGATGTCCGTTGCTCTAACCCTCAACTGGTGGTAGCCGAATCTCAAGTCAATCTTAGAAAACACTGCAGCACCCTGAAGCTGGTCGAACAGATCATTAATACGAGGCATGGGGTAACGATTCCTCACAATTACCTTATTCAGCTGCCTGTAATCAATACACATCCGCATGGTACCATCCTTCTTCTTCACAAACAGGACTAGGGCACCCAAAGTGATACACTGGGCTGAATGAATCCCCTACCCAAGAGATCCTAAAGTTGAACACTGAGCTCCTTGAGCTCTGTGGGGGCCATACGGTACGGTGGGATGGAAATAGGACGAGTACCCGGCTCCCAATCAATGGCAAAATAAATATCTCGCTCTGAGGTAGTCCAAGAAGGTCGGTATGAAATACATCAGCAAACTCTTGGACTATAGACACTGACTCCACCGTAGGACTCTCCCTGCTAACATCTCTAACATATGCCAAATAAGCCAAACATTCGCTATCCACAAGCCTCTGGGCCTGAATACAAGAAATCACCCCAACTGGTGTGCGACTGTAAGAACCCTTCCACACCACTGGTGGAATACCAGGCCTGGCTAATGTAACGGTCTTGGCATAGCAATCCAAGACCGCTCAGTGAGGGGATAGCCAATCCATGCCCAAAATCAAGTCAAAATCAACCATAGTAAGCACAATAAGATCGGCCCGAGTGTCCTACCCCCGGATAGTCACCACACATGATCTACACACCGGATCCACTAATAAGAATCCCCTACCGGGGTTGAAACACGCAAAGGTACCACTAAAGGCTCTGAACTCACCCTCAACCGAGGAACACAATAAGCAGATACTTATGAATATGTAGAACCACGATCAAATAAAGCTGAAGCAAACTGATGGCATAAGAGGACCATACTTGTAATCACATCATAAGATGCCTCGGCCTCTGCTCTGGCTGGAGCTGCATAGAAATGGCCCTGGGTGCCTCTACCCCGTGCATCCACCCTGCCACCTGTCCTGCCTCCCCGGGGACCTCCCCGCGCACCCTGCTGCTGACCTCCTCCTCTAGCTGGAGGTGCTACTGCTGAAACTGGTCTCGCTGCCTAACGAGCTGGTAAAGCTGATCTGGAGATAGGGCACTCCCTTACCCAATAACCAAGCTCTCCACACGTAAAGCAACCCTATGAAGACCTACTGGAACTGGAGGCTGGCCACCTCGACTTGAGGAACCCGTTTGAGAACCACCTCGGCCCTGACTCGGATCGGTACTATAACCACCCTGACGGTGCTGGTCACCCTCTAATGTCTACAATGCTGCCAGGAACGAGCGACTGGGCTGACCCGACTGAAACCTCTTCTGGACTTGGTCCTGAGTATCCCTGGACCTGGGACGGTACCTGCTAGAGCTGTCATCCTGCCTAGCCCTCTTGTCGCTGCCCCCTTGGGCCTCGCGATGGAGCTGCTCGATCGTGCGGGCATGGTCCACAACATCCAGAAAAGAGCGGCCCACTGATACCATAGACTGCATTCCTCTGGACTCTATCAACCTACGGGCCTGTAACCTCTCCCGGCAGGAAGTAATAGACTCGTTAGTGTCCTTTCCAACAGCCCCAAAAACCTCGGCGGTGACAGTCTAAGGAATACTCCGAGCATCTTCTACTCCCGAAGTGGCATAACCCTATCAAAAGTATCCGGCTGAACGGCGGCCAGTGCTAGTGGCTGCTGACCCTTTGGGGCCGCTGCTGTAGGCTAACCTTGTTGATGAATCTCTGGAACCGCTGGGGCAGGCTGACCCTGTGGTGCTGGAGCTGGCTCTGGAACAGGTGCTGGAGCCTGCAACTGCTCTATACCCCCTATAGCTTTCAAAATCTACATAAGCATCGCTTGGAGGTCAGGGGTGGCAGCTGGTGCAGGTGGTGGCTGGGCTTGTCCCGGCCCCACTGGTTGAGGAGGTATTTTCTCAACTAGACTCTCCGGCTCCGGCTCGGGAGTCCGCGCTCTATCACGGGCTGGTGTCACACCACCACCTAGACCTCGGGGTCGACCTCTACTACGTGTGCGAGCCATCCTGCGAAAGAGTGAAACAAGTGAGATTTCATCAAAACCAATCAGACAACGACGCACGAAGAGGACACAAAACAAGAAAACCTCCTAAAGACATCTTGTAGCCTCCCGACGATAAGTCACGGATGTCTCTCCGCCGATCCGCAGGACTCTATTAGGTGCTAGCTCTGTCCAGGTGAGGCCAACAAACCTGGGCTCTGATACCAACTGTCATGACCCGATTCCTCAAGTCATGATGTCGCCTACCAACCTGCCTGTAGGCAAGCCAAAACCCTATCCCGAAACTTAGGAGTAATAGGATTGAGGGTGAGAACTAACCTCAACTACGCGGAATCAAAAATGAAGGAACAAATAAAGGAAAGGCAGAAGCGAAAACATCTATATACAACAACGATACCTCCCAGAATCTGGAAGTCACATGTACAGAACTACTAAATGAGTACAAGTCCCAAAAGTGAACCACATAAATAAGATGACTCAAAGCAAAAGACAAGAAAAATTATATAAAAAGAAGGAGACAGGTAATCCCAGAACGCCATATGCTCACCCTCATCTCCGGAACAGACCGCTGCAGGCTCGAACTCAACGCTGATAACTGATGCTCAGACCTGCATCACGAAAACAGATGCAAAGTGTAGCATGAGTACCAATACAACAGGTACCCAGTAGGCATCATAGGCCGACTGAGCAAGAAAGGTAAAAAGAGAGTGAAAGGATAGAATCAACACGAACAGAGGTCAAGCGAATAAGAAAAGAGGCACACGAGCGCACCGTAGCAAATATAAGTACAACTAAACTAAACCTAACTTGACCCCCATAAGACTAGAAGGTACACTCATGCACAAGTAAACAAAATTCGAATGGACCTCCATAAGCCCGACAGGTGTACAGAAGAGCTATTCTACCAGAACGAAGAAAGGCCCAAACCACGAATCGAATCCACCAACCAACTCAACCGAACCAAAATAGCCAACCTTAACCTGATCGAAAGTCTGACTTCCAAATCGGGCTGCCGACCAGACAACAACTCCCGGGGGCCCTACCCAGCCAGTAGAGTGCCAAGGCACGACGACTCTGGAAACCCAAATCTGAAATGAAGCAACAAGCCAATCCCAAAGCCTTAATACTCCACTGTCCAACTAGCCAACACTCTCGGGGGCCCTACCCAAGCCAATAGAGTGTGCCGATACTCCCGGGGGCCCTACACAAGCCAGTAGAGTACGCTGGAAAACCCAAGTATCTCATCTCCAATTGCCCACTTCACTAATACTCCCGGGGCCCTACCCAAGGCAGTAGAGTATGCGGGTCCATCCAAATATCCCAAACACCAAGCCAAGGTGGATCATCATCCACTACCAACCACAATACTGTCGAACCAATCTCAAAATATCTGAAAGCCATGAAAACACAACGCCCCTCCGACGACACATTGGCACAACATAAATGGGAAGAAACGTTAGAAAGGCACACCACACAAGCCCAACCGACATTAACTGTCAGACCCAAGTCGGCAATGTCAGTCTACAAGGACCTAGTCATCCGAATCGACGTCGGATACATACCACAGTCAATAAGTGCATGGATCTAAGTCAACACTATTCTATCCTACGCTGAGGCCAAAGATAAACTCCAATACGATAAGCAGCCAACTAGACAATCTGCAAGAAACAACAGATAAACAGTTCAACAAATAATCATAAAGCACCGGTAAGCACCCCTCTGCTAACATGGTAATAACCCCGAAAATAACTTGAAAATCAACCCTAAAGCAAGAATTCGGAGAAGAAGAACAGAAATACTAGCTACCCACCCCAGATTCACACAAATCAGCAAATATTCGCACATTCGAGCTCAATCTAAGAGAAGGGAAGTCGTAACATACCAAAAGGCAGACCGCGCGCACTCCAATTAACTCTGCCGGAGCTTTTCCCTTTTGAACGGCCTCAGACTGCTGCCACGCTATCAAAAATAGAATCACAGCGTCAGTACGATCGGTTATACACTAAAATCATCAACATCGGAGATATGAATTTTCAAACATTCAATCCAAATGAGCCTCGACCTCACTTTTATAAGCACTGCCAGCCGCTGACCTCCGCGAAAGTGGCCAAGGCCCCGCGAACGCGAAGGTAAAACAATCAACACTCCACAAATGTGTCCTAGGGCTCGCGAAAGTGGAGGGGAAGGACCCACACCTCCACGAATGTGGACCCCTATCCGCGAACGTGGAGAGGAAGACTCCTCAGGCCTCCCAGACCTCCGCGAACGCGGAGAAGGAGATCTCAAACCTCCGCGAACACGGAGCCAAGCCTGCGAACGAGGAGAAGACAGGCCCACACCTCCGCAAATGTAGAGCCAATTCTGTGAACGTGGAAAAGGAATGGGTCTGCAAGTGCAGTTGTGCACCAGTTGAGTTTTGGGCATTCCCAAAACTTCGACGGGGTGCTCGGGATTTGTTCGGAACCCCGTCCACGCAAACGAGATATGCTACCCCATCAAATTCGATGTTTCGGACTCAATGGCGCAATGAAAATTTCCATACGAGGTCGTTTCGACAAAAAGTGGGTCCCACACCCAAAGCACCATTTTAGCCAAATTCCACTAAGGGCCTCGAAATTAGATCAAAAGCTTCGAGAAGCGCACAAAGGGTCATTCTAGACCAAACTCGGCATTCTTGAACTGACTGCGCTGAAGGAATCCTCATCCGAGTGCGTTTACCAAGAATGTTGACAAAAGTCAAACTTATGCCAAATTTCATCATCAAAAATGCCAAATGGCCCCAAAGTCACACCGGAATCCCCGGGACTCGGGCCAACCATGCTTCTAGGCTACTTTGATCGCTCCGGAGCTGATGGAACCATTAGAATTCCCTTATGAGGTCATTAACCTGAGGTTATGACCAAACATCAACTTTTCAAGTTTCAAAAGCTCCAAAACAGGATAACGGGCATAAAACCCAAACGAACGACCAAGCGACCAAATGATCAGTGCCAGCAAGTCATAAATGACTTGGGGTCACTACAGGAACGCTCTAAACGACAAGAAGAAGGCACAAACATAGAAATGACCTGAAGAGTCTTTACAACAGGACGGTTCGTCGTTCAATCGACGGACAGTAAGTTGGATCCGTCGTTCATAGACTCAGAAACTATGATATGGTAGTCTCTGCTAAATTGGCCATAACATTTTACTTCGGGCTCAAAAAAAAGGTAAACTTGGTGGCGTTAGAAAGAAGACTAAAAGACCTTCAATTTGATAGGTCAGGGGCTACCTAATTCATTATGTGCTAGAAGATATGATCATTTAAAGTTGACCTAAGTAGAATCTTATGTCAAAACTTAATCGATAATGAAGCTTTCAACTCAACTTTGTGCTAGGGGGTCATTGTGACCTTAAGTCATATCCAAATCCATTCGAATACCAAAGAAATGAGCTTTACACATATGATCAATTTAAAAATCACCCGATATGATTTTATATGCAAATAAAGAACGGTTCGAGCCTTAGCTTAGGAATTTTTGAGGTGTAACAATATCTCCCCCTTGGAATCATTCGTCCTCAAATGATGGATGAACTAAGCATGAAAAGGGTGGGAAAGTGTCTAACAACCCAACACAAAGCACAAAACATGCAACAAGCATTAACTCAACATATCAACTTAAAGAGTACTTTACAAAGAGTTAGTACCTTAGTCTGAAATTGATTTAGAGGAAAAGAGGTGAGGGTATCTCTTCTTCATATCCTCCTCGGCCTCCCAAGTAGCTTCCTCAACAAATTGGTTCTTCCACAAGACCTTGACTGATGCAACCTCTTTAGTTCTCAACTTGCGAACCTGACGATCAAGGATCCGAACTTGAATCTCCTTATAAGACAGATTGTCCTTTACCCCAATACTCTCAATAGGCACAATGAGTGCACGATCAACCAAGCACTTCTTTAGCATAGAAATATGAAAGACTGGATGGATTGCTGATAACTCGGGTGGTAGATCCAACTCATAAGTATATTACTGACCCTCTTGGATATCATGTAAGGAACAATGTATTGTGGACTGAGCTTTCCTTTCTTACCAAACCTCATAACACCCTTCATGGGTGAAACTTTCAGGTATACCAAATCATCAACTTCAAACTCCAAATTTCTTCTTCTAACATCTGTATAGAATTTCTGATGACTCCACTATTTTCAACCTCTCCTAAATTGTCTTCACCTTCTCCATGGTTTGATGAACCAAATCTGGTCCTATCAACTCAGCTTTGCCAACCTCAAACTAGCAAATACGAGATCTACACCTCCGTCCATATAGAGCCTCATACTGAGCCATCTAAATGCTGGAATGGTAACTATTATTGCATGCAAACACAATGAGAGGTAAGTGGTCATCCCAATCCTTTGAAACCTAGAATACAAGCTCTCAACATGTCCTCTAAGGTCTGAATTGTGCGTTGTGCTTGATCAGTAGTCAGAGGATGAAAGCAGTACTGAGGTTTACCTTCAAACCCAAACCTTTCTAAAATGACTTCCAACACTGCGCGATAAATTGAGCACCCCTATCTGAGATGATGGACATGGGAACTCCATGCAGTCTAACTATCTCACGAATGTACATGTTTGAATACTCTTCTGCTGTATTGGTAGTCTTTACTGGTAAGAAGTGGGCTGATTTGGTTATCCAATCCACAATTACCCAAATAGAATCATGTTGCCTACAAGATCGCGGTAAACCTGTAATGAAGTCCATATTAATCATCTCCCTCTTCCATTCCTAAAGGGGTATATTCTGAGCCATACCACACGGCCTTTGATGCTCAGCTTTGACTTGCTGGCAATTTGGGCACTTAGCAATAAACTCTGCAATACACCTCTTCATACTACTCCACCAATAGATTTCTCTCAAGTCATGGTACATCTTTGTGGAGCCCGGATGAATCGAATATCTTGAACTGTGAGCTTCTTCCATAATCCTCTCTTGGAAATCATCCACCTCTGGAACACATACCCTTCCTTGATATCTCAACACACCATCTCCCCCTTGTGCAAAATCCACCACTTTCTGCTTATGCACATTTGCCTTCAACTCAAGCAAAATAGTGTCTTTGTCTTGCTTCTCCTTTACCTCTGCCACTAATGAAGACTCAGCTTCATTCATCACAACAACTCCACCTTCACTGGAATCCAACAATCGAACACCCAACTGTGCAAGTCTGTGCACTTCCTTAGCTAACTCTTTCTTGCCTTCCTCGACATGAGCAGTGCTCCCCATGGAAAACCTTCTCAAAGCATCAACAACAACATTAGCTTTACCTGGGTGATAGAGGATACTCATGTCGTAATCTTTGAGCAACTCTAACCACCTCTTTTGTCTGAGATTGAGCTCCTTCTGACTGAAAACATATTGGAAACTCTTGTTATCTGTGAACACATCCACATGAACACCATAGAGATAATGACGCCATATTTTGAGAGCACAAAGCACTGTTGTCAATTCAAGATCATGAGTCGGGTAGTTCCTCTCGTGAATCTTAAGCTGTCTGGAGCCATAGGCTATAACCATACCATTCTGTATCAATACACAACCAAGTCCAACGTTGGATGCATCATAGTAGATAACAAAACTCTCTGTACCTTCTGGTAGGGTCAACACTGTAGCAGTAGTTAACCGAGTTTTCAATTCCTGAAAGCTTTTCTCACAAGTTTCAGACCGTTAAAACTTCTGGTAGGGTCAACATTGGAGCAATAGTTAACCAAGCTATTTTCTAAGTCAACTTAGTCAACGGAGATGAAATAGATGAGAACCCCTCGACGAACCTTCTGTAGCAACCAGCCAACCCTAAGAAACCCCTTATATTAGTTGGAGATATGGGTCTTGGCCAATTCTGCACTGCCTCAATCATCTGAGTGTCGACACAAATTTCTTCGCCAAACACAATGTGGTCTAAGAATGCCACGAATTCGAGCCAAAACTCACACTTAGAAGACTTGGCATATAACTATCGATCTTTCAGAGTTTGCAGGACTATTCTGAGATGACTAGCATAGTCCTCCTTATTCCTCAAATAAATTAATATGCCATCAATGAACACCATAACAAACATGTCCAGATAAGGTTTAAATACTCTGTTCATAAGATCCATGTATGCTGCAGGAGCGTTAGTCAAACCAAAGGACATAACAAGAAACTCATAATGACCATAACGAGTCCTAAATGCTGTCTTCAGAATGTCACTTTCTCTCACTTTCAACTGATGATAGCCAGATCTGAGGTCTATCTTAGAGAAACAAGTGGCACCCTGAAGTTGATCGAAAAGATCATCAATTCTTAGAAGGGGATATTTATTCTTTATGATGACCTTGTTCAATTGGCGGTAATCGATACACATCCTAAGGGAACCATCTTTCTTCCTCACGAATAAGATCGGAGCGCCCCAAGGTGAGACACTAGGTCGAATGAAACCCTTATCAAGAAGACCTCTCAACTGCTCTTTTAACTCTTTTAACTTAGTTGGAGCCATTCTATATGGCGGAATAGAGATAGGTTGAGTATCAGGAATAATATCTATTCCGAAGTCTATTTCTCTCTCTGGAGGGACTCCGGGAAAATCATCTGGAAAACCTCTGGAAACTCACTCACAATTGGAATTGACTAAATAGGCGATTCTCAACACTAGAGTCATTAACTCGGACTAAGTGATAGATGCACCCCTTAGAAACTAACTTTCTGGCCTTAAGGTATGAAATGAAACGACCCTTAGGCACTGCTGAACTACTCCTCCACTCTAAATGAAAGGACCTTAATTAGGTGTACAAACGTCGTGGGTTAGGCTTAAAAGGGATGGGAAGAGACTGAACTACCCCTCTTTAAAAGCTGATAAAAACTGTCAACGGGACCATCTATGATTTGTGGTTTGATCTACGGACTGTAGATCCGATCCGTGGAATTGATATTGAATGTTTAAGGAAAGAAAGTCCACTTACGGGTCAAAATGACGGCCCGTAGTAGTACTTACGGCCCGTCGATTGGATTTGTATGTTTTGGGTCCCAAAAGTTAACTCTCAGTACTTTACCGACAACTTGACAGGATGGTTCGTCGTTCAACCGACGGACCGTAAGTTTGATCTGTCGTTCACTGACTCAGAAACAATGATATGGCAGTTTCTCATAAATTGGCCTTACCTTTTTACTCCGAGCTCGATAAAAGGCAAACTTGGTGACGTTGGAAAGAGGACTCAAAGACCTTCAATTTGAAATGTCATAGGCCAGCTAATTCATTATGTGCTGGGAGATATGATCGTTTGAAATTGACCTAAGTAGAATCTTATGTCAAAACTTAATCGATAATGAATCTTTCAACTCAACTTTGTGCTAGGGGGTCCTTGTGACCTTAAGTCATATCCAAATCCATTCGAACACCAAAGAAATGAGTATTACACATATGATCAAATTAAGAATCACCCAATACGATTTTATATGCAAAAAAGAATGTTTCGAGCCTTAGCTTAGGAATTTTCGAGGTATTACAAGATACCACAATGATAAAATTTGATGTAGAACTACATTTAATGATGAATAATTATTATTTTTCTGTTTCTATCTTTGGTGCTAATTAGGAAAAACTATCATTCCACAATAATTTAGAAGAAAAATACTATTTTAATTACCTTATAAGTATAATAAAAAAAGGATCAAATTTGTTGAAATTTTAGAAATAAAATCCATATGTATTACATGAGTTTAATGACTTGGTTGTTCAAGGTACTTCTCCTATTATAAATATAGTTCTATCTTTTGTTAACCTTTCAAATTATAATAAATATTCATTCACTGATTTTTCCTTACATTAGCTAAGATATCGTACTTTTCACTCTATAAAAACTCATCTATTTATAAATCTATTGAACAAGTACATAAAAAAACATCAAATCAGATTCTCCTCTGCCATTAATGGCTTCTTCATAGCTTCTATCTAATGTAGCCTTCCATATATTAACTAGAACATCCTTAGAAACACTAGATTCATGCAAAGTAGTAAGCAAACATGGAATGTGATGATGTATGAATCAAGCTTCATGCAAAGTAATTTTCCTAGAACCAAAATATTTCTGGTCATTTGAAACTATTTTCTTAATTCATGTGAAAGAACTTGGAATATAACTCTGAACAATCGTTGTACTACGATATTTCAGGTTACTTCGTACATGGCTTAGAGAACACCAAGTTTATTTCTCTTGATGGATGTTCGTGAAAAAATGTATTGTCACATCTACTAGTTCATGAAGCTTTGAAAACAAAAGACAGATTTTTCAACTGCTACGATTGCAACATGAAAATTGAGGCATCATCAAAGCAAGGATTTTGTGTTGCATGAGACCAACAAGGAAAAGTAATCATAGGTACTACATTGGCAAACCTAGTACTCAAGAATGGAAAGTGTTTCCTAATCCAAAACTGAAACGACCCAAAAACTTAAGTCATGATGGTACCTACTATAATCCACAAGTAGGTAAGCCAACGCCTAACCAGGAACGACAAATAATGAGTGTAAGGGTAGGAACAACAATCAACCAATCAAAAGAGTCCCAACCTCAAAAACTTGTAGTCATATGTACAGAGCCATTATAAAACAAGTACAAGTCCCAAAAGTGGACCAAAAATATCTCCAACAAATAAAATCTCACCTCCCCAACAATCAATCACATGCGTGTGAGAAATTCAAGTTTGAAGATGAAGAAGACATACATGTTATGCCAATTTAACACCATAACAACATTACAAAACATCATAAAAAATGATGTCACCCATGACATTAGCAAGTATTGACTGAAATTATTGTGGGTGATACTATAGCACTTTTACTATACCAACTATGTCCTCGATGATGTGGGGGTAAAACGTGGATAGAAAATATTGAGTCATATCCATCCTAGCAACTTTACAATTGAAATGATTCTTATTAGTCTTCAACACATCAACCTTATATGACTAAAGATATGCTAAGCCCTAATGGCATGGCAACATGGGAAATTGGAAGCAACTCCCAAGATATAACATTTGGTATTTCTTGTGTAAGGTCTTTTACAGTTCTGGCACATATTCCACTTTCATATGCTTAAATAATTACTCCACAAATGATATTTCTCCTCTGAAAATTATTATAAGGTTCCACTAAGGGGCCAAAATTAGATTTCTTTCTTATGACATTTAAAGCAAAACATATTGGATTAGAAAGCATTATAAGAGATGCATCAAAGAAAAAACTGTGAGAGAACTAAAGACGAGGAAGAGAGAAAAAGAAAAGCAGAAAGCTAAATTAGACAATATAGCGTCAAGGCAAACACTTTGAGAGCTGAAACTTGAAAGGAAGAGGGACAATCTCAAATTCAAATAAGTATTTCAAATACATTCTCTGATTTTGGATAAAACATTCCTTTCACTTTCCATAAGTTCAAGCAATCCAAGTCATAAAAAAATAGTCCCAACAAAATTAAAATGAAAGATTGCAATTTCCATTTGAGAAAAAAACGGTCACTGTAGAAAGTTCTTATAAGTTCGAGTTGTCACTTATAGCATTGGCTTATCATGTTGATGATTAACTTTGGAAACTATGCTATTCCTAGAAACTGGACACTTGGTGTCGCTACCACCTGCATATGTAGAAAGTTACTTTCTATTTCAAATAAGTAAAGAGTAGAAAGCAAAGTTTGTACGCACAAACCTGATCAGCAGAGTAAACTTGATCATTCTCACTTCCATGTTCATTAGGTAGGATCGAACTTGGAGCTCCAATATTCTAATTGAAAGTAATTTGATCATAATTGAAAGAACCCACATGATAGAAGAAAACTTACTTTTTGATTGAACAATTCTTACTTAGAAAGTTAGGGTTAATAGTCAAATTCATAGATCAATACATGGGTTCACATGGAATTAGTTGAAAAGCATGGAATCAAGTCTAAATCATCAAATTAAAATCAAATTCAATCAATTGAATCGATACAAAAAGAACCTATGAAGAATGAAATCAAAACCTTAATTAATTTTGGGAAAATTGAATTGGAGAGTTGAAGAAAACCATGGGGGCTCAATGGGTGAATGGAACCCATTGATGAACTCCCTACATACCTTAATTGAAGCCCTAATGAATGATGAAGAAAGGAGGCTTGAACTTGAAGAACCCTAGCTTGACTTCTTCTTCTTACATCTAGAGAGAGAATTATTTGAGAGAGGAGAGTTTGGGAAACTTGTAAAGTAATTTGGTAGGGTAGATTTTAGAATTAAAAGGGTTTATAGTGTTAGGAATAGTTAGGAACCGACCTTAGTTGATAAATAAGTCATTGGGTGAAAAGGCCAAAAGATCCCTTTTTAAAACTCCACCAACGACTCCACCTACTGCATGACCTACGGTTGGTAGGTCAACCAACTGACCGTGGGTGGCCAACCGTAGGTCAGCCTGTCTAAGCCCCAAATTTTAATTAATTTTCTCCCCCAAAGAAGAATGACCTAAGACCCTGCCCCCCTCTTGACCTACGATTGGTAGGTCAAACGACGGGCAGTAGGTCCATTTCGTAGGTCACCAAATTTTCAAAAAAAGTTGGAATTTGTTCTTTTTAAATCCGGGGTGTTACAATATCTTCCCCTTGGGAACATTCTTCCTCGAATGAGAATCAAGACATCATAAGGAGGGTAAGAAACAAGAGCTAACAACCCAACCTAGAATGCAATCATATAAATGCACATATCCGAGGAGGAAAACATCAACTCCAAGCTAAAGCATGTTCAAAACATCATTTTCATGAAGACTTTATGCAACTCATACTCAAATGCACAAAATCATAGATAAATCAATCATACTAAGTTATATCTTCAAAAAAATCAAATTTTCATGAGAATGAATGCATGAGGAAACATGAGAATGACCAAGACACAAGAATCTTAAAGAGTGAACCATGAGGGGCTAAGGCCTCAAGCTAGACCCAAAGATAGAAGGAATAGATAGGGATACTAAGACATCACATCGCATCGCCTCCGAACTTTCACTTACCAAACCATAACAAGGAACTCTTCCCGAGAACTTAAATAGTCCCACACTCACCAATCATGAAACACACTATCTGCCCCTTGGGAACAAACCCCTCTAATCCTTCCGAATCCATCTCCCTCAATCCAAACATTGTACCAAAAACCTTAACAACCACGGTACCATTGATACAAGTAAACACTTAAAAAGTTTCCACAAGGATTTCAAAGTCGACCTTAAACACACTAATCAGACATGAAATCGTATCATAGCAAAAGTAACACCCAACATCCAACAATGCATAACCACAAGCTAAAAGACCATAACTTACATTTACTAAACTTTGCAAAGAGTTATTGGTCCTTGAGGACTTGCAAGACAATCCTCAAATAATTGGTATGCTCATCCTCACTCCTTGAATAAATCAAGATATCATCAATGAACACGATCACAAACATATCAAGGTATTGCCTAAACACCATATTCATCAAATCCATAAATCCAGCCGAAGCATTTGTCAACCCAAACAACATGACCAAGAACTCGTAGTGACCATACCTAGTTCGAAAAGCCATCTTAGGGACGTCATCTTCCTTCACCCTCAATTGGTGATAGCCCGAACGAAGGTCGATCTTTGAGAAGTAACTAGCCCCTTGGAGTTGATCAAACAAGTCATCTATCCTTGGAAGAGGATACTTATTCTTAATGGTGACTTTATTCAATTGCCGATAATCAATGCACATTAGAAGGGAACCATCCTCGTTTCGAATAAACAAGACTGGAGCACCCCATGTAGAGATACTTGGTCTGATGAAACCCTTATCCACCAAATCTTTCAATTGCTCCTTTAATTCCCTAAGTTCTGCCGAAGCCATTCGGTAAGGAGAAATAGAAATAGGTTGCGTATCGGGGAGAAGGTCAATACCAAAGTCTATTTCCCTTTCGGGAGGAACATCGGGTAGATCATCAAGAAACACTTCCGAAAACTCATTAACAATGAAGACCGACTAAAGAGTATGGGTTTCGAAATTCACATCCCTCACCCTAACAAGATGGTATATGCAACCATTAGAAATCATCCTTCTAGCTTTAAGAAAAGAAACAAACTAACCTTTAGGCATAGAATTTCCCCCCTTCCACTCTAGGATAGACTCATTTTGAAATTGAAACTTGACCACTCGGGTCCTACAATCAATAGAAGCATAACAGGAATGCAACAAATCCATCCCAAGGATAACATTAAAATCTAACATATCAAGCTCTAGAAGATCAACATGAGTGACTCTAAGGGATAAGAAGACGGGACAATTTCTATAGACTCTCTTAGCCACAATAGATTCACTAATAGGAGTAGGGACACAATAAGGATCTAGCAATTCATCCGGAAGAACATCAAACCTCATAGCCATATATGGCGTCAAAAGAGACAAAGTAGCACCGGGATCAAGCAAAGCATATACATCAAAGTGAAAGACTTTCAACATACCGGTAACCACATCGGGAGAACCCTCTTGCTCATGACGAGCTTGAAGTGCATGGAATCAATTTTGCTTTAAACTCTCACCACAACCCTACAAATATTGGGGATGAGTCCATCTATGATTATCTCCTTCTTTTTTACCAACTACGGGACAATTCCTTATCTTGTGGTCCGTCTTGTCACAACCAAAGCATACATTAGAACCGGCTAGGCATTTGCCCTCATGTTTCTTTTCACACCTAGCACAAGTAGCTGATGAGAATCCACCACCATTTCCTCCTCGAGGCTTAGGGTTAGACGCCCTATCTTTGTTGGTCTTAGGAGTAGCATTAGAGGAACCTTGACCGGAAAACCTTTGTCGAGAATTAAAAAGACCATGTCCATCAGACCTTAAGTGTGAAAACTTATCATCACCGATCTTAGCTCTCTTTGCCTCTCTAGACTTTTCCTTGGGTTTCTCCTCTTCTATTTGTTGAGCATGAACCATCAAACGGGAGACATCCATCTCCTTAACAAGCATGGTGGTTAGGCATTCTTTTACCACCAATCGGAAGCACCCGACACAAATTTACATATCATTGCCCTTGGACCAGCCACCATAATAGGAGCATGTCGAGACAATCGTGTGAACTTCAAAGCATACTCCTTCACACTCATATCTCCTTGACGAAGGTTAATGAACTCAAGTACCTTTGCCTCCCTCATTTCAAGGGGAAAGAACCTATCAAGAAAAGCAACCTTGAATTTCTCCCAATAAAGAGGACCCTCATCTTTTGCCCTATCACTCTTCCATTGCTTAAACCACACTTGAGCCACACCCTTGAGTTGGTAAGTGGCCAGTTCCGCCTTTTCCACCGGCGTCACTCCCTTGATTATCAACACCCTATACATCTCATCAATGAACTCTTGAGGATCTTCCTCAACTTTGGACCCATAAAACTCCGGAGGATTCATTCTAGTAAAGTCCCTCACTCTAGTTGCCGCCGTACACACATTTGGGTTCATAGGAGCCACAACCTCCCTATTGGCTTGAGCCAACACTTGAAAAGCAGCCCTAAACTCCGCATTAGTTACTTGTTCGGCCAAAGGGTCGGCCGAAATTTGAGGAGCTTGAGGAGGAGCTTCTTGTTCCACATTCTCTCCCACATTTCTTCTAGCATAAGCTCTTCGGGTAGCCATATCCTGAAACACATAGGATAGGGATTAGGAGAGAATGACCTATGAAGTTACACTCTATCGCACGACTTAATAATAGTGAAAGAAGTGGCGTTTCCTAATCATCTTGTAGCCTCTCATTCAAAAATGTGGCGCACTTCACACTTATGAACAAGACTCTACTCGACGTGGCTTATGAGACATCCTAGGATCTTTCTAAAACCTTGTTCTCTAATACAAAGTTTGTCACGACCCAAAGTACCCCCCCTAGCCGTGACATGGCGTACAAGACCCCGAAAGGCCTCATTCAAGCCACTTAGCATATATCATACAAGATAATAGTAATTTAAAAGTTTAAAAGACAATTCATTATAAAAAGAGTGTACAAGCATAGCAGAAGTCTGCATATAGTCTCAAAGCCATCTAACAAGTGGAATAGAAAGAATGTTGGGACGTAACCCATTACAAGTCCGAAAGCAAAGAACATATAAAGAATAACAAGGCAACGTCCTCGAATGTATGAGGACTCACCAAGTCTTCAAGTCTCTAAGTACTCACTAGCCACGAGCGAAATGAGGTGAATCGCCATGCCCTGCACTTATAAGAAAATGTAGGCAAGAGTATGCGTTAGTACAAAATGTACCAAGTATGAGGGGAATGCAATAAAACATTGAATCATGCTAAAAGGGAACATTTTCATGACATGCAATGACCAAGTTAGAACATGAGAAAAGGGTTAGAAAATGTAATGTCGTAACTCATAGTCAATGCAAGTTAAACATACTTAAAACACTTGTGAAATACTTATAAAGGTAACTTTAGTTCATTGTTGTGGGAAGTGAGCCTTAACCGACATAGACCATGTGACCTATAACATTGAATCTGGTGTTCTCCCTACACTGAAAAAGGGTTGCCTTACTTGCCAAGGTAAGACCTTAACTTCTAGCTTACGTGGATCCACTAGCTAATGTCTATATAAGACAATCATCCTATTGTGGCACATAGGTATGAGATAAAGAGATTGCTTTTGGAGACCCGACCTCTACTACGGGAGAGCTCCATCTAGCAAACCCGGCCTCTACTACGGGAGAGCTTCCATCTCAATATCCACTCGGTGCTAAGCATAATTCCCACGGATTATTCATAGTCTTAACTTATCATATCATTAGAGACATGGGTGGTCTTCTCTTATCTTATCGTTAGGATAGCTCCTTAATCTTAGATTCAAGCTTAGTTGAGAAAACCTTTCAAACATTATGAATCTTATATCTGAGAAAACCTTTCACAATGCAACAATTATCAACATTGAGACTTTAACCTCAAAGCATCTTAAATCATCATCAATTTCATAATTGAGCATGCATACTTTCATAAAACCAATATCTTCATCATTCATCAATTCATCATAAATCATAGCTTTAGAAATCATTAAAACATGCATGGGTTCGTATAAACTTCATTAAAATCCATCTTCTTCATAACTCAACCCATCATCAATGCAAAAATCTCAAAGTTACAGGAATTCATATTGGTTCATGGGGATTTATCTCAAATCATGCAATTCAACACAATTCATACTTAGAAAACCATAACTGAAAGTAATTTGATCATAAATGAAAGAACCCACATGATAGAAGAAAACATAGTTTTTGATTGAACAATTCTTACTTAGAAAGTTAGGGTTAATAGTCAAATTCATAGATCAATGCATGGTTTCACATGGAATTAGTTGAAAAGAGTGTAGTCAAGTCTAAATCATCAAATTAAAATCAAAGTCAATCAATTGAATCCATACAAATAGAACTCATGAAGAATGAAATCAAAACCTTAATCAATATTGGGAAAATTGAATTGGAGAGTTGAAGAACACCTTGGCGGCTCAATGGGATAATGGAACCCATTGATGAACTCCCTACATACCTTATTTGATGCCTGAATCAATGATGAATAAAGGAGGCTTGAACTTGAAGAACCCTAGCTTGACTTCTTCTTCTTCTTCTTACTTCTAGAGAGAGAATTATTTGAGAGATGAGAGTTTGGAAAACTTGTAAAGTGATTTAGAAGGGTAGATTTTAGGATTAAAAGGGCTTATATAGTGTTAGGAATAGTTAGGAACCGACCTTAGTTGATAAATAAGTTATTGGGTGAAAAGAAAAAAAGATCCCATTTTAAAACACCAAAATAAATACATACGTAATAATATCATTTTAAAGAATTTTTCATAATTAGTTAAGGAATTTTAAGAAGAAACTAATCATATATATATATTTCAAATTCTAATTTAACGTGAACATGAATGGAGTTACAATAAAATTCTCAAATTGAGGCTCGTAAGCCTTGGATACGGGACGAAGGACAACCATAAACACCCGGGGTGTTACAGCATGCCACATACTTTTCGGAGTTTTGATTCTATTTGGTTCATCGTTGGTCAATTGACCATGTCTGCTCATTTTCTACTGGTTCAGAGTGCCTACAGTTCAGAGAGGTTGGCTCAGATTTACATTCGGGAGATCGTCTTTTTACATGGGGTGCTGGTGTCTATCATTTCACATCGTGGTACTTGGAACACTTCCCATTTTTGAAGTTCTATTTAGAGAAAGTTGGGTGCTAGAATTGAGTTCAATATGGCTTTTCATTCTCAGATTAACGGTCAGCCTGAGAGGACTATTCAGGTCTTGGAGGAAATGCTTCGGCCAGATGTTATTACTTTTGGAGGTCAAAGGGACCAGATTTTAGCTCTGGTGAAGATTGCTTATAATAATAGCTACCATTCGAGTGTTCTAATGGCTCAATTTGAGGGATTATATGGTAGGAGGTGTCATCCTCATATGAGCTAGTTTGATGCTTTCGAGGTTAGGCCGTGGGCCATCGACTTGTTGAGTGATTCTATGGATAATGATTGTATGATCTAGAAGTGACTCCGTACTTCCCAGAGTAGGCCCAAGAGCTATTCAGATCGGAGATCTCAAACCTTGGAATTCATGGTGGGTGATGGGGTAATTCTGTGAGTGTCGCCCATGAAGGGCGTGATGAGCTACGAGAGGAAGGGCAAGCTTAGCCCTAGGTTTATTAGCCCTTTTGAAATTTTGAGGTAGATTAGAGAGGTGGCGTATGAGTTAGCCTTACCTCCAACTCTTTTAAGTGTTCACCCTGTCTTTCATGTCTCTATGATAAGAAAGTATGTTCCCGATGAGTCTCGCATGCTTTCGTGGGATACGGTTCAACTTGATCAATCGTTGGCATTTGAAGAGGAGCTTGTGGCTATTCTAGACAGGCAGGTTAGGAGGTTGCGGTCTAAGGAGATCCCATCAATGAAGATTCAGTGGAGGCATTGTCTAGTCAAGGAGGCTACTTGGGAGACCGATCTTGACATGCAGACCCAAAAACCTTGTCTTTTCGAGCCTTCGGGTACCTTTCTTTCTTTAACTTTCAACGATGAAAATATTTTTAGTAGTGGATGTTGTAATGACCCTCATACTTATTTACATGTTTTATGTGCTATTATTGTTTTTCCCCTCCCCATAGTTTCCTTGTGGTGTTTGTGTTGTGTTGGGATGGGTGGCACACTTCCTGAGGTAGTCAGGAGAAATTAGTGTGAGTTTTCCTCTTTTTTGGAAGTTCTTAAGTGAAAGAGTTTACTTTAGTCTACGTCCAGATATTTGGGTGTCATATGAGATTTCTGGCAGTTCCATCATCTGTGTAATGGTCAATTTAGGCTAGTGGCATGGTTAGTTTGGGTCCCAACACTTTTGGTGTGAGTTTGAGCCATTAGGTATTTTAAATTTAAATCTTAGCCAAAGTTTAACTTTAGCCAACATTCTTGGTAAATGCACTCGAATGAGAATTTTTTAGCACGGTTAGCTCCAGAATGCCAAATTTGGTTTTAAATGACCTTTGGTCTGAATCTTGAGGTGATAGGGATGACTTTGTGGACTTCAACATCTTGTTGTTGTGTTTTCCTTTTAAGTGTTGACTTGAGTCAACATTCTAACGAGATGACCTCCATTGGTTGTTTCTTCAATTTTGTTGAGTCTGGAATGTCGTTCCAAATTAGGTAGCATTCTTCGTATGCATTGATTGAACCTCAAATGAATCTCGATGGTCCATTCAAAGCTTGGAGCATTTTTGCTCGAACTGCTGATGCAACAGTTATTGGTGTGACTGCTTTAGCAGCCCTTGATCGCTTTAGCTACCTGTAGCCACTTAGGTGGCCTAGGTGACGCTTTACCAAAAATGCTCCGGGGAGCAAGGGCCTTTTGTAACACCTTGAATTCAGAAAAGAAGGAAAATAAAATGTTTTGGGTTGCAAGTAGTATCTATGGTTCCCACCAATTGTTGGTAGAAGGACCTACAGACCGTAGATGGTGGGGAAATTATTTTTAGAAATCAAGTCTCAGTATCCTTTTGACGGTTCACCAGGAAGGTCCGTCGTTCAATGTACGAGTTGTAGGTAGATTTCGTAGGTGAGTCCCAGACTTAGTGAATATTTGAGTACCAAAATTTGGACCTACGGTTGCCATGTACGGACCGTACATGGGTTCGTTGTTCGAGGGTAAAAAAGCAATTAAAGTCGTACATTAAAGTGGACCTACGGACTGTTGGTACCACCGTCGATGGTGGTCGGCAGTTATTTTAAGAAGGGCTTTTGGGTCTTTTCCTAATTTTTCTAAACCAATACTATGTCGTTTTACCCTTTCACCCAGGCCCTATATAAGTATCTTTATGCCCTTCAAATTAAGCAATTAAAGTTATTCTCTAAAATTCCCAAAAGTTGATCAAGCCATCCTCTCAAATATTTCTCTCTCTAAAGCTTGAAGAAGAAGAAGAAGAAGAAGAAGACGATCTAGGGTTTCAAGATCAAGCCTCCTAATCATCCATTGATTTCAAGGTTTTGACATTAAGGTATGATGGTTTTTCACCTATGGAGTCCTTTCCTCCATGGGGTTCCTAAATTCTCCAATTTTGTAAAGCTAGATTCCCCAATTGAAGTTAGGGTTTTCTTCTATCCTCATGGGTTCCTTTAAATTAGGATCTTATTGATTATTTTATGTCTTTTTATGCATGAATTGAAGTAATTGCATGTTTTAAGTTGAATTCCCATGAACTCATGCATGATCCATGATTTTAACTATGAACCCATGATGAAGCTTATGAACTATGATCCATGAATTTAGGAAGATATGCATGCTTTTTATGAAATTGATGTAAATGACTTTGAGGATGCTTTATGAATATATTTTATGAAAATTATGCATATTCTATGAAAGCAATGTTTATGACTCAAGTAAGCTTATAAATGAAGGTATCTATATGTAACACCTCGAAAATTTCTAAGCTAAGGCTTGAACCATTCTTTATTTGCATTTAAACTTGTATCGGGTGATTCTTAAATTGATCATAGGTGTAACACTCATTTCTTTGGTGTTCGAACGAATTTGGATAAGACTTAGGGTCACAAGAACCCCCTAGGACAAAGTTGAGTTGAAAGCGTCATAGTCGATTAAGTTTTGACATAAGATTCTACTTAGGTCAATTTCAAACAGTCATATCTCCCAGCACATACTTAATTGCTTCATCTCGATCTCAAACTAATGAGGATGTGTTTGACTTTGATAATTGCTTAGAAAACTGCAGCGAAAGCACAAAAAGCATGGATCGAGTTCATTCTTAGCAAACCATGCTCATGCTGGAGTCTATCAGCCGAAACACTCATCCTTGTAACATAACTACTAATTGCTAAGGTTTTTTTCCCCTTTTATTTTCTATAACTAGTTCCTGGATACATGTGTTGCACATGTATCCCATGTGAAGTTTCATATAATCCCTTCATCTTTTGTATCTTGGTGGTTGTAGCTTGAAATCTCCGACAGTATAGCGTATGTGCGCTCATCAGTCACCTTAGAGATGAAACAACCATCAGCTAACTCCTCAATATAATTGGAAACTTTAGAAAGCATTGGCATTTGTATCAACATGTCCATCACGAGTGGTGATCATGATTCGGTGGCCTTTGCTGTTTGTCGGGAATACATTCATGATGGAATCCACAACGTCTGTCGTCCACTTATCATCCAACATGATCAGACATTTGCCTCCTCTGTCAATGAATTCACATATTATCATTGACAATTCCTTTTCACATCTCTATCTTGATATTCTGTAGTGAGTTTCTTGAACACTTTAAGCAAGTCCACCGCAGAGATAAGTACAAGCAAGGAGGGCTAAACGTTATCTCTAGTGAGGTAAATCATTGGTTCCTTCAGCAAGTCATTTGATCACTATTTTTGTTGAGGATAAGAATTATATGTTAGCCCATCTATTTGATCTTTCTTCTTTCTTTAAACCTTTTTCCATTTCATTTCAACAAATTTGTTTCTAATTTCACCTAATACTTGATCTCATAAATATATCTTTTTTGGAATCCAAATCTGAGATCTTTGGTTAGGTGGCCCATCACTTTCCAAATTAAAGGTATTTGAGTCCTCTTTCCAACGCCACTAATTTTGCCTTTTTTCGAGTTCGGAGTAAAACGTTAAGGCCATTTAACTAGAGACTATCATATCAAAGTTTCTGAGTCTGTGAACGACGGATCCAACCTACAGTCCATCGGTTGAACGACGAATCGTACTGTCAAGTCGTCTAAAAGTTCAGAGACTCAATTTTAAGGGACCTAAGACCTACGGATCCAACCAACGGGCCGTAGGTACTACTACGAGCCGTCGTTTGGACCCGTAAGTGGACTTTTTAGCCTTAAAAATTTAATATCAATTCCACGGATGGTATCTACAGTCCGTAGATCAAACCATGAATAGTAGATAATCTCGTGGACAGTTTTTATCATCTTTTAATGAGGGGTATTCTAGTCTTTTCTCACTTTTCCTAAACTAAACCCAAGATGTGTTGGGAGTAAAATTAATCCCTTATCAGTACCCAACGTGTTTTTTATCTCATTAACACTTAGAATCTTTTGAGGGCAAGAATTGGAGAGAAGGAGAAAATCTAGGGTTCAAGAGTTTCATGCAAGACCTTCGAGTTCTGCTTAGTTAATCATTGTCCCAAGTATGTAAGGTTAATCATACCGTTGGATTGAGTTCGTCCACATGCCCTACGTCTTAATTCTATCAATTTTGGAGTATAAGTTGAATTGAGCCCTAATTCCTTGAATCTCAAATTTGAGTTGATTTCTTGTTTCTTTGAGTTCTATTGAATTATGCATTGAAATTGTTGTAGTTTCTATACTTTTTCTTCTTGAGATTGTCATTCATGGCTACAGTCCCATGAACCCTAATTGAATTAATGATCATGGTTTTACTATGCTTTATTTTGAATTGGATTGATTGTTTTCATGCTTTGAGCAAAGTGTGATTTTTGACTGATTTGAAGCATATTCTATTGAGTCTAAATGAGCATGAGTTTTTTTTAGCATAAATGATGGTTTTGAGAAAAGAGTTTTAATGAAATGTGAGTGGTTTGAAAGCATATGATTTTTAAACGAAAAAATATGATGAGTTGAGATGAGATTCAGTTTTGATAGGTCCATTGAGACTTGATGAAATGATTTAAAATGTTTTACCTGATAGATATGAGCATAATGAATTGAGTTGGGGAGTAGTATTGAGCACCGATTTGGGTAAGAGTTTAAATAACTCAAGCCCCATGAACTACGTAGCCAGCGTAGGATAGGATCTCACCGTTAATTCGGATGTTTCCTTATTATCCCAAAAGAGGACTTTTTGATTGTGGATCCAATGATGATTGATCGCCCCTTACTCTGGCAAGGTATTTGACGGTTGCGGCAACAGCAGTGCAAAGCGTTGTATCATCACTAGCTCATAAGTGATGGTTGTCGGTTAGCTAAACTCCCTAATAATAATAAATGATTTGAATTGATTGAAATTGCATATGATTGAGTCGATTTGAAAAGCATTGTTATTTCCAAACTTGCATGCTTTATTCTGAGTTGAGTGGCATGATATTGAGTATCATTGAGCTTGTTCCCTTTCAGCTATTTTACATACCGTATATTCCATGTACTGACGTCTTCGACACTGCGTCATGATACAAGTGCTAGAGATCCTTAACAGGCGCTTCGTTGAAGATCTTCCTTTCCCAGATAGTGGTGAGACCTCCTAGCTTTCAGAGGGATCATATTTATTTGATTTGCTTTTAGTTGAGTATTTCTTTTGAGTTAGCCGCGGGCTTGTCTCGGCACCTTCTTATGATTAGATAGAGGTTTTATAGAGAGTGATAGATAGAGTTAGAGTCAAGTTGATGTTCTTGTCAGAGTTTATTCTTTTGAAACTATCCATTATGATATGGAGTTTGTGATTTGAGTTATATCATGAGTTACAATTATTAAAGTTATATCTCACACTGATTGATTGAGTTGCCCACTTAAGTATGCTTTCTTGATTATAATAAGTTTTCCGCTGATTGAACGAGTGACCAAGCCATAGTGGAACGCTTGGGACTAGTAATGATTTCCGAGTGCCGGCCACGCCTAGGGTATACGCTCGGGGCGTGACACTATATCTCTTATAAAGCTTGGTCACATGACATGAATGACATCTAGATTTGCCCTCAATGCTTCTTGCGCTATTTTCCAAAATTAGGTCATGATTAGTATGGTTTCTGGATATGCCATCAATGATCATAGATCACATTTTAAAAAACTATTTCCATTAGTAGTAGAGCATTTATAGCATGAAATGAATGACCATGGGCCTTAATGGTTATTATGAAAAGATCATGGATGGTGAAAGGTTTTCTCATGCATGGTCTAAGGAGCTATCCTAATGATAAGAAAAGTTAAGAAATATGATTAATCTGTGGGAATTATGCTTAGCACCAAGAGGATATTGAGATGGAAGCTCTCCCATAGTAGATGTCGGGTTTCTAGTAGCAATCTCCTTATCCCATACCTATGTGCCCCCATAGGGTGATTGTCCTAGATAGACATTAGCTAGTGGATCCACGTAAGATAGAAGTTCATGGTCCTTACCTTGTCAAGTAGGACACTCTCTTTTCGATGTGGGAGGAGTAACCCAGTTTCCATGTTATAGCTCATATGGTCTATGTCGGTTAATGGCTACTTCCCACAATAATGAACTATGGTTACTTCTAGAAGTATCACACAAGTGTTTTAAAGATGTTTAGCTTGCATTGCATTGACCATGATTATGATTTATATTTTCTAACCCTTTAATCTTATGATTTAGCTTGGTCATTGCATGTAATACAAAGTCTTTTCGAGCATGATTTCATAACTCTTATGCATTGCTATCATACTTGGTACATTCTATGTACTAACGCATACTCTTGCCTTCTAGAGACTTGTTGCTTTCCCTCTTTGTACTGACTTGTATATTGTATTTTGATTAGTCAGTTTTGCTGTATATAGTCCTTTTTAGAGGTGTCAAAACTGAACCCAAACATAGGTAACCTGCCCAAAATTTTAAGGGTTGGGCTCATGATAATTTGAGTTAGGTTCAATCTCAACCCATTCAAGTTTCAACCCATTTTAAGAGAATCCTCAATTGAGCCCAATTCAATCCCCAATTTTAACCCGTTTCAAGACTCTTTATTTGCATTGATGTAATGCTTGTTTCTTTATTGAAGCTATGAATTATCATCTATTTAATATCTTTTAGAATTTATCAATCCATTTGTAACTTTTTTTTAAAAAAATCTTGTTGAAATTCAAATTGTGGTTATAAAAGTTAAATATCAATTTGTTAAAATTATTGAGATTAAGCGGGTCAAATTTGGCGGGTCAAATTTGGCGGGTCAAGACCCAACCCGCTTTTTAGCCCATTTGAGCCCAACCTATTTGAGCCCAAAGTAAATTTGGGCGGGTCAAGACCCAACCCGATTTCTATTTCAATCCATTTTAATATCTCCAATTTCAACCCAACCCACCCATTTGACACTCCTAGTCCTTTTAGTACTTAGATGCTCCTGTACTAGTGATACCAAATCCGAGGTTTGGTTCTTTTGTATAGTTTGTTTTTCTCGGTCACTTTTGGGCCTGTTTTGTATATTTTGTATCGTACTTACATATATATGCTATTAACCCTATTCCCTATCTTTATTATTCCAGTTTCCACTCTTTTTATCCATTTAATTCATGTCTTCCGCTCTGTCTTATTTGTATTTTTGCTTTCCTATTAATGGTTTATAGTAGGTGCCTTCATGGCTCGATTTCAGGTCGTGACATTGAAAAAATCCCTCCTTCGTTGAACAGTTTCATTAGAGAAATGCAACTAAAAGCTAAAGAACTTCCTTGCCTTTCCCTTTTTGATCCTTCTGCATTCAAAATAGTTGACAGAAATGCATCATATATTGGTTTTGGAGACATTTTAAAGAAAAGGAAAAATGATTAAGAATATATCATTGCATTTGCATCCGAGCATTTGAATAAAGCCCAACAAAATTATCCCCTAATAAAAAAGGAGATTTTAGAAATAGTTCCATGTATTTCTAAATTTCAAGTTTATTTACTTATGTCAAAAAATTTTATAGTGAATTGATTGTAAAGCTGCAAAATCTATTTTTCAAAAGGATGTTCAAAACCTTGCCTTTAAACATATATTTTCTAGAAGGCAAACTATTTTATCTATTTTTGATTTTGATATATTTTTTTTATCTTGATATAAAATATATCAAAAGGAGCTCAAACTCTATTCCAAATTTTCTTACTCGAGAATTATTGTAGGGTAGGTAATTATGAGTAGAATGAAGAAAACATGACTCATGGAGTTTTCAACCATTCCTCCCCTAGATATCAGCAAGTCAATCACCAAATACAAGTTGTTGCCAAAAAACAAACAATTTCAATTGCTCCTAAGCAACCATCAACAGATGCAGCTGGCCAAGCCAGCCTAGATTCCAAATTTCAACGAATTATGCCATGAAAAGGGCTTCGTAGTAATATCTCCTGGAGAGTACAAATCCAATTTAAATATCAAGTCCAAAAAAAATGGACTGACCTTGTTGACGAAGAAGTAGACATTCAGCTAGGTTAAACAAGTAAGACCTTATGGACAGAGGAAGACTTTAAAAATAGGCGCCAACTCATGGGTTTTAAAGAATCTAGGATTATTTTCAGAACCAACAAAAGAGATTTAATTAATCAATCTCTCTTCTTCAAAAAAAATGTATCCTGATGAGGTGATCCAAAGCCATTCTTCAGCTTCTTCTTCTCGTTATGTGGTTGTTATTAGCACAACCAAAAATACAGTGGAGGTAGAAAGCCCAATAATTTTGTATTTGATATCTTACAAAATATTGTCATGGTATGTATCCTATACCAAGCAAATCAATTTTTTCACCTATACCTCATCCAAATTCTTCCCGTAGAGGATCATCCTCTATGACCCAACATACTTCAAGAATGATAGTGTATACCCATTGATAGAAATTTAATTTGAATTTTTGTATTTCCACCCCCATGAAGTAGCTAAGAAAATACTTAGCCCTACCTCAAATTATATCAAAACACCTTCTGCATATACATAAGAATTTTATAAGTTCATCCTCACAGATACTCGATCTTGCTTGTTTAACCGCATAAAGACAAGCAAACACAAATATGTGAATTAATAAAATAATCTCACCTAAGGAATGGGGCATTCACCCAACCAAGTACAAAAAGACTTTTCCAATCTTTTGATGCTCAAAACTATGATTATTTTCATTACTAAAGAGCATTGATTAATGCCTTCACTTTCCAAATAACACTGGCAAACATTCTTGGTTTCTCCTATGGGGAAAGCAATTAGCCTCTAAATTTACTAAATAATTTTTACATCAATGGTGGCCTATTTTATGATCACAAATCTGATATCCTTCCTCCACTGGTGTGAGAAGAATATGAATATTTTGTTAGATGTTTTTTAATGAGCACCAAATTTCTATGCTCTTACAATTTTCCCAAAGGTTTCACATTCTGTGGATATATTCCTTGAAGTTTTCCTTTCACAAACTAGAAAGACATAAAGAACTCTCATGATTATCCCTCCAAGGAAATTTCAAAAGGTATAAGAGTTGGAACCCATCGAAAGCTTATGTGCCAGAAGTAGAAAAATGGTTCTTGTGCAGCCCACGACATATGACCCCAACAGATGCCGCTCAAATTTCATTCTTGCAACAAAAATAAAATGTAGCTGCACAACTAGACAGCTCAAGTAGCAACGGAGATTTCATCCAACAAATGAAAAAAAAATCTCCAACGAATCAAAGTTGACCTCCCCAATAATCAATCACATGCATATGAGAAAATCAAGTACGAAGATGAAGAAGACATACATATTCAGGCAATTTAACATCATAATGTCATCACAAAACATCATAAAAAATGATTTCACCCATGGCATTAGCAATTATTGATTGAAATTGTTGTGGCTAATACTATAGCACAACTATAGCACTTATACTATACCAAACGTGTCCTCGATGATGTGGGGGTAAGACATGAATAGAAAATATTGAGTCACATCCATCCCAACAACTTTACAATCGAAATTATTCTCATCAGTCTTCAACACATCAAGCTTATATGACTGAAGACATTCTAAACCCTAATGGCACGACAACATGGGCAATTGGAAGCAACTCCCAAGATATAACCTTTGTTATTGCTTGTGTAAGGTCTTTTATTCTTCTGGCACATATTCCACTTTCAAGTTCTTAATATTTCATAATTACTACACAAATAACATTTCTCCTCTAAAAATTATTATAAGGTTCCATTAAGGGGCCAAATTTAGATTTCTTTCTTATGACATTTAAGGAAAATATATTGGATTAGAAACCAATATAAGTGATGAAATCAAAGAAATAACTGTGAGAGAACTGAAGACGAGGAAGAGAGAAAACAAAGATAAGCAGAAAGCTAAGTTAGACAATATTGCAGCAAGTTAGACAATATTGTAGCAAGGCAGACACTTCAAGAACTGGAACTTGAAAGGAAGAGAGACAATCTCAAATTCAAATTAGTATTTCAAATACATTCTCTTATTTTGGATAAAACTTTCCGTTCACTTTCCATAAGTTCAGGTAATCCAAGTCATAAAAAAAAATAGTCCCCAGAAAATTAAAATTAAAGATTGCAATTTCCACTTGAGAAAACAACTGTCACTATAGAAAGTCCTTATAAATTCGAGTTGTCACTTATAGCAATGGCTTATCATGTTGATGATTCACTTTGGAAACTTTGCTACTCCTAGAAACTGGACACTTGGTGTCGCTGCCACCTGCATATGTAGAAAGTTACTTTCTATTTAAGAGTAGTAAGCAAAGTTCGATAGAAGCACAAACCTGATCAGTAGGGTAAACTTGATCATTCTCACTTCCATGTTCATTAGGTTGGATCGAACTTGGAGCTCCAATATTCTGATAGAGATCATCCATATTATGAAAATTCAAATAGGCATCACAATTTTCCCACTCATTTAAATCACTTCCTTCATTAGCACTCGTATTTGATGTTGCAACAGTATTGCTTGGCACAGGCATGTTTTGTTCATCGATGTATTGCTGGAAATTAGCTTTTGCTGCTCCCGACCCATTGATTATCGCATTTCCACCATTCATATCAGTTATCATTGCACTAGTTAAATTTGTTGCTACATAAGCTTGATTGAGATCCAAGCTGTAATCATTTTGAGTTTGTCGATTCATGCTGTAATCATGATGATCCCCATTGTTAAACGCCATGTAAATATTACTATTAGTGCTCCCAATAATTGGGCATTGCGAACCAAATAATGGGCGATGTTCTTGTTGTAGCCTACCACCATCATTATTTTGGCTCGACAAAAATGGGTTGAGGTAGTGGGGTTGAACTTGAAGTTGTGGGTTATAGAGTTGTTGTTGCTCAGTTGAACTAGCATAAATATTGTTGGTATTAACTGGTGGAAACTTTGGGTTTCCTTGAGTTTGATTTGGTACATTTGTTTGAAGATCAGGCATTCTCCCAAATATTCTATAGCTACTTTTTTCAATTGTTTGTTGAGAACCACTTGAAGATCCGTGTTGAATATATTTTTGCTCTTCTGAAGGTCTCCTTTTGTTGATACGACATTTCTGAAAGGAAAAAAATCAAAGGAAAATTGAACTACGAATATATTTATCAGCAAAACTCATTTTTAAGATGTGTTTGAAACGCGTGAAATAAGTCATTTTTAATAGAAAAATTTGTGCTGGTTAACACTAAATGAAAAAAAATCTTTTGCATTAAATATTGATAATAATATTATTTCACTGAATAGTTGCTACAATAAATAATAGAAATTTGCATTGAATAACTTTGTCACTAAACATGCAATGAAAGTTTTTGCTAGTCCTCATTAATTAGTGAGGGGTTTGATAAAACTTTTGAATTCTAAAGATGATAAAAATTTCCAACATTTATAGGCAGAAGTGATGCAAAGTTAAGTTTTTATCCCAATAAATGTTTTTTGATACAACAACACCAACATAACCGGTGAAATCCCATCAAGTGGGATCTAGAGAGAGTAGAGTGTACGCATACCTTACCACTACCTCGGGAGGTAGCTAAATGATTTTTTGATATAAAATTAATATTCAGATCATTGTAGTAAATGGATCTCACAAGTGTTTATTGAAAAATCATCCCAAGCAAAATATTTTCTAGTAACCAACAGTACAATAAAATAATTTGATAAAAAATATATTTTTGCCAAACAAATTTCCCCCCTTACCAAAGACACATAAATATATAATACTTAATTTACCACTTAAATTTCTTCAGCCTAAATAGTTGTCCATCCAACTTATTAAATTTAAAATAGACTACAAATATATAATATGTATGATTACATATAGTCAATGTACAATTAAGGTATACAGATTAGAAAAAAGTAAACAATAAATTTTCTCATCTATTCGTGTGATGATCCTTTAATCGTTTTAGGAATGTACCTGAAGATAGCTGGCAACTTGCATCCTTGTAAGACCAGGCACATTCATTACCTCGAGAATCTTTTTTGGTAAACATCCTACATGATCCATTAGAATATAACTTTAATTTAATCACTATAAAATATTTCTAGAGCAATATCAGGTACATGTAAATAAAATATTCACTATACCTTAATTCCAAACAATTTTGACGTTAGCTATAAGTATGAATCTCACTGTTCATTTCATTATACATATAGAAACTAGTTGTAGAGAAAATTAATTAATAACATGGTAAACTTACTTCCTTCACCAAGTTGTTGTATAGCATTCTTGAATTTTGCACAAAGATCCACAGTCCATTCTATGCACTCCGTTTTCTTCAGAGTCTTATCAATAGCAGTACTCTGTCTTTCTCCTTTGTCTATAACTTTTTTGCCTTTTGTGCATCTCTTGCTCCTCAAGTTGTATGTTCTTCTTGATACAACATTATTTTCGGTCTCATGAATATTATTGCTTTGTTCCTCATTATTAATAGACATACTCTTCTCTATAACTTGTTCTTTATTTCCCACAATATTTTCATTACCAATAGCATCAACATATTTTATGTGATCTCCTTTTGGATCTAGTCCTTCTCTCACTTTTTCTCTTTGTATTTTCTTTCTCAATACAAATTGCCACAAGTACTTCACAATTTTCTCGTCAAGTAACTTTTTCAGATACAGGAATGCTCCATTGTCAAAAGCCTCATTTGCAAAGAGTTCATTGTGTTCATCACATACAACTGCATAGTTATTTTGAGAAGTTAGCAATTAGAATTAAATTATATTATACATCATGTGAATAGCTAATTTTATGCATATTGACTGAATTTTACATATTGTAATAGTAATATTGTGACAAAACAACTATATATCATATCACTATACAAAAAAATAGGATTAGCATTGTATTACCTTTGTTTTTAACCAACAAAAATGTTCACTTATTGTATTTAACGACGGTCTATCAAAAAATATTTTAGGTATGTTTGGACTATTTAGTGATGAATTTCATAGTTAATTGTTTTATAGTATATTTATTAAAATTACTAACTTTAACCACCATACCAATAAAATCATAAAAGATATCCATGTCATATCCATCTAAAAATTATGTATTTACTTAATTTTCATGTATATTAACTGAATTTATTGATTGTGACAGTAATGTAACAAAATAACTATTTTGTTATACTTAAACTATTATTTAGCGACAAATAATTTTTGTTGTTCTACAACAAAAATTATCGCTAATTGTATTTAATGATGGCTTATACAAAATTCACTTAGCTATAGACTATTTAACAACAAATTAACGATGAATTTCACAGCTAATTATTTTTTTGTAGTGTATTAACTAAAATGACTGACCTTATTCACTATAACAGTAAGATGAATATAGAATAAATACTTACACAGAGAGACAATATCTAAGTCAACAGCTTGTTTCAAGAGTTTCAAACAAAGCGAATCCGGTGAATGGATATTGATTATCATCACATCAATTTTTTCCTTTCCTTTTGAGAGAATTGACATTGCCATTGGAATCCTATCAACTGTTGTAACTGGATATATCCATGCATTTTGGAAGTCAGTAAAGAACATGAAAATGATATATAGACACATTTATCATCATTAGGATCTGCTTATTTCTCATTCAAATTGAATTATGAATTTTCATGTGATATTGCTACACTTTAGCTTGTTTAATTGCATATATTGATCAACTTATATTATAACGATGTGTGCAGCTTAATTAGTCAGATTCACATAAAAAACTATAATTAATTTTATTTTAGGATTAATAATCTGATTATATAGAATATCAAAGATCCTATAGGAGTATACTGCTAATGCTTTTATTCCAATTTATCTAATGGCTTGTCAAAAACAAATAATCACTAAATAGATCAAATACTATCGAGGAAAGATATAATAGGATAAAGATTCTGAGCTAATTTTGTTTCGTGAATATGTAACTAATAAATTTTTGACGATTTAGCAAATTATCGTAATGGATATATCACTATGCTCTAATGTCCTCAATTTACTTATCTATTGTCCTATAAATGACCTTTTCTGTCTTGACATCAATAGGATAACTAATTTGATTAATATGAAGATATTTATTGAATGTGTAATATATAAAATTCACGTGTTGTTACTTGTCTCATATATAATTATATTGTTTTCTAATTGATCAAGAATCTTATTTATGTATGGTAACAAAAGTACAAATGGCTAAAAGAAATAAGCTAACAAAAGATTCTTAAATAATTGTAGAATACTAAGCCGCAAACTGACAAAATACTCTTCTAGAAAAAGGTATTACCTATTATAATAGTACTTAATGGATTATAATGAGGGTATACTTCTATTCTTACTATCTAAAATGAAACTCTAACCTATTTTTTAGGCATTGCCTTTGAGTTTTAGATATTTCTAGAAGTGGAAAATGAATTTTTAAAAAGTTTCTTTATTCTATCATTCTGACTGTTATTTAGTTACTTTTGTTTGTACTACAAAGTAACTTGATTTATGCATGTGTACTATTGGTACCTACAAAAGTAGCTTGCAAAGATATTCAAGTCAAAATGATTTAACACACTTTGGACGTGGAACAATCAATCAATACTAATAAAATAATTGAGAAACCAAATCAAAAAAATCCATAATAATACACTTGAACTAAACTTCAATTTTTCAAAAAACACCAAAAATTGGTGGGGTTTGGTTACTAAAATTGTCAGTTACACACTTGTTTTTGCAAGGTCAAATAGTTCAATAGATTCATCGTTCTAAGATAGTTTTTGAGTATAGTAAGATAATAGTAGCATTTACCTAGTTTTTTTAAAACTTCTGAAAATTGTCTATTGTCTTACCTAATTAAAGTAGAGTTAGTAATCAAATGATGGTTAAGGTTTGAGCCAAAACAAAAAATAATGTGTGAAACATGGCCATTTAATTATATTTAAATTTGTTATTTTCAAATTAAGAAAAATAAAATATTTTAAAATTTAAGGTGCACGTGCACAAAGGATGAAATAAGACATATATTTAAAATAATAATACAAACTTCTTTAAAAAAAAAAGCAAAAAAGGAATTTGTTCAATTACAAAGGGGAAAAAAGAACAAAACAAAAGAAAGGAAAAAAATAAGGATAGACACATCAGGTCTTATCATGTCCCTCTCTTCGTCTTTCTCTTCCCTCTCATTACCCTAATCTTGTGCCTCCATCACTCAAGTAAATTTTACTTTTTCTAAGTTGATAGATAGATTTGTCTAAATCAAAAGATCTACACCTTAAAAATTATTTTTGAGAGATTTAATTCATCTTCTCCTCCAACTCTATCACACTCTAGGCCAATTGACAAAGAATAATTTTCTACTTTTTTCTACAAAAAGACCAAGTGAAACACGTATGTAAGTTGATTAAATAATTAAAATTAACATAAAACTTTGCTCACCCTCCCCCCTTTAAAAATCATAATCTTTGTGGAGGAAGTTAATTGAGTGTGTGACATGCTTACAAAACTCATTTTTTAACTAGTAAAACAACATAAACAAGGATAGAAATAGTGTTAAGACAACAAAGAAAAGAGGGATCCTAGATTTAAAAGATAAACAAAATCTAAAATGGGATCGATGCTAAAATCACATATGAGATAATAAACATCATATCAATTAAATCTTCTAAAAGAAGAAAATCATATAGAATTTAGTTATAAAAAAACAAAAGTTATAAGTGTTGTATAAGTTTTTAAGAGATGTCACCTTTATAATCATGGGACTTCAGCAAATCAGTCATCTCAGTATCAAACTTCGTGCCATGATGTACCAACATCACACGGATTTCTTCTATAAAGCCAAAAAAAGGAGTTGCCATGGCATTCTTTATTTCTTCAACGATTTGAGAATTATCCATTTCTAACAAAACAATCAGGAGACACAAAAACCTAATTTCTTATACGAAAAGTTTAATCTAATAGAGAAATGCCTAACTCTTTTGGTAGGTGTGTTGACCATACAAATAATTTTAACTAAATACCAGATAGCCCCTCAAACTTGATACAATTTATAAATTAGACACTTAAACTTAACTAGCCACTAGACAGAACTTTTACTTGGTAGATATTACTACTAAAAATAGTGGAAAAACCGATAGAGGTAAAGCTTAAAATCAAGTCGATCCAAAGAATTGAGGGAAAACCGACCTAGTCCATCAGTTTTTGTTTTTTTGAAAAAAAATTTAAGTATTTTTTCAAAAAATCGACGGACTTAAAGAAAACTGACGGGTATTAGTTATTTCTTTTGCGCAAAAATGCACAAAAACTATAAGAAAATTTTAATTTTTTTGAAAGAGAAAAGTAATGCAATCCCTCTGTTATTAATTTTTTTTTTTGCAAAGAATGACGGACTCTTTGAAGTGGAAATTACAGTTGAATAGTACAAATAAAAATGACAAAGATATTTCATCGAAGAGCATGAGTGGTCGAAGAAGGGCAAATTGTTCTTGATGATATTATTTTTCTTTATTTTGTATATATCATTCCTTCTTTTGTATAAATAATTACTTCCAATATATAATTTTCTGAGATGGTTTCGGCATGTGAAGATGAGGTGCGCAAACGCCTCAGTAAGGAGCTGCGAGAGGCTGGATGTTGGGGGTACACATAGGAGTAGAGGTATGCCAAAAAATAATGGAAAAATGTAATTAGACGAAAGATGTCGCGGCTTCATATTACCGAGAACATGAATCTAGATAGGAAGAAGTGGAGGTCACATATTAGTGTAGAAGATAAGTAGGGATAGAGTGTTTTCCTTCCTTGCAAGGGTTTAGACTTGTTAGTGTCTACATTAATACTAGTCGTACCCTTATAGTTCTGGTCATATGTTGTGTATTGTATTTTGATTATCACACTATTTTATTGCAGTTATTGTTCTTTCTTGTAGGCTTTACATTTTTTTTCTTATTAGCTACTATGTTTCCTTCACTATTTTTTCATTCTTTTACTTGGATTTGATGCACTCAAGTCGAGGGTGTTTTGAAAACAACCTCCCTACCTCCACGAGGTAGTGGTAAGGTCTGTGTAAACTCTATCCTCCTAGATCTAATTTAGTGGGACGTCACTGGGTATATTGTTGTTGTTGTAATACATAATTTTGTGACAAACATTTAAGGGTATTTTAGTCATTTTCATAGAAGAAGTTATCAATATTTTTGTGAACACACATCAATTGCTTATTGTCAGTTTCATCATCTGTATTCAATCTTGTAGCACTTCATTTGTTAAAGGAAAAAAGGCATGATATACCACTCAACATTGTAATTTAGAGCTAATATACTCTTCGTTATGAAAGTGACCAACATATATTTTTTAAAAAGATTAGATTTATTGTTTTAATGGTTAAATTTATTATTTCACTCATTTTCTTGTTAAATTTATCATAGATGCCCTGATATTTATGTGATAAAAAAACTATTACAATAGAGTCGAAAAAAATCTAGTTTCAATTTTTTTTCTTACTTTTTGTTTTTTTTCGTGTTCACGCTTTTTTTCTTTTTATTTCACATATTTATACACTAAAAATGAAAAAAAAGAAGTCAAACAATGAAAAGTACAGCTCTATAAGGAAAATATTTAAAACTCAAATTAGGTGTTAAATCAAAGAAGTAGAAAATATCATGTGTGAGAAAGATCAAATATAGCCTAAACTTTGCTAGAAGGATCATATAAACCCTTACACGGATTTTTCCAAAATGAAAAATTTTAAAAAATAATATAAAATTAATGTTTTTCACAATCATCAGATGAAAATGGTATATGTGAAACACTTTTATAGCGGTGGTTGTATATTTGTGCCACTTTTTACTGGTAAGGGTATATGTTAGCCTCTTTTATAATGAGGGGTATATCAACTCTAAATTGCAAAGTTAAGGGGTATATCAAGGTTTATTCCCATCATTTAATCAATTATCACACTTAAACTTACATGTTGTTAATTTATAATTAGCTAATCCAAAAAGCCTCATTGTATCATTTTAAAGTTTAATGATCATAGATTAGTCGGTCAACACTTCATCTTGTCTGGTTGATCTTTCAATAGCATGGATTAAGAGAAATTTTATAAATAAATAATTACATTAGTTAATTCTTTTAACTATACTAAAATAGTGTAACACACTGAATATGATACCTAAAGTGAGAAAACTAATTAATGTCCTACCATATAAATTCTTATAGTTTTGAGTAGTTGATAAGTTCTATGCGTTGAAATAAAATAATTTTGTTTTTAAAAAGTAACATAAGATAGAAATTTATAATTAAAAGCACATATAATAAATAAGAATTTTGAATACAAATTATTTGACTCCTAAAAAAATAAAATTGCATTATATAAGAAGAAATGAAGATAACCCATATGTTATTTTAATAAAAGTGATTCATATTTGTGCATAAAAGTTTTGACTTGTTTAATCCTTAAAAGCATATGTTTTTCTCTAATAAAAATCTATATCATATCATTTATCATATCATCATATTATAGATATGTCACGACCCAAAAACCGGGTGTGATGGCACTTGTCCTATCCCTCCAGGACAAGTCAGCCTAAACCCAACAAACCGAAACAAAAGCGAGAGACTTCAAACTAAACAATCCTTCCCAAGACTAGTTGTCACATGTACAAGTCACTAATAGAGAATTGAAATGAAATTACAAGTCTCAATGTCTTTGTATCTCAAATAGAACAAGACATAAAATAAAAAGGTCAAGAGAAATTGCCAACGTCGAACAACTACTTCTCAAGTTTCCTCAAAATCCCCGGAGTAAGAAGAAGAAAGAACTAGATCAAGGTCCGGGATCGGATCCTACACAAGTGTAGAAGCAAGGGTAAGTACCAAACAACACGGTACCTAGCAAATGGACTAATAACACAAGGCAAATCAAATAAAATCATAAATCCCTTACTTCTAACCGAACCTCCGATAACTACAACCTGCACAGTAAGTCAGCCCAACCTAACAGATTCCAATTCAAAGTTCAAAAACACATATGTCAACAATAGTTCAAAAGCATCACCAAATTAAGCCACATCAGTATCAAGTATATCAATCCCAGAGTCACAAGGCATAAACACAACTCCACAATCACAGTTCAGAATCATAAGTCATATCTCACAAGTAATCACAAAGTCAATCACAAGAATCATGTTCAACACTCAATAATATGCATGAATGTTGATGCACATGCAATGTTCATGCGTGCATCACAGTGGCCGGCAGAAACCTTGGCATCACAGCATCGCCGACAGAAACCTTGGCATCACAGCATCGCCGACAGAAACCTCGGCATCATAACATCGACAACAAAAACCTCGGTATCTCAATATCAAGAGTAGGACAATACAATGCAGTGCAATGAAAAGTAGAATGATGCATGTCTGTCCTATGATACACATCCGCTGAATCTCAGACCTGAACCCATGGGGGCCACACATGGACCATGTATCCGCCGGAACCATTTCCCATCGGCATAATCATCACTTGCCGGAACCATTTTCCATCGGCATAATCATCATAGTGTTTCCAGAACCAATGCACACAAGAATGTTCACACAAATAATGAGAAGAATGATAGTGCTCACAGTCACAACGCATTTCATATCAATGCAAATCACGTCACACTATCAACAATATATCGACATCATCAATTACATCATTTATAACAAGATCAATTGCCTAGTCTCCATTTCACTACTCCTTTTATCACAAGTAGTATTAATCACTAAACAAGAATTTCAAGTCTAGTCCCATAAACCACAATGAGCAAAAGACATATTCATCAATTTCACAATCATGTCAAGACTATCATAGCATTTCATCAATTACACTTCAATATCTAGATCAAGGCCTATCACACTTTGGTCTAACACTTTTGCACACATAGCCATTTTTATTGAGCCCTACGATTAGATTAGATTGCTCCATTCAAGAATTCAACCCATACCTCAATCCTATTACACCCCAACACAATCAAGAAGGAGAAATCCGGAATATTACAAGATTCGCAAAGTTTTAGAAGTCCACTTGCATTAACCGAAATCGCAATCCATCAATAACCGGAGCTTATCCCTTCCGAAAGCAATACAAAGCAACACAATCTATTCAAATTATGAATCACAATCAAATTTCGGAGCTAAAACCACCAAGAACATGAAATACGAGCAAAAGGGTCAAAATGGCTCAAAACTCTGATTCCGAAAACGGGGTTTAAATCTAGAAATTTTTACATGAAAATTATCCTCAAGGCATTAGGAATCCATTGGTGAAAACCAATTCAAAAACGGAGCTCAAATCAGATTATAATCACCATTTTATCAAAACTTTGAAATTCTTGAAACCCCAAAGTTTCTTCTTTAAAAACCTAAAATTCAAGTAAAAATCAAGTTATAATCAATGGGTAATGAAGATTGAGGGTCAAAATTACTTACCCAATCGATTCCCATGAAAAATCTCTTTTCAAACGCCTTCCCGAGCTCCAAAATGTCAAAAAATGGTGAAAATGGGCAATTTCCCGATTAAAAACTATTTCAGGTCCAAAATGCTCTCCGCGAACGCATAGGCCAAAATCAGCAAAGCTCCGGGAACGCACCCCTTTACTCTCCGTGATCGCAGAGGCCAAATTTAGGCACCAAACATCAACAAAATCAGCCATGCACTAAGGGGTCGTTTGGTACAAAGATTAATAATGCAGGGCTTAGTAATGCAGGATTTTTTTTTATCAAGTGTTTGGTTCATTGTTTCCCTCCTCATCTTGTGTTTGGATTAAAACTTTATAAAAAACTTCTTTCCAATTATACCCTTGAATTGTTATGTAATTGGGTTAAGGTAAATAATTGCCGGATAATATTATTTTTTGTGGCCTTCTAACTAGCTATGAGAAGAACAATTTTGTTGTCATGTTTGCCTTTTTTTCACTTAAATTATTTGAGGATAAATAATTTTCATCTTAGTAAAATGATCACTTACAAAATGTCAATTTTCAATTTAAAAATGATAAACTATCAACTTTTAAAATTGAAAAGACGTAAACAATAGTAAAATTGAATAAACCATCTACATTTACACATAAAAATGGCAAGTTGTAGTTTTAATATGTATGCAATTTTATAAATTGTTCAAAATACAAATAATTAGAAAATCATACAAATATATATATATATATGTATGGATTTATTTAGTAACAAACAACTCTCTCTAAATAATTTGTAAGCTAATTTATTTAAATAAATTTATTAGTATAAATATAAAACATAAAATTAAGAAAATAAACAAAATAATTAAAATGATTTGAGGGATATTTTTGTCTTTATATAGACTTATCCCATGGTGTTATCTCCTATATATTACTAATACCTCCAAATGGAAGGTATTAATAATACATCCCATAATACTATGTAGGAGGTATAACTAATCCGTTGATTAGTTATACGTAAGCTCAAATTCCTAGCAAACATAGTACAAAAATAATACCATACATAATACATGGACTATTTGTTTTAATGCGGCCTACCAAATGACCCCTAAGTCTACAAATGGACCCTCGGGATTCGTTCGGAATCCCGTGAACACAAACCATATATGCTTCCTTACTAAATTCGATGTTCCGGACTCAATGGACTTGTCGGAATTCAAATTCGAGGTCTCCTTGACCTGAAACCCGATAAAGTGCAACTAAACTAACTTGCTTCAAAAACTCAAATCAAGCTCGGGACCTCTAAAAATTCAACCAAGGCCACTCCTAGACCTAAAATCATTCCCTGAATCCAACGGAGTTGTCGGAATCAAATTCCGAGCATCTGATCTCCGAATTTTGACCAAAGTCAACTCTATAATCAAAATTCCACAATTTTACAACTCAAAGCCTCAAATCCACGATACAGCCCCAAAGCTGACTCTGTCAACTCTCCTAGGACAAATTCCACTTTTCGAAATTGTTGGAATCGACGAAATTTCCATCCGAGACCTGAAACTCCGAATGACCTCAAAAACCACATTTTGACAACTTAAGCCTTTAGAATTCAAAACTTTCCAAAAATCATAACTGAACAAGAATTTCCCAAAATTAACTTCGGATATCAGCCAAACATGACTTGGGGCAACTCTCGGGAGGGTTAAAATGGTCATTTTGTAAAAATTACCAAAAGTAACCTTCAGGATCATTACATTATCCACAACTAAAAACCATGTTCATCCTCAAACATAAAGTAAACAAAAGTACCTGGAGCGTTGAAAAGATGAGGATATCTGGCACGCATGTCAGACTCGGACTCCCAAGTAGCCTCTCCAACTGATCGGTGACCCCACTGCACCTTACTGAAGCAATCTCCTTGGTCCTAAGCTTACGGACCTGTCTATCAATAATAGCCGTAGGATCCTCCTCATAAGTCAAATAAAGACCCAACTCCACAGAATCAAGTGTAGTCACATGAGACTCATTCGGGATGTACTTTCGAAGCATAGAAACATGACACACATGGTGCACCGCTGACAAGCTAGGTGGTAAGGCCAACTTATAGGCCACCTTTCCCACCCGGTCCAAAATCTCAAAAGGACCAATGAATCTAGGGCTAAGCTTGCCCTTCTTTCCAAACCGCATAACACCCTTCATGGGTGATACCCGGAGCCAATCCTGATCACCATCCATGAATACCAAGTCTCGAACTCTCCGATCAGCATAGCTCTTCTGCCGACTCTGAGCAGTCAACAGCCTACTCTGAATCAAATGAACCTGATCCATGGCATCCCTAAGCAAGTCAGTGTCTAAGGAATCCATCTCCGCCGAATCAAACCATTTAATCGGTGATCTACACCGTCTGCCATACAATGCCTCAAATGGGGCCATCTGAATGCTAGAATGATAGTTGTTGTTGTAGGTAAACTCCACTAGGGGAAAATGCTGATCCCACCTAGCACCAAAGTCAATCACACAAGCACAAAGCATGTCCTCACGCACCTGAAACATCCGCTCGGACTGACCATCTGTCTGAGGGTGAAATTATGCGTTTATTATTATTACCATTTAAGTTTCGGTGAGAGAACCACAATAAACCACTTGGTGAGAGAACCAAGGGCTAACCCGAACCAACCCAAAATCATTTATTAAAATCAAGTTTATCATAAATAAGTAAAAATAGTTTAGACAACCAAAGGATTGAGTCCGCAAAAACTCAACCCAATAGTCCAAAACATTTAATGTAGAAAATAAACCCGAAGAACTAAAAGTCATCATACCCAAACTCTAAACTGTCAAACTAGGGACGCAAACTCGAATACTAAACATAAAGCTAAATTCTAATGTTTGTGTCCAAAAAGATAGACAAGAAAATTAGAGGAATCCATGGCAGCCGGAAAGATGTAGCTCACCTTTGGACTCGGAATCAAGTGTCTCTTATCTAAGGTCTCGGATCAACTGCTAGAAGATGCCCTATACTTAACAAGGAAAAGAACAAATGCAATATCAGTACACAAACCATAGTGTACTGGTAGGATCACACGACAAATCTAAGATACAAATTTAAATAGTTCACTACAATGCAGTAACACAGAACAATGCATATAACAACAAGTATCAAACCACATAGACTCTCCGTCACATGCCATGAAACAAGGATACCTTGATACATGTCCCACACAATCACAAATGCAAATGTTCAATTCTCTCATGGAACCACAATCACATACCTCGTCCTCTCGCAGAACCCAAACCCAAACTATTAGTGTACAACTAACAATCACAAATAATCATGCACACTCACACAATATAATTAACAATACCACTTGAAAACTACAAGTCACAATAACAAATTCATCGCATGAGATTACCTACATTATGTCATGTCATATGTATCCCTACCATGCATTGCACAAATGTACTACAAAGCAGTAGATATGCATACATAAATTGGAAATATACAACCATCACCTACATCTAATCAAACCTCTTGGAAACTCTAAATAACCAGAGCTTTCCCCTTGTGAAGTGCCTTGTCTTATTCTTGGTCTAAAACAAATAATATAAACAACAATCAATCACTAATGACCTATTAATTTACCCGAATTATCATCAAATCCTAACCCAGTCCAAAATATTATCATCTCCCCCAACTTAGGGATTTTTGCACCTTGGAGCCATCTCAAAACCTTTCCCCCAAGAGAAATCACCTAGATTCTAAGGCTTAAGAATCAGTGCATAAAGTTGGAGAGTCGAATTCTTACCTTTACCGACAAATTTCATTGAAAATAAAGTGGAAACGGCCCAAAATCGCCCCTCCTAAGTCCAAGAACACAACGTGCAAAAAATAGGGTTCTTGGGGCTTTATCTGCTATAAAACCGTTTCTCCCCACTATAGCAACCCAACCCGATGTTTCACTTACTGGGTATGAAAATATTTTTGATGGTCTACCTCTTGAAGACTCAAACAAACATTTCAAAGACTTTGTTTGTGTGTGTCTAGAAACAGCTTAGAGTGAAGGCATGTTGGACCTCAAACTAAACATTGTGTTTTGTTAGAAAAAGGAAGATCGATCCTTCCAAGCCAATGGATAAGTGTGTGGATGAGGAAAAAGTAACTCACATTCTAATTTTTTTCATGCCAAAAACACAAAATGATATTCCTCACATAAGGTCCAAGAAGTATGAGATGCGACATATATTGCTTGGTTTCTTTGTATGTAGACTACCACCCCTTGAGCAGAGTAGAGAATTTAATTCTAGGGGTGCAATTCGTATCCTCAAAGTTAATGTAATTTTTTTAAATTTTCTTCCATTGTGCCGAGACATTATATGAAGCACTTATTTGAAGGCAGATCAATTATCGTAATATAACTTCTTATATTTAAATCCCTATTTATATATATATATATATATAGTGTCACACTTGTGATGTTTGTACTCCGAAGAAAAGGGGAAGTGTAAATACCCCAAATGTAAAGCAAACTGTAATGACCCTGAAGGTCATTTTTGGTAATTTTTGTAAAATGACCGTTTTACCCTTCCCGAGAGTTGCCCCGAGTCATGTTGGAGTAGTATCCGAAGTTGGTTGTGTGAATTTCCTAGAGAAGTTAAGGTTTTTGGAAAGTTTTGAGTTTTAAAAGCTTAAGTTATCAAAAAGTGGTATTTGAGGTCATTCAGAGTTTTGGACCTCGGAATCGAATTCCGTCAATTCCATTAACTCTGAAATGTGGAATTTGGTCTAGGAGAGTTGACGGAATCAGATTTGAGGCTATACCGTGGATTTGAGGCCTTGAGTTGGAAATTAGTGAGTTTTTGGTCATAGAGTTGACTTTGGTCAACATTCGGTAATCGGATGCTCGGAATTGAATTCCGACGACTCCGTTGGATTCGTGTTATGATTTTAGGCCTAGAAGTGGCCTTGGTTGAATTTTTAGAGGTCCCGAGCTTTATTTGAGTTTTTGAGGCTTAAGTTAGTTTCGTTACGTTTTATCGGGTTCCAGGTAAAGGAGTCCTCGAATTTGAATTCCGATGGTTCCATTGAGTCCGGAACATCGAATTTAGTAGGGTAGCATATATGGTTTGTGTGCATGGGGTTCCGAACGACTTCTGAGGTTCCATTCGGAGACTTAGTTGCATGGTGTAATTGCTGATATTTAGTGTGTATTTTTGGCCTCCGCGTTTGCGGAGGGTTATTGCCCGCGTTTGCAGAGTGATGCTGAGTTTGGCGTCCGCGTTCGAGGAGGTAGTGGCCGCGTTCGTAGAGTATATTTTTGCCTGAAACAGTGTTAAGTTGGGAAAACACCCATTTTCACAATTTTTAAACTTTGGAAGCTTGGTTAGGCAATTTTGAAAGAGATTTTTCGTGGGAATCGTTTGGGTAAGTGATTTTAACCCGTAATCTTTAATACCCATTGATTATAACTTGATTTTAGCTTGAAATTGAGGTTTTTAAAGGGATGAAATTGGGGTTTCTCAAGAGATTCAAAGTTTTGATCAAATGGTGATTATGAACTGATTTGAGCTCCATTTTAAAAACGGTTTTCACCTATGGATTCCTGATTATTTGAGGATCGTTTCATGTAAAAAATTTTGGATTTAATCCCCGTTTTTGAAAACAGATTTTTGAGCAATTTTGACCCTTTTTTTCGAATGTTGTGTTGTTGGTGTCGATAGTTCCGATTTTTGATTGTGAATCATTATTTGAATAGATTGTGGTGGTTCGGAAAATATTCGGAAGGGGAAAGCTCCCGGTAGTGATTTATCATGATCTTTGGCTAAGGCAGGTGAACTTTTAAAACTCCGTAAATCTCGTAGAATCTCAAATTTCCTTTCTTGTATTTGTTGGGGAAGTAATGGGAATGAGGATTGATGAGTCGGTAATTTTGACTCATTTAAGGCTTCGTTTGTACTGAATTGGTATCCTTAATTCCTATTTTACACCCATAACTAATGTTAAATAATTTATAAGCTGCAAGAAGACTTGAAAATGAGGCAAGGACAAGATAATGCAAAAATAAGCTAAGAAGTTGAAGAATTGAAGGAAAAAGAAGGATGGAGCTCGCGAAAGACAACTCGCCGACTCACCGAGTGGGTCTGTAGCTCACCTAAAGTTCCAGCAGGTGAGTTAAAAAATCAAGTTGAGTCGGCGAGCCTGGGAGACAGTCGGCGACTCGCCGAGCAGAACGGTGAGCCCGACTTTGATCACCTAAAGTTCCAGGATGATTTAGTGCTAAAGTCAAGATTTAAAGGGATAGAACGAGCAAATCGGCATATCGCCGAATAGATAGGCGAGCAAGACCTTGATCGCCCAAAGTTCCAGTACAAATCCATGTTGAAACCAAGAGACAAAAGGCGAAGAAGAGCAACTCGGCGTATCGCCGAGTGAATTGGCGACACGACTTATGCCGCCGAGTGGTCCCACATTTTAAAATGTGGGAAGTTTTTGTGAGAGTATAAATAGAGTTTTTGAAAAGAGAGTTGGCAATCAGTTGAGAACAAGTTAACTGAGACTAAAAAGTACTCTTGCATTTTGAATATTTTTGGATTACTTTGAACTATTCTTGTGGGTTTTTGGATTCAAGACATTGGGTGAAATTCTAATCGATAACATTTTACACTTTAAAGAACATGTGAATCAATGGCTGACATCTTTGGTAACAATTTCTTCATTGTTGTTATGATTGGCTAAAACCTCAATGCCTTAGGGGTGTGATTATGTGTTCAAGTGCTTAATTTGCTTGTGGGCATTATGAATTGCTGAATTTAAGGCTAAATTGAAATGGGTTCAGTTGTTAATTCATGTTTTCATTTATGAATTGAAGTGGCAAATTTAGTTCTAGTATATATCTCTTTGTATGCTTGTAAAAGGTGCATTTGAGTGGATTTAACGGTTCATGTTGTATGGGCTATTGCTTTTACTACCCAGCTTGTTAAAGTGGGTTGAATCAAGGTATAGGATTATTTTCAAGTGTAATGCTTGTTGGGGTTTGATAGAACCCAATTGAATGCATGATAGCTGATTGTAAAATAGCTATTGTAATCATGATCTTACCTACCCATTGAGATTCAGCATATTTAAGCAATTCGTAATTACCCATTTAGTGAAATTAGTAGCTGAACATTCACACATCCCTAAGATCCTTTCTTCCCTTGATTAAATTTGTTGTTAATTGTGTTGGCACATTCGGTTACTAATCCTTCACTCATTTTTGATAATCAAAATTATATGATTTAATTCATGTTTCGTATCAACTTCTTAAACTCTACAAAAGATTAGAACACTAACTTACTTCTTAGTCGAATTCTTTACTATATCACTCCTCGTGGGATCGACCCCAACTCCTTGTTGGGTTCATACTTGCTAGCGACCACCTACACATTGAATCGTTATAGGTGTAGTTGAGCGTTATCAAAAATGGTGCCAGTGCGGGGGAATGGTGTCTAGAATTCTTGTATTGAAGTATTTTAGTGAAATAATTTTGTTGTAGTCGAATTTACTTATTAGTCTTCTCGTTTTTTATTGTCAAGAGGTGACGACATGAGTAATCACAGAAGTGAGGCTGCTAGCAATCTTGGGCAAAATAACGACATTGGTAACCTAAATGACTTCAATGTCAATCAAGTAGGAAGTGTTGGAGCCATACGCTTGCCCCCTACTGTGGGTAATGCTATGTTTCATGTGATCGGGACCATGCTTCAGCTATTGCAGATCAAAGGGTTCTATGGGGGACTTGCTCATGAGGATCCCCATGACCACCTTCGGAACTTTCTGGATGTGTGTGGCCCTTTCTCATTTAAGAACATCTCTCAAGAGCCGATTCGACTTCGTTTGTTTCCCTTCTCTCTAATGGGGGATGCAACGAAGTGGTTAGCTGAACTACCAAGAGACTTAATTACTTCTTGGGCGGAGCTCACAGAGGTATTCCTTGAACGCTTCTTTCCCCCTTCGAAGATGGTGAAGTTGAGAGATGGTATCAAAAACTTCAAGCGAGTTGAGGGTGAACCAATTCATGAGACGTGGCTTAGGTTTCAAAAGCTACTTCTACAATGCCCTACTCATGGCTTACCTGAAGATGTGCTTTTACAATACTTCTATCGAAGCCTTGACTCTGTCAACAAGGCTATAACTCATTATTTGATTCATGGTGGGATTATGAAATAGCCTTTTCCTGTAGCGTCAGCTTTGCTTAATGATATGACTAAAATTAACCGGGCATGGCACACAAGAGAAGACCAAGTTTCACCTCTTACTGTTGGAATGACTAAGGAGCAAATGGAGAAATACCAAGAGCGTGACGAGAATATGGCTAAGATGATGACCCAAATTGACATGTTAACAAAGCATGTTATGGGTGGTGGTTCTAAAGCCGTGAATGCAGTTGCGATGAGTCCGGAAGATGCTCAGTTCAAAGCCATGTACAATGAAGAGGTCAAATTCATGTCGAATCAAATGTGGGGTTCTTATCCAAGCTATCAAAAATTGGGCGGAAATCAAGGTTGGAACAAAGATCAAGGTGGTGGTTGGAGAGAGAGAGATCGAGATTGGCGTGATAGAGGTGTAAATTGGAGGGATGGTGAGAGAGATTGGTATGTGCCTCCACATGATCGTCTCAAAGTTAAAGAACCTAAGACTGATCCCGAGAGCTTTCGGACTGAAGATATGCTTGCTCGTATTTTGCATAAGGTGGAAGGTTCAGATAAAGTGCTAAAGGAGATGCAGGCTGATTTTTCTTCTCTAAATCAAACGGTGACCTCTCACTCAGCCTCGATCAAACACCTTGAATCACAAATGGTTCAAATTTCAGCTAAATTAAATCAGAGACCAATCGGGGGCCTTCCTAGTGACACTTTAGCAAACCCAAAGAACGAGAATGCTCAATGTATGACTATCGTGACCCAGAGCAACAAGATTGTGGGTAGTGATGTGTTGGATGTTGATGGGGCTGATTCAAGTAAAGAGAAATCTATTGTGATTGAAGATGATGGCTTGAACAATGACGTTCCCAAAAAGGTTGGTGATGCAATGAATGATATTGCTTCCGTGGAGCTACCACGTCAAAGGCTGAAGTTGTTCCTAAATCGATTTCTCCAAAGTCGTTACCCAAAGTAAACCCATCATTTCCACAAAGGTTGAGAAAGAGAGATGACAATGCAAAGTTTCAAAAGTTTCTCTCCGTTTTTAAATATCTCTCTCTATCAATCTCCCATTGGTGGACGCATTGCTAGAAATGCCGGGATATGCTAAGTTTATGAAGGAATTGGACACGAAAAAGTGAAGTATGGACTTAGAGACGGTTGAAGTATCCCATTGTTGCAGCGCTATTATGTCAAGTGTGGTTGCTAAAAAGGAGGACCCGGGAGCGTTCACTATACCTTGCACTATTGGGATGTCCAAATTTGCCAAAGCATTGTATGATTTGGGAGCTAGTATAAACTTGATACCCTATGCTATTTTCAAGAAACTTGGGTTAGGCGAGCCTAAGTCAACCACAATGCGTCTTCTTATGGCTGATCGTTCTATAAAGGGGCCTATAGGTGTTCTATACGATATTTTGGTAAAGGTCGACAAATTCATATTTTCGGAAGATTTTGTGATTCTCGATTGTGAGATGGATGCCAAAATACTTATTATTCTTGGTAGACCTTTCTTGGCTACCAAGAGAGCCCTTGTTGATGTGGAAAGTGGCGATTTGAAATTTTGAGTTAATGAGGAGGAAGTCACTTTCAATGTATGCAAGTCTATGAAGCAATCAAACGATCTCCATGTGGTATCGGTTATTGATGTGATTGATGAAGCGGTTGCTACTGTTGGTGAAATCTTTTGTATTGGTAAATCATTGACTGCCGTGCTTTTGAATTATGATGGAGAAGAGATTCAAGATTATGATGAGGTGGTGGCTGCTCTATCGGATTTAGGTTCTTACTCGAAAACAACTTTGAAGCTTGATATTGATTTGAAGAATTGAGAAATTCCTCCCGCGAAGCCATCCATTGAAGTACGCCCGAAGCTTGAATTAAAGGCTCTTCCTTCACATCTTCGATATGTATTTTTGATGACTGATAATACTTTGCTGGTTATTATTGCTGCTGACTAGCTTGAAGGGCAAGTACAAGCACTTGTTAGTGTGCTAAAAAGATTCATAAAAGCTATTGGCTGGACAATTACTGATATTGTGGGGATCCCTCCTGGTATTTGCACTAATAAGATTCAATTGGAAGTCGATTGTAAGCCCAGAGTCGAGCACCAAAGAAGGCTGAACCCTCCGATACAAGAAGTGGTTAAGAAAGAAATTATCAAGTGGTTAGATGCGGGTGTGGTTTACCCAATTGCGGATAGCAAGTGGGTGAGCCTGGTACAATGTGTTCCAAAGAAGGGAGGTATAACGATAGTCCCGAATGACAAGGGTGAACTTGTACCTATGCGACCGGTTACAGGTTGGCGTGTATGTATAGAATATCGAAAGTTAAATGCAAGTACGAAGAAAGATCACTTTCCAATGCCCTTTATGGACCAGATGCTTGATAGAATGGCGGGTCCGGTTATAATCAAATCTCCATAGCACCTGAAGATCAAGACAAAACCACATTCACATGCCCATATGGAACTTTTGCTTTTAGAAGAATGCCTTTTGGGTTGTGTAATGCACCGGCAACCTTTTAGAGGTGTATGCTCTCTATTTTTGCTGACATGGTGGAAGACTCGATGGAAATTTTCATGGATGATTTCTCAGTCGTGGGGGATACATTTGAAGCATGCCTTGAGCACCTTGGTAAAGTTTTGCAAAGATGTGTTGAAACAAATCTTGTTCTCAATTGGGAAAAATGTCACTTCATGATCAAAGAAGGTATTGTGTTGTCGCACAAAATTTTGGGAGACGGTATGCAAGTGGATCAAGCTAAGGTTGAAGTTATTACCAAGTTACCTCCTCCCATCTCGATTAAAGGTGTTCAAAGTTTCTTGGGCCATGCGGGTTTCTACCGGAGGTTCATAAAAGACTTATCTAAGATAGCTCATCCTCTTTGCAAGCTACTTGAGAAAGAAAGTGTTTTCAATTTTGATAAAGCTGTAATTAATGCTTTTGTGTGTCTAAAAGAGAGGTTGGTATCGGCTCCGATCATTTGTGCTCCGGATTGGAACATCCCATTTGAGCTAATGTGTGATGCTAGTGGTGTGGCTTTTGGGGCTGTACTTGGCCAACGAAAAGGCAAGTTCTTTAATCCGGTCTATTATGCAAGAAAGACCTTGAATGTAGCTCAAAAGAACTACACCGTCACTGAACAAGAGTTGTTGGCTGTAGTGTACGCTTTCGAAAAGTTTTGAGCCTACTTGTTGGGAACCAAGGTGGTTGTATACACCGACCGTGCAGCTATACGTTACTTGATGGAAAAAAAAGGATACAAAACCAAGATTGATTCTTTGGGTCCTACTGTTGCAAGAATTCAAGTTTGAAGAGAAAGATCGAAAATGTTGTGAGAATCAAGTGGCAGACCATTTATCAAGGCTTGAAACGAGTGTGGGTGTCTCCAGTTAACAAGATATTGAAGATGCTTTTCCTGACGAATCGATGATGAGTATTTCACATGGTACCACTCCTTGGTATGCCGATTTCACAAATTTTATGGTGTGTGGGGTGATTCCCGATGGGTTAAAATTTTACCAAAGAAAGAGGTTCCTCTTTGACGTGAAGAAATATTTCTTTGATGAACCTTACTTGTTCAGGGAATGTGCTGACTATATAATCTGGATATGCATTTTGGAGGTGGAAGTGGATGCGATTCATAATGCTTGCCATGCATCACCGATAGGTGTCATCATAGTGGGGTACGTACGGCTACCAAATTACTCCAAGTGGCTTTTATTGGCCAACATTGTATCACGATGCTAGTTCCTTTTCCAAAAGATGTACCCAATGCCTAATGCAAGGTGGGGTGTCGCGAAGACACGAATTACCTATCACCCTAATTCAAGAAGTTGAATTGTTTGACGTATGGGGTGTTGATTTCATGGGTCCGTTTGTGAGTTCATACGGAAATAAATATATCTTGGTTGCCATCGACTATGTTTCTCAGTGGGTAGAGGCTGTGGCCTTACCAAATAATGAAGGAAGAAGCGTAGTTCAATTCCTTAAGCGATATATCTTCACAAGGTTCGGTACTCCCAGGGAGATTATTAGTGATGGGGGTTCTCACTTTTGCAACCGACTGGTCACGGCATTTTTGAGAAAATATGGAGTTAAGCACAAGGTTGCTGCCCCGTATCATCCACAAACGAGTGGGCAAGTTGAATTATCAAACCGAGAGATAAAAGGTATTCTGGCTAAAATAGTGAATGCTAATTGGACTAATTGGTCTCGAAAATTAGATGACGCCCTTTGGGCGTATAGAACTGCCTACAAGACCCAATTGGTATTTCCCCGTATCAATTAGTGTTCGGTAAATCGTGTCATCTGCCGGTTGAGCTAGAACTGTAACACCTCAAGTTTTCTAAGGAAGGAAAGTGCAGAATTTTGAACCGTTACCAGTGATCTACGGAGGCCACCTACGGACCGTAGGAGGATTGACGGGGGACCGTCAATGGCACTATGAACTTTCAGGATTTCCAAGTTTCTGAACTTTGACCTACGAAAAAGCAGGACGGTTCGTAGTTCAGTTGATGGGCCGTAGATGGGTTCCGTAGATGCCTTCCAGACTTAGCCAAATTTTCAGCCCAAAATGAACTTTTTGAAACAATTGACGGAAGAGCGGGACGGTCCGTCAATTGATGTATGGACCGTAGATCCTGTTCGTCGATTGGCCCCAACAGTTTTTAATTAAGGGCTTTTTGGTCTTTTCCCTAATTGTTTACCTATTAAGCTAAGTCGGTTATACCCTTAATCTAAGACCTATAAATACTTTCTAAGCCTAATTCCTTTCATTCTAATTCATTCCTAAACTCTCCTCTCTCAAATATTTCTCTCTCTAAAAGAAACTCTCTCAAGCTTCAAGGAAGAAGAAGAAGCTAGGATCCTCCATTGAAGACCTTCAATCTTCTCCAATTTTCTTGTGGATTTCATTGAGGTATGATAGTGTTCACAATTAGGAGTCCTTTCCTCCAATGGGTCCTCCCTCTTCTTCATGATTTTCAAAGGTTTACTCTAACCCAATTGAATTAGGGTTTTGATCAATCATTGTGGGTTCTTCAATTATGATTTCAATAGTTGATTTTATGATTCCTAGTGCACGATCTAGTGTGATAAAGTACCCTAGTGCACGAATTAGCGTGAATTACGTGATGTGATGTAAAGATTGCATGAACCCCCGTGATCCCAAGTAAATTCTCCCCAAGTTGATAATAGATGCTTTGATTGTTGGGTTGAGATATGAATTGATGAAGTTTGTGAATTCTCTATGAGATTATGCATGAAGTATGAATGAATGAAGGATAATTTTTATGAATTTTGAGCATGATGAACTAAGTAAAGATAAAGCTAATGCACTTATACATGTCTTTTATGAAGTTAAGGATGATTTAAAGGTGCTTTGAGATTGAAGCATTAAAGTTTATGACATGTAGGCATTGATGATGAATTATGAAAGGATTTTCTTAACTAAGGAGAATAGGGAGTTGATTCAATGAAAGGAACAAGAGGAGATCCCTCATGTTTTTCCCCCTCCCTATTGTAGTCAAGAGGAGATCCCTCATGCCTATCCAAGACAATACAAGAGGAGATCCCTCATGTCTTCTATGGAGCTATTCTAAAGAAAGGGACAAGAGGAGATCCCTCATGTCTACCCCTTATAAGGTAGGGGAGATCCCCCTTGCCTTCTAATGGTACGATAAGATTATGAACTATGAATAATCCATGGGAAAATATGCTTAGCACCGTGTGGACAAGTGGCGATTACCCATGTCCCATAACCTATGTGCCACCATAGGGTGATGGTCTATGATAGACACTAGCTAGTGGATCCACGTAAGATAAGAAGTTATGGTCCTACCTTGGCAAGTAGGGAAACCCTCTTTCAGTGTAGGGTAGACATCGGATTTTATGTTGATAGCTCACATGGTCTTACATGTCGGTTAAGGCTTTTCCCCAGTTGTTAATGAACAAGTGTTCTCGTGATGAAGAAAGAAAGATGATTTAGCTTGCTTTGGCCTTGATGCTTTATGTTTCATGCTTATCATGTTTTAAGTTTGGCCATTGCATGTCATGATTATATGTCTCTCTAGCATGATTTATGTGTTAATGTGCATTGCTATCATACTTAGCACTTAATTGTGCTAGCGCATACTTTCGCCTACATTAACTTCTTTGGTGTAGGACGTGGGGATTCACCTTCCACTCGTGGCTAGAGCTTTATAGTAGCAGATTGATAGACGACTTGGTGAGTCCTCATCCATCCGAGGACATAGCCTAGTTGTTCTTATTTTTCATGTATTTCCTTTCAGCTTTGAATTATATTGGGTTACGTCCCAAACCTTGTTCCTTATATTAGATTGGCTTTGAGACATTAGATGTAGACTTCCGTTGTTTCTTTTAAAAGCTTTGATATGAAGTTCTGTTTTGAACTTTTATTCTTTATTATCTTGTATGTAATGTATGTTAAGGGCTTGTATGAGGCCTCTCGGGGTCTTGTACACCATGTCACATCTAGGGGGTACCTTGGGTCGTGACAAGAACATAAGGCATTTTGGGCTTTGAAGGCTTTGAATTTGAATTGGGATGTTGCGTCCAAGATTCGGGTTAATCAACTTCACATGTTGGAAGAGTTGTGGCGTAAAGCGTATGAGAGTTCAGCTCTTTACATAAAGAAAATGAAGAGGTGGCATGATGCCAAGATCCTTCATCGAGAGTTTAGAGTTGGTGATAGTGTGTTACTTTATAACTCTCGCTTACGACTCTTTCTGGGAAAGCTCAAATCCAAGTGGTCAGGCCCATTTAAAGTGATTCGTGTTTTTGCTATTGGGGCAATTGAAGTTGAAGGTAAAAATGGGGCAATTGAAGTTGAAGGTAAAAATGGGGCAGTGTTCAAAGTGAACGAACAAAGGCTGAAACTTTACTTTGGAAAGGTTCCCAATGTGAGATTGATTGATGTGGTTACTTGGATGATGCTTGAAAGCATGTCCACATCGTGCCACAACATTAAATAAGGTGTTTCTTGAGAGGAAACCCAAGTTTTATTTTAGTAGTTTTGAATAACGTTTGTCAGTTGTGTAGGTTGGAGTGTGAAATTTCGACAAAGGGCTACAAGGCGAGGGGTTGGACTACTTGGTGCGTCGCCAAATGACCCCTGTGATTGCCTACTTGCATTGCCAATTGAAGGCTATATTGGAAGATTGGGCGAGCTAAAAATCCATTCGGTGTGTCGCCGAGTGGACTCGGCGAGCCCGATCGAGCTCGCCTTCTGGACATTCATAAAAGCTTGGTCTCCGGTTGATTTCGGCGAGCTTCTACCCATTGTGCACATCATCGAACCACTCAGCGACATTAGTTCCATAGCCGAAGAGAGCACAAACTGAACGATTTTTAAGCCTCTCAAATTCAAATCTTCTTTCTACTTGAAATTTTCGACTCCCCTTCGCATACCCTCATACTTTAGCTTGTTATTTTTGTACTTGGCATGGTATTTGTTGATCTTGGAGTGCATTTGGACTCGTTCCCCATCCCTTTTTGTCATGTTTTCTAGTTGTGTCTTCTTTTGAGGTTGGTACTCTTTTCTTTGAAAGTTTCATGTCGTTTTCATTGCTTCAACTTGCTATTATATGGGTAATTGGTTGTTCTCTTGATTTCATGCCTAAATTTATTGCCTTTTACTCTGTTTATGATAATTGATCTCAAAAATGTCTTATTTTAGCAAGTTTGGCCTTAATTGTATTGGGTAATTGTCGTTGTTGATCTTTGGTTGTTGATTTGCTATTGGGTAAAGTCTGAGTAACTCTAATTTTGATCGAATGACTTGAAATTGCCCGATGATGGATTGGGTGATGACTTTCTTAAGGGAAAATTCATCGCTTTGTTTATTTCGAATCGATTGGGGGGAATTCTGAGTACCCTAGGTGAAAATTGAGTTGTGGGTCATGCTTATTTGTTGCTAATTGAGCTTTAATTATTGTGTCGTAGGCTGATAGTGAATAATCGTAAAATAATTTAGGGGGGTGATACATTGAGTAGATTCGGCGAGCTATGTCAAGCTCACCGAACTGACTCGGCGTGTCGCCTATTGCACTCCCCATCGCCTTTCTGTCTTAATTATTTGCCTGTGCATTCTAGAACACTCAGCGAGCTACCTTTAACTCACTGAGTGAATTCGACGACCCGTCATTTTGCATTTTCATCGCCCTTTTGACTTTAATTTTTGTTGAGTTTGGGTCTGGAACTTTCAGCGACGCTCTATTAGCTCACCTAATCGGCTCGGTGACTTGCCGTCCTGTTCGGTGAGTTTTACTGCAGTTTTACTGTGTTGACTATTTTTCTAACTTTTTTCGTTCAAATCTTTTATTTGTCTGTTGGTCTTCTTAGGTATGGCCCGGTCCAAGGTTCTCGCTAGAGGACCACCACCCAGGAAGCGTAAAAGGATTAAAATAGCTTCAGAGGTTGATCAACCCTGACCCCAACGCACACAAGCAGCCCAACCAAAGGGAAAGGCAAGAAAAAGGTGGCGGAGAGTTCCACCTCGGAGAGTGATGACCTTCCCATCCAATTCACGCCCTCCAACTCCGAGAGTGTGGGGTTAAGGAGTCCAGAACTCCTATTGCGAAACTATTAAAGCGGAAGCATTCCGAGCTGTGGTCTAAAGCAGCACATGATCCACTGACACAAGTATCCACTCCCGTTGCCCCACCTGAGCCTCTAGTGGTTCCTTCTCCAACTCCAACTCCTGCTCTAGCTCCGGCCCCGATAAACCATCTGAGTTCGATGAATAGACTAAAGGCCAAGGTTTTGTGAACAATCCTCGAAGAGAAAAGAATGTCCACGGACGGTGTTGTGGATAGGTACAACAAGTTCCAGATATTTACAAAATCTTGGAGTCCGTATGTACCTACGTGGGTCCACAAATTTTATGCCTCATATGCGGACTTGATTCCCAAAGGAAAGAAGAAGGCCCAATCTATGGCACCCATAGACTTTGTCATGGTTCAGGGGAAAAAGGTGAAGTGCAGCCAAAGAGAAATTAATGTTGCACTCAGTTGCACAGTCAGGATTCGGCATACAATGGCCGACGAGATTAAAAAGAAGACCTTGGATGATCTACAATGGTGGTTGGCCCCTCTACTCAGTGATGCGACACCCCCATGGCTCGAGGCCGGTGCCATAATTGAGAAGAAGGATCTAAACATAGCCGCGAGGTACTAGTTTAGATTCATTAGCAACACCCTCATGCCTTCCCAAAATGAGTCCATTCTCCGGCACCCGAAAGTGGCACTTTTGGGTTGTATCATGGATCGTCACATGCTCAATTTGGGATGATAATCAAACATGAGATATTGATGAGGGCAAAGAAGAATCAAACATCGCTCCCATTCCCCATATTGATTACAGAGTTGTTTCGGCATGCAGGCGTACCCTTCGAGGCCAAGAAGGATGTTGAGGTCACTCCGACCTTGTCTTGTGACATCCGCTGGATTAAGGCTGAGTACTTGAAGGATGAGGCAGAGTGGAGGAGGAGACCTCCAGTAGACACGTCTCTGACTATTGATGTTGAGGCCATGGAGACCGGTTTTCCCACTCCCGCAGTTGAGCCGACAAGTATACATGTTACCGACGCTTCTACCACTTCAGCCCCTTCCCCATCCACCTCCTCTATCCCTGCACCTGCCCCAGTTCCTGACTCTCGCCTTTTGACGCAAGCAATGATTATAAAGATGGGCCACCTTGCCCATTCAACTGATGTGTAGGTGTCACGAGTCGAGGCTGCAGTTTCGACTATGATTGAGTGTGACATAGCTGCGGCACTTGCTCCCATTAGAGCGGAGTAGGAGGATCAGCGCCGAGTGATCACGGCTCACGGCTAGATTTTGGATGACCTCACCTCTAGAGTGGCGAAGTGTGAAAGGAAGGAGGGTACTTCCACGGAGTTGACAACCGTGAAGGCTGACATTGTTGGGCTGCGACGAGATGTCGACGAGTGAAAGTCCACAGATATTACTATGTTATGGGGAAGTGTTGACATGCCCGAGAGATAGCCATCTGACATCCATCCAGCCACTACCACCGGAGGTACTGCAGCTGATGATGTGGGCGATTCTGAAGCCTCGAACACTGGTGAAGAGGACCTTGCGACACGTGATAGAGAGGTGTATACAGATCTTGAGGACTTGGAGGGTGATATGGTGCGAGCTGCTATTGTTACGTCCCTCCATGAGACATTGATGATTGGTTTGAGTGGAACCAAGACCAACACTACAGCTAAGACGGGCACTGATGCCCAAGATGATGCACCTCCTACATAGCCAGACAGGAGGATTCCTATTTGCACTCCATTTCTTTATTTTTGTTGTTATCCTTACTTTATTTCGCATTAAGGGCATTGCGTGTTTCTTTTTGGTGGGGTGAAGGCATTAGGCCTTCCCTTTGTCTTTTTGTTTGTATGTTTGAATATTTCATTTTGTTTTGATGTTATGACTGATGTGCGATTTTGCTTTGAAATGAATGTCAACTTCTCTCTTTATATTTGTTGTTGTTGATTGTGGGAATTGTGTTATTCTCTTGTACATTTGAGTGTCGATTGTGATCAATATCAATGACTTGAATAGTGCTCTTGATGAGCAATATGTTTGTGTGAGTCTAATGAGGTAATTTGAGTTGCATAGTTTTGTGTGAACTCTTAGCATCTCATTGTGACTAGTTGAATGTCTAAGTGAGTCTTGCAATGACCGTTGCACACAAGCTTTACTTGTAGAGTTGTGATCCAAAATTGTGTTTGGATGCCATGTATGGTGAGCGTTACTTGAAAGGTGTGTATGATGATACCTAGAACTTGTCCCATTGGTCCAATTGACTAGCATTGGTAAATGAAGGAAATGATCTTAGGCATGAGTTTTTTTAGAGTGAACCTAATTGCTATATCTTTGTTTGACCACCTTGTGAGTGTGTGAACCCATCTTGGCACCATTTGAGTCTATCCCTTTCTTTGATTGAAACACGAATACAAAAATCTTTGCCGGTTGTTTGAAATTACCATGTCTTTCCCACCTATAACCTTCATGAAGCATTGGTTAGTTTGAATAGCTAACTTAGGCCAAAAGCCTAAGTTGGGGATGTGGTAAGAACGAAGAAAGAAATTGAGCTAGAAGTTTGTGAACTCAGTCCTTGGAAAGATGTGTGTGAAAAAGATGGTACCCCTCCATAAAAAAAAGAGAAAGTGATGAAAAGAAAAGAAAGAAAAAGAGTCGAATAAAATTATGCCTTTGTGCGTTGTTGTGAAAATAAAAAGGGGTGTTCCTAAAATCTTTTGTGTGTTATGAATAGACAAAGGATGAGTTGGGAATTTGAAAAGTGTAAAAGAAAAGGGAAAAGAAGTGAAACGGAAACCGTGCTTCATGAAGGTAGAGTCACTAAGCCAAAATGATCATGCCTTGAACCCCAACCTCATTACAAGCCTTGAAAGACCTTTTTGATCCTACATAAGCCTTGTGAATATTAGTTAGGAAATACGGGCAAGTCTATGGGTAAAGTCGTGCATGTTTTTCTCATTTGTGAGTGTGAGTGCTGTTTTTGATTCCTTATTAATGATTTTCACTTGGCTTTGTGAGAGAATGGAATCATTCTTGATGTGAGGGCATTCAAATACTTTTGTTGGGCATGAATTTGCGTTTAAAGTGAGCATTTGCGAGCATGAACTCTAATTGATGATGGCTAGTCAGGGTTTGAAACTTTGAGTGCACATTTGATCCTTGCATGTTTAGATTGAACCTTGTGTGCATTCTCATCTTGATTCTCAAGGAGCACTGTTTGTAGAAATCCCTATTGAACTGATTGATCTCTTGTTTTACTTGAGGATAAGCAAAAGTTTAAGTTAGGGGTGTTGATGAGTCGGTAATTTTGACTCATTTATGGCTTCATTTGTACTAAATTGGTGTCCTTAATGCCTATTTTACACCGATAGCTAATGTTAAATTGTTTATATGCAGCAAGAAGACTTGAAAATGAGGCAAGGAAAAGATAATGCAAAAAGAAGCTAAAAAGTTGAAAAATTGAAAGAAAAAGAAGGCTAGAGCTCGCAAAAGAAAACTCGGTGACTCGCTGAATGGGTCTGCAGCTCGCCTAAAGTTCTAGCAGGTGAGTTAAAGAATCAAGTCAAGTTGGCGAGCCTGGGAGACAGTCGGTGAATCGCTGAGCAGAACGGCGAGCCCGACTTTGATCGCCTAAAGTTCCAGGATGATTTAGTGTTGAAGTCAAGATTTAAAAGGCGAGAACGAGCAAATCGGCGTATCGCTGAATAGATAAGGGAGCAAGACCTCGATCACCCAAAGTTCCAGTACAAATCCATGTTGAAACCAAGAGCAAAAAGGCGAAGAAGAGCAACTCGGCGTATCGCCGAGTGAATCGGCGAGCCCAACTTATGCCGCCGAGTGGTCCTGTGTTTTAAAATGTGGAAAGTTTTTGTGAGAGTATAAATAGAGTTTTGGAAAAGAGAGTTTGCAATCAGTTGAGAACCAGTTAACTGAGACTAAAAAGTACTCTTGCATTTTGAATATTTTTGGATTACTTTGAACTATTCTTGTGGGTTTTTGGATTCAAGACATTGGGTGAAATTCTAATCGATAACATTTTACACTTTAAAGAACATGTGAATCAATGGCTGACATCTTTGGTAACAATTTCTTCATTGTTGTTATGATTGGCTAAAACCCCAATGCCTTATGGGTGTGATTATGTGTTCAAGTGCTTAATTTGCTTGTGGGCATTATGAATTGCTGAATTTAAGGCTAAATTAAAATGGGCTCAGTTGTTAATTCATGTTTTCATTTATGAATTGAAGTTGCAAATTTAGTTCTAGTCTATACCTCTTAGTATGCTTGCAAAAGGTGCATTTGAGTGGAATTAGCAGTTGATGATTGTATGGGCTATTGGTTTTACTACCCAGCTTGTTAAAGTGGGTTTAATCAAGGTATAGGATTATTTTCAAGTGTAATGCCTGTTGGGGTTTGATAGAACCCAATTGAATGCATGATAGCTGATTGTAAAATAGCTATTGTAATCATGATCTTTCCTACCCATTGAGATTTAGCATATTTAAGCAATTCGTGATTACCCATTTAGTAAAATTAGTAGTTGAACACTCACACACCCCTAAGGTCCTTTCTCCCCTTGATTAAATTCGTTGTTAATTGCGTTGGCACATTCGGTTACTAATCCTTCGTACATTTTTGATAATAAAAATTATATGATTTAATTCATGTTTCATATCAACTTCCTAAACTCTACAAAAGATTAGAACACTAACTTACTTCATAGTCAACTGCTTTACTAGATCACTCCTCGTGGGATCGACCCCAACTCCTTGTTAGGTTTATACTTGCTAGAGACCGCCTACACCTTGAATCGTTATAAGTGTAGTAGAGTGTTATCAAAAATGGCGCCGCTACCGGGGAGTGATGTCTAGAATTGTTGTATTGAAGTATTTTAGTGAACTAATGGTATCAGAGCCCAGGTTCATAGGTCTTACGTGTACAAGCCAATTCTAAGTAGAGTCTCGAGGATCGATACGAAGACGTCTGTACTTATCTTCAAGAGGCTATGAAGATTGTAAGAAAACTTCCTTTATTTCATTCTTTCTTATCGTGCGTGGTTTCAATCGCTAGTGCTGAGTGTCGCTTGTTGTTTTGGATGATGCCGAGAACCAGAGCTTCGATTTTGGCCGATGGAGGGGACGCAATTCGCGAGGCAGTTGTTGAGGCCCCAATCAGAGGTAGGGGTAGGGCCCGAGCTAGAGTCTGTGCTTGTGGTAGAGGTCGTGCCTCTCGAGCGGCACCTGTTAGAGGCCATGGCAGAGAGCCTTCCCAGAGCCATAAGTTGCGCTTGGTGAGGACCAGGTTCCTCTAGGTTTTGTGGCACCGTTATTTTAGGAGACCTTATTGAGGCTGCTGGGTGTTGTAGAGAGTTTTACTCAGGGTGCAACAGGCACACCACAAGGTACATAAACTAGAGTAAGGGCACAAACCCCAGAGTAGCATTAGGGTCTGGTTGTTCAGAATCAGGTGGGTCAGCCACCATTAGTTCCCGCGCCAGCTGTCGGTGCATAGGTTGCTCCAGATGTGGTTCTGACAGTGGAGGACCAGTAGTATTATGAGAGGTTCCAGAAGATGAAACCACCCCAGTTTTAGGGTTCTAAGAGCGAGGATGCTCATGAGTTTCTAACCTTGTTCCATGAGATACTTGAGGCTGTGAGGATGGTGGATGCGAGGGATATTCATTTTGTTGCTCTCCAGCTCCGTGGGCTAGCCAGGGAGTGGTGGAGAACTTATGTGGGGTCCATTCCAGTTGGATCTACTCAGATTGAGTGGGATGCTTTATCTAGCGCTTTTTGGGTTCGCTTCATTCCTTGGAGTTTGTGTGAAGAGAGCAGGTTGAGGTTTGAGGGTTTGACACAGGGTGGCATGTCCGTTGCTGAGTATGAGGCACGGTTCTGTCAGTTGTCTCGTCATGCCATGCCTTTGATTCTAGATGAGGTTGAGAGGGTCCACAGATTTGTGAGAGGATTAACTTTTTCCATCAGATCATATGTGTTTAGATCAGCCCGTGAGGGGGCTTCCTTCCAGTCCATTGTGAGTACCGCCAAGGAGGCGGAGTTGTTGGTTCGAGAGGTGTTTTGGGACCCCAAGAGGGCCCATTCTAATAGTTAATTTCCTGGTGCCTCGTCTTGAGGCAGAGATTATCAGAGGGGTGGTAGCTCATTTCAATGTCAGAGGCCTGTTCATACTTCCATGCCAGCGGCTGAGAGTGAACAGGTGTCCCGTAGGTGTTACAGTTCTAGCCGAGGTGGCCATGGTACTTCATTTGGTTCAGGACAACAATTCACCGTTCTGAAGTCTTGTTTTTGCTGTGGTGATCCGGGTCATATGATTCATCATTGTCTATTTTAGACTCATACAGGGCCCCATTGTACTTACTCAGCAGCTCTAGAGAGAGATTCAGCGCCTCCGGCTAAAGGTTGAGGCAGGGTCAGAGAGCAGGTAGAAGTGGCAGAGCTTCAGGTAGTGGTGTTGTGGTCCATAGTGGAGGTAGAGGTGTGGATCAGATAGGAAGTGATAGGGGATCCCAGTTATATGCTTTTTTAGCGAGACCCGAGGTTGAGTTTTCGGATTTCATCATCACAGGTATCGTCCCAGTCTTCCATCGATCTATATCTGTATTATTTGATCCGGGGTCTACTTTCTCCTATGTGTGTACCTACTTTGTATCTCGATTTGATTTAGTATGTGATCGTATGTCTGTGCCTGTGCATGTTTCTACACCCATGGGTGAGCCCTTAATGGTGGATTGAGTGTATCGATCCTGTCTTGTTTCTTTGGCTAGGTACGACACTTGGGTAGACATGATTATTCTAGGGATGGTAGTTTTCGATGTGATATTGGGTATGGATTGCTTTCTCCCTATTGTGCGACCCTTGATTGTCATGCTAAGACTGTCACCTTAGCGATGCCTGGTGTTCCGATGGTAGAGTGGAAGGGTACTAGTGATTCCTACCCTAGTAAGGTTATCTCCTACATCCGAGCCCAGAGGTTGATTGATAGAGGGTGTTTGCCCTAAGACAGCTTTTCAGACTCGTTATGGACAATATGAGTTCTTAGTGATGTCGTTTGGGCTAACTAACACCCTTGCAGCATTTATGGAGTTGATGAATAGAGTATTCTGTCAGTACTTGGATTCCTTCGTGACCGTGTTCATCGATGACATCTTGGTATATTCCAGGACTGAGGAGGATCATGTCCGTTACTTAAGGTTTGTGCTTAAGAGATTGAGGGAGCAGAGGTTGTATGCCAAGTTCTCCAAGTGTGAGTTTTGGCTTGACTCTGTGGCATTCTTGGGACATGTGGTGTCCAAGGAGGGTATTAGAGTTGATCTGGCCAAGATTGAGGTAGTTAAGGGTTGGATGAGACCTACTTCTCCTACCTAGATTCAAAGTTTCGTGGGGTTGGCAGGCTGCTAAAGATGGTTTGTGCAGAGTTTCTCTACTATTGTATCACCTTTGACTAGATTGACTCAGAAGACCGTGGATTTTCATTATTCCAATGAGTGTGAGGTGAGCTTTCAAAAGCTCAAGACTTTGTTGACTTCCGCCCCTGTTTTGACTTTGCCTGAAGAGGGTGTGGGTTTCACCGTATATTGTGATGCCTCCGTAGTTGGTTTGGGGGGTGTGTTGATGCAAAAAAGGAAGGTTATTACCTATGCTTCTAGACAGTTGAAGGCACACGAGAAGAACTATCATACCCACAACCTAGAGCTTTCGGCAGTGGTATTTATACTTAAGTTATTATAGCAATACTTGTATGGGGTTCATTGTGAGGCTTTCACCGATCATCGGAGCCTTCAGTACATTTTCTGTTACTGAAGGAATATGATATTACCATTTTGTACCATCCTAGGAAGGCCAATGTGGTGGCCGATGCTTTGAGTAGGAAGACTCCTAGTATGGGGAGTCTCGCCGCAATCAGTGTTGATATGAGACCCTTGGCTAGAGATGTTCAGAGGTTAGCCAATAGCTTTGTCCAATTACTGGTTTTTGAGGAGAGTGGTGGTCTAATTGCATTTATTGAGGCCCATTTTTCCTTAGTTGAGTAGATTCGAGAGTGCCAGTTTTAGGATAAGAAGTTGTGTCTTATTCGAGACAAGGTGATAAAAGGTGAAGCCAAAGTGGCTGGACTTGATTTTGATTACGTTTTGAGGATTGGAGGTCGGATTTGTGTGCCCAAGGTGGGCGAGCTTATTAGATTGTTTTAGATATTCTATCCATCCGAGAGTGGCAAAGATGTACCATGATATGAGTCAGTATTACTGGCGGTGTGGTATGAAGAGGAATATTGTAGACTTTGTGCCTAGATGTTTTACCTATCAATAGGTCAAGTGTGAGCACCAGGAACCCGAAGGTGTGTCTCAGAGGATGCCCATTCCTACTTGGAAGTGGGAGTGGATTACTATGGACTTTGTTGTGGGTCTACCTACCACGGTGGGTGGTTATGATTCTATTTGGGTGGTCGTTGATAGGCTGACCAAGTCCGCTCATTTCATCCCAGTTCGGGTGAAGTATACGGCGAAGAAGTTAGCCCAACTCTACAGCAATCAGATTGTTAGACTTCATGGGGTGCCGATATCTATAGTCTCGGATCAAGGTTAATTTTTCACTTTGCACTTCTGGAGGGCTTTACAGCATGGTTGGGGTACTCGTTTAGAAATGAGTACAACCTTTCACTCTCAGATAGATGGTCAGTCCGAGCGGACGATTCAGGTGCTTGAGGATATGCTCTGTGCCTGTGTGATTGACTTTGGTGCTAGGTGGGATCAACATTTTCCCCTAGCAGAGTTTGCCTTCAACAACATTTATCATTCCAGCATTCAAATGGCCTTGTTTGAGGCGTTGTATGGCAGATGGTGTAGATCACCGATTGGATGGTTTGATTCGGTGGAGATGGATTCCTTGGACACTACCTTGCTTAGGGATGCCATGGATCAGGTTCGTTTGATTCAGAGTAGGATGTTGACTGCTCAGAGTCGGCAGAAGAGTTTTGCCAATTGGAGTGTCCGAGACTTGGTATTCATGGAGGGCGATCACGTTTGGCTCCGAGCGTCACCCATGAAGGGTGTTATGCAGTTCGGGAAGAAGGGCAAACTTAGTCCTAGGTTCATTGGTCCTTTTGAGATTCTGAGCCGAGTGGGCGAGGTGGCCTATAAGTTGGCCTTTCCACCTAGCTTGTCAGTTGTACATCCTGTGTTTCATGTTTCTATGCTTCGAAAATACATCCCGAATGAGTCTCATATGATTACACTGGATTACGTGGAGTTGGGTCCAGATTTGACTTATGAGGAGCAGCCTACAACTATTCTTGATAAGCAGGTCCGTAGGTTTAGGACTGAGGAGATAGCTTGCAGTAGGGACACCTTTCAGTTGGAGAGGCTACTTGGGAGTCCAAGTCCGACATGCATGCGAGATATCCTCATCTTTTCGAGGCTCCAGGTACTTTCTTTTACTTTATGTTTGAGGACGAATATGATTTTTAGTGGTGGATAATGTAATGACCATGAAGCTCATTTTTAGTAATTTTTGCAAAATGACTGTTTCACCCCTCCCGAGAGTTGTCCCAAGTCATGTTGGAATAGTATCTGAAGTTGGTTGTGTGAATTTCCTAGATAAGTTAAGGTTTTTTGAAAGTTTTGAGTTTTAAAAGCTTAAGTTGTCAAAAAGTGGTATTTGAGGTCATTCGGAGTTTCGGAGCTTGGAACGGAATTATGTCGATTCTATCAGCTTCATAATGTGGAATTTGGTCTAGGAGAGTTGACGGAATCAGATTTTAGGCTATATCGTGAATTTGAGGCCTTAAGTTGGAAATTAGTGAGTTTTTGGCTATAGAGTTGACTTTGGTCAACATTCGGTGATCGGATGCTCGGAATTGAATTCTGACGACTCCGTTGGACTCGGGAGATGATTTTAGGCCTAGGAGTGGCCTTGGTTGAATTTTTAAAGGTCTCGAGCTTCATTTGAGTTTTTGAGGCTTAAATTAGTTTCGTTGTATTTTATCGGGTTTCAGGTCAAGGAGACCTCGAATTTGAATTCTGATGGTTCCATTGAGTCCGAAACGTCGAATTTATTAGGGTAGCATATATGATTTGTGTGCACGGGTTTCTGAACGAATTCCGAGGGTCCATTCGGAGACTTAGTTGCATGGTGTAATTGCTGATATCTGGTGTTGGTATTTTTGGCCTCCGCGTTCGAGGAGGGTTATTGCTCGCGTTCGCGGAGTGATGCTAAGTTTAGCGTTCGCGTTCCTGGAGGTAGTGGCCGCGTTCCTGGAGTACATTTTTGCTTGAAACAGTGTTAAGTCGGGAAAACATCCATTTTCACCATTTTTTTACTTTGGAAGCTCGGTTAGGCGATTTTGAAAGAGATTTTTCCTGGGAATCGTTTGAGTAAGTGATTTTAACTTGAAATTGAGGGTTTTTAAGGGAAGAAATTGGGGTTTTTCAAGAAATTCAAAGTTTTGATCAAATAGTGATTATGAGCGGATTTGAGCTCAATTTTTTAAACGGTTTTCACCTATGGATTCCTAATTCTTTGAGGATCGTTTTCATGTAAAAAATTCTAGATTTAAACCCCGTTATCGAAAATGAATTTTTGAGCCGTATTGACCCTTTTTCCCGAATGTTGTGTTCTTGGTGTCGATAGTTCCGGTTTTTGATTGTGAATCATTATTTGAATTGATTGTGGTGGTTCGGACGATGTTCGGAAGGGAAAAGATTTAGTAAGTGATTGATTGTGATATTTGGCTAAGGCAAGTGAACTTCTAAAACTCTGTAAATCTTGTAGAATCTCGAATTTCCTTTCTTGTATATGTTGGGGAGTAATGGGAATGAGGATATAGGTTGAATTCTTTCATGAACCAATCTTAATTGATCGACGGGGTTAATAAAAGGCAATGTGTACTAATTTTGAGAAATAAAATGTGTTGTGTCGTGATCTCGATGTCGATGTGTTGTTGTGAAATGCTTTGATGGCTTGTTCTGACTGTGAATTTCTTGAATTTGTTATTTCCTCATCATCTATGTGAACATGCCGATTGCATTTTGTTCTTGAGCACTGTGATGAGATTATTGATTGTGATGTCGAGGTTTCTGCTAGTGTTATTGTGATGCCGATATTTCTGCCAACGAGAGTGTGATGCCAAGATTTCTGCCGGTGATATTGTGATGTCGATGTTTCTGCTAGCGAGAGTGTGATGTCGAGGTTTCTACTGGCGATATGGTGATGCCGAGGTTTCTGCCGGTGAGGGTGTGATGCCGAGGTTTCTGCCGGCAGTATGGTGATGCCGAGGTTTCTACCGGCGATTGTGATGCATGCATGATCATTGCATGTGCATCAACATTCATGCGTATTATTGTGTGTTGAACATGATTCTTGTGATTGACTTTTTGATTACTTACGAGTTGTGACTTTTGTTTCTGAACCATGATTGTGGAGACTGTTGAACCGTGTATTGGAATCTGTTAGATTGGACTGATTTTCTGTGTAGGTTTTTGTTATGGATGTTCGCTTGGGTTGAAAGGAGTTCGCGTATTTTATTAGATTTGCCTAGTTTTGTTAGTTGGCTTGCGAAGTACCGTGTTGTTTGGTACTCACTCTTTCCTTCTACACTTGTGTAGGTTCCTAGCCCGGACTATGAGTTTCTCTTTTCCTTATCTTCCGAGGCTTCCCAAGAGAATGAGAGAGGTAGCTATTGTCATCCGGAGGACTCTCTTATTCTTGTTTTTATGATTTGTTCTACTTGAGAAACACAGAGCTACTTGAGACTTATATTTTCATTTTAGTTCTGCTATTAGTGGCTTGTACATGTGACAACCAGTCCTTGGGGGATTATTTAAGTTTTGAAAGACTTTCGCTTATGTTATTCTCCTTTAAATTGCTTCTTTCCACTTTTATTTCAGCTTCGTTGGGCTTAGGCTGACTTGTCCTGGTGGGATAGGACAGGTGTCATCACACCCGATTTTGGATCGTAACACAAATGAACATGTTTGAGCCTATTATGCAGTTGTGCGATTCTTGAAGAAAATTACAAGGAAACATGCACTTAGCTTCGCTAAAAGCCTCAGGAAGTATATCTAACCCTTGTTCGTAATTGTTGCTATAAATTGCCCTGAGGACAAAGCATAACTTTAAATGTGGGGAGGGGAAATCTTCCAATAATTATTGTTTAAACTAATTTTAATTTTTAGGTTGGGTTCTTCAATTTTATTTTCGGTTATTTTCTCGACGATAGTCCCATTGAATTGGGTAGATATATTTTAGGAGTAAATTGTTAAAATATTGTAAGGAGACTTAGTTGTACTAGCATATTTGGAAAGGAGTTTGAGTAGCACTTTCTTTTGAGTGCACCTGTATTAATAATATAGCAAATTCTTTGACACCTAGGCTCATATTTATGACTCAAAAATTGGGATTGACTAATAGAAATAGATATTCTATCTCCTTAGAAGAAGTATGCCTGAACATTTTAATATTTCTTCATTATTATTATGTTGTTACACCAAAAAAGAATTGATATTCAATTTCTAAGCATCATTTCTTCAGATGATAAATCAACCGGAGATAGTAACTCTCCTTTTCTAGTATAAAAAGACTTTCCTCATATTATTCAATATTCAAAGAGTGATTAGTGCCAAAAACACTGTGGTGCTCCATTGCTTATGTCTCACTATCATACCAAGCTAGTCTCCCTATTGTTTTTGTCAACAACATCTCACTATCATCACTTACGCCTAGTACCATGCCCACCCCTATAGTGTCCTATGTGAAAAAAGATTGTAATGTAGTATCTATAAATAGAAATCAGTAAAATATTGTAGAATTCACAACTCTATACTAAAAAAAAAACAAGACTTTAATTCTCACAGTACACAAGCAAAAACGTTTTCCTACTTTAAAAACAGTTCAAATTCCCTTCATCTTTTTTTGATCAATAACATCATCCTACTATTACAACCCATATATGATTAAATCTATTCATCCCTACAAGTACAAATTAACTACCTAATATCATATTGATGCAAACATCTCTACATCAACTGACCAATTTATAAAGAACGTATGTTACCATAAGTGAGTTAAGTAGCAATAAAATGGTAATAGGCAAGTACTTAATGGTACTTCTTTGAATTTAAAAAACCCCAATAAAAGTGTGAAAGCGAAATATTAAACTTGATAATTAATATATACAATAAAGAAAACCATGCTCAAAATTATATTTTTGTTATAAAATCAAGCTCAGAACAATATAAATATAAAGAAGAGAAGACAAGAAATATAGATGAGAGAGAGAACTTTTCTTCTTATTCAAGTGTATCTTACAAATGGTGAATAATATCTCTATTTATAGTATTGAGATATCACCCCAAAGGTCATCATGTTAAATGCCCAAACAAGTAGGTACATAGTTATCCACAATGGATCATATCACCTTGGAAATATAAATGCATGAATTATAGTAATCCATGAATAAACTCAATGGACCATCCACTTAGCTCAATAGATTTATAACACTCCCCCTTGGATGTCCATAGATAATGTGCCTCGTTAAAACCTTACTAGGAAAAACCCTGTGGGGAAAAAATTCTAGTGAAGGAAAAAGAGTACACATATCTTTTGATACGCATTATTTGTTGCCTCATTAAAAACCTAGCCAGGAAAATCTAGTGAGACAAAACCTCAGTCAAGGAAAAAGAGTGCAACGCGTGTTATATTCTCAAAACATCACTTAATTTCTTGTGATGATATCATACAGTCATATATACCAACTTCTCAAATATTGACAGTGTCTTTGTGATCAAATGACATTCACGAAGATGTTGCATCGTTGAACTCATCCAGATATATCATTTTATTGTTTCATGAATATGATAAAGTTTTGAGCTTAGCCGAATACATTGTTGAAAATCACTCTATTCGTGACCTTGTTATTGCAAGTAAATTGCTCATTCAACTTGTTCATAGCAACAATCATCTTGTGGACACTTTCATTTGCAGTTGATTGTCTTGTAGGATAACTTCATATATGTCCTTGATGTCATTTCAATGTCTTCTTGTTGGGGAGGAACGAAATCTTGTCAATAAATTCACTGTAAAAAATTTGATCATATATAGCGAGGTTCATTAGTGTCCCAATTGACTCATATATGGAGTTTCATCACTAAGAAGCTCTTCATCCTTCTTTTGAGATCGAAATGAATCTTTATTTATATCAAACAATCTTATAATCATTGGGGTACTCAATGAATGTGATTTATCCATATAAAATCGCATCAAAACTTTTCTATGCATGTTTATTGATGAACAAATATTTCATTTGTGAAATTCTCAATCTATAGGCCAAGAAAATTTTTTGTCTTACCAGGATCTTTTCATTTTAGATTTCCTTTCAAACACTCAACAGCTTCTGAAAGCTCTTTAAGAGTGTTAATGTTCAAGTCATCAACATATACAACTATTATAAAAAATTTAGATCCTGACCTTTTTTATAAAAGTGCAAGGACAAAATAGGGTCATTTTTTTGTACCCTTTCTTCCTTGATTATCTCAATCCATATGAGGATTCTTAAAGCTTTATTGAAAAAGTTTCTTTCAAACTTTAATACGTTTCAGGCACCTTGATTGCTTCAAGGATTTTCATATAACCTTCATTGTCTAGCTAGACATGACAATTATTCATTACATGCATTTAAGTTTTCATATATTGCCAGATCAAAACAAATCTCATTGCATCCACCATAGGAGAAAACATCTCCAATAATGTTAGGACTTTTGCGAAAAACCTTTATGCCCTAAGGCAAGCCGTACTTGATATTTACGGTTATACCATTGCATAATAATTTATTTATACCCCACTGACGTTATACCTTGATTTATGGAATATCGGTCCAAAACATCACTTTTCTAAGTGAAACAAAATATACTTGAATTATGCATTTTATTTGGCCAATCATTTATCTGTCCATACTATATGAAAGATTTGAATTCACGATCCTCGTAAAGATCTATATCATTGAGTGCTACTTCATATCAAAGATACCGTCAACGGTTATTTGATATCGATTCCAATATGACATAACTTATCGAGATCTCTTCATTTTTCATCATTTCAGGTACCTGAATCTTTGTAAATATTTTATGAAGTGTTATGTCGTTGTGATCCTTCAAAGCACTTACCTTATTATCATGACCATCTTGATCATTTTCTCCTCTCCTTCCTCAAGGAGTTTTATAATTTGGAATCGATCGGTCTATCACGATTCAAGTGTATCATACACTTTGTCCTTCAAGGACTTCTCATTGGAGCATTTACAGCTGAATTATAACATAAGGTCAGTAAACTCATCTGGCAATTCATTTGCAACATTATGCAAATGAATTATCCCTTGAACTTCAAGTTTACATTTTATTTTTATTTTTTTGACGAGGATCTAGATAATTCATAATTCATCTTTCACATAAATTTCAATTGTCAATCATCTCTCCCTCTAATGTTAAAAACTCTAACATTCATCCCAAGCTCATTTGGGGATTCTTCTTTATGCGTGCGGTGGAGCAATTAAATCATAACCGCACTTTCAAAGTTTTAGATGAAAATTATTTGGTTCATGACCCTGAACCAATTTTGATAGGGGACCTTTGTTGGCTTGATTCATACAAGTGTTTCTATATGTTAAATAAATTCATCTCATACCAAAATTTCTTTCGGGAGATTTGTTCTTGTAACCATTGATTTAGCTATAATTGGAGGCATAAAATTTCTGCTAAGCCAACCAGCATTATCAACATAATTTTATTATTTCGAACTATGCTCATAATTTAATAATTCGAGCAAACAACCTGACTAAAATTAATTTGTAAGTTGATAACAAACGCACATGTGACCATACCATAGATGCATCTATTAAATCATAATAGTAAGGCAGAACACATCGATGACCCCTTAAAGTTGGCATCAATTTTCATTTAGGCACCTCAAGTAAGCCTTGTTCATTTTAGACACCTTAAGTAGGGTCCCGTTATATCATTTTGATATTTTTTGCTGAGTTGGCATATTATGTGTGCTGCGCTTACTTTGAGCCAGTGAAATTTTTAATTTTTGTAATTTTTATTTTTTTTATTTCTTCTTCTTCCTTCTCTCTCCTTCCAAAACTTCCTCCACCATCCATCACCACCTTGCCACCACGTCGCCACCATTATATATTCAACTTTCTCCTCTCTTCATTTCTTGATATGGTAAATTAAACTAATAATATATATCAACAAAAATAATTTAAGAAAGGACGAAGATATGTCTGCAGCATATATCTTCTTCATAGTATAAAACTTCTTCATCTAGTTGTTTCATAGTTGCCGGCAAGTTCGCCGAACCATTTAAAAGCTCTATTGATCTGTTTTAAATTTTTTCTATTTAAGTTATTTTTTCAAATTCAATTTTTGAGACATTAATTTTTTCGTTTCTCAAAAGCTTTTAACTTTTCTTTTTTGATGAACCCATTTCAAGAAAATTCATAAATCGATCCACTTTCATTGTAGGTTAGTGTTTTGGGGGGCATTTTGAAACTGTCAAAAAGAGCAGCTCCAATGGTGGAGGTGATTGGAGAAGGAAAAAAATGATGGATTTAAAGGATTGAAGAGATGGTGATAGTATGGCAGTTAGATTATGGGTAAATGCTTGTGACCCAAATTAATATTACATTTGGTGATTATAATAGGTGGATTTGAAGAAAGAGATGGTGGTGATGATAATCATCAAATTTGAAGAAGAAGGTAATGGGGATTAGAGGATGAGGAGATGTGAAAATGGTGGAGGAGAAAAAAAAAGGGGCTGCATAGTTTTTCCCTTTTTCTTTTTTATTGAAATGTAATTTTTTAAAAGTAATTAATTATATAATTTTAAAATGGGTTTTTATTCATAATATATTTTTTAATAATTGTTTTTGGTATATATGCCATGTGTCTTCATTTGATTCGCCGCTTTGACATATCATCAGCGAGTGTAATACACACACCTTAACTATTTGGTTGATTGTCAAAAAAGTGTCAAAATGACACAGTGGGGCCCTACTATAGGTGTTTAAAATGAACAAAGCCTACTTGAGGTGCCTAAGTGAAACTTGGTGTCAACTTTAGGGGGCCACTGATGGGTTCCGCCTAATAGTAAACGATCTACATTGCAAGTGAATGTGTCCATATTCACCTTTTTATATGTTCCAAATAATTTCAGGGAATATAATCCCAACCTTAGCTGGTACAATAATAATTTTATCATGAAAACAAGAAACACATTAGAATTCTTGAAGAATTTTTTATTTGTTCAACATATAACCACGTGAATTCTCAATTTATTTTACATCACATTTGAACCGAAATGGTCAACCGGTTATGCCAACTGATATTTATTCTAGTAAACTTCTAGTTTACTTTTGCATGTGATTCCATCATCATGCTCATACTTGTATACAATAATAAGAGGAATAACTGTAATCTTTTACGTAAATATCTATAACCCACTTGGTTGTAGTAGTCTGAAGATATTAAAATCTTCTCATAATTTATAGTCTCAATATAATAATTTTTCATTCAATCCTACGGAACTTAAAAAGTTTCTTTTGAGACTTACTACAATCCCAATATTATAGACAATTTCATTCCTCCGGATAGTAACAAATTCATTCTTCCAGAACTCTCAATTAATTTTGTATACTACCACTAATTTTACAACACCATTATTATGGTGCCCATTTCCTTCAAGGAGAAAATTATCATCATTGCAGGCAAGACTTATTTCTTGACAACCAATGGCAAATTTGTGTTACCACACGACAATATTTCTTTTAGTCGTGACCACAATCTTCGTTGGAAATAATTATTTCTTTCTTCTGCCCTTCGGTAGTTCATAATAAAACGTACCGCAATATTTGTGATGTACTTAAAGTATATGACTAAATGACCATTTATGTCAAAATATTTTTTTTTGTTTATTCTCCCAAACCTACCGTAGAGGTGAAATAAACCTACCATAGAGGTGAGATGTGACATTTATCCAACCATATATGAACATGACATATTCATACCTTATCACATTTTGACACATTCACCTTTAAGAAGGGCAAACATTCACAATACTTATTACAAGTCACAGTCTCTTCACATAATAGATTAATCATGTGTATGTGCTTCATAAATTTATATTATAAGTTCATTGTCATGCCTTTGAAGTTCATCATATTTTCATGATACACCTCAACATCACTTTGAAAGGTCAAGTGTACCACCACTTTATCTTTCTTTCTTTTAATGGGGGATTTTTATAAATTTATCAAATTATTTGGTCACACAATGACCACGGGTTCAATGACCTTTTCTACCATTATGATGATAAGGATTACCTTCAAATTTTGAAGGACTATTTGGAGAACCCATAATGTTCTTCCTTTTATAATTATCACAATGATGACTATTATAATTATGTCCCTCAATGCCCTTATTCATACATTCAATCACTTGTCATCTTTCAGACTTATTATTCACTGCTACCACATTCATATGATAGAATGGAGCAATTGGGCAGATTTCAAACTTATCATATACTGCTACCACATTCGCTTCAGGAAATGGAACAAATTCAATGGGACGAATTTCATGACTTTTCATCAAAGTCTTAGTCATCATTATATCATCACTATGGTGCATTGAGGCTCAAACTCAATGTCTTACCCATATAAGGCACGTTAGGCCATAATTTCATTGAACTCGAACCCAATATCTTATCATCATGGTGCATCAAAATTGAATTTGATGTCTTACCCTCTTGGTGTGATAGAATTTAAATTTAACGTCTTACCCTCAAACATTTTTCATTTTGGTGCATTAGGACTTTAACCTGATGCCATACCCTTTTGGTGCGATGGGACTTGAATCCATCGTCTTACCCTCAACCAATGATATAATAGATCGAAGTACAACATGACTCACCATTTGAGTCTTTCAAAATATTTAAATAAAATTCATAAAATATAATACTCAAACTCATGCTAACAAAACTTAATACCTTCTTCCATTTAGGGAATTTAGTGGATCAGAGAATATTCAACCAGTAGTAGTATAAGCCTTTGGTTCCTGGTCAATGTTAGTGACCGAACACTATTGTATTCTAAATCATAAAAAGATTCTAGAAAATACATACATGATTTTATGTATATAATATTCTTGATTGCAATAGTTATCATTTTCCCTTCTCAATTCTCATAACGAGATCAACCAGAACATGAGTTAAAGAAAAAATAAAAATTAATATCAATTGACTAGAGTCTCGTGCTGATAACGTGTTATAAAATCAAGCTCAGAACAATATAAATATAAAGAGGAGAAGACAAGAAATAAAGATGGAAGAGAGAACTTTTCTTCTTATTCAAGTATATCTCACAAATGGTGAATAATATATATATTTATAGTTTTGATATATCACCCTAAAAGCCTTCATGTTAAATGCCCAAAAAAGTAGGTACATAGTTATCGACAATGGATCATATCATTGCAATGACTCTGAAAGTCAATTTTTGTAATTTTTATAAAATGACCATTTTACCACTCCTGAGAGTTGCCTCGAGTCATGTTTTGCTGATATCCGGAGTTGGTTTTGTAAAATTCTTGTTAAGTTTTGGTTTTTGGAGAAAACAATTGATTTCTAAAGGCTTAAGTTGTCAAAATGTGATCTTTGAGGTCTTTTGGAGTTTTGGGACTCGAATGGGATTTCCGTCGATTCCATCAGTTTCGGGATGTGGAATTTGGTCTAGGAGAGTTGACGGAATCAGTTTTGGGGCTGTTTCGTGGATTTGAGGTCTTAAGTTGGAAAATTGTGAAATTTTAATCATAGGGTTGACTTTGGTCAACATTCGGAGATCGGATGCTTGGATGTCAATTCCGACGACTCCGTTGGATTTGAGGGATGACTTTAGGCCTAGAGGTGGCCTTGGTTGAATTTTTAGAGGTCCCGAGCTTGTTTTAAGTTGTTGAGGTTTAAGTTAGTTTTGTTATGCTTTATCAGGTTCCGGGTCAAGGAGACCTCGAATCCAAATTCTGACAGTTCCATTGAGTCCAGAATGTCGAATTTCATAGGGTTGCATATCTGGTTTGTGTGCTCGGGGTTCCGAACGAATTCCGAGGGTCCATTCAGAGATTTGCTTAATTGTTGAGTTTGCTGTTTTTGCTGCATCTCGTGCCAGTCATTTTGGTCTTCACGTTCGCGGAGGGTTGTTGCCCGCATTCACGGAATATGAGGTTGGTGGCCTCCGCATTCGTGGAGTGGGGTTGCGTTCGCGGAGGATAGGGCTTGTGACCTCCGCTTTCGCAAAGTAGGTCCCGCGTTCGCGGAGAGTCGGTGAGTTATTCTCCGCATTCGTGGAGTGGGGCCCGCATTCGCGGAGGGTCTGTGTGTTGTTCTCCGCGTTTGCGGAGGTAGTGTCTACGTTCACGGAGTTCATTAATGCCTGAAAAAGTGTAAAAATTGGGAAATGTCCAATTTTCAACATTTTGAAGCTTGGGAAGGCGATTTGAAAGGAGAATTTTCATAGAAACCTTGTGGGTAACTGATTTTAACCTTGAACTTTGATTACCCATTGATTCTATCATGATTTCAATTTGAAAATAGGGTTTTTAAAGTGAGTTTTTGGGGTTTTTTTATTGAACTCCGAATTTGCGATAAAATGGGAATTGTGGACTGATTTGAATTCCTTTTTCAAAATGGTTTTCACTATTGGGTTTCTAATACCTTGAGGATCATTTTTATGTAAGAAATTCCGGATTCAAACCCCGTTTTAGAAATTGGATTTTTGGATTGTTTTACCTTTTCGTTCTGAATTTCGTGTTCTTGGCATTGTTAGACCCAAATTTTGATTGGGTTTCATAATTTGAATAGATTGTGTTCCTTTGGATTGCTTACGGAAGGGAAAAGCTCTGGTTGTTGATTGATTTTGATTCGATTAACGCAAGTGAACTCTTAAAACCTTATGAATCTCTTAGAATTCTGACTTCCTTTCTAGATTGTGTTGGGGAGTAATGGAATTGAGGTATGGGTGAATTCTTGTATGAATCAACCTAAAATTTAACCAGCGGGGTTATTAAAATGTCTTTGTGTGCTAAAGTGTTAGGCCAAAGTGTGATGGGCCATGAACTTGATATTGTTGTGTAATTGATGAATTGCCATGATAGTCTCGATGTGATTGTGAACATGATAGAAATGTCTATTGCTCATTGTGGATTATGGGACTAGACTTGTAAAAATCTTGCTTAGTGATTTATCCTACTTGTGATGAAAGGAGTAGTGAAATGGAGACTAGGCAAATGATCTTGTTATAAATGATGTATTGGATGATGTTGATATATTGTTGATAGTGTGACGTGATTTGTATTGATATGAATTGCGTTGTGATTGTGAGCACTATCATTCTTCTCTTTATTTGTGTGAACATGCTTGTGTGCATTAGTTTTGGAAACACTACTATGAGACACTTTGATGATATATGCCGATGGGAAATGGTTCCGGCGAGTGATGATATATGCCGATGGAAAATAGTTCCGGCGATGCCGATGGGAAATGGTTCCGGTGATTAATGATTATGCCGATGGAAAATGGTTCCGGCGGATACATGGTCCATGTGTTGCCCCCATGGGTACCGGTCTGAGATTTAGCAGTTGTGTATCGTATGACAGATATGCATTCTCTACTTGTCATTGCATTGCATTTTATTGTCTGATCCTTGTGATTGTGGTGTTATATTTATGCCTTGTAACTTTGGGATTGATATATATTGATACTGAGATGAGTTCTTCCGTTGATATTATTGAGCTGTTGATGACTGTTGCATTATTTGAACAATGGATTGGAATCTGTTAGGTTGGGCTGATTTCTGTGCAGGTTGTAATTATTGAAGGTTCGGTTGGAAATCAGGGTTTCGTGATTCTTTTAGATTTGCCCGTTTTATTAGTTGAATTGATGGGTACCGTGTTGTTTGGTACTCACCTTTGCTTCTACATTTGTGTAGGTTCCGAACCAGGACAGTGATCTAGTTCTCTCTCTTCTCTTTCTCCGAAGCTCATTGAGGACACTTGAGAGGTAGTTGTTTGATGCCGACGATCTCTCTCGGCCTTTTACCTTTTGCTTTGTTTCTATTTGAGATACAAAGACTTTGAGACTTGTACCTTTCTATTTTAAATTCTGTATTAGAGGCTTGTATATGTCACAACCAGTCTTGAGTTGGTTTTTGTTAAGTTGAAAGACTTTCGCTTGATTATTTCTCTTCTTCTTTTATGCTATTTTCGTTTTATTTCCATTTGTTGGGTTTAGGCTGACTTGTCCTGGTGGGTTAGGACAAGTTTCATCACACCGGTTTTTGGGTCGTGACAATCACCTTGGAAATATAAATACATGAATTCAAGTAATTCATGAATAAACTCAATGGACCATCCACTTAGTTCAATGGATTTATAACAATTTTAATTGTTTTGTTCAAACATATTTTTATTTCTTTCCAAATATGAGAAACGGGTCTTAGGAAAGTTATTAGACATTTTACCTTTCTAATAATCTTTTGATATGTATGGCTCAAGCTATTTTTCATTTCTTTCTAAATATGAGGAGATATTTTAAGAAAGTTATTAAAAAATTTACCTTTTTGGATTAGCATCAATTTATTTTTCCGGTACAAACTCTAATCTTTTCTGTATTTATCTCGTAGAAAAGGGGCTCCTCTTACCTTGTTACCATCACAAATTTCTATTGAAGATCACTTCAGTATCAATTCATCAAAGATCTGCCAATACCCAACAAGCAATTTCCTTCAAGAATTCTACCTCTCCCACCTAACCTTTGTTCTTAAATAGTAGAAAGTGAGGGTAAAATGTAGCAAAATCTTAAATTTTATACCAAGATAAAAATGTCATAATATATCCCTGAACAATTGATGATAAAAATTTTCTCAAGGCTCCCACTAAAATCTCTCCTCAAATTATGTGCTTATCAAAATCTTGAAACTTCCTGATTTCAAGACCTGAAGTCATATGAATGCATACACAAAATTTGGTTGTCCTAAGACCCTTTTCAGGTACAACCATGAGTTTTTTTATGCACAACTCAGAAAAAAATAATTAATTCAACTCTGTGATGCATTAAATGATGTTGATATTGTAACAATATTAGGATCCACTTTTAATGAAAGAGTGCATTATTATTATTATTTTAGTATTGTGGGTATATGCAACAGTATTCTCTGTATATCAAATAACTTATTTAGATGTATCAGTTGTTTGGTACTTTGGAACCCTAAGATAAACAGATGTCTTACACTCTAAAAACTTCCTCTTTATTGTGACAACTTAAGGACTTATATATTTTTCTTTGCGTTTTGGTTTGCAATTAAAAGAAGATAGTACAAGGTTGTGAGGATAGTCCACGCCTATGGTGATGATCAATACTTTCTTTGACCTAACGTTACGATATATGTACTTAGTTAAGGAATTCAGACGGAATGTAATAGTTTTTTCTAGACATTGGTGTTATAGAGTACTTCTGGACAGAAATCGTGATTATTGGAAAAATCCAATAGACTGCATACAATAAAACTTTTTCAAAAACCACAACTTCTGTCCAAAAGAAGTTTACAACACCAATGTGTCAAATAAAACCTTCAAATTCCTTCCAAATTCCTTAACTAAGTGTATGTACCTCAGTCTTAGATGGTAGCGAGTACTGATCATCATCATGAATAGAGGCCATCATTTACCTTGTGCTATCTTATTTTAAATGCAAAACCAAACCCATAGATAAACATACATGAGTTGTCACAACAAAAAGGAGGCATATGAGGGTGCGTCATTTATTTATCTTAGGGTTTCAAAGTAGAAAACATTATTCATATCCAAATAAATAAAAATAATAACACATTTTGACATTAACAGGGAATCTTAATGTTATTACAATGTCGATATCCATTGATGCATCATAGAGTAGAATGAACTCTTTTATGTTAGTTGTGCAGAAATGCCTCATTATCTTACCTTTAGAAGGTTTTAGGAGAAATGATTGGTATATATGTAACCATATGAATTCCAAGGCTGAAATTTAGAAAGTTTCAAAGGTTTAAAAAGCACCTTACTTTTAGGAGAGATTTAGGTTAGAGCCTTGAGAAAATTAACCATCAATTCTTCAAGAATATACTATGACATTTTTCTTTGGGTATGAAATCATGAAAATTTTGTGATTTTTTACTCTTAAGTTCTTATTGTTTTTAAGAAATTTGGATGGAGGAGGAAGGATGGGAGTGTGAGGGTTTGCTACTTTTTCTTTTAATTTAGATCTATTTTTTTCAAAGGCTCTTTTAGATTTGATTAAGTGTTCTATCTTGAAAATGTTTGTACTGTAATGTCTATAAATAGGGCTCAGTAAAATAATGTAGAATTCTTAATTTTGTAACAAAAATTCAAGACTTCATTTCCGAGGGTACACAAGAAAAAAAGTTTTCCTACTTGAAAAAAAAAACAATTCAAATTCCCTTCATTTTTTGTTCAAATCACATAATGCTACTATTACAAGTTAGACATAATTTAATGTATTCATCTATAAAAGTGCAAATTAACTACTTAATACCTTATTGATGCAAGCATGTCTACATTTATTTTTTTAAAATCTTTGATACCAAAAGTGAGTTAAGTAGCAATAAAAGAGTAATTGATAAGTACGAAATTGTACACTTTCTTCTTGTAACAAACCCAATAAAAATTTCAAACTGCAATAATTACCTATATACAATGCACAAAACCATGCTCAAAAAAATCTTTTGATTGTTTTGCTCAAGCAAATTTTTATTTCTTTCCAAATATACAGAGTGATGTTAGGAACGTTATTAAACATTTTACCTTTTTAATATATCTTTTAAATGTCAAGACCAAACAAATTTATCTATTTCCAAATACGAGGAGATATCATAGGCAATTTATTAAATATTTTACCTTTCCAATAAATGTTTTAATTTGTATAGCTCAAGCATTTTTTTTATTTCTTTACAAATATGAAGAGATATTTTAGGGAAGTTATTAAATGATTTACCTTTTTGGATTAGAATGAATTTATTGTTTTCTGGTACAAACTCTAATATTTTCTCTATTTATCATGTATTAAAAGGGCTCTTACCTTCATACCATCACAATTTCTCTTAAAGAGTTAGTATCAATTCATCAAGAACCTGCCCACATCCAACAAGCAATCTCTTTCAAGAATTTTACCTCTCCCACCTAGCCTTTGTTCGTAAACAATAAAAAGAGAGAGAGAGTAACCAAATAAAAATGTCAAACTGTATCCCTGAAGAATTGATCATCAAAATGTTCTCAAGCATCCTACCAAAAATCACTTATTAAATTAGGTGCTCATCAAAATCTTGAAATTTCCTAATTTCAAGACATGAATTTATATGGCTGCATACACAAAATTTGGTTGTCATAAAACCCTCTACAGGTACAACCATGAGGTAATTTATTCACAACTCACAAAAAATATCTGTGATGCATCAAATGAAAATTGACATTGTAACAACATTAGGATACACTTTTAATTAAAGAGTGCAATATTATTATTATTTTAGTATAATGGGTATACGCAACAATGTTCTCTATATGTCAAATAATTAATTTAGATGTGAAAGTTATTTGGTACTTTGGAATCCTAGGATAAGTAGATGCCATACAGTACAAAAACTTCCTCTTTGTTGTGACAATTCAAGGACTTATATATTTTTCTTTGCATTTTGATTTGCAATTAAAAGAAGAAAGTACAAGGTTGTGAGGATAGACCTTGTTTATGGTGATGATCAATACTTGTTTTTACCTATCATTGTGGTAGATGTACTTAGTTTAGGAATTCAGAAGGAATTTAATGATTTTTTCGGGGTGTTATAGTCTACTAGACTGCATATAATAGAACTTTTTCAAAAATCACAACTTGTGTCCAGAAGTACTCTACAACATCAATGTGTCGAATAAAACCTTAAAATTCCTTCCAAATTCCTGAACTAAGTGTATGTACCTCAATCTTAGGTGTAGCAAGTACTGATCATCACCATGAGCATAGGCCATCATTTACCTTGTCATATCTTATATTAATTGCAAAACCAAACCCAAAGATAAACATATAAAACCCTTAGTTCTCTCAACAAAAAAGAGGCATTATGAGGGTGAGTCATGTATTTATCCTAGGGTTCCAAAGTACAAAACATTATTCATATCCAAATAAATAAAAATAATAACACACTTTGATATTAAAAGGGGATCTCAATTTTATTACAATGTCAATATCCGTTGACGCATCACATAGTAGAATGAATTCCTTTATGGGAGTTGTGAAGAAATACCTCACTATCTTACTTTTAGAAGGTTTTAAGAGAAATGATTGGTATATATGTAGCCATATGAACTCAGGGATGTAATTTAGAAAGTTCCAAAGTTTTGATAAGCACCTTATTTTTAGGAGAAAATTAGGTGAGAGCCTTGTCACGATCCAAAAATGGAACGTGATGGCACTTGTCTCTTTCCACCAAGACAAGTCAGCTTCAACCCAACGAAAAGAAGAAAAGCGGAAAACAAGTAAAGCAAAAATAAGACAAAGGCGGAAAAACTTATTCATTCTAAACATAACCCCAAAACCTGATTGTCACATGTACAAGCCTTTAAAGTAACTACAGAATTGAAAGATAAATACAAGTCTCATTCTTTGTTTCTCAAGTAGAACAAAGCTTAAAGGAAAAGAAAAAAGAGGATCAGCCGAAGTGACAAGCAGCTACCTCTTCAGTCCTTGACAAGCCTAGAAAAAAATCAGGAGAAGAAGAAGAAGATCACACAAGTCCGGGCTCGGAACCTATACAAGTGTAGAAGAAAGGGATGAGTACAAGCAACACGGTACCCAGGAAGCAATCCACTAAAAAAAGCAACTAGCTAGAAATTGAATACCCCTTACACTCCAACCGAACTTCCTCAAACTACAACCTGCATAGAAATCAGCCCAACCAAGCAATACTACAATGCACGGCTAACATGCCTAATATTCACAGTCCAACAGTCACAATTTGAACATCAACAAGAATCATTAAGTCAATCTCAAGTAACAAGTAGTTAATTCACAAATATCACACATATCATTCACATTTCACAAGTCTGTCATAAGCATCAATTTATCAATTAGAACACGAGCCAGAAATGACCTCGGCATCATAACACTTGACGGAAACGACCTTGACATATATCATCCACTAACGGGAAATGACCTTGGCTCATATCAATCACTAGTCGAAAATGATCTCGGCTCATATCAATCACTAGCCGAAAATGATCTCGGCTCATATCAATCACTAGTTGGAAATAACCTCGGCTTATATCAATCACTAGCCGGAAATGACCTCGGCTCATATCAATCACTATTCAGAAATGACCTCAGCATATAACACTCACTAGCTGGAAATGACATCGGGTTTATAACACTTGCCGAAAATGACCTCGGCATCATAAGCTATCACATGTCTCATCACAGTGATAAACAATCAATGCACACACAAGCAATATCACACCAAGTAGAAGAGAAACACAATTTACACAATGCAAGTCCACATTCATGCTTTCAAGCATTTCATTAATCAATCAACAAGGGTTACAATTAGACAATTCACATCATCATGATTAACACGTAGCCTTTTTCAATTTAACCCCTTATTATGCATTTGGATATCACTAGTGGACAATTTAAACCCTTCACCTCATCCCATTACTCCCAACACACAATCAATGAAGAAAGCGTACGAATTCAACTAGAATACAAGGTTTAGGAAGTCACTTGCCTCAAATAGATGAACAATCACTCCAAAAGTTGAGTCTTCCCCTTCCGAATCACTTCCAAAGCCGAACAATCTAAAATAATAAAGTATTCGCAATCACCCATCAGAAACAACACTTCCCACATCAATTATGTTAAGAAATAGGTCAAGAAAATCAAACCCAATATCAAAATTGGAGGTTTGAATCCGGAAAACAATACTTGAAATCATTACTCAAGGCTTTAGGAACTCATTAGTGAAAACCATTTTGAAAAAGGGATTAAAATTATTTCAAAATCACCATTTTATTAAATCCTTGAGTTCTTGAAGATAACTCAAATTTCTCATTTCAAAAGCTTGATTTGAGCACATAAATCCATAAATAATAATGGGTAATTGAAGATTTACAATTAAGAATCGTTACCCAAATAATTTCCCCTGAAAAACAAATCCAAATCGCCACCACAAAGCTCTCAAAACTCAAAAATGGTGAAATGGGGTTGAAACCTCGATTTCAGGAAAGCATTCTGCCTAGGCACAAAATGCTCATCGCAATCGCGATGACCAAGGCTTCCCGATCGTGATGAGTTAAATGAGTCAACTCATTAAACTTGACCATTCCGATCGCGACAGACTTCCATGCGATTGCGACGACCAGAATCCCACAGCTTTGCGATTGCAAAGGTCATCCACGCAATTGCAAAGAACAATTATCACAGCAACAGAAACAGAAAAAATAGCCAAACTCAATGTCATCGAAAGGACCCTCGGGATTCGTTCGAAACCCCTAACACACAAACCAAATATGAAAATCAATTATACTCGACGTTCCAGACTCAATAGAACCGTCTAAACATTAATCTGAGATCTCCTTGACCTAATATTTGCAAAAACCACAAGAAACTAACTCATGCTTAAAAAGGCTAAAACAAGCTCGAAACCTCTCAAAAATCAACCAAAACTTCACCTAGGCCTGAAATCATCTCTAAATCCAATGAAACTCTTGGAATCCTGATCCGAGCATTCAAACTCTGAATGTTGACCAAAGTCAATCCAAAGGCTAAAATTCCACAATTTCACAACTTAGGACCTCAAATCCTCAAAAAGACTCGAAATCAGAAATCGACAACTCTCATGGATGAGATTCCACATTCTGGAACAAATGGAATCGATGGTATTCCATTTCAACACTCGAAACTCCAAAAGACTTTGAAAACCACTTTTAAGCGACTAAGTCTTTCCAAAACCAAACTTACCAAATTCTCAACTTTTGATTTAAAGTTTGGAACCAACTTCCAAAACTCAATCAAGAAACAACTCGGGGTTAAAATCAAGAGGGCAAAATGGTAAATTTCACAAAAATACAAAAAATTACCAATCGGGTCATTACATTATCCACCACTAAAAATCATGTTCTTCCTTGAACATAAAGCAAAAGAAAGTACTTGAAGCCTCGAAAAGATGAGGATATCTGGCACGCATATCAGACTCTGTCTCCCAATTCACCTCACCAACTGAACGATGCTTCCACTGCACCTTCTCTGAAGCGATCTCCTTGGTCCTAAGCTTACAGACCTGCCAATCCAAAATGGTTATAGGCTCCTCCTCAAAAGACAAATCTTGACCTAACTCAACTGAATCAAAGGAAAGTACATGCTCATCCGACATGTACTTCCGAAGCATGGAGACATGAAACACAGGATATACAGCTGACAAGCTAGGTGACAAGGCCAACTTATAGGCCACCTCTCCCACTCGACTCAAAATCTCAAAAGGTTCAATGAATCTAGGGCTAAGCTTGCCCTTCCTTTCGAACCTCATCACACCCTTCATGGGTGACACTTAAAGCCAAACATTATCACCCTCCATAAACACAAGGGCTCAAAATCTCCGATCTGCATAGCTCTTCTGCCGACTCTCGGCTGTCAATAGTCTATCATGAATCATACAGACCTTCTCCATTGCATCTCTAAGAAAGTCTGTATCTAATGAATCTATCTCAGTTGAATCAAACCAACTGATCAGAGATCTACACCATCTGCCATACAACACCTCAAAAGGGGCCATCACGATACTTGAATGATAATTGTTGTTGTAGGCAAACTCTGCTAAGGGTTAATGTCGATCCCAACTAGCACCAAAATCAATGATGCAAGCATGGAGCATATCCTCCAACACCTAAATCGTTCGCTCGGACTAACCATGTATCTGAGGATGAAAAGTTGTACTCATATCTAATCGAATACCCAAACCATGTTGTAAAGCCTTCTAGAAATGGGAGGTGAACAAGGAACCTCGATCTGAAACAATGGAAACTAGGACTCCATGCTGTCGCATAATCTGACTGATATAAAGCTCAACTAACTACTCCGCCATGTACTTCACCTGAATCTGGATGAAATGGGTTGACTTGATCAACCTATCAACAACCATCCAAATGGAGTCATAACCACCCACTGTGGTACGCAAACCCACATAAAATCCATAGTGATCCGCTCCCTCTTCCAAGTAGGAATAGGATTCATTTGCGATGCACGTCCGGGCAGCTGATGCTCACACTTGACCTGTTGGCAAGTCAAACATCTATAAATGAAGTCTGCAATATCTCTCTTCATGCCACACCACCAATAATGTTGGCTAAGGTCATGATACATCTTCGCCGCTTCCGGATGAATAAAATATCAAGAACAATGGGCCTCCTGGAGAATCAATCTAACCAACTCGCCTGTCTTGAGCACACAAATCTTGCCTCTAATCCTCAAGACACCATCAGAATCAAGGACAACCTCCTTGGATTTCCCTCTCAACACCTTGTCTCAAATGAGACACAATTTCACATCATCAAACTGGTGCTCTCGAATCTGCTCATCTAAAGAAGAACAAGCCTCAATGAAAGTAATTAAACTGCTCGTCTCCTCTGAAATCTACAGTCAGACAAGACTGTTGGCTAGCCTCTGAACATCTCTAGCCAATGGCCTCTACTCAACACTGATAGATGCAAGACTTCCCATACTCGAAGTCTTCCTACTCAAGGCATCGGTCACCACATTGGCCTTTCCTGGATGATAAATGATAGTGATGTCATAGTCCTTCAGTTGCTCAAGCCATCTACGCTACCTCAAGTTCACGTCTCTCTGACTGAAGATGTACTAAAGACACCACGGTCGGTGAAGACCTCACAATGTACTCCGTAAAGACAATGCCTCCATAGCTTAAGCATAAACACCACAGCTACCAACTCAGGATCATGGGTAGAGTAGTTATTCTCATGGGTTTTCAACTGTCTAGAAGCGTAGGCAAACACTTTGTCTTTCTGCATTAGAACACCCCCTAACCCCACTCAAGAAGCATCGCAATAAATGGTGAAGTCTACACCCTCCTTGGGTAAAGTTAAAATAGGATCTGAAGTTAACAAGGCCTTGAGTTTTTGGAAACTCTCCTCACACTCATTAGACCACTAGAAGCCCACACTCTGTCAAGTCAATCTGGTCAAAGGAGATGCAATAGTGGAGAAGCTCTGAACAAATCTTCTGCAGTAGCCTGCAAGTCCCACTAAAATTTGAATCTCAGTGACTGATAATGGCCTGGTATAACCCTTAACTGCCTCAATCATGACTGGATCCACCCAAATAGGCTTCTTGGACTCCACGTGTCCTAGAAATGCAACTTAATCAAGCAAAAACTTACACTTTTGAGAACTTGGCATAAAGTTTCTCTTCCCTCAATCTCTGGAGCATAATTCTCAAATGTCGGTCGTGATCCTCCGTAGTCTTAGAGTGCACCAAGATGTCCTTACTGAAGACTATAACAAAAGAGTCCAAATAAGGTCGAAACACCCCACTCATCAACGCCATGAACGTTGTAGGGGTATTGGTCAAACCAAAGGACAACACAAGAAACTCATAGTGCACATAACGAGTCCTGAACGTTGTCTTAGGGATATCCGATGCCCTAATTTTCAGCTAATGATATCTAGATCTCAAATCAATCCTAGAAAATAGAAATGCACCCTAAAGCTGATCAAACAAATCATCGATACGAGGTAGATGATACTTGTTCTTCACTATCACATTGTTCAACTGTCGATAATCGACACACATCCTCATAGATCCATCCTTCTTCCTCATGAACAACATAGAAGTAACCCACGGAGAAACACTAGGGCAAATGAATCCTTTACTCAACAGATCGTATAACTGATCCTTCAATTCCTTCAATTTCTTCAATTCAGTTGAAGCCATCCGATAAGGAGGAATAGAGATGGGCTTGGTGCCCAGCTCCAAGTCAATGGTAAAATCAATATCCCTATCCGGAGGAACACTTGGAAGATCAGTAGGGAACACATCTGAAAACTCTCTAACCATGGGCACAGAATCCATGGAAGCTGGCTCAATACTAGTATCTCAAATAAAATCCAAATAGGACAAACACCCTCTATCAACCAATCTCTGAGCTTGTATGAAAGAAATCTCTTTGCTAGGGTAATAACCACTTGCACCTGTCCACTCAACTCTCCGAACACCTTGCATCGCTAAGGTCAAAGTCTTAGCATAATAATCAAGAATAGCACAATGCAGGGAGAGCCAATCCATACCCAAAATAACATCAAAGTCTACCATCCCCAAAATGATCAAGTCTACCCAAGTATCATACCTGGCCAAGGAAATAAGGCAGGATCGATACACTCATCCACCACTAAGGACTCACCCACTGGTGTAGAAACATGAATAGGCACAGGTATACAATAAAACATAATATCAAACCTAGCAGCAAAATAGGTAGACACATATGAGAAAGTAGACTCGGGATCAAACAATATTGAAGAAGGTTGATGGAAAACTGGGACAATACCTGTGATCACATCATTAAAAGTCTCAGCCTTAGATCTCCCTGGAAAGGAATAGCACTGTCCATCCCAGCTACCTACAATCTGAGTAGAACCCCGACCTCCACCCTGTGGAGCTATAGCACACCTACCAGAGGTCCTGCCACCCCTGCCGGCCTGACCTCTGCCTCGACCCCTGGCTGGAGGTGTGGAATCTCTAGCTGGAGCAGCTGAATAAATATGATGGGTCCTGAGTGAGTCTGTAGAGGGCACTGCCGAATCATTTGACCTCGATCCTCACAACCAAAGCAAGATCTTGGCAATAATAAATGTTGCGGCAAACTAGATGAGCTTCCATGGCCACCTCGGCCAGAACCATAAGATCCTCGAGCTGACTGCCCACTCTCAGCTCCTAGCATAGATGCTTGAACTAGTCCACGGCATTGAAAGGAACTACTACCTCAGTGTGAACCCTTGCCTCTAGATGATGCATCATAAAACTGACCAGAAGAATGAGCCCTCTTGGGCTCTCCAAACTCCTCTAAAAGCATCAACTCTGCCTCCTTGGTGATGCTCACAATGGACTGGAAGGAAGCCTCTTTTCTTGCTGCTCGAAACACATATGAGCTAGTAGAGAAAGACAACCCTCTCACAAACCTACGAATTATCTCTACCCTATCAAAAACAATAGTGATAGCATGCCTAGAAAGCTCACAGAAACGGGTCTCATACTCAGTCACAAACATACTCCCCTATCTCAAGTCCTCAAATCTCAGTCAACTCTCCTCACTCACACTCCCAGGAATGAAGCGGCCATAGAAAGCACTAGAGAACACATCTGACTCTATCAGAGGAGACCCAACTAGTCTAGACCTCCCAAGAGTCCTCCACCACTCTCTGGCACATCCACGCAGGTGAAGAGCAACAAAACAAACACCTCAAGCATCCACCATACCCACTGCCTCAAGCATCTCATGGCACAAAGTCAAGAACTCATGAGCATCCTCGTTCTTACCACCCTGAAACTAGGGTGGTTTCATCTTCTGAAACCTCTCATAGCACTGCTGCTCAGCTGTCGTCAGAATAACAATAGGAGCAATTTGAACACCCACAACCGGTGCTGGAACCACTGGTGGCTGCCCCACCTGATCCTGAATGCCGGTAGTCTACTGCTGCCCTAGAGTCTGCACTTCTAATCCAGTCTAAGAACCATGTGGTGTACCAGTAGCACCACTCTGAGGACGTTCTCCATCACACCAAGCAACCTCAACAAAGTCTCCTGAAATAACGAAGCTCCAAACCTTAAAAGAACATGGTCTTCAACAACCTCAACTTGTGGCTCAGGAGAAGCCTATCTACCACTGCCTATGGCTGGTGCCGCTCCACGGGCAAGACCTCTAGCCGGTGTTACTCCACGAGCACAGCCTCTAGCTCGCGCCCTGCCCCTACCCCTAGATGGGGTCTCAGCAACTACCTCCCCTCTACCACTGGAAATAGATGCTCTAGTCCTCGGCATCTGCCAAAACAACATGCAACAACTCAGCACAACGAAGTCAACCATGAATGATAAGGAAGAATGAACAAAATAAAGTTTCCTAACAGTCTTCATAGCCTCTTGAAGATAAGTACAGACGTGTCTGTACCGATCCTCAAGACTCTACTTAGACTTGGCTTGTACACGTGTGAGACTTATGAACCTGGGGCTCTGATACTATTTGTCACGACAAAAAAATAAACGTGATGGCAATTGACTCTTCCCACCAAGACAAGTCAGCCTCAACCAAATGAAAACAGAAGAAAAGCGGAATATAGTAAAGCAAGAATAAGACAAAGGCAGAAAAACTTATTCATTCTAAATATAACCCCAAAACCTGGTTGTCACGTGTACAAGCTTTTAAAGTAAATATAGAATTGAAAGATAAATACAAGTCTCAGTTTTCGTTTCTCAAGTAGAACAAAGCTCAAAGAAAAGGAAAAAGAGGATCCCCCGAAGTGATAAGTAGCTACCTCTTCAGTCCTTGACAAGCCTTGAAAAGATTAGGAGAAGAAGAAAAAGATCACACGAGTTCAGGCTCGGAACCTATACAAGTGTTGAAGCAAGGGGTGAGTACCAACAACACGATACCTAGCAATCAACCTACTAAACAAAACAACTAACTAGAAATAGATTAGCCCTTACACTCCAACCGAACCTCCTCAAACTACAACCTGCACACAAAAATCAGCCCAACCTAGCAATTCTACAATGCGCGGTTCACAGGCCCAATTTTCACATTCTAACAGTCACTATTCAAACATCAACAAGAATCATTAAGTCAATCTCAAGTAACAAGTAGTTCATTCAAAAATATCACACATATCATTTACATTTCACAAGTCAGTCATAAGCATCAATTTTTAAATTACAACACTAGCTAGAAATGACCTCGGCATCATAACATTTGCCAGAAATGACTTTGGCACATATCATTTACTAGCCAGAAATGACCTCAGCTCATATCAATTACTAGTCGAAAATGACCTCAGCTCATATCAATCACTAGCAGGAAATGATCTCAGCTCATATCAATCACTAGCCAGAAATGACCTTGGTATATACCAATCACTAGCTAGAAATGACATCGGCTTTATAACACTTGCTGAAAATGACCTCGGCATCACAAGCTATCACATGTCTCATCATGGTTTTCAACGATCAATGCACACACAAGCAATGTCACACCAAATAGAAGAGACAACAATTTACACAATTCAAGTCCACATTCATGTTTTCAAGCATTTCATCAATCAATCAACAAGGGTTACAATTACACAATTCACATCATCATGATCAACACATAGCCTTAACCCCTTATTATGCATTTGGATATCATGAGTGGCCAATTTATACCCTTCACCTCATTCCCATTACTCGCAACACACAATCAACGAAGAAAGCATATGAATTCAACTAGAATACAAGTTTTAGGAAGCCACTTGACTCAAATCAATGAACAATCACTCCAAAAGTTGAGTCTTCCCCTTCCGAATCACTTCCAAAGCCGAACAATCTAAAATAATCAAGTATTCACAATCACCTATCGAATACAACAATTCCCACATCAATTACGTAAAGAAATGGGTCAAGCAACTCAAACCCAATATAAAAAATGGAGGTTTGAATGTGGAAAACAATACTTGAAATTATTACTCGAGGCTTTAGGAACTCACTAGTGAAAACCATTTTGAAAAAGGGATTAATATCACCATTTTAATAAATCCTTGAGTTCTTGAAGATAACTCAAATTTGTCATTTCAAAAGCTTGATTTGAGCACATAAATCCGTAAATAATAATGGGTATTTGAAGATTTAGAGTTAAGAATCATCACCCAAATGATTTCCCTCAAAACACGGATCCAAATTGCCACCCCAAAGCTCTCAAAACTCAAAAATGGTGAAATGGGGTTGAAACCTCAATTTTAGGAAAACATTTTGCCCAGGCACAAAATGCTCATCGCGATCGTGATGACCAAGGCTTCGCGGTCACGATGAGTTAAATGGGTCAACTCATTAAACTTGACCATCGTGATTGCAACAAACTTCCACGCAATCTTGATGACCAGAATCCCACAGCTTCACGATCGTGAAGGTCATCCATCCAATCGCGAAGAACAATTATCACAGCACCAGAAACAACAAAAATAGCCAAACTCAAAATCATCGAAAGGACCCTCAAAATTTGTTCAGAACCCCAAACACACAAACCATATATTTAAACCAATTATATTCGACGTTTCAGACTCAATGGAATCGTCAAAATACGAATCTGAGGTCTCCTTAACCCGACATATGCAAAAACCACAAGAAACTAACTCACGCCTAAAAAGGCTAAAACAAGCTCGGGACCTCTCAAAAATCAACCAAGACCTCACCTAGGCTTAAGAGCATCCCTTGAATCCAACGGAACTCTCGAAATCCCAATCTGAGCATTCGAACTCCGAATGTTGACCAAAGTCAACCCAAAGGCTAAAATTCAACAATTTCTCAACTTAGGACCTCAAATCCTCAAAAAGACATGGAATCAGAAACCGACAAAACTCATGGATTAGATTCCACTTTAGGGACTAATGGAATCGACATAATTCCATTATGACACTCAAAACTCAAAAAGACTCCGAAAACCACTTTAAAGCAACAAAGCCTTTCCAACACCAAACTTACCAAATTCTAAACTTTTAATTCAAAGTTTGGAACCAGCTTCCAAAACTCAATCAAGAAACAACTGGGGTCAAAATCGGGAGGGTAAAATGATAAATTTTACAAAATACCAAAAATGACCAACCGGATCATTACAAGCCTTGAGAAAATTTACCATCAATTCTTCAAGAATATACTATGATATTTTTCTTTAGGTATGAAAATGATGATTTGGTGACTTTTTACTCTAAGTTCTTATAGTTTTAAGAAATTTTGATGAAGAAAGAGGAAGGATGAGAGTGTGAGGATCTGTTACTTTTCGTTTTTAGATTTATTTTTTTCTAAGGCTCTTTTAAATTTGATTAAAGGTCTTTTTTTCTTTTCTTATCAAAGGGGAAATCTGTGATTCATTCTTAATATAGATCAATGATATTTGTCATTTTGTATTTTGTCTTCTTATTATTTTCCCATATGTTGCAGTTGTAGCAGTATGAGGAATTGACTTTTTTTCTTGCAACAAAATTACAGGATGACTAGAAAACTATTGAGGCATTAGAAAGTGCATCATATTGAGACACCTTTGAGGAATCTCGGGTAATTAGTATAATTGAGGTTAAGGAAGTTTTATGTAATTGGAGTTAAAGATAAAAGTCCAAATCCCATTTTTAGGACACATATTTCCTGTGTGTCATAGAAGAACTAGATGAATTGACAAAGAATATTGTCCGCAAATATCTATAGGTAAGTCCCAAATATGTTGGTTTATAACATAATGCGCTAATTTTCATGCCTTCGAGGAATCATTTTCTCAACATCATTTATGTTTTTTTCTCAGATGATAAATCAAGTGGTGATAGTATGTTATGACCAAAATGGATGTGATGGAACTTGTCTTATCCCACCAAGACAAGTCAGTCTAAAACCAGACACAAAGGATAAATACAGAATTAAACTGAATAAAGTACTATCATAAGCACAAAACTGTGGATAATATAACCAACTTAACTAAATCCCCATAACCTGGTTGTCACGTGTACAAGTCTCTAATGTATTGCAACAAATTCAAAAGGAATTACAAGACACAATGTCATTGTTTCTAGAATAGAACAAATCCATATAAGGGAGTAAGAAGGACCACCGAGAAGACAAGTAGCTACCTCTCAGCCCTCCACAGTAATCCTCATACGAATAAGGGAAGAAATAGTGAGTACCAAATAACACAGTACTCAACTAGCAAACCACTAAACACGAGGTAAAGTAATATAGAATATGGGTACTCCCAACACTTCAACCGAACCTCCACAATTACAACCTGCATAGAATCAGTCCAACCTAAAAGTTCATAATTCATATAGCACATAACACAATTAAAACACTTCAACATTTACGGGTCCTCATCACAAAGTTCCAATATCATAAATCACAAGTTTTACAATAGCACTCAAAAGTTCACAGATGATAATGATGTGTAATGCACTGAAATGAAATGTCAAGTATAGTAATTCATGGATGTCCTATGATAGACATCCACTGAGATTTAGGCCAGAACCCATGGGAGACGCACATGATCCATGCATCCACCGGAACCATTTCCCCTGGCATAATCATAACTTATCGGAACCATTTTCCTTCAGCATAATCATCACAGTATTTCAGAACAAATGCAAATAGACATGTTCACACAAATCAGGAGAATATGATGATGTCCATATCAATACACAGTTCACCAATAATGAGTCAATATAACCAATCAAATCATCCACAATACACCACACATAAAAATATTATCAAGTTGCCTTTTTACTACCCATTTTTCATCATTAAAATCATTCAATATGAACAAGTCAAACCCATAGCCAAATCTCATTACTCCCCAACACATACAACAAGAAAATACGAGATTCTATATACTTAACAAAGGTCAAGAAGTCCACTTGCATCAATTAATCAAACAATCACTCTGAAACATGAGATTTTCCTTTCTATTAGGTCTCCAAATCAACATAGTATATTCAATAATAGAATCCTAATAAGAAACCGAATCTAGCAACACCCTTATCAATGATTTTGGAAAAGGGGCCAAATTGACCAAAAGATCCATTTTAAAAAATAAAGGGTAAATCTGAAAATTTGTATAAAAATTCATTACCCAAAAGATGTAGAACCCAATAGTGAAATCCATTTCCAAATTAGAGTTGAAATCAATCGCAAATCGCCATTTTTCTTAAAACCCAAGTTCTGGAGAATTTCATAAACTTTGAACCCAAAACAAGTCATAAATGGCAAAATCTAGAAATGATTAACGAATAATGAAGAGCGGGAGTTAAAATCCATTACCTAATTGAAGATTCTTAAAACCCCTCTTTGAAATCGCCAATCCAACCTTGCAAGACTCAAAAATAGAGAAATGGGGTTGAAACCTCAATTTTGAGAAACATTTTTATCTAGGCAACTTTCACTCTTCGCGATTGCGATGACCAAGGTCTCGCGATCGCATTGAGTTAACTGATTAACTCATTTACTTTGACCATTGCGATCATCACATCTATCCACACGATCGCAATGCTCAGAAAAATAATGCTATGTGACTGTGACAGCTGATGAGTGGTAGATTTAAACTCATTTGAGGCCTATTTAGATCAATAATTAGTGTCTTTAATGCTTATTTTTGTCCTATTCTAATGATATTTTGATGATTTGCAGCCATAAAGGCTAATAGACAAGGCAATGATTAATGTTTAAAAGAATGGCCAAAATGCATAAAAGAAGTGCAAACTATACTCTGATGATCGCAAACAAAAAAGGTGAATCTCCTAAAATGCATTGTATCGCCTAAATAGACAATACACTAGGCTTATCCATCAAGGCTGGTTGGCGAAGTAAAAAGAAACAGAGATGCGCCAAGTGAGAAAGGCGAACGTGGTGAACACCGCCGAAATTGACAGTGGTGGATGATAAGATGGAACTTCAAAGGGCTAACCAAGGTGATGATCGGTGATTCTCCAAACTAGAAAAGTAGACCTCAATGGGATTGCCGAATGATGGTCGAACACCTGAAGCCTGGAACGAGTAAAAGGTGAGCTGAAGCACGATTGGTGACTCACCGAATGACTTTGGCGAGCCCGACTAATGTCACCGGGTAAGAAGCGCATGTTAGTTTTGGGCCAAATTTTGGAAAACTATAAATAGCACAAAGGACAGAGAAAAAGGGGTTTGAAATTGGAGAGAAAATTCTAAATATTCTAGAGAGAGAAACACCGTCTATTGAGTGAAAAACACTTTTATCTCTTAGAGTTTGTGAATTGATAATCTTGAATTTGTAAAATTGAGGTTGAATTCAAAGTGAGTTTGCTTGTAATTACTTAAATACATGTTACCCACAGCTAATTCAACGAAAGGTATAACCACTCCACACTTTGTGATGTGTGGATAAACCTCCAATATCTTGGGGTGTGATGATGGGGTTGGGTGTTGATTTAACTTAGTGGGTATGTTGAATTGCTCTATTTTATACTTGTTAATTATGGATTTGAACTATTGTCGTGTGTTTAATTTATAAATTGAGGTGGCCAACTTGATTTTAGCTTCCATCTTGCGTTGGTTCTCGGAAGAGACCAATATGAGTGGGTGATTAGTTCAATATTTGCAACCAAGTTATGCTTAATTGTAAATCCAAGGTAGTGGGTGGGACTGAGAAACTGCATAATGAGACCGAATGGAGATTTCATGAAATAGTGTTATGAGATCGAAAGATGATTAACATAATCAAAGATGACCCAGCATATCCATGATTATTTAGTTGTATCGAGCAATTCAACATTATCCCTAGTGATATCAATATCCAATCCCCACACCCCTAGAGTCAATTTTTTTCGTGAAGCTTCCATTTGTTAAAATAGTGATAATCGTGAGTAGAAACTACTTTATTAAATTTGGTGGAATCATCCACCCATTTACTATTTGACTACATTTAGATTAGTAGCAATTTAGTTTACCGATTGGATCCTTAACCTCATACCATTCCCTGTGGAATTCGACCACGACTCTTAGTTGGGTATTTTTATTGACAATGACTACTATCCCTTTTTATTAGTTTTAAAGAGGACAATTGAGCGTTATCAGAAATGGTGCCCCTGCCGGAGAACGGTAGATAGGAATTCAATTTGAGAAGTAACTTGCATACTAATTTATTTTGTAGTTGAACTATCTTATGCTTGGATTTCTTGTTGTGCGTTCTAGTAGATGAACCAATGAAAATACATAGTGGTGATGACTCTAGTTGCCATGGGCGTGACAATGATGTTAGAAGAGAACATAAGGTGGTATCTCGTAACACCAATGAAGTAAGAGTTATTTGTCTACCACCGGTACACAAGGACACTACATTTGTCGTGACCAAGTCCATGTTGCAGCTCATCAAAGCGGGAGGATTACTTGGGGATCTCGAACATGAAGAACCTAATGAATATCTTTGCAAATTTGTAAGTGTGTGTAACCCTTTTTCAGCTGAGGAAATTTCACAAGAGTTGATGCGGATGAGGTTATTCCCCTTTTCTCTAATGGAAGAGGCAACTAAGTAGTTGATTGAGTTGCAAAAGAAGTCTGACACCTCATGACGAGAATTAGTTGAAACTTTCATTGAGAGATTCTTCCCTCCATATAAAGTAATGAAATTGAGGAAGGACATTCAGAATTTTGAAAGAGATAATGGAGGGCCCGCTCATAAAGCATAGTTACGTTTTAAGCGGGTGTTGTTACAATGTCCCAGGAATGGTTTCCTGGATGAGCTGTTGTTGCAATTTTTCTACCAAAGTTTTGATGTTGTAAACAAAGGATTGGTTTATCATCTTGTTCAAGGCGGTATAGTTAAGCAACCACTCGTAGAAGCATCGAGGTTGCTTGATGAGACAACTAAAATCACCCAAGCTTGGTATACGAGTGAAGATTATGTTTCACTTCCACACTTTGGGGCATTTAAGGAACAAGAAGAGAAAAACAAAGAGCGTGACAAAAGCATTGCTAAATTGACCGATCAACTTGAAATGTTATTCGAACGTGTTATTGGAGGAGGGGTAAATTCAGTGAATGCAATGTCCCGAATAGTGTATGATGATGGGGTGTACATGAGAGGTAAAAAATCATAGGGTTTTCGGCCAAGTTTTCTAAGGCTTGCCAAAAATCAAGGTTGGACCAAAAATAATGATAACATGTGGTATGAAAAGGAATGGGAAGATACTATGTATATGCATCCGCTCAATCCACAAGATCCAATGAAGGCATCAACAGATGATTTGTTGACTAAAATCTTAAACAAGGTGAAGGATTCAGATATGATCTTGCAAGGGATGAAAAGTGATGTTTCAACTTTATCCACCACCATAGTCTCACACTCATCATACATCAAGTCGCTTGAAGAAAAGATGGGGCACTGACTGCTCTTATGTATGGTGATCCCAATGAGAATTCAATGTCTCATGCAGATGAGAATCAAAGGAATCCTACTCAAGTTTCAGCCATAGTTATTAGAAGTGGAAAGACTTTGCAAGAAATAACAAAGTCCGATAATGCAAATGCTCAAAGGGTGATTGCCGATGATGAATCACCTAAGGGAATGTGTAAGACATGAATAAAAGAGGTTGAAGGGGAGCCAAATAAAAAGGCTAAAGAAAGCAATGGTGAAACTTCATCTACATTGTCTCAAATTAAGATAGAGCCTTCTTTTCCTCAAAGATTGAGGAAGAAAAATGACAATGCAAAGTTTCAAAAGTTTGTGCAAATAGTGAATGATTTGAAAGTGAATATTTCATTAGTGGATGCCTTGACCGAAATGTCTGGTTATGCTAAATATATGAAAGAATTGGTTACAAAGAAGAGGGTGATAGATTGTGAAACCATTGAAATGCCATAAATATGTGGTGCGGTAATGACAAAAGATGTATTCCTCAACAATGATGACCCTGGAGCTTACACCATTCCATGCACCATTTGTGCATGTACTATTGCAAAGGCCTTGTGTGATCTTGGTGCAAGCATAAATTTGATGCCACTGATGATATTTCAAAAGCTTGGGCTTTAGGAACCGAAACCAACAACCATGAGGCTCTTAATGGCTGATCGTTCAAATTGAAGGTGGTGAGTTGAAGTTCCGAGTTAATGATAAAGTGGTCAGCTTCAATATTCAGAAATCAAAGAAGTATCCAAATGATATGCACGTTGTATCTCACTTGGATCATATTGATGATGTTGTGGTAAATATTGGAGAAGCAGTGTATTATGGGGATTCATTAGACCAATTATTACTTAATTGTGATCAAGCCGAAATCAACGACTATGATGAAGTCGTGGCTGCCCTTGTGGGTGTAGGCTCACATACTTTGGTTCAAACAAAGCTTGATCTTGATTTGTCTAGTCGTGAAGTGCTCCCGACCAAGCCATATATTATTGATCCACAAATATTATAGTTGAAAGAGCTCCCACCTCATCTCAATTATGCCTTTTTGGGAACCACCAACATGCTTCCGGTGATTATTTCAAATGATCTTAAACAATTGCAAGTAGATTTGTTAATCATGGTGTTGAAAAGGCATATTAAAGCTTTGGGATGGTCAATTGCTAATAACGTGGGAATTTCGTCGGGTGTATGCAATCACAAAATTAATTTAGCGTAAGATTGCAAACCAAGCATTGAAAACCAAAGGCGGTTAAATCCTCCAATGTAAGAAGTGGTGAAAAAGGAGATTATAAAATGGTTAGATACAGGAGTCATCTTTCAAATTGCGGACAACCAATGGGTAAGTCTGATGCAATGTGTTCCTAAGAAGGTGATATCACAGTAGTTCCAAATGAAAAAGTCGAGCTCGTTGCCACTAGACTAGTTACCAGGTGGCGTGTGTGTATGGACTATCAAAAGCTTAACTCATGGACCAAAAAATATCATTTCCCCATGCCATTTATCGAACAAATACTTGATAGGCTTGCCGGCAAGGGGTGGTATTACTTTCTTGATAGATATTATGGGTATAACCAAATCTCCATTGCACCGGAGGATCAAGAGAAAAAAACTTTTACATGCCCTTATGGCACATTCTCCTTCAAGCGAATGCCCTTTGGGTTATGTAATGTGTCAGCTACCTCTTAACGGTGCATGTTATCAATCTTCACAGATATGGTGGAGGACTCCATGGAAGTGTTCATAGATGACTTTTGGGTCATTGGAGATTCGTTTGAAGAATGCTTAAAAACATTTGGAGATGGTGCTTAAAAGGTGTGTAGATTCAAATCTAGTTCTTAATTGGGAAAAGTGTCACTTTATAGTGAAAGAAGGAATTTTGCTTTGCCACAAAATTTTCGGGGATGGAATTGAGGTTGATCAAGTTAAAATCCAAGTAATTGAGAAATTACCCCCGTAATTTCGGTAAAAGGAGTAAGAAGCTTCCTTGGTAATGCCGGGTTCTATAGGTGGTTCATCAAAGACTTTTCCAAGATTGCTATTCCATTGTGCAAGCTTCTTGAAAAACAAAGCCCATTTGCTTTTGATAATGCATGTTTGGATTTTATCAAGAAGTTGAAGGAGAAACTCATCTCCGCCCCTATCATCATAGCACTGATTGGAGTCTCCCTTTTGAATTGATGTGTGATGCTAGTGGTTTGGCATTAGGGGCTGTTCTTGGGAAACGTAAGAACAAGTACTTTCATCCCATTTATTATTCTAGCAAAACCTTGAATAGTGCTCAAATGAATTACACTGTGACCGAGCAAGAGTTGTTAGCTATGGTATATGGGTTTTAAGATTTTAGAGCCTATTTATTGGGAACCAAAGTGATTGTGCACACAGATCATGCAGCCCTCTGATACTTAATGGTTAAGAAAGAGACAAAATCGTGACTAATCAGATAGGTGCTCCTTCTTCAAGAATTTGACTCTGAAGTAAAAGATAGAAAAGGTTGTGAAAATCAAGTAGCTAACCACCTATCAAGGCTAGAAACGGGTGCTAAAGCGATTAAGGAGATAGATATCGATGATGCCTTCCCTGATGAATCAATGATTGTAATTTCTACTCCCTTTGTTCCTTGGTATGCTGATTTTGCAAATTTCATTTTATGTGGGTTGTTACCTGATGAGTTGAGTAGTCATCAAAAGAGGAAATTCTTATTTGATATGAAGAAGTATATATGGGATGAACCTTTCCTCTCTTGAGAATGTGCTGATAATATCATTTGTTGTTGCGTAACTAAAGTGAAGGTGCAAGAAATACTAGAAGCTTATCATGCTTCGCATGCAGGTGACCATCATAGAGGTATCCGTACAGCCTCTAAGGTTTTGCAATATGGTTATTATTCGCCCACTTTGTTCACAGATGCTCATGCTTTTTGTAAATGTTGTGTCCAATGTCAAATGCAATGGGGCATCTCCCAGAGACATGAATTACCACTGTTACATATCCTTGAGATCAAGTTATTTGATGTTTGGGAGATTGATTTTATGGGTCCCTTTCCTAGTTCTTATGGAAGTTGATTACATCTCCAAATGGGCTGAAGCCGTGGTATTACCAAATAATGAAGCAAGAAGTGTCACGAGATTTCTAAAGAAGAATATTTTCACCAGGTTAGGTACCCCATGGGCCATTATAAGTGATAGAGGTTCACACTTTTGCAACCATCAATTTGCAACACTTCTATCTAAGTATGGAGTCAAGCACAAAGTAGCCACTCCATACCATCCGCAATCTAGTGGACAAGTCAAAGTGTCAAATCGAGAGATAAAGAGCATCTTAGCCAAAATGGTAAATGTCCACTGTACTGATTGGTCTATCAAGCTTGACAACACACTTTGAGCTTATCGCACGACATTCAAGTCCCCTATTGGGATGTCTCCCTAAAAGTTGGTATTTGGTAAATGCCCACTGTACCGATTGGTCTATCAAGCTTGACGGCACACTTTGAGCTTATCGCATAACATTCAAGTCCCCTATTGGGATGTCTCCCTACAAGTTGGTTTTTGGTAAAGCTTGTCATCTACCAATTGAGTTAGATCACAAAGCCTTATGGGCATTGAAAAAGATAAATCTGAATTGGAATGTGGCTTCTAAGCATCACATGCATCAAATCCTTGAGTTAGATTAATTTCGATTGCAAGCATATGAAAGCTCCGCTCTCTGTAAAGCGAAGGTCAAGCGATGGCATGATGCAAAGATTTTACCTTGCAAATTTAAGGTGGGGGATCTAGTCCTCCTATTCTATTCAAGGTTGAAACTCTTTTCGGGCAAGCTCAAGTCCAAGTGGACTGGCCCACACACAATCACAAAAGTGTATGGAAATGGTGCGATTGAAATTGAAGATTCAAAGGGGTGAGATTTAAAGTCAATGGGCAAAGGTTGAAAGCATACTTTGGAGAAGGCCACGACATACGAGTTGTGGAGGTGGTGTACTTGGATGATGCTTGAAGGCATATCCATATCATGCCGTGATGTTAAATCAGGCAATTCTTTGGAGGCAACCCATGTCTTAGTCATTCTCAATAATTTGGGTGACATTTGTGCAGGATTTGCTTGATGTTCATTGTTTTAGAGAGGAACTCAATGATTCACCAAAGCTATTGTGCGAAGCTTCAACGAGTTCACTTAAATGGGCAGCTTAACTTTAGGTGCACATTGCGTATTTCAGCGAACTACACACAAATTTGGTGATATAGAGATATGATTGGGCGGATCCAATGCAGTTCACCGATTATGAAGCAGAAATTAGAAGGACCTCTGGAACTTTCGGCGATGAGAAGGAACGTTCGGTGATTCACCGATCAACCTTATGCGGTCATGTCACAGCCCACCGAGTTGAAGGCTAATTTCTCATAAGCTACAGGCCTTGTCGGTGAACAGTTCCATCTTGGCGATCCACCGACTGTATTGGCAATCTCTTTTCTAATATTATTGAGGGAGTTCCCCTATCTCCGTTTCCTCCTGTCACTCCTTTGCATTGAGTACACTGCATTTTTCTTTCTTGTGGGGTGAGGGCCTTTATGCCAATAGTCCCCTTCTAGATTAGAGTGTTTCATTTGCTTTGGTGTATCTATCGTTGTCTCTGCAACTACCCCCATAAGTCTTGAAAATCCTGGGATGCTTGAGTTTTTACTTATAGTGATTCGAGAATCGATTGTGTTCAATATTGATGTCTTGAATACTACTCATGATGAGCATGGTGTATAGTGTTGGTGTTGCGAGAATGAAATCGATGTGGTTGCGCTTTTGAGTAATCTTTTTGATTATTTTGTTGACTAGCGCTTTTGATCTTTTCAAGCTATGCTAAATGAGTGTATTTAGAAGTGCCATATGTGGTGAGGTCTTATTTGAAAGCACGTGTGTGGAGTCCTAGAATTTTCCTTGTTAGTCTAATTGCTTAAATATTGGTGAATGTGAGGCGTGATCTTGGGCAATAATTCAAATAGGGAACCCAAATGTCGATACTCCTTTGTGACTACCTTGTGAAGGTATGCATCCATTTTGGCACCATTTGAGCGTAACCCATTTTTTGGCAAAACCAAAAGTAAGCCTCTTGAGCCAAATTAAGGGAAAAGAAAGATGAAATGAGACTCAACTTTGAAGTTTGTTATAAAAAGAAGGAACCCCTCCTTAAAAAAAGAGAAAACAATCGTTGTGATGAAAATGCTTTGCAAAAATAGAAATGAAAAAGAGAAGTAGTGAAATAAAGGGGATTCCAAATAAATTGAGTGATAAATCAAAGTTTGAAGTTCTTAAATGAAACAGAATGAAAAGAACTTGAGAAGAGGTGAAGATGAATGCAACAATGCTTTGAAAAGGTGAAGTTACCAAGCCAAATTGACCATACCTAAACCCTCAGCCCCATTACAAGCCTAAAGGCCCTTAAGATCTTGCATGAACTAGGTTGTGTGATGATTGGAAAATATGGCAAACCTATGGGACAAAACTTGCATGTATGTCTCTTTTGAGAGAGTGAGAATTGCATTAATTCCTTATTTCTTTAATGATTTTCTTTGTGAGAGCATGGAATCGTTCTTGATGTGAGGGCACTTGAATGCATTTGTTAAAACATGGTCTTGCATTATAAAAGAAGCTAAAGTGAGCTTGAGCTTGTGTTGAAACCGGCTAGTCATAATTTGAAGCTTTTTGATCATCATCTAGTGTAGCATGTTGTTGAGAGTAGTCTTATAATGGCGCTTGCAAGTTAGCTCTCATTGAGTACTATTGTAGATACCCTTACTGAGCTAATTGTGTTCTTGATTTACTTGAGGACAAGAAAAAGTTTAAGTTAGGGTGTTAATGAGAGATAGATTTGCACTCACTTGAGGCCTATTTAGCTCAATAATTAGTGTCCTCAATGCCTAATTTTGTCTTGTTCTAATGATATTTTGATGATTTGCACCTATGAAGGCTAATGGACAAGGCAAGGATGAATGTTTGAAAGAATGGCCAAAAATTCAAAAAAAGAAGTGCAAACTATACTCTGATGATCGCCAAACAAAGGGCAAATCACCTAACAAGTATAGTATCGCCTACATTAACAATACTCCAGGATTCTCCATCAAAGCTGGTTGGCAAAGTCAGCTAGAAACGGCGATGCACCAACTGAAAAGGTGAACGTGGTGATCACCATAGAAATTGACAGTGGCGGATGATAAAATGAAACTTCAAAAGGCAAACCAAGGTGATGATTGGTGATTCACTGAACTAGAAAAGTAAACTTGAATGGGATCGCTGAATGATGGTCAAACACCTGAAGCCTAGAATGAGAAATAGGCTAGCTGAAGCACGATTAGTGACTTGCCGAATGACTATGGCGAGCTCAACTAATGTCGCCCAATGAGGAGCGTATGTTAGTTTTGGGCCAAATTTTGGAAAACTATAAATAGCTCATAGGATAGAGAAAAAGGGGTTCAAAATTTGGGGAGAAAATTCTATATATTCTAGAGAGAGAAACACCTTCCATTGAGTGAAAAACACTTTTATCTCTTAGGGTTTATGAATTGATAATCTTGAATTTGTGAAATTGAGGTTGAATTCAATGTGGGTTTGCTTGTAATTACTCAAATACATGTTACCCACAGCTAATTCCATGAAAGGTATAACCTCTCTACACTTTGTGATGCGTAGCTAAACCTCCAATCTCTTAGGGTGTGATTATGGGGTTGGGTATTGATTTAACTTAGTGGGTATGTTGAATTTCTCTATTTTATAGTTGTTAATTATGTATTTGAACTATTCTCGTGTGTTTAATTTATAAATTAAGGTGACCAACATGATTTTAGCTTTGATCTTGCATTGGTGCTCGAAAGAGACCAATATGAGTGGGTGATTAGTTCAATGTTAGAAATCGAGTTATGCTTAATTGTAAATCCAAGGTAGTGGGTGGGACTGAGAAATTGCATGAATGAGACCGAAGGGAGATTTCATGTAATAGTTTTATGAGATCGAAAGATGATTAACATAATCAAAGATGGCCCAACCTATCCATGACTATTTAGTTGTATCGAGCAATTCAACATTACCCCTAGTGATATGAATATCCAATCCCCACGCCCCTAGAGTCAATTATTTTTGTGAAGCTTCCATTTGTTAAAATAGTGATAATCGTGAGTAGAAAATGCTTTATTAAATTTGGTAGAATCATCCGGCCATTTACTATTTGACTACATTAAGATTAGTAGCAATTTAGTTCACCGATTTGATCCTTAACCTCATACCATTCACTGTGGGATTCGACTTAACCTCATACCATTCACTGTGGGATTCGACCCCGACTCTTAGTTGAATATTTTTATTGACAACGACAGTTGTCCCTTTTATTGGTTTTAAAGAGGACAAGTGAGTGTTATCAACGTCCATCCATGCGATCGTGATGCATAGAAAAATAGACCTTTGAGATCGTGTTGGTTGGCCCCACGATCACAATAAACAAAATCACGTGCACCAAAAACTCTGAAACCAACAACACACCAAGACAAAAACTTCACCGTATGGACACTTGGGATTTGTTTGGAACCCCAAGTACAGAAACCAAATATGCTACCCAACTAAACTCGATGTTTTGAACTCAATGGAACCATTGAAACATGAATTTGAGGTCTCCTTGACCAACCCATGAAAGTCACAATAAACTAACCTAACGCTGAAAAAGACCAAACTGCTCTCGAAACCTCTGAAAAATCAACTAAGACCTTACCTAGGCCTAAACTCATCCCCCGAATCCAATGGAATCACCGGAAATCCAATCCAAGTATCCGAACCTTGAATGTTGACCAAAGTCAACTCTTGGCGAAGAATCACCTAAACTTCCAACTTAAGGCTCAAATCCATGAAACAACTCTGAAACAGAAAACGACACAACTACTAGACCGAATTCCACATTTTGAAGCTGATGGAAGTGATAGAATTCCATTCTAAGAATCAGAACTCTGATTGTTATCAAAAACTACTTTAATCACTTTAAGCCTTTAAAAATTCAAAACGTCCAAAAATCATAACTTTTCAACCAAATTTTAAAGTCAACTTCAAAAACTGATCAGAAATGACTCAGTACAACTATCATGGAGAATAAAATGGTAATATTATAAAAAATTTCAATAATAACCATATGAGTCATTACATTATACATCACAAAAACCATGTTCATCCTTGAACATAAAGTAAAAGAAAGTACTTAAAGCTTCGAAAAGTTGAGGATATATGGCACGCATGTCGGACTCGGTCTCTCAAGTTGCCTCTCTAACAGAATAGTGTTTCTACTGCACCTTTACTAAAGCAATCTCCTTTCTTCTAAGATTTCGAACATGCGTATCAAAGATAGCTATAGGATCCTTCTCAAAGGACAAGTCGGGACCCAACACCACCGAAATCAAGTGAAAGCACATGGGACTCATCCGACACATACTTTCAAAGCATGGATAAATGGAAAACATAATGCACATCTAACAAGATAGGTGGCAAGGCCAACTTATAGGCCACTTCTCCAATCCGCCTTAAAATCTCAAAAGGGCCAATGAATTGAGGGCTAAGCTTGCCCTTCTTTCGGAACTTCATCACACCCTTCATGGGTGACACTCTGAGCCAAACATAATCCCTCCATAAACTCTAAAGCTCAAACCCTCCTATGTACATAACTCTTCCAACGACTCTGAGCTGTCAATTGCATACCTTGAATCATACATACCAGCTCGGCAGCTCCATGGTATCTATAAACAAGTCAATATCTAATGAGTACATCATAGAAGTATCAAACCACTCGATTGGAGATCTGCACTGTCCATCATACAATGCCTCAAATAGGGCTATCTGAATACTGGAGTGATAACTATTATTGTAGGCAAACTCCACTAAAAGCAAGTTGTAACACCTCAAAAATTTCTAAGTTAAGTCCCAAACCATTCTTCATTTGTGTATAAGGTCATACTATGTGATTCTTAAATTGTTCTTAAGTTTTAAGATCAATTGTTTAGTGTGGGAATGAATTTGGATATAAATTAATGTCACAAGAATCCCCAAGCACAAAGTAGAGTTGAAAGCTTCATTTTCAGTTATGTTTTGATAGAAAATTCTACTTAGGTCAACTTCAAATGCTCATATCTCTTAGCGTATAATGAATTAGGTAGCCTATGACTTATCAACTTAAAGTTCTATGAGTCTTATTTGCAACATCAACAAGGTTGCCTTATTTCAAGTTCGGGGTAAAAAGTTATGGTCATTTTACTGGAACATGTCCAAGCTGAGAAATTCGGCGAGGACACCTGCTCATTTGGCCACTCGTCGAATGGGTTTGTGAATCACCGAATTAGCTTGCCAAAATATCCTATAAACCATAAGTCTCTTTATATTTGATGATCTAAAGCCCCATTTGGTGAACCACTAAATATTTTGGTGAGGGGACCTCCAGATCGCTGATTTGGCTGATGGATTCATAGAAAGGTCATTTTCTTTTATTTTTATGGTCTTCTTATGTTCCAAAAGGGTATTCTTGATCTTTTACCTTCAATTAACTTCCCTTAGTCCATCATCTTTTACCTTCAATTAACTTCCCTTAGTCCATCTTATAACCTAATATCATCATTATACGTATAGAAACTCTCAAAATCCCTAATTCTCCTTTTTCCAAAGATCAAGAACTCCAAGAAAAGTATTTCTCCAATTTGGCAATATCTAAAGGCTCCAAGTTCAAGATTCTCTTCCAGATACTTATGGTTTTCAATCCAAGACTCTTCTCCTCACTTCATCTTCCAAGATTTTCTTTAAGTTTCTCAAAGAACATTGTTCTTCCACGTATGTAAGACTATCATAGTGACGGACTGAGCTCAACCTCACGCCCTACATCTAAATTTAGTCAGTAAGAGTTAAATCCATTGTTCTACTCAAAGTTCCATGATTTCCCTGAATTCGAATTGTGTTCTTATTCCGAGTTTGATCTCCTAATTATGAGATTTTGATATTTTATATATTGATATTTGTGAGCTGTTGTTCATGTTTATATTTCGCATGAACCCTAGTTGATGAGATTCTTATTGAAATACTTTGTGCATTTATTTCCATGCATCGATTTTGGAATTTTAAAGTGAGTTCAGGAGTACTGTAAGGTACCTTTTGAGAAGAGTTTAAGGGAACACAAATGGTTCCAAAAGTACTATTTTTACATTGAGAAATGAACTACTATTTTTAAGAAGAGCATAAATAGTTTTCAAAAGTATTTCAGCAAGATGAAGAGAAGTTCAGTTACCCCTTTAAAAAGTATTATTTTACACATTGAAAAGAGAGTACCATTTCATAAAAGTATAAAGAGTTTTTCAGAGTATTTCAGAAATATTGAGTACAATTTAGTTACCTCTTAAAGAGGCATTTTGAGTAATTATCTCAACCTAGTGAGTATTTTACATGAGAATACAGTTATATATTTTGCATGTAGTATTGAGCACCGATTTGGGGGAGAGTTCAGATAACTCACAACCCACATCGACTACGTAGCCATCATAGATCTGATCATACCACAAGATGGGTGACTCCTCACCTGCCTCAAGAAAGGTTTTTGGTGAATCCATCAGTTCAGTTATGTTATATACTCCGGCAAGGTATATTGCAGCTTTATCAACGTGGGTAAGACGGTGTATCATCACGAGACTCATAGTAATAATTATTAGTTAAAGAAACTCCCAGTAAAGTAAAGTAAAGTAAAGTATATTTTTATATATATATTTCAGTGCAGTATTTACTTTTATTGCATCCTTACAACAAGAGCATTAAATGATTTTCATCATGTCTTATACTATTCTTCAGTTGAGCTACTTACAGCCTTTTAGTTCAGTTATTTATTTTTTTCAGCCCTATTACATACTCGTACATTCAACGTACTGAAGTCATTCGACCTGCATTTTTTCATGATGCATATTTAGGTACTTAGGATCATCAATAGGCGTTCCGTTGAGATCATATCGTCTGCTAGTCAACTTTTGGTGAGAAAGTTAATCTCCGCATGAATCTACGGATCCTCTCAGTCTCATCAGGAATAATGGCTAGAGCATGCCTAGACAACTGATAGAATTGAGTCTCATACTTTGTAACTGTAAGGCTATCCTACCTCAGATTCTTGAATCTTATCCGACTCTTCTCTCTCACGCTCCAAGGGATGAAGCGATCTTAAATGCACTGGCAAATATCTCCCAAGTCTCTGGCAGAGATCCTACCAGCAAAGACCCCAAAAAACTCTCCTCCACTCTCTCTCTGGTCCACATAAGTGGAGAGTATCATACTAGACTCCATGCGACTCAGCTAATCCTCACAATCTCTAGAAACTCTCTGCAAGTGGTCAAAAACTCATGAGAATCCTCGCTCTTTCCACCCTGAAACAAACAGGGGTGGATCAATCTTCTGGAACCTCTTGTACCATTGTTGCTCATCCTCCATCAAAACCACTAAAGGATCACCCCTAAACCCCAACTATCGATGCAGGGCCACCCTCAACCACGAGACCCACTAGTGGCTGGCCCACCTGATCCTGAATGACTTAAACCTATCGCCGCTTTTAGGTTTGAGCCCCCACTCTAGTCTATGAACCCTATGGTGTTCCTGTCGCACCACGACCATGAGTAAAACTCTCAAGAACACCCAACACCCTTAATAGAGTATCCTGAAGAAATTGTTCGGTAGTGCACTCTAGCTTGGTCATCTCTAACGTCCACCTCTGGCTCTAGAGAGACCTCTCTACCACGACTTCTTACTGGTGCTGCTCCACGGGCATGATCTCTGGCTGGTGCCACTCCATGGGCACAACCTCTAGCTCGGTCTATACCCCTACCCCTTGTTGGGGTCTTAACAGCTGGCTCAAGGACTACCTCATCTCCTCTATCGATAAGAGTAGCTCTAGTCCTTGGCATCAGTCAAAAGAACACAGGGATAAGAGACATATGAACCTAGGGATCTGATACCATTTGTCACGACCAAAATGGACATGATGGCACTTGTCTTATCACACCAAGATAAGTTAGCCTAAAACCCAACACAAAGGATAAATACAGAATTAAACAAAATAAAGTACTATCATAATCTCAAAACTGTGAATAACATAACCAACTAAAATAAGCCTCCAAAACCTGGTTGTCACGTGTACAAGCCTCTAAAATATAACATATTCAAAAGGAATTACAAGTATCAATGTCATTTTTTCTAGAATAGAATAAAACCATATAAAGGAGTAACAAGGCTCGTAAAGAAGAAAAGCAGCTACCTCTCAACCCTCCACAGTAAGCCTCATACAAAGAAGGGAAGAAAGAGAATCACAATGATCTGGGCTTGTAACCTACACAAGTGTAGAAGCAAGGAGTGAGTACCAAACAACACGGTCCTCAACAATCAAACTACTAAACAAGAGGTAATGCAATATAAAATACGGGTACTTCTAACACTCCAACCAAACCTCCACAACTATAACCTGCATAGAATCATCCCAAACTAACAGTTCACAATGCATATAGCACATAACACAATAACAACACTTCAACATTTCACAGATGATAATGATCATAAATCACAAGTTCCAGAATAGCACTCACATGTTCACAGATGACAATGATGTGCAATGAGATGAAATCAAATGTCAAGTATAGTGATACATTTCTATCCTATGATACACATCCATCGACACTCATAATGGAACCAATGGAGGACGCACAGGGTCCATGTATCTGGCAAAACCATTTTCCCTCAGCATAATCATCATAATATATCTCATCACAGTGTTTCAGAACAAATGCGTATAGGCATATTCACACAAATTATGAGATATGATGATGTCTATATCAATCCACAATTCATATCAAGACAATCCTGACATATCATCAATAATTATTCAATATATAACCAATCAAATCATCCACAACACACCGCATATCAATATATCACCAAGTTGCCTTTTTATTACCCCTTTTTCATCATTAGGATCATTCAATATGAAAAATTCAAACCCATAGTCAAATCCCATTACTCTCCAACACATACAACAAGGAAATATGAGATTATATATACTTAAGCTTTAATTAATTAAAAAATCACTCCAGAACTTGAGTTTTACCTTTCCGTTGGGCCTCCAAATCAACACAATCTATTCAATAATAGGATAACAATAAGAATATGAATCTAGCAACACCCATATCAAGGATTTTGAAAAACAGGGCCAAATTGACCCAAAAACCATTTCCAAAAAACGAAGGGTAAATCTGAAAATTTGTATAAAAATGTGTTACCCAAAAGATTAACGATAAAAACCATTTAAAAAATGGAGTCAAAATCAATCATCACAAATCATCATTTTTCTTAAAACCCAAGTTCTTGAGAATTTCATAAAGTTTGAACCCAAAACAAGCAATTCAATGGAAAAATCTAGAAATAATTAATGAATAATGAAGAGGGGGATTTATAATTTGTTACCGAACCAAAGATTCTTGAAAACCCTATTTGAATTCGCCAAAACCGAGCTTGAAAGACTAAATATAGAGAAAATAGGGTTGAAACCCCGACTTTGAGAAATATATTGTCCAGACAACTTTTACTCTTCAATATCACGATGACCAAGGTCTCGCAATCGTGTTAATTTAAATGGTCAACTCATTTATTTTGACCATCGCAATCACGACAGCCAGCCACGTGACCGCAATGAAAAAAGTGCAATGCTACGCGATCGCGACGGCCATCCACACGATCGCGACAGCCATCACGCAATCAAACTTCCATCAGAACCTTCGAAAAATCAAACAAGACCTCACATACGCCTAAAATCATCCCTCGAATCCGATAGAATCATCAAAAATCCAATCCAAGCGTTATAACCCCGAATGTTGACCAAAGTCAACTCTTGGTCAAGAATCAGCTAAACTTCCAACTCAAGGGCTCAAATCCATGAAATAACTCCGAAACAGAAAATGACAACACTACTAGACCAAATTCCACATTTCAGATCTGATGGAACTAACGAAATTCTATTTTGAGACTCGAAACTCTGATTATTACCAAAAACCACTTTTAATCACTTTAAGCCTTTCAAAAATCAAAACTTTTCAACAAAATTTCAAAATCAACTTCACAAAGTTATGAGAAAGGACTCGGTGCAACTATTGGAAGAGGTAAAATGGTAATTTTATAAAAATTTCAAAAAAAATGACCTTCTGGATCATTACATAGTAAGTCCCCTTTTTCTAGCAAAACAAGGTTTTCCTCGTAACAATTAATATAAAAAGAGTGCTTTTTGTCAATAACACTGTGGTGCTCCATTGCTTGCGTCTCACTATTCTAGAAAGGTAGCCTCCCTATTATTTTGTCAACAATATCTTACTAAAATGAGAAATGCCCACCCCTATAGTATTCTATGTGGAAAAAAATTGTAATGCAATGTCTATAAATAGGGCTTAGTAAAATAATGTAGAATTCTTACTTCTATAAAAAAAATTCAATACTTTATTTCTCATGGTACGCAAGAAAAAAGTTTTCATACTTGAAAAAAAATATTCAAATTCCCTTCATTTATTTTTTTGAAATCACAAAATGCTACTATTACAAGCCAGATATAATTTAATGTATTTGTCTCTAAAAGTCCAAATTCCATATTAAGCACATAATACTTGCTCCATCCACTTTTAATTGTCATGGTTTCCTTTTATAGAGTCAAACTATAAGAACTTGGACTAACATTTTACAATGTATTTTTTCATCATATTGATATGCAAAAACTTGTAATTTATAGTACTTTTCGTGTAGTTTTTGCATATCTTATTGATGTAAGTAGCTCTACATTAAACAACACATTTATTTTTCTTTAAAAAAACCTAGATACCATAAATGAGTTAAATAGCAATAAAAGAACAATTGGCGAGTACTAAATTGTACATTTTCTTCTTGTAACAAATCCAATAAAAATTTCAAACTGTAACAAAACCATGCTATAAAAAATCTTTTAATTGTTTTGCTCAAAGAAATTTTGATTTCTTTCCAAATATACAGAGTGATGTTAGGAAAGTTATTAACCATTTTACCTTTCTAAGAAGTCTTTTATATGTCAAGACCAATTTTTTTTTTATCTATTTCAAAATATGAGGAGATATCATAGGCAATTTATTAAATATTTTACCTTTCTAATAAATGTTTTTATTTGTATGGCTCAAGCAATTTTTTATTTCTTTCCAAATATGAAGAGATATCTTAGGGATGTTATTAAACAATTTACCTTTTTGGATTAGCATGAATTTATTGTTTTCTGGTACAAACTCTAATATTTTCTCTACTTATCTTGTATAAAAAGGGCTCCTCTTACCTTCTTACCATCACAAATTTCTGAAGACCTAAAGAATTGATGGTCAAAATGGTCTCAATGCACCCACCAAAATATCTCCTCAAATTAGCTACTTATCAAAATCTTGAAACTTCTAATTTCAAGACTTGAATTCATATGGTTGCATACACAAAAAATTTGGTCGTCCAGAAACCCTCTATAGGTACAACCATGAGGTAATTTATGAATGACTCATAAAAAATACTAGTTCTAGTTTGTGATGCATCAAATGATGTTGACATTATAACAACATTAGGATCCTCTTTTTTATTGAATGAGTGCAATATTATTAATATATTAGTACTGTGGATATATGCAATGGTGTTCTCTATATGTCAAATGATTTATTTAGATATGAAAGTTGTTTGGTACTTTGGAACGCTAGGATAAACAAATGCCTCACCCTCAAAAAACTTCCTCATTGTTGTGACAACTCATGGACTTATATGTTTTTCTTTGCGTTTTGATTTGCAATTAAAACAAGAAAGTACAAGGTTGTGAGGATATTCTATTCTAATGGTGAATATTAGTACTTGCTTTCACCTAACTATGTGGTATATGTACTAAGTAAAGGAATTCAGAAGGAATTAAATGGTTTTATTCGGGACATTGCTGTTATAGAGTATTTTTGGACAAAAGTTGTGGTTATTGAAAAAATCCACTAGACTACATCCAATAGAACTTTTTCAAAAATCACAACTTGTGTCCAGAAGTACTCTACAACACCAATGTCTAGAATAAAACCTTTAAATTCCTTCCAAATTCATAAACTAAGTGTATTACTTCAACCTTTGGGGGTAGTAAGTACTAATCATCACCATGAGCATAGGTCATCCTTCCAACCTTGTGATATTTTATTTTAATTGCAAAGCCAAACCCAAGGACAAACATGTAAGACCCTGAGTTGTCACAACAAAAAAGAGACATCATGAGGGTGAGTATTTATTTATCCTAGGATTCCAAAGTACAACAACATTATTCATATCCACATAAATAAAAATAGTATCACACCTTAACAGTAAAAAGGGATCTCAATGTTATTACAGAGTTAGCATATGTTGATGCATCAATCACATATTAGAATGAATTCCTTTTTTTAGTTTTATTGAAATAATTCATCATTGTACCTTTGGAAAGTTTTAGGAGAACTGGTTGGTGTGTATGTAGCCATATAAATTCGGGGCTTTAAATTAGCAAGTTTCAAAGTTTTGATAAGCACCTTATTTTAAGGAGAGATTTAGGTGGGAGCCTTGAGAAAATTGACCATCAACTCTTCAAGAATATAATATGCCATTTTTTAGGTATGAAATTGAAGATTTTGTGATTTTTTATTCTAACTTGCTAATGTTTAAGAAATTTGGATGAAGAAGGAGGAAGGATGTGAGTCTGAGGTTCTGTCATTTTCCTTTTTTAGATAATTTTCTTTTTAAGGATCTTTTTAGATTTTTGTTTCTTTTCTTATCACACGCGCAATCTATGATTCATTCTTAAAACAGATCAATTTGTTCTTTCATGTGTGAATCTATTAGTTACAGAGATTCAAGAAAAAACTTCTACCAAAAGGGGGTTTCTATTTGGGCATTAGTATAGTTAAAGTGCCTTTTTGGCTTCTATATATGTATTTGGTCTTCTAATTTTTTTCCATAGGTTGCAGTGGTAGCAGAACAGGGAATTGACTTATTGATGTAACAAAATTACAGAATGGCCAGAAAACTGATGAGTTATTAGAAGATGCATCGTTATGACATATCTTTGAGGAATCTGGGATAATTAGTATGATTGAGATCAAGGAAATTTTAGGTAATTGGAGTAAAAGAACAAAGTCCAAAGCCAATTTTATGTGCTTTATAGAAGAACTAGATAAATTGTCCAAAGCACATATTTCCTTTGTGTGTCATAGAATAACTAGATGAATTGATAAAGAAAATTGTTTGCAAATATCTATAGGTAAGTCCCAAATATGTGTTGGAAAAATGATTCCACTATCTCAAAAGGAAGATATTCATATTATTGTCTAAATTCATTCCTTGATATTTTATTAATCCTTTTATTACTCATTTGGTTTATAACATATTTTTCTCTTCATTTTCGTCATTAATCTTATTCTATAGCCGTTGGAGCTTTAATGACAATTGATTCAACTTAAATATAGACATTATTTGTTTTCTTAAAGATTGTCTTTTGGACGTTCTAAGATGGGAGCCTTCTGCCCATTTTCATGGCCTATATATATTATCCTTCTACTTTGATCTGGGAGAAGATGACAACAAACAGAATTTCTTCCTTCTAATTTTAATATTCTTTTATGCTAGGTTTTCATTCTTATTAAATCTTTGTCAGTTTCTGGCTCCTAGTTTCTACTAGAAGATCTTGTTGAATCCGGGAGGATATACCTTACCGGGTGAAATATCCTTAAGGACTGTGTCTTTGACACGCCTCAAGCTATGAGAACTTCTACAAATGTTTGTCAAGAAGGTATTTTTCGGAAGATTTCCAACAATATGTTGGTGAATAAGATAATGCATCCGATTTGCATGCCTTCAAGGAGTCATTTTCTCAGCATCATTTATGTTGTTTCCTCATATGATAAATTAAATGGAGACAATAACTATCCTTTTTCTAGCAAAATAAGGCTTTTCTCATAATAATTATATAAAATAGTGCTTAGTGTCAATAACACTAGGGTGCTTTATTACTTATGTCTCACTATTCAATCAAGCTAGCCTCCCTTTTATTTTGACAACAATATCTCACTATCATCAATAACGCCCAGTACCATGCCCACCCCTATAGTGTTTTATATGAAAAAAAAAAGTGTAATCTAATTGTAGTTTTTTTTTAACAAAGAAGTATATGAACATTTAATCAATGAAAGAGTGTTTCACTGTACCACAAGTATCATACAAAAACTGAAGAAGAAGATGATGATTAAAGGAGAAGATGAAATTATCTCTCTAATTGTATTGTATTGTATATGATAAGTTTTCATAACTACAAATGAGTATTTATAGAAATATACTCTAGAGTCTTCTAGTACTAACTGTTGATTAGTTAGATTAACTAACTAATCCACATTTCACTTACTAACTAACTCACTGCTTAATTAGCTAACTTACAAAATAATTCCAACTTAACTAATTCATTCTTTTATGTCTTAACACTCCCCCTCAAGCTAGGAGGGACGAAGATGTTTGAACTCCTAGCTTGGAAAGTAGAAACTCATTTTGAACTCTTTTGAGTCGTTTGGTTAGAATGTCAGCTGGCTGTTGTTGAGCAGGTATATAGTTGACCTCAATTAAACCTTGTTGAAGCTTGTCTATAATAAAATGACAGTTTATCTCTATATGTTTTGTTCTTTCATGATAAACAAGATTAGCAGCAAGTTGAATTGCAGCTTTGCTATCATTGAATACTTTAACAGGCTTCTTGACTCTAACATTTAATTTTTCAAGTAGACCAAGTAGCCAGACTAACTCTGTAGTTGTAGTAGCCAAACTCTTGTATTCAGCTTCAGTTGAGCTTCTTGAAACTGTAGATTGTTTCTTAGCTTTCCATGAAACTAGTGAATTTCCCATCTTAACTGCATATCCTGTTACAGACCTTCTAGTGAGAGGGCATGCTGCCCAGTCTACATCACAGTATACTGTAATAATGTTGTCTGAATTACTTGATAATAGTATTCCTTGATCAGGACTTTTCTTGATATATCTCACAATTCTTAAGGCTACAACCATGTGTGACCTTTTGGGTTGCTAAAGAAATTGACTTAAAGTCTGAACACTATAGGAGATATCTGGTCTAGTCATATCTAAGTAGAGTAGTTTTCCATGCAGTCTGGTCTACTAGAAGATCTTCTCCACCTACTTTTACTTGATCATCAAACTGTTTTGTTGTCAATTTGACATTGAAATCTATAGGTGGACCTGCAGGTTTAGATGCAGGTAAACCAACTTCATAAATAAGCTCCAATGCATACTTTCTTTGATGCATTGTGATTCCAATTTTTGATCTGGAAAACTCAATGCCTAAGAAAAAACTTTAGTTGTCCCAAGTCTTTCATCTTGAAAGCGTGTTGTAATGATTTTTTTTCATCTTCTATCAGTCTTAGGCTACTACCATTTATTAGAATATCATCTACATATACTAATATAATGGCAGTACCCTCACTTGTCCTTTTTGTAAATAATGAATAATCATATTTACTTTGCTTGAACTCTAACTTTAGTAGGGCTTCTGTTAGCTTGTGACTCTATTGTCTTTGAGTCTGTTTTAATCCATACAAGGATTCGATCAGTCTACATACCTTCTTCTCCCCTGGCATGAAAATCCTTGAGGCAAGGTCATATATATTTCATCATATAACTCTCCTTGCAAGAAAGCATTGTACACATCCATTTGATAGATATGGCACTGCTTGGATGCTGCCAAAGCTAGAATAGTTCTTACTATTACCACTTTACCATAGGAGAGAAAGTTTCTTTGTAATCTATTCCCTCTTTTTGACTACAGACCATAGCTACTAGCCTTACTTTAATTCTATCTCACCTGTTGATTTATACTTAATTTTGTAAATCCATCTGCATCCTATAGCAGTCTTACCTTAAGGTAATTCAGCTAGTTCCCAAGTATTGTTACTCTCAAGAGCTTGTATCTCACTTTGCATTGTTTCAATCCACCTAGGATCTTTAATAGCATCTGCATAAGTAGCTGGTTCACTTAACACAGATGTTGCAGCAATAAAGGTTTGATATGGCCTTGAAAGACTACAATCTGACAAGTAATTAGATATAGGATACTTGACATCTTTATTAATGTTAAGGGAAACAAAATCTTTCAGCCACACAGGAGGATGAGAAACCCTTGATGTCCTTCTAGAAGGTATAGTATTGCTTAGTGACCTTCAATTATAATTATTAATCACATCATGAGACAACTCCACCTAAGCCTCATGTATCTCTTGGGGGGTTGCAGTATTGTCAAAGGACTCTTCATGATTTCCTGAGCTGTTTGTAGTTGTAGAACACTATGGTTGACATACTATATCAACTATAGTACTACATAGTCTAACACATCAATAAATGGAGCTTGAGATTCTGAATCTGTAACTTAGAGAAAGGGAATACAGACTCTTTCAACATGACATCTCTGTTAATAAAGAATGAATGGTCAGCTAGATCATACTTCTGAATATCCCATGTGTATTGATGCTTTAGACCTTGGAGCTAACTTGTCAATGACTGCTAAATTTTTTGTAAAACAAAGACAACCCAGTACTCTTAAATGCATCAACATTGGTGACTTACCATAGAGTCTTTTCATAGGGAGACTGACTATTGATAACATTACTGAGAATTCTATTGATCAAATAAACTGAAGCCAAAACACAATAACCCCAAAACTTTAAAGGTATCTGGCCCTGAAATCTCAAGGATCTAGTTACTTCTAAACATGTCTATGCTTTCTCTCAGCAACTCTATTTTGCTAAGGAGTATATGGACATGACCTTTGATGGATCACCCCCACTTCTTTGAAGAACTTTTCATAAATAGAATTAACAAACTCTATACCATTATTAGACCTTATGACTTTGACAGATTTACCAAATTGTGTCTGCACATACTTTACAAAATACTGAAGAGACATACAAATATCTGATTTGTGCTTTAAGCAAAATGATCAAGTCATTCAAGTAAAATCATCTACCACAGTAAGTATCTATTACCATCAAATATTGATGTTTTATATGTCCCCCATACATCCATGTGTAGTAACTCAAAGCTATCAACACTTTTAATTCTGCTTAAAGGAAAAACTAATCTTATTTGTTTAGCATAAGGACATATAGTACATTTGTCCACTAATCTACTACTTGTAACACTATCTATGGAAAAGAATTTACTCAAAGCTTTAAAAGAAATATGTCCAATCCTTTTATGTCACAACTCTATGTCTGCATCTTGCATCTTTTGGGAATTGTCTGAAGTTTCTTTTCCTGCACATGACACATCTTGTAGTTGACTTTATGTCAGCTTATTGAGCAGCAAATACATCCCTCCATCCTCTTTACCAATATCTCTCACCTTCCCACTTTAAAGCTCCTGGAAAACACAAAAGTGAGGGATAAATGTGATTGAGCACCCCAACTCCTTTGTCACTTTGCTCAGTGATAGAAGGTTGTATTGAAACTCTGGTAAACATAAAACATTTGTAATAATACTTCTTGTTGAAATAGCACAAGACCCAACATGAGTCTCTTTTGAAATGTCTCCATTAGGTAAATAAACTTCCCTCGGACATTCAAGCTTGACAACAGAATCTTTTGTCAACATACCAATTTTTGAGACCATATGATTGGTGGCCTCTGTATCAATTATCCTGTATCAATTATCCAAGTATCACTATTTTCTGAAACTAGTAAAGCTTTACCTGCTGTATTAGTTATATAAGTTTGTTTATTGTCCTTTGACCTTGTGCTTGCATAATTCTGATTAAGCATCTGCATAATTTGCTCATATTGCCCTTTAGTGATTGTGCAATTTTGAAGTTGTCGGGTACACTCATCAACTTCTTTTCCTTTCTCAGTAACTTTATCAGAGTTTATCAGACTTCTTGGAGACATACACATATTTGTATTAAACCCATAGTTGAATCTGCCTCCTGAGTGTTCAACCAACTCATTTCTGTGACTATTAATCACACTATGAGCAGCACTTGTACCTCCACCATATGCTTTTTTCTTTGACTTAAACTAAGGTGGGTATCCCACCAGTTTTTAGCACTGATCTTTACTATGACCCTTACACTTACAGAAATCACACACAACATTAAAGTTTCTTTTTAACCTGTTATTATTTCCTGTTTGAAAACTAGAACCACCATAGTTCCCACCATTTTGACTTCCTCCATTATAACTACTATTGGTTCTTGAGTACATTGCCATAGGATCAAAACTTGGCATTATTGAGTTCATTCCAAGACTACCACCATTAGATGAGATTGACTTCTGACACTCATCTTTAAATACCATAGCATAGGCCTGATTCACGCTTGGAACAGGACTCATAAGAAGAATTTGACTTCTTGCTTGATGATAACTTTCATTCAACCTCATGAGAAACTGATATAGCTTATGTTTATTCAAGTGATCTACAAAACTGATATAGCTTATGTTTATTCAACTGATCTACAAACCCACTAGATCTCTCACAATTACAACCAGGAGAAGGGACTATGGCTTCAAACTTATCCTATAGACTCTTCAATCTGGTCTTATAAACAGAGACAATGGATGTGCCTTGCTGCAAAGTTACAATTTCCTTATGAAGACTGAAAGTTCTTGAACCATCAGTTCTATCAAACCTTTCTCTCATATCTTCCAAACACTATAAGCACATGTAGCAAAGGTTACACCTCCAAAAAGACTACTTGAAACAGAATTTAATAACCAAGATAGAACTATGTCATTAACTCTTTCCCACTGACCCTATAGTTCTTCATTTACACTCTCATTTTTGCAAGAGCCATCAATTAGTCCAATTTTATTTTTACCAAGTAAAACTAATCTTATTGATCTACTCCACAAGGCATAATTCTGAATCCCAACCAACTCAAAAGAAATTGGACTTACACCACAAATATTAGTGGGGCTCAAGAACAAAGGATTATTATAGTCAATACCTTGATTGGTACTTCCAAGATTCACTGGATTTCCAGAGTTCCCAGCATTGTTGTGTGTTGTAGCATTTACATGTCCACCAGAATTGCAGATCTGCAGCTACACGTTCAGTACCAGTTCCCATATTTGAGTAAATGCTTTGAATTTGACAGTTAATAGATTCTTAATCTTCAGAATTCTTTTGATCTTGAGCTTTTGTGGAAGCTTTGGATGATCGAAATCAAGCTATCAAACTTTAATCTACTCAGAATTTGATTGAAGCTTTGATACCATATAGATTTTTTAACAAAGAAGTATATGAACAATTAATCAATTAAACAGTGTTTCACTATAGCACAACTATCATACAGAAACTTGTTAGACAATTGGCATTTCCAAACTTCCAGCTTATTATTTTTTTACTGCTTTCACTTAATTTCAATTTAGTGCTTCCTATTTTCTAGCTAGATTTAGTCAACTTTATTTAATCTTCTGAAGTTAGGGGCCCATTTATGGCTGTTAGTGGCCCATTTATGGCTGTTAGTGGCACATGTTTTATTCAGTTTGTAAGTGGCTACTAGATAGGAAATGGTTAGTTTTTTCTTGTATAAATTCTGAACTTCTGCAAATTAATGAATCGCTAGAATTTCATAAGTTAACTCTACTCTTATTCTTCAATTCAGTTTCTTGAGATTTTCTGTTTAACAGTGGCATCAGAGCCTCTAGTTGATCTTACAGGACCAAAAAGTTTTAACCTACAACACAAATGGCATCCAACAACCTACCTTTAAATCCATCATTCACTTTCACCGGTGAAAATTACCAAATCTGGTTTGTGAAGATGCAAGCTTTTCTTGAAGCCTATGAACTTTGGGAAACTGTGACGGAAGATAAACCACTTGCTGCTCTACCAGCAAATCCTACCTTGGCTTAGATCAAATCCAATAATGAAGAGAAGGCAAAGAAATCTAAAGCCAAGTCACTTATGCAGAATGTTGTGGCAGATTCTGTGTTTTACAGAATCATGGCTTGTAAAACAACAAAAGAGGCTTGGGATAGGTTGAAAGAAGAATATCAAGGCAATGATAGAACACGTCAAATGCAAGTGTTGAACCTGAAAAGAGAGTTTGAGTCCTTGAATATGCAGGAAGATGAAACAATCAGTAAGTATGCTGATCGAATCTCATTAATTGTTAATAACATTAGACTTCTTGGTGAAGAATTTACAGACCAACGGATTGTGGAGAAAGTTCTTGTGACTCTTCTTGAGAGGTTTGAATCTAAGATTTCATCTCTTGAAGAATCCAAGGACCTGGGCAAACTTTCATTAGGTGAACTAATGAGTGCTCTTCAAGCACAAGAACAAAGAAGGACTATGAGACGGGACAAGTTCACTGAAGGAGCTTTTCTCTATACAAAAGTAAAATTTTGGTAAAGGAAAGCAACAGTTCAACCAAAAGAATAACGGCAAGCATGATGGAGGAAACAATAGTGGAGATGTGAAGCAGAAGTTCCCTCCGTGCAAACATTGTAAAAGAACTACACATCTGTAGAAGTACTGTTGTTGGAGAGTCGATGCTATATGCGGCAACTGTAAGCAGACGGGGCACATATCCAAGGTCTGCAAATCAAGAGCAAATGCCTCTGGAGCTGTGCAAGCACAAGTAGCAGAAGCTGCAGATGCACATGAGGAGCAACTCTTTGCAGTTTCATACTTTTCAATAAATAAATCCTCTGATTCATGGCTTCTTGATAGTGTTTGCACACATCACTTGTGCAATGATGCTGAAATGTTCAAATTCCTTGATGATACTTACAAATCTAAAGTAAAAGTGGGAAATGGTTAGGCAGTAGAAGTCAAAGGCAGAGGTACATTGTCTATCTCAACAATATCAGGTATCAAAACTATTCCTGATGTTTTGTACACACCTGATATGAGTCAAAAATTGTTGAGTGTTGGACAAATGCTTGAAAATAATTATTCTCTGCATTTTAAGAATCGTGAATGTGTTGTTTCTGACCCTTCTGGAGTAGAATTATTTTATGTCAAGATGAGCAACATAATGTTTTCAGTTGATTGGGAGAAAATAACTGAGCAGGCTTACACTATTACTTCATAAACATGTACAAACCTATGGCACAAAAGGTTTGGTCACTTCAATCTGAGAAGCATCACAAAGATGAAAAAGAAGGAATTAGTGGAAAATATGCCTAAATTTCTTTCTAATGCTCAAGTTTGTGAAACTTGCCAACAGGAAAAGCAAACAAAATTGCAATTTCAAGCAAATCAAGTATGGAGAGCTAACCAAAAACTTCAGCTCATTCATACGGATGTTTGCGGCCCAATGAAAACAGATTCATTGAGTGGTAACAAATACTTTCTCCTCTTTATTGATGACTACACCAGAATGTGTTGGGTTTATTTCATTAGACTGAAGAGTGAAGTATTTTATATTTTTAAACAATTTAAAGCTTTAGTAGAAAATCAATGTAATCTTAGTATTAAGGCTTTAAGGTCTGACAATGGAGGAGAATATACTTCTTCTCAGTTTGTGGAGTTTTGTAATAGCACAGGTATTGAACGCCAATTGACATTACCATACACTCCACAACAAAATGGTGTGTCTGAAAGGAAGAACAGGATAGTAATGGAGATGGTCAGGTGTCTTTTGCTCGAAAGAAAGATCCCAAATCAGTTTTGGGCAAAGGCAGTCAATACCTCCGTATATTTGCTGAACAAATTGCCGACTAAGGCCTTGCAGGACATGACTCCATATGAAGCTTGGTGTGGGAACAAACCATCAGTACACCATCTCAGAATCTTTGGGTGTATATGTTATTATCGAGTTCCAAAAATAAAGAGGAGTAAGCTGGACAACAAGGCTCATAAGGGCATATTTATGGGCTATAGTTCATCCAAAGGATATAGGATTTTCTGTTTGAAAATAGAAAAACTAATTCTCAGTCGAGAAGTGAAGTTTGATGAAGCAGCTGGTTGGGATTGGAAAAATCAGAAGACCTCTTTTTCTGATTTATTTTCAAAAGAACAGCCTCAACTTGCGGAAGATGAACTAGTGGATGATGTACCAGTGCGGGGAACCCGAACCTTAAAAGATGTCTGTCTATCAGCGGTGTAATTTAGTTATCTCTGAACCATCAAGCTACGCTGAAGCACAAGACTCTCAGGAATGGAGGAGAGCTATACAAGCTGAACTAGACATGATCGAGAAGAATGGAACCTGTCAGCTCATTGATAGGCCTAGAAATCGAAAGGTGATTGGTGTAAAATGGAGTTTTAAGACAAAACTCAATCCTGATGGAACAATTTGCAAACATAAGGCTAGATTGGTGGTGAAGGGATACACACAACAATATGGTGTGGATTACCAGGAAACATTTGCTCCTGTAGCAAGGTATGACACAATCAAGCTTATTCTTGCATTTGCATCTCATAGTTCCTGGCAGATTCATCAGCTTGATGTCAAATCGGCCTTTTTGAATGGCTTGCTTGCTGAAGAGATCTATGTAGAGCAACCTGATGGTTTCTCAATTCCTAGAAAAGAGGATCAAGTTTATCTCTTAACGAAGGCCCTGTATGGCCTAAAACAAGCCCCAAGGGCATGGTATGAGAGAATGGACAATCATCTCATCCAACTTGTCTTTAGTAGAAGTCAAAGTGAAGCTACTTTGTATGTGAAAGTCACTGCAGGTGAGTCCTTAATTGTCTCAATTTATGTGGATGACATGCTTTTGACAGGAAGCAAAATTGAACTAATCCAAAGGTTCAAGGATGAAATGGAGGAAGTTTTAGAAATGACTGATCTTGGAGTCATGATGAAGTACTTCCTTGGCATGGAAGTGTTGCACTCCAATGATGGAATTTTTATATGCCAGCAGAAATACATTTCAGATGTTCTAAACAGGTTCAAAATGCCAGACTGCAAACCTGTGAGTACTCCAATCTCTACTTGTGTGAAGCTTGGCAAGGATGAGGATTCCGAAAAAGTGGATGATAGTATGTATAGAAGCTTAATTGGCAGCCTTCTATATCTAACCGCAAGCAGACCTGACATTCTAATTGTTGTAAGTTTGCTCTCTAGGTTCATGCATTCTCCTAGAGACACACAGTTCACAGCGGCTAAAAGAGTGTTAAGGTATATAAAAGGAACCAGCAAGTTTGGAATTTTTTTTCCAGCATCTGCCGAAGTGACTATGAATTTGGTCGATTACTCTGATAATGATTGGGGTGGTGGCGTTGATGATTCCAGAAGCACTTCTCGATATCTGTTCTGCTTGGGGACAAGTTATTTTAGTTGGAGCTCTAGGAAGCAAGAAACTACAGCTCAATCAACAGCAGAAGCTGAGTAAATAACTGCTGCATCTGCTGTGAACAAAGATATCTGGCTAAGGAAAATGTTGAAGGACTTGGGCCATGAACAAACTGAAGCTACCAGGATCACGTGTGACAATAGTTCAGCAATTTCAATCTCAAAAAATCCAGTATTTCATGGACGAACTAAGCACATCAAGATCAAGTTTCATTTTATTAGAGAAGTCCAGCAGTCTAATGAAGTGTTGTTGTTCATTACTCATCCGAGAACCAGCTAGCTGGCATTTTCACTAAGTCTCTACCAAAGGAAAGGTTTGAAGATCTGAGACAAAGAATTGGTGTTCATCACGAAAATGCCAAGGAGGAGTGTTACACAATTGGCATTTCCAAACTTCCAGCTTACTGTTTTTTTACTACTTTTACTTAATTTCAGTTTAGTGCTTCCTATTTTCTAGCTAGACTTAGTCAACTTTAGTTATTTAATTTTCTGAAGTTAGTGGCCCATTTATGGCTGTTAGTGGCACATGTTTTATTCAGTTTGTAAGTGGCTACTAGATAGGAAATGGTTAGTTTTTTTTTTCTTGTATAAATTCTGAACTTCTGCAAATTAAAGAATCGCTGGAATTTCATAAGTTAACTCTACTTTTTTTCTTCAATTCAGTTTCTTGAGATTTTTTGTTTTAACAAAACTGAAGTAGATAATTATTAAAGGAGAAGATGAAATCATCTCTCTAATTGTATTGTATATGATAAGTTTTCATAACTACAAAGAGTATTTATAGAAGTAAACTCTAGAGTCTTCTAGTACTAACTGCTGATTAGTTAGATTAACTGACTAATCAAAATTTTAGTTACTAACTAATTCACTGCTTAATTAGCTAACTTACAACATAATTCCAACTTAACTAACTCATTCTTTTATGTCTTAACAGCAATGTCTATAAATGTGATGCAATAAAATAATGCAGAATTCTTAATTCTATAACAAAATTTCAAGACTTTATTTCTTAGGGTACCCAAGAAAAAAGATCATACTTGGAAAAAAAATAGTTCAAATTCCTTAATTTTTTTTGTTTAATCACATCACGCTACTATTACAAGCAAGATATAATTTTGTGTATTCATCCCTAAAAGTCCAAATTAAATACATGATATCTTATTGATGTAAGCCTCTCTACCTTAACCTACATATTTATTAAAAGAACCTAGATACCATAAGTAAGTTAAGTAGCAATAAAATAGAAATTGGCAAGTACTAAGTTGTACTTTTTCTTATTGTAACAAACCCAATAAAATTTAAAACTGCAACAATTACATTGATACAAAGAACAAAATCATACTCAAGAAAATCTTTTAATTGTTTTGCTCAAACAATTTTTGATTTCTTCCCAAATATGCGGAGTGATGTTAGCAAAGTTATTTAACACTTAACCTTTCTAATAAATCTTTAGATTGTTAAGACCAAACAAATTCTTATTTATTTCCAAATACAAGGAGATAACATAGGAAATTTATTAAATATTTTACCTTTCTAATAAATTTTTTGATTTATATAGCTCAAGTAATTTTTTGATTTCTTTCCAAATATGAAGAGATATTTTAGGGAAGTTATTAAACAATTTACCTTTTCGGATTAGCATGAATTTATTATTTTTGCTACAAACTCTAATCTTTTCTCCATTTATCTAGTATAAAATGGGCTCCTCTTACCTTTTTACTATAACTAATTTTATTTGAAGATCTCCTTAATGTCAATTCATCAAAAATCAGCCCACACAACAAGCAGTCTCTCTTTAAAGAACTCTACCTCTCACACCTAACCTTTGTTCTCAAACGAGTAAAAAGAAGCAAAATATTAAATTTCAACTTCAAACACAAATGCTAGACTATATCCCTAAAGAATTGACGGTCAAAATGTTCTCAAGCCTCCCACCAAAATATCTCCTCAAACTAGGTGCTTATCAAAATCTTGAAATTTCCTAATTTCAAGATCTGAATTCATATAGCTACATACATAGAATTTGATTGTACAAAAACCCTCTATAAGTACAACCATGAGGTAATTTATGCACAACTCACAAAAAGTATTAATTCTACGTTGTGATGCATTAAATGATGTTAATATCATAACAACATTAGAATCCTCTTTTGTATTGAAAGAGTGCAGTATTATTAATATATTAGAGTTGTGGATATATGCAAGGGTGTTCTCTATATGTCAAATAATTTATTTAGATATGAAAGTTATTTGGTACTTTGGAACCCTAGGATAAACAAATGTCTCACCCTAAAAAAAATATCCTCTTTGTTGTGACAACTCATGTACTTATATGTTTTTCTTTGTGTTTTGATTTACAATTAAAACAAAGAAAGTACAAGGTTGTGAGGATAGTCTATTCTTATGCTGAAGATTGGTGCTTGCTTTCACCTAACGTTATGGTCTATTTACTTAGTTAAGGAATTCAAATGGAATTAAATGATTTTATTCGGGACATTGTTGTTATAGAATCCTTATGGACCAAAATTGTGGTTATTGGAAAAATCCACTGGACTGCATACAATAGAACTTTTCCAAAAGTCACAACTTGTGTCCAGAAATACTCTACAACAATAATGTCTAGAATAAAACCTTCAATTTACTTCCAAATTCATGAACTAAGTGTATATACCTCAACGGTTGGTGGTAGTAAGTACTGATCATCACCATGAGCATAGGCCATCTTTTCAACTTTGTGATATCTTATTATAATTGCAAAGCCAATCCCAAAGATAAACATGATGTAAGACCCTGAGTTGTCAGAACAGAAAAGAGGCATTATGAAGGTGAGGTATTTATTTATCATAGGGTCAAAAGTACAAAAACATTATTCATATCCAAATAAATAAAAATAATAACACACTTTGACATTAAAAGGGATTTCAATGTTATTACAGAGTCAACATCTGTTGATGCATCGATCACAGAATAGAATGAATTCCTTTTTCAGTTGTGTAGAAATACTTCATCATTGTACCTGAAGAAGGTTTTAGGAGAACTAATTATTTTTTATGCAGTCATATATATTCAGGGCTTGAGAAAATTGACATCAATTCTTCAAGAATATAATATGACATTTTTTTGGGCATGAAATTGAAGATTTTATGACTTTTTACTCTAACTTTCTATTGTTTAGGAAATTTGGATGAAGAAGGAAGAAGGATGTTAGTGTGAGGGTCTGTTATTTTTCCTGTTTAGATATTTTTCTTTTTAAGGCTCTTTTTTTAGATTTTTATTTCATTTCGTATCATACGAGCAATCTATGATTCATTCTTAATACATATCAATCACATTTGTTCTTTCATGTGTGAATTTATTAGTTACGCGGGTTGAAAGACAAACTTCTAGTGAAGGAGGCTTTCTATTTGGCCACTAGCATAGTTAAAGTGCCTTACTGCTATTGGTGCCAACTTAAAGCTTCTATATATGTATTTGGTATTCTAATTTTTTCCCAGATGCAGTGGTAGTAGTATGGGAATTGACTTTTTTACAACAAAATTACAGAATGGTCAAAAAACTGATAAGTTGTTAGAAAATGCATAGTTATGAGATACCTTTGATGAATCAGGGGTAATTAGTATGATTGAGATCAAGGAAATTTTAGGTTATTGGAGTAAAAGAGCAAAGTTCAAAGCCCATTTTATGTGCTTTATGGAAGAACTAGATGAATTGTCCAAAGGAAATATTTCCCAGGCGTGTCATAGAAGAACTAGATGAATTGATAAAGAAAATTGTGCACAAATATCTATAGGTAAGTCCCAAATATGCTAGTGGATAAGATAATGCGTCCAGTTTGCATGCCTTGAAGGAGTCATTTTCTCAGCATCATTTATGTTTGTTTCCTCATATGATAAATCAAGTGGAGACAATAACTCCCTTTTTCTAGCAAAATAAGGCTTTTCTCAGTATAATTATATATAAAAAAGTGCTTAGTGCCAATTGTGGTTCTGTATTGTTTGTGTCTCACTATTCTATCAAGCTAGCCTCCCTATTATTTTGACAACAATATCTTACTATCATCATTAACGCCCAGTACTATGCCCACTCCTATAGTGTTTTATGAGGAAAATATGTGTAATGTAATGCCTATAAATATGACTCAATAAAATAATGCATAATTTTTAATTCTATAACAAAATTTCAAGACTTTGTGAAATGACCATTTTACCCTACTGTAATGTCCCATTTCTTGTGAATTTGACTTTAATTGTGAAATGACCATTTTACCCTTCTTCTTAGCTTTTTCATGCTTAGTTTGGGTTGTGAGAATGGTTGGTGCGGTCCCCGATGTGATCGGGTGTGTTTTTGATGATTTCCCCCCCTTTTGAGTTGAGAATTTTTTATATGGTTGACTTTGGTCAGCATTATGAGTTCAGAGCGCTGTATAGGGATTTCATCAGTTTTATTGAGTTCGGAACGTCGAGTTTGTTCTAGTTAGGTAATCGGTTAGAGTCCCGAGACCTTATGTTGTGATTTGGATATTCAGGTAAAAAGTTAAATTTTTTATCTAAATGGGTTCCGAGAGGTATTTCGATCACAACCATCTTTTCTTAAAATCCAATAATTCCATTGGTTCCAAAACATGTTTTGTGGTGAATTTGCACTATTGGCTCGTGCTTATAGGATCCGAATGAGTTTCAAGGGTCAAAAAAGATGTTTTCATGGTTTCTGGTGCACACCTTTAGTGGTAAATAAATAGACTTTTAGTGACAAAACATGGGTTTTAGTGACGAAATAGATGAGTTAAATACCTATTCGAACCCATTTCAAATTTTAAACATTTTAGGAGCTAGAAAAGTCGGTTTGAGGTGATTTTTGATGCGTTTTTCTTTCATAATCATTGGGCATGTGTTTCTAACCCTATTTTACTCTTTTTCCAAGGATATCCCTTCCATATTTCATGATTTCTATCTATTAAGTTGAGATTTTAAACCCTAAAATAGAGATATCGAAAATTGTTGATTTTAAGGTCGATTTGGAATGAGTTTTTATTGATTTTCGAAATTTAAGGTCCTTGTATTGTGGGTAAACTAATTTTTACAAATATTTTCCAAATTTCTCATTTTTTACCGCGTTTCAAATGTGGGTTTTGGGGTTTTTCTCCCAAAGTTGGAAAAGTAGAAAATTCTTGATTTAAAGCTCGATTCTTGCTTGTGTCTAATGGGGTTTTCAACCACGAACTCCTTTTGGCTTGTAGAACTTGATTTTCAACTAAAATCTTATTTTACCCATTTGATTTCCGAAGTGAATTTTGAACTATTTTCCCCTCGATTTCAAATCCTATCAATATGGGTATCATTTGACTCCTTTTGATGAACTCTTTCCATTCATGACAGTTGCGGATCGTTTTGGTTAGCATGTGGTTGAGGATTTACCTAGGTAAAGTTGTTCGGGTGAATTTTCGGCCTTGAGGTAGGTTTGGCTTATCCTTCTCCTAGACTAGGATTGGTTAATTGATCATTCTTATGTCTTAGGCTATGCAATGGGATCGTAGCATGATTTTGGACTGTGAGTTGTATTGTGTTGCCCATGCGGGGGCTTGATTATATTGTGGTAACCGTGTAGGGGCTTGTATGTGTTATTTAGCCTGTGTTGAGGCCTTAATTGTTGTTCTAGTTGCTTTGAGAGCATATGATTCATGAGTTTCCTATGAGAGAGGTTTGTAATGCAATTTGACTTGTAATGCCTGAGTGAGGGTCTGAGTGGGAAACTTTATAATGCTTTGAGAAACCGGAATGCTTTCTAAATGGAATTCATTTATTTCAAATGAACTCTTTCCCACTATTTTTCATATAAGGGTGTATATCATGATTCGGCTGAGTTTTGAGAAATTTAGACTGGTGATACATGTTGAGTTGATTACTGCCTCCATGTTATAAATGTGTTGTGATGCATCCATCCTCATTCATCATATCATGTTCTTGGTAAATTGAGAAAAAATGTGGAGATTCCTTTTAAGAAAGAAAATGAGACACCTTTTTATAGTCTTGACCATGCTGAGGTGGCAAGTTGATGAGATATTGAGATTGTGATTTGGTATATGGACTGCGAGTCACCCATGGGTCCTTGTATGGAAGCCTTAGTTCGACTGGGTGTATACGACAGGTTGTGCGACATCCTTGATTCCACCGTACCACCACATCATTGCATCATCTCATTGTATTGCATTGATCATTTGAATTGCTTGACTTGTCAGTGATATTGCAACTGTTGTGACACTATATGTTTACTTTACTCGCGCCATTCATTGTAAATTGGCGGCACTGATGCCATAGTGGAATTTTTTTGTATGCAGGTGGAAGTGTTCCTTAGTTTATTTCATAAGTCGATTAATTCATTTTGCTTAGTCGGTTGAGCCTACTGAGTACTTGTGGATTGTACTCACCCCTACTTCTGTATAATTTTTTATGAAGATTCTAGTAAGGGTAGTTGATCATTTCTAGCTTTGGAGATCTTTTCGGAGTGGTGGTGAGATCTTGTTCCCGGATGACAATTAGTTCCATCCTTTATTTTCAGACTTTGTTTCTTTTTGGAGACTTGTGATGTGTTTCATACTCTAAAGTTGTATTAGATGCTCTTTATACTTATGCTGCCAGGTTTTGGGATATTCTTTGTTGTTTTTTCTATTGTTTGTGGCCTGACTTCCCTTCGGGAACCTCGTATGTGTGTCATTTTCAACTTACACACCATTTTGGGGGTTTTCGAGGTGTGTGCCATCATGACCTCGACTTTTGGATCGTGACACCTACATATTTATTAAAAGAACTTAGATATCATAAAAGAGTTAAGTAACAATAAAATAGGAATTAGCAAGTATTAAGTTGTAGTTTTTCTTATTGTAACAAACCCAATAAAAATTCAAAACTGCAACAATTTCCTTGATACAATGCACAAAACCTTTCTCAAAAAAATCTTTTGATTATTTGGCTCAAACAAATTTGATTTCTTTCTAAATATGCGAAGTGATGTTAGGAAAGTTATTGAACATTTTACCTTTCTAATAAATCTTTTGATTGTTAAGACCAAACAAATTTTTATTTATTTCCAAATATGAGTAGATATTATAGGCAATTTATTGAATATTTTGCCTCTTTAATAAATGTTTTGATTTGTATAGCTAAAGTTTTTTTTTTTTTTTATTTCTTTCCAAATATGAAGAGATATTTTAGGGGAGTTATTAAACAATTTTCCTCTTTGGATTAGCATGAGTTAATTGTGTTTGTGCAAACTCTAATTTTTACTCTATTTATCTTGTATAACAAAGGCTCCTCATATTTTTTACCATCACAAATTCCTTTGAAAACTCTTTAGTATCAACTCATCAAAATTCTGCCCACACCCTACAAGAAATCTCTCTTTCAAGAACAGACCTCTCCCACCTAACCCTTGTTGTTAAACAATAAAAAGTGAGAGTAAAATGTAGAAAAATCTTAAATTTCATATCCAAATAAAAATGTCAGACTATTTTTCTGAAGAATTGATGGTTAAAATGCTCTCAAGGCTCCCACCAAAATCTCTCCTCAGATTAGGTCCTTATAAAAATCTTGAAACTTCCTAATTTTAAGACCTGAATTCCTATGGCTAAATACACAAAATTTGGTTGTCGTAAAACCCTCCACATGTACAACCAACTCACTAAAAAATATAAATTTTACTTTGTGATGCATCAAATGATGTTAACTTTAAAACAATATCAGATTCCTATCTTAATTAAAGAGTTCAATATTTATATTATTTTAGCATGTAGGTATATGCAATGGTGTTCTCTGTATGGCAAATAATTTATTAAGATTTGAAAGTTTGAAAATTTGGAAACCCTAGGATACAAAGATGCCTCACCCTCCAAATACATCATCTTTGTTGTGACAACTCAGGGACTTATATGTTTGTCTTTGTGTTTTGATTTGTAATTAAAACAAGAAATTACATGGTTACGAGGATAGTCTACATTTATGGTGATGATCAGTAGTTGAATTCACCTAATGTTGTGGTATATTGTAATGATCCTCCCGGTTATTTCTGTGTTAATGACTTCTTTTTTGTTGTTTAGAGCGGTTATATAGCAATCCCAAGTCATTTATGACTTGTTGGGAATGATAATTCAGTTACTTGGTCATTCGTTTGGATTTTATGCAAGTTTCCGTGTTTTGGAGCTTCTGAAACTTGGACAGTTGACTTCGGACAAAAATTTAAAAAGACTGTCTTAGAATGCAATTCTGACAGCTTCGTTAGCTCCAGAATGTTGAGCCTCGTCTACATTTACCCTTCATGCGGATCCCGAGGCTTTTAAGCTAATCTTGAGCCCCCTTATAGAATTTGGCTTAAAATGGAGCTTGGGTGTGGGACTCACTTTTTATCAAGAAAAACTTTGTTAGAAGTTTCGATGACTTCATTGAGTCTGGAATGCAAAATTTGGTGGGGTAGCATATTTTGTTTGCACATCTAGGTTCTGAACGAATCCTGAGCACGTTGTCAGGGATTTTCATATTGGACAAAAGGTAGGTTGGGTATATGGAAAAAAGTCTATTCCAAAGTCGATTTCCCTTTTGGGAGGTACTTTAGGAAGATCTTCATGGAACACTTTTGGAAATTCATTTACCATAGGTACTGGTTGAAGAGATGCAGTTTCGAAACTGGTATCCTTAGCCTAAACTAGATGGTAGATGTAACCCTTAGAAATCATCTTTCTAACCTTAATGTCACGACCTAAAGTACCCCTAGACGTGACATGGTGTACAATACGTCGAAAGGTCTCACACAAGCCACTTATCATACATCATACAAGATAATAGTCGATAGAGTTCAAAAGACAATTTATATCAAATAGTTGACAAAAGTAGCAGAAGTCTAAACATAATCTCCAAGCCATCTATTACATCAACGAAATGAAAGTGGGATGTAACCCATACAAGTCTTAAAAGTAAAATGACATAAAAGCGTAAAACATGGCATTGTCCTCGAATGTATGTGGATTCACCAAGTCTTCAAGGTCTCTATCACGACGAACTAGCCACGAGAGAATGGAGATGAGCCGGACCCTATACTTATGAGAAAATGTAGGCAAGAGTATGCGTTCGTACAAGAATGTACCAAGTATGATAACTATGCATAGATGTTACAAAATCATGCTAAAAGGGCTATACATAAGATACAATAACCAAATGAAATCATATGATGACATAATAGAAGACATGAGGTAAACGTCATGGTCAATGCAAAGAAGCCATCTTAAAACAACATATGCTTAAAACACCTTTAGAAAGTAACCTTAGTTCATTATGTGGGAGATTATCCTTAACCGACATAGGCTATGTGAGCTATAACATGGAATCCGGTGTCTACCCCACACCGAAAAGAGGTGTCCTTACTTGCCAAGGTAAGAACCATAACTTCTAGCTTAAGTGGATCCACTAGCTAATATCTATCTAAGACAATCATCCTATGGTGACACATAGCTTATGGGGCATGGGTAATCGCCACTTGTCCACTCGGTGCTAAGCATAAACCCCACGGAGTAGTCATAATTCATAAGTCATCTTATCATTAATATACATGGATAATCGCCTCTTGTCTTATCATTAAAATAGCTCATTAATCTTGATTCAAAGATTAATTGAGAAAACCTTTCAGCCCTTATGAATCCTTTATGTGAGAAAATCCTTTCACAAATCATACTTTTGAGTAGTATGTGAGAAATCCTTTCACAACCCAATAACAACAACATTTATGCTTCTCTCTCAAAGCAAATCGTAAATCATCAAAATTTCATAATTTGAACATGCATAACTTCATTAAATCTTTCTTTTGATCATTCATACTTCATCATGGAATAATAGCTTAGAAATCATAAATCATGCATGGGTTCATGGAAATTCAACTTCAAATCATGCAATTAACTCAATTCATGCATAAAAAGACTTATATCAATCCATTAGATCATAATTTGAAAGAACCCATAAGATAGAAGAAAACCCTAATTCCAATTGAAGAATCTAACTTTACAAAATTGGAGAATTTAGGAACCCTATGGAGGAAAGGACTCCATAGGTGAAAGCTACCATACCTTGATGCCCAAAAGCCTACTAGCAATGGAGGATTAGGAGGCTTGACCTTAAACCCTAGATTCTCCTTCTTCTTCATTAAGCTTCTAGAGAGAGAATTATTTGGGGAGAACTTTGGAGGGAGTTTGAAAGTGTTTAGAGAAGGGTAGAATTAGGCTTAGAAGACTTATATAGGGTCTAGGATTAGGGCTTAGCCGACTTAGATTAGGAATAGATCAATTAGGGAAAAGACCAAAAAGCCCTAAAAAATAACTGCCAGATCTTGACCTACGGTTCAAACCTACGGTCTGTATACGGACCGTCCCGGTCAACGTAGAAGAGTTCAGAAACTATAGTTTTGGACCTTCAAACGACGGGACCCCATGTACGGTTCGTAGGTTCATTGACGGGCCGTACATACCAACCATCAGTCCAACCTTGAACCCTCAAAATTTCACAAAGTCTGGGAGTAACCTACGAGACCTATCTACAGTTCGTAGAAGAAATGACGAACTATCTTGTTGAGTCGTAGAAAGGATCCTGAAACTTGACACTTTAAAATCATTTACCCTGCCAACTACGGTTCCCATCTACGGCCCATAAGTCAACCTACGGTCTGTGGGTGGCTTCCGTCAATACTGGCACCAGTTTGAAAACCTGCAATTTCCTTCCTTTCAAATCCAAGGTGTTACAATATCTCTGCCTTGGGAACATTCGTCCTCGAATGAGATTCAAGACATCATAAGGAGGGTAGAAACTAGATCTAACAGCCCAACATGAATGCAATCACATAAATGCACATATCCGAGGATGAAACATCAACTCCAAGCTAAAGCATGTTCAAAACAACATTTCACAATGTCTATATGAAACTCATACTCAAATGCACATAACCATGAAGAAATCAATCAAGTTAGCTCATTTTCTCAAAATTTAACCTTGTCATGAATGTGCATAAATGAGGAATCATGGGGATATCTAAGACACATGAGACCAAAAGGGTGAAGCATGAGGAACTAAATACCTCAAGCTAGAATAGGAGCGGAGGGAAAAAGATAAGGATAACGGGACATCATATCAGTTTCCGCCTACCAAGTAGCACCCTCAACTAATTGATTCCTCCAAAGAACTTTTACAGAAGCAACTTCTTTATTTCTCAACTTCTGAACATGCCGATCTAAAATCTCAACCGAAACCTTTTCGTAAGAAAGGCTCTCATTTATACCAAGACTCTCCAATGGCACTATAGATGGTGGATCAACAACACACTTCTTCAATAAGGAGATATGGAAAACTAGATGAATCGATGCTAAATCATTAGGCAAGTCAAGTTCATAAGCAACCTTACCAATTCGCCTCAAAATCTGATATGGACCCAAATAACGGGGACTAAGCTTCCCTTTCTTCCCAAACCTCATTACATCCTTCATGGGTGAGATTTTTAAGTAAATCGAATCATTAACATCAAATTCTAGATCTCTCCTTCTAACATCGGCATAGTACTTTTGTCGACTTTGAGCCATTTTCAACCTTTCTCTAATAAGCTGAAATTTCTCCATAGCCTCATGTACTAATTTGGGACCTATCAAAGCGACTTCGCCAACTTCAAACCACCCTATAGGAGATCTATACCTCCTATCATAAAGAGCCTCAAATGGAGTCATGCCAATACTTGAATGGTAGCTATTATTATAAGAAAACTCTATCAAAGGCAAATGATCATCCAACTACCCTTGAAATCAATCACACAAGCTCTCAACATATCTTCCAAAGTTTAGATAGTATGCTCCTCTTGACCATCAGTTTGAGGATGAAAAGTTGTACTAAGCTTAACACGAGTACCAAGGCCCTTTTGGAAAGATTTCCAAAACTGAGAAGTGAATTGAGTACCATGATCGGATATAATAAATAGGGGCACTCCATGTAATCTAACCATTTCCCTTAGGTACAACTTAGCATAGTCTTCCGCCGAATAAGAAACCTTGACGGGAATGAAATGAGTTGATTTCATGATACGATCCACAATAATCCAAATTGAGTCATGTTGTCGCTGGGTACGTGGTAAACCAACTATGATGTCCATATTCAAATCTTCCCACTGCCAAGTAGGGATACTAATATCTTGGGACAAACCTCCCGGCTTTTGATGCTCAACTTTCACTTGCTGACAATTAGGACACTTAGCCACAAATTCTACAATGTCCTTCTTCATCCCATTCCACCAATAGACCTCCCGCAAATCACGGTACATCTGGGTGGCTCCTGGGTGAATGAAATACCGAGAACTATGAGCTTCCGATAAATTTTGTTCCCTCAAGTTATCAACATTCAGAATACAAAAACAACCTTGATATCTGAGCACACCATCTCCCCCGTGGGAGAAAGTCTCAACGGACTTCTTAAGCATCGCTTCCTTCAACTCTATCAAAATTGGATCAAGACCTTGCTTTACTTTCACATCCGACACAAAGGGCAATTCTAAACAATTATGAACAATCACCCCTCCTTTAGTGGAGTTAATCAACTAAATACCCAACCTATCCAATCTATGAACATCACTAATCGATTCCTTCTTATCATCTTCTACATGAGCAACACTACCCATAGATGACCGACTAAGGGCATATGCTACCACATTTGCCATGCCGGGGTGATTGAGGACACTCATGTCATTGTCTTTTAACAACTCTAGCCACCTCCTTTGGCGAAGATTCAGATCCTTTTGCTTGAATACATATTGCAAACTCTTGTGGTTGGTGAAGACATCAACATCAACACCATATAGATAATGCCTCCAGATCTTTAAAGCAAATACAACCGCCGCTAGTTTTAAATCGTGGGTAGGATAGTTCTTCTCATGAATCTTAAGTTGCCGTGAAGCTAAGCAATCACCTTCCCAGTTTGCATGAGGACACACCCCAACCCAAATTTTGAGGCATCACAATAAACCACAAATCCATCGGACCCTTCTGGTAAGGTCAATATCAGAGCGGAGGTAAGCCTATCTTTCAATTCTTGGAAACTCTTGTCACACGCTTCGGACCATACAAATTTAACCTTCTTTTTGGTCAAAGTCACCAATGGAGAGGAAATTGAAGAGAACCCCTTAACAAACCTTCTATAGTAACCAGCCAAACCCAAGAAACTTTGAATTTCTGACGGGGATAGAGGTCTAGGCCAATTCATAACCGCATCCGTCTTCTTTGGATCTACCTCAATACCTTTATCAGAAATAATGTGACCAAGAAAAGCCACAGATCTTAATAAAAAATAAACTCACATTTACTAAACTTTGCAAAGAGTTGTTTAGTCCTTGAGGACTTACAACACAATCCTTAAATGATAGGTATGCTCACCTTCACTCCTTAGTGAATCAAAATATCGAGGATGAACACAATCACACACATATCCAGGTATTGTCTGAACACCCTATTCATCAAGTCTATAAATGCAGCCGAGGCATTTGTCAAACCAAACGACATTACGAAGAACTCGAAATGACCATATCTAGCCCGAAAGGTCGTCTTTGGAATGTTATCTTCCTTCACCCTCAATTGGTGATAACAAGACCGAAGGTCAATCTTGGAGAAGTAACTCGCTCCTTAAAGTTGATCAAACAAATCATCTTTCCTTGGGAGAAGATACTTGTTCTTAATAGTAACCTTATTCAATTGCCGATAATCAATACACATATGGAGTGAACCATCCTTCTTTCGAACAAACAAAACTGGGGCACCCCATGTAGAGATACTCGATCGGATGAAACTCTTATCCAAAAAATCTCTGAATTGCTCCTTTAATTCCTTAAGTTCCCTCAGAGACATTCGGTAAGAAGGAATAGAGATAGGTTGTGTATCTTGGAGAAGGTCTATACCGAAGTCTATTTCCCTTTCGGAAGGAACACCGGGTAGATCATCGGGAAACACTTCCAGAAACGCATTAACAATGGGGATCGACTCAAGGGTAAGGGTTTCGGAATCCATATCCCTAACTTGAACGAGATGGTATACGCAGCCCTTAAAAATCATCTTTCTAGCTTTAAGACAAGAAACAAATCGACTCTTAAGCATAGAATTTCCCCCTTTCCACTCTAGAATAGGCTCATTTGGAAATTGAAACTTGACCACTCGGGTCCTACAATCAATAGAGGCATAACATGAACGCAACCAATCTATCCTAAGAATAATATTGAAATCTAACATATCAAGCTCTACAAGATCAACATGAGTGACTCTATGAGATAAGGATACGGGACAATCTCTATAGACTCTCTTAGCCACAATAGATTCACCAATAGGAGTAGAGATAGAAAAAAGATCTAACAACACATCCGGAAGAATATCAAACCTCATAGCCACATATGGTGTCACAAAAGGCAAGCTAGCACCGGGATCAAGCAAAGCATAAACATCAAGTTGGAAGAATTTTAACATACCAGTAACAATATCGAAAGAACCCTCTTGCTCATGACGAGTTTGAAGTGCATAGAACTTGTTTTGCTTTTGGCTCCTACTAGAACCCGACGTAGGATGAGGTTGAGCCCATCGATGGTTGTCTCCTCCATTTTTAGCCACAAAGGGGCAATCCCTTATCTTGTGATCCGTCTTGCTGCAACCAAAACATGCATTGGAATTGGCTAGGCATTTATCCTCATGCTTCTTTCCACACTTAGCACAAGTAGACAATAAAGATCCACCACCATTCCCTCCTTGAGGCTTAGGGTTAGACACCCTTTCCTTGTTGAATCTAGGAGGAGCATTAGAGGAACCTTGACAGGGAAACCTTTGTCGAAACTTAGGATGACCATATCCATCGGACCTTGAGCATGAAAAGTCACCATTATTGATCTTAGCCCTCTTTGCTTCCCCAGACTTTTCCATAATTTTCTCCTCTTCTATTTGTTGAGCATGAACCATTAGATGAGAAATGTCCATATCATGGATAAGCACAGCGGTACGACATTCTTTGACCATCAATTCAGACACTCCCGAAACAAACTTGCTCATCCTTCCCCTAGGATTGGCAACCATAGTAGGAGCATACCTAGACAATTGTGTGAATTTCAAAGATACTCCTTCAAACTCATGTTCTCTTGACGAAGGTTGATGAATTCAATCACCTTTGCCTCCCTTATCTCAAGGGGAAAGAACCTATCAAGGAAATCAACCTAAACTTCTCCCAATCAAGAGGACCCGCATCAACCGCCCTCTCTTCCTTCCATTGGTTGAACCAAACTTGAGCGACGCCCTTCAGTTGATAAGCAGCCAATTCCACCTTTTCCATCGGCGTCACACCCATAATAATCAACACCTTATACGCTTCATCGATAAACTCCTGAGGATCTTCCTCAACCTTAGAACCATGAAACTCCGGAGGATTTATCCTAGTGAAGTCCCTCACTCTAGATGCCGCTGTACCACATTTGGGTTCACACGGACCACAGCCTCCCTATTGGCTTGGGCTGTCATGGCTTGTGCCAACACTTGAAAGGCAGCCCTAAATTCTCCATTAGTCACTTGCTCGGCCAAAGGATCGACCGAAGCTTGGGGAGCTTCTTGTTCCACGTTCTCTCTCACGTTCCACCTAGCATATGACCTTTGACTGGCCATATACTGAAAAGTATCGGATAGGGATTAGAAGAGAGATATATAGAGTTAAACTCTATCGTACGACTTTAGAGTGATGAAAGAAGTAGAGTTTCCTGAACATCTTACAGCCTTTCATTCATAAGTGTGGCACGCTTCACACCCATGAATAAGACTCTACTCGACGTGGCTTATGAGACATCCTAGGACCTTTCTAAAACATTGTACTCTGAATACCAAGTTTGTCACGACCTAAAGTACCCCCTAGACGTGACATGGTGTACAAGACCCCGAAAGGTCCCATACAAGCCACTTAGTATACATTATACAAGATAATACTAGATAGAGTTCAAAAGACAATTTATATCAAAGAGTTGACAGAAGTAGTGGAAGTCTAAACATAGTCTCCAAGCCATCTAATATATCAACAAAATGAAAGTGGGGTGTAACACATACAAGTCTTAAAAGTAAAATGACATAAAAGCGTAAAACATGGCATTGTCCTTGAATGTATGAGGACTCACTAAGTCTTCAAGGTCTCTATCATAATGAACTAGCCACGAGAGAATGGAGATGAGCCGGACCCTATACTTATGAGAAAATGTAGGCAAGAGTATGCGTTCGTACAAGAATGTACCAAGTATGATAACTATGCATAGATGTTACAAAATCATGCTAAAAAGGGCTATACATAAGATACAATAACCAAATGAAATCATATGATGACATAATAGAAGACATGAGGTAAACGTCATGGTCAATGCAAAGAAACCATCTTAAAACAACATATGCTTAAAACATCTTTAGAAAGCAACCTTAGTTCATTATGTGGGAGATTAGCCTTAACCGACATAGACTATGTGAGCTATAACATGGAATCCGGTGTCTACCCCACACCGAAAAGAGGTGTCCTTACTTGCCAAGGTAAGAACCATAACTTCTAGCTTAAGTGGATCCACTAGCTAATATCTATCTAAGACAATCATCCTATGGTGACACATAGCTTATGGGGCATGGGTAATCGCCACTTGTCCACTCGGTGCTAAGCATAAACCCCACGGAGTAGTCATAATTCATAAGTCATCTTATCATTAATATACATGGATAATCGCCTCTTGTCTTATCATTAAAATAGCTCATTAATCTTGATTCAAAGATTAATTGAGAAAACCTTTCAGCCCTTATGAATCCTTTATGTGAGAAAATCCTTTCACAAATCATACTTTTGAGTAGTATGTGAGAAATCCTTTCACAACCCAATAACAACAACATTTATGCTTCTCTCTCAAAGCAAATCGTAAATCATCAAAATTTCATAATTTGAACATGCATAACTTCATTAAATCTTTCTTTTGATCATTCATACTTCATCATGGAATAATAGCTTAGAAATCATAAATCATGCATGGGTTCATGGAAATTCAACTTAAAATCATCAATTAACTCAATTCATGCATAAAAAGACTTATATCAATCCATTAGATCATAATTTGAAAGAACCCATAAGATAGAAGAAAACCCTAATTCCAATTGAAGAATCTAACTTTACAAAATTGGAGAATTTAGGAACCCTATGGAGGAAAGGACTCCATAGGTGAAAGCTACCATACCTTGATGCCCAAAAGCCTACTAGCAATGGAGGATTAGGAGGCTTGACCTTAAACCCTAGATTCTCCTTCTTCTTCATTAAGCTTCTAGAGAGAGAATTATTTGGGGAGAACTTTGGAGGGAGTTTGAAAGTGTTTAGAGAAGGGTAGAATTAGGCTTAGAAGACTTATATAGGGTCTAGGATTAGGGCTTAGCCGACTTAGATTAGGAATAGATCAATTAGGGAAAAGACCAAAAAGCCCTAAAAAATAACTGCCAGATCTTGACCTACGGTTCAAACCTACGGTCCGTACGTCCAACTTTGGACCATCCTGCTAACCATAGAAAAGTTCAGAAACTATAGTTTTTGACCTTCAAACGATGGTACCCCATGTACGGTTCGTAGGTCCATTGACGGACCGTACATACCAACCGTCAGTCCAACCTTGAACACTTAAAATTTCACTAAGTCTGGGAGTGACCTATGAGACCTATCTACGGTCTGTAGAAGCAATAACGAACCATCATGTTGAGTCGTAGAAAGGATCCTGAATCTTGACATTTTAAAATCATTTACCCTGCCAACTACGGTTCCCACAGCCCGTAAGTAAACCTACAGTCCGTAGGTGGCTTCCATTAGTACTGACACCAGTTTGAAATCCTACAATTTCCTTCCTTTCAAATCCGAGGTGGTACACTTAAGGCATGAGATAAACCGACCTATAGGCACTGAGGTACTACCCCTCCATTCTATGACTGGCTCATTCAGAAACTGAAATTTAACAACTCTGGTTCTATAGTTTACCGAGGCATAACAAGCATAAAGCTATTCCATGCCTAGAATGAGATCAAAATCGACCATGTCTAACTCTAATAGATCAACTGTGACGATTTTCTGAAAAGCTGAGACCAGGCAATTTCTGTATACCTATTTAGCCACTATTAAGAAATTCTAGATTTAGCTATGAACTTCATCGCTTGTCCGTCACTATTTTTCTCATAGATAACAAAAATATGTCGCTAATTCATCGCTAAATAGGATTACCAATAGGTTTTGTTGTTTAGCTACAAATTTGTCCATCGCTAAATCTAGTTTTTTTAGTAGTGAGCTAAGGCTGACTCACCAATAGGAGTAGAGACTGAGAGGGGTTCTAAGAAATTTTGGGACGGACATCGAATTTCATTGCAAAATAAGGAGTCACAAAAGAAAGTGTGGCTCCTGGATCTAACAATCCACAAACATCAAACTCAAAGACACATAACATACCATTAACTATATCAAAGGAACTCTCGTGATCTTGTCGAGTTTCAAGAGCATAGAACTTGTTCTGGCACTGCCCGCCACTAGTACTAGATGAGGCACCCTGCTAAGTCGGGCAACCTGCTTCAGTTGCTGAGTTGATAGGTTGAGTTTGCTTATGTATATCCCTACCCTTGCCTATAACCAGTGGGAAATCTCTCAATATGTGACCAGTCTTACCATATCCAAAACTTCTTCCATTTTCAGTATCACGAAATGGTTCTTACCACACTTCTGACAAGCACGGAAAGAACGTCCACTAGAAATATTGCCCTGTGACTTAGAGCCTCGCGCCCTATCCTTGTTAAAATTAGGCACCAGAGCATTAGCAAAATATAGGGATGGACTTGAATACTTCTGACGAAACTGAGATCCACTACCCTCCTGATTTCTTATGAGAGTAGTCCACACTGTCTGTTCTAGCCCTCTTGTTGTCCCTAGAACTCTTCTTGAGCTTTTCCTCCTCAATCTATTGAGAATGAGTCATCGATCTAGAGATATCTATCTCCTTGATCAACATCGCAGTCCTACACTCCTTCACAATTATCTCAGAAACATCCAAAACAAGTTTACTCATACGGGCCCTAGACTCGGCCACCATAGTCAAAGAATACTTATATACTTGAGTGAACTTCAAATAATACTCCTTCACTTTCATGTTACCCTGCCTCAAGTTTATGAACTCGTGGACCTTAGCCTCTCCCATCTCAAGTGGAAAGAACCTGTGTAAAAAAACACCTTTGAATTTTTCCCAATCCAATGTGCCCGCATCAACAATCCTTTCCTCCTTGTACCAAATTTGAGCCACTCCTTTCAACTGATAAGCAGCCAAACCAGCACTGGAGTAACACCCATAATCTCAATAATCTTCTTAATACCCTTAATGAACTCTTGTGGATCCTCGTCCACCTTAGAACCATGGAACTCAGGAGGATTCATCCGAGTGAAGTCCTGAACTCTAGTTGCAGTCGCATTTCCATTCTGATTAAATCGGACCACAACTTCTCAATTGGCCTAAGCAGTCATTGCTTGGGCTAGCACTTGAAAAGCAGCTTTAAACTCGGCATAAGTGACTTGTTCAGCCAAAGGGCTTGCTAGAGCTCGAGGTGCTTGTTTCTCCTCATTCTTGTTCCTTCAGACATATGCTCTTCTAGGAGACATGATGTTGTAAACATGCAAAGCATGACTTAGAAGGAGACTATATAGAGTTTCACTCTATCTCACGACTAAGAGTATGAACGAAGTAAGTATTTCCTAAAATATTTCATAGCCTCTCATTCATAGATGTGGTTCGCTTCATACACATGAACAAGACTCTACTTAACACAGCTTTGAGACACCCTAAGACACTTGAACCTAATGCTCTGATACCAAGTTTGTCAAGCTCCAAACCTATCCTGGATGCGACACGATACTTAAAGCCACAAGTGACTCCAAGCTAATCTAATGGCATGGCATAACACTAAGATTAGCATAAATAAATAGAAAATTAGACATAAATGCAGAAGCTAAATCTAAAATATCTTAATAGAGCTCATAATACTGAGTTAGACTAATATCTGAAAGAAATAATATGAGCGGAATCTAATACTAACTATCTGAAAGCCTCTACTAATACAATTTGTTAGGACAAACCCCTAGCTAACTATAATATCTGAAAACTGAAAGTGAGTACCAAAACGAAATCATAAAGGTTTTCCTCGGATAGATGATGACTCACAATTGGTTTGCCACTAACTGAAGCTAGTACTAACCGCGAGCTGGATGTGGAGTGTCTTAACCTATATTATCAAACAATAAAGACATAAAGTATGAGTTCAGTACTCTGAATGTACTGAGTATGTAAGATAATGCGTGATAAAGATGATAACCAAACTTGATGTATCTGTAAAGCATGATGATGCAATGACCAAGTAAAATAACACTAAACTGAGATAGACTGGATTTAGATACATACTAGTTATGCAATAGCTGAAAGTATGACTGTGGGAGATACTAAAATCAACATAAACCATGTGATATACTATATGGAGTTCGATGTACTGCCTCCCACACCAAAAAGAGGGTGTTCAATATTTTCCATTGCAAGGGACCTAATAATTAAGTTAATGTGGATCCACTAAACTAATGTACTCAATTTGAATCAAATCCTATAATGGCACATAGTTTTGGGACTTAGAGATTGCTAGTAAAGGTCACGTACTCTGATCGGAAATCTTCATCCATAAATCTGCTCAGTGCTAAGTATTACTCCTAACGAAAACATTCATAATTTGGAAATAGTAATAATTTGATAATACTGAACCATACTAATAACTGATACATACTGAGTCGCTCATAAATCATGATAACTAAAATCATACTAAGAGATACTTTATCTGAGAGCATCTTATATTATGATAGTTGAAAATAATATGGAAGATCCTTTATTTGAAAGTATCTAAATCATGAAATTCTGATAATCTAAGACATTCATATGAAGATACATAATTCTGAGTCATGAAAATACTTATATACTGAGGATGCATGAAAATAGCATTGAAATCATGAAATTCATGAGTAAAACATACAATTAGGGACTGATCATGAAGAAAAATTGATTTACAATGCAAACCCATTAAGATCATAGAAAGTTCTAACTTGTAGGAATCATAAAACATAAAAATCTGAAGTTTCTTTGGGACTCAATAGGTGAAGGGATACCCATTAATGTCCTTCAGATACTTAAGTAACAACTCGTCTTGTACGTGGACAACTAATCCATAAAAGGGTTTAAATCTAGGCTAAAACTCTTTGGTACATCCATCATGCAAACATTTTTCATGTGAACTGAATCTCAAGGATAGGTAATTTAGGATGCATGTAGCACATATGGAAATAATTCCTAAAGGACCACAACATGAAGTTCCTAAGCCCATACAAATCGTCAATACATGAGCATACCTTTAAACACATATACTTATATCTCACAAACCATCAGTCATATATTATATAAGCGATTTAAAGTAGACACTCTAATATTATGAGTTTGGAAAACATATATGATCTTGGGCGTATTTGTACGCCTATTTGACATATTTTACCTATGTTATACCTTGTTTTTAAAGAGATAATTATTTAATAATTGTGTGTTTGATGTATATTCATGATATCCTTGATAATGAGCTAAAATATGTTATTAGATGCATTTAAGATTTAAAAAGGTGGAGAAAACGCACCCAGAGTGAGCTAAAGACAGAATATCAGAACTAAGGAATGAAGTTGGGAAAATTTTAGACTAAGTGGAGTAGGAGCACTGACTGGTGCGCTGCATCAACCTAACTGGGGCACTTCCTAGCACGTTGTGCAAAGCCCAAACATCAAAAGCATGAAATTACACCAGGTTGGCGCACTACTTGGTGCGTCGTGCTACCTTGTTTGCCAAGTCCAAGTCCAAGCCCAACAAAGATTTGAAGTTTATAACCACTACAATACATATAAACTTTGAATTTTTTTAGAGGGTTAATCACTTTTTGACCAAGCATAATGCGGAAGTGAGATTTCACCATTACGATTCTTTTCTTCTTAATTCTCCTAGCCTTAGTTTGTAAATACAATTCAAATTCTTGTAGTTTTAATGATAACATGAACGGATAAAAGCCCTTATTTTGGGGTTACAGCCATAATATGATTATTTAGTAAATGATTGTGTTGACGAAGTTTATTTATCATATTAGTTGTTCTTATATTCTTGTGATTACTACTCTAATGCTTAGCTACGATTGCCATAAATATATAATCTCTTTGTGTACTTGGAAGACAAATCATTGAGATATAATTAAAAATATAAGTAGCGAGATCTCTACTTTAATAAAATAAAGAATTAATTTACTACTATAAATAGGAATATACCTAGAATGCACCCTACTTGGTTACAAAACCGGAAGATAGATGTATACATTCATATTGAGTTATCACATCCCTGCTCAATGATGTAGTTGTGAGACCAATTTGGATACATGATTAGAGGCTCAAAATACCATTATCATATTAGTAACCTCATAAAACAATAATTAGATGAATAAACTAAGTCAACGAAATCGAATTACATGACTGCTTATCAAAGTTGTAACCTTGTAATTTCTCTCAAATTGTGATCCCATCAAATTTTACTTGCTTTCAGTATTTAAATACAAGTAGATGTAAACAACCGCCAACAATCTCCTATTGGTTACTTAAAGACTTGGATAATTTGCGGTATTAGAATAAACTTGATTCTTGCTAAATCACAAGTCCCTTTGGGTTCCACATCTGGATCTTTGAGTCAATTTATTACTTGTACAACCATGCACACTGGTTTGTGTGTTGGTAGTAGAACCACAAACAAGTTTTTGGCGCCATTGCCAGATACTTAGAAATTATCAAAGTTTGAGTTCTTCTTTGACTATTTACTTATTTATGTGTCAACATCTTGATCTTAGTCGTTGTTCTATAAGTACAATCTCTTGTTGCAAACATGTTAGCATGTAACAACAAAGTAGTCGACTCTCATCTTGAGCCAAAAAGACTACCTCATTAGAGAGCAAAAGAAGTAGTTCTTCGACAACTTTATTTAAGTCAGATCCAGCAAGTGCAACAATAGGGGACTAGTCAGATCCTACTAGTACACAATGTTTGTATTGATGCTACTCTTGGACTTTTCTTTAAGTGCAGACTATGATCCAGAGTTTCCCATGCCACCCCACATCTAGCACAACAATTATTCCGATCTGAGGTGAGCTATTCCTATTCAGGTTGCTATGGATCCTCTGATGACCGATGTATACTCCCTTGAGACATTGCTTATTTTATTTATTCAGTTTTATGACTATTCTTTGAAATTATTAGTTAAGACTCCTGTACAATGACTTCCAAATTTTGGGAATGTAATAGTTAGACTTTCGTACTTTATTTTATCCATAAATTTTAGACCTCTTAATTCTTGTCTTAATACTTTTAAAATTGGGTTATAATGAATTAGTTATAGCATGTTTAGTTGGTATTTGGTAAGAGATGGTTCACCTACCGAGCGGTTAGTGTGGGTGTCAATCATGGTGATTTGGGTCATGTCAATGTAGCATGCATCTCTATTAAACATTTGGTTCACAATATAGTTTATCTACAAGAGGGCATACAACATGTAGAAAACTTAGTTATAGAAACTGGTGACAAATAGCATGCATATACTTAAGTCATAAAATAGTTAACACATATAGCTTCGCAAGTATGTAAGCTATAATTCATATTTGTAGATTCCTAAATAGCTTAGTCTTATGAGCATCTTTCACCTCTGTATCATTAAGGCATCTCATGAATCATCTAGTTGTAGTTAACGATTTGTAGTGTATCTAACTTGTAGATCATCATATATAATATAAGTCTCTCTTTTAGAAAACACTTAACATGTAATCAATTTATTTGATGAAGCACACTCGCGCTATTTACTTACTATACAAACATCATAAAATAAAGGAAAAAGGCTCAAATATGTCACCAAACTTTGAGAAAAAGCTCATTTATATAATTCGTTAAAATTTAGCTCATCTATGCCATTTTCATTTGAGAAAAGGCTCATCCATGCCATCAATTGTTAACTGAAAACAATTTCCTGTTTTGCAAAACTTTTTTTTACACGTGGTCAATTATGATTCGGCCATGTCATTAATTAAATCATATTTTAAAGGAAAAAGGCTCAAATATGTCATCTCACTTTGAGAACAGGCTCATCTATCATCTATGTCATTTGTTAAAAATTTGGCTCATCATATCATATGTCATTGTTTCGTTTGTCTTTCTACCACACCGCTCGAAAAAAATCCTGCGTACGTCACTGTCGTCATTGATTCAAATGGTCATAAGTTGAATATAGTAGCTAAGTGGAATAGTTGGACTAGTTTAGGGGACACCTATATATTACACCTTTAATATAATATAGATGATTATCATGACATTGTTAAGTAACATTATACTTGTGTATATTATTGTCAACAAGATACTTCATTATAAGAATTAAAAACTATTACATTTGATCCATAACTAGAAGTGCAATCTAAACACTATGTTGTATATATGTTGTCAAACAACATTTTCTACTCATGGCAAAGGCCTCTTTCTACCACAGCATCTTTGATTAGCTTTAGAGATTGTACAAGATCGTCCAACAACTGATGTGGATCAGGAATCACGCTTTCATCTACTGATAGAACAAAAGTCATCTTGTTTACATAACTTTGACAATTAATCATCAATGCCTGGAATTTACATTTGCGCGTAAACTGTTAAGATCTGTAAAATTAGGTCATGGGCCTAACTCACACCCCAAAAGCTAGCTCAGAGCAGAAGCAAGAACTTGAAATTAGTATGAGTAAAATACTTACATGAGGTTGTCCATAAGAACCAGGTGCAATGTAAGCCAAAGGGTGCCCATAGAAACAAATTTCTTCTTGAGGACCAGGCAAACAAGTAAAGCACATTGTTGTATTGGTGATAGTTCTGTGCGATATCGAACTTGATATCTGAAAAAAGAGTCAAATCTTACAATTAAGAGATCTCATGTGTAGGATCAAGAGTTGAGAATAAACATTAGTTACCTTAATCCCAAAAAACTTGAGTGCTAATACTGAAATGAAAAATGTGCAGAAAGCTTCAAGTGAGTTTTTCTTTCGATCAATAGTTGCCTTAGCTTCTCTGATATAATCTAACGGATCATCTCGTAATGCAATTTTTAAGGGAAAAAGAACAAAACCAATCCAATTCCCCCATTTCGCCTCGGTGTCTTTCTCCATCATATCAGCTAAAGCCTATGTGTTGATTAATTAAGCATGAAAGAAAGACCAAAAGAATGTTAATAACTTTGCTTTCAAGTATATAAACTAAGAAAATTTAAGTACTAAATCCAATTTTAAATGGATGGCATCACCTGAATTCCAACTGCCGGTCTTAGGTTCATAAGTATAGTTGATCTAAGTCTAATGTTCGTCGGAAGATTATTGTTTTTCTCTGTTTTTCCCCTGTCTTTCTTGCCCTCAACTGCAAAATTTTGCATTAAAGATTTCTTCCATAAAATTTTTGATCAACTAAGCATAGTAAGTTCGAATACATGAGGCAGAAACTTACCATATCTCCTATTAAGATAGATAGACAAACCAGCTTGTGTTACTCCCAAAGCAACATCAGTTACTGTCTGTGCAAGAAATGGCAAAGTCCAATAACAACATCAAACTACGCGCTATTAACATCTACATTTCAAAATTGAAGAGAAGGATGTTGCTACAGCATAGAATTAATTTGTATGGACTTACCATATTCAATGCATTTTTCACCAATTTCATATCGTCAAGACTTACTGTCCTGTTAACAAATCGCCTAGGATTAAACTCAGAACCAGGTCTACCCTTAATCGGTGTAGTTGTGTCCTTCAAGAACATAGTTGTAGCCATAAGCATCAATACATCCACTATTGTGTACCAAAACAATTTCATAAAAGACCAAATTTTTGTAACATATCGCCAAAATCCCTTAGTGGAATGCTCTGAAGGATTAATAAGCCTCTTTTTAATTCCAGGAATAGTTGGAACTTTATCTGGATCTGCCGTTTGGCGAGTACACGCCAAGAGAAGGGAAATAAGAGACATGCCATCTCCAAGTGAATGGTGGATTCGGAAAATGGCAACAGCCTCAGCATCGGATGTTTTGATGTTAAGAAGATGGAGATCCCACATAGGTTTCGATTTGTCAAGAGTCGTTTTGCTAAGATTCTGAATATAGTTCTCCACAAATTTGTCTGGTGATTCCTGCAGGTTTTGTTCATCAATTTGTGGTACAACAATGTGCTGATCTAAGTCAACCTTTGTTCGCACCCATTTCATTTCCCCACCTTTTTCCTCATCAACCACCTATGAAACACGAGGGTTAAGAAAGTAAAAAAGACTTTTGAATCCGAGGGTTTTGTGCTTTTTGACAATTCTCCCTTTGTAATTTCATATATTTTTTTGGCTACCATAAAATGCAATATATGTTTTTATATGTTTATAGGTTATATATTCATCATCTAGGTAATTTTAATCTGAAAATAGTAGTCTCTCTGTTCAAATTTTTTTGCCTGATTAACTAAAGATACATAAAATGTACCGAAATGTTCTTTAATTTTGTCATCTAATATCAAACATGTAATGTGGAAAGTTAATGAAAGAGTTGTAAAAAAATATTCTTTTTTAAACCGACTAAAAAGGATAGTAAGACAAATAAAGTGTTGTGCTGGTACCTGTAGGCTTGAGAAACGAGGATGCTTAAGCAAAGTATTAGCCAAATGCTCTCTGGCAGCTTGCTGAGTGTTGATTCTTGTTTTGATGCCCATAGTAGCTAGAACGTGGACATTGAAGTTTGGCTCGTGAAATAGTCTTGATGATGGGCTCAATGGTTCTTCTTCAGATGCTTCAATGGCTTTACCCTTAGTTTCAATTGGTTTCAGACTCGGTTTTCTCCGTCTAATTATGGAATTCATTGTTATAATAGTGATCTTCTGTAAAATGAGTTTTTATTTCTTTGTATATATACGTAACAGAGAACCAAAGTAGTAGCTTTTAATTTTGTCTTACATACATGTTAGATGGCAAGTATTGGGATATAGTAGGTATATAGATGAAGGTTGATGGTTGTGTAATTAATGTTATTTGCTCAGAAGTTTCATCCTTTTGGCTTTTGTTCTGGAAACAGAGTTTGGTTTTGATTCGAAGTTCTTTTTGGCCGATTGAAATGAAACAAATACCAAGAAAGCTTTTATTACTGAAACTTCTTTTGAGCTCTAACTGCCAACTACATTCATTTCTCTTTAGGTGTACGAGTTCTTTTGGTCTTGTCACGAACAAGTACTCCATTTATCTCAATTTATTATGTGGTATCATTTAGATTTCGAGACTCAAACAAGCTATTCTTTTATCACAATTTTTTATATGTTTTTAAATTAATATCTCACTTTATCCGTCCCATATTAGTTGTCCACTTTTACCTAATCTAGAAGAATAATAGAGGAAGACTCAAGATGAAATCACTAAAGAAAGTGGAAACCTAAAGAAAGTGGAAACCTGGACAACAATTGTTAAGAGCAATTCAAAGAGCAATTGAATAAAAACTAAATTGACTTAAGAAATGAAGAAAGTAAAAGAGTACCACTACGAGGAAATCTGGATACACTATATTAAAAATGATCTTTAAAGGCAATTGCTTAGTTGCCGCTAAATATATTTTTAGTGGTAATTAAGAGTCTATAGTGACGTTGGATCCAATGGCAATTAACTAATGCTAGTAAAATAATTAACATTCTTTGTCAATGTGCATATTTATTGCCTCTAAAAATTGTTTTTCTTGTAGTGACATACTAAACATATTTTTATAAAAGCCATTACAAGTTATGTATTGAGTTCTATCAACAATCAAAAGGAAATATAAAATAAAGTAATGGGGGATTAGACTAAAACCACTTCAAAAATTCAAGATGGAAGAGGTATACATAACATTTGTTCTTTATGTTGTGATGAAAGATATAAATCTATAGCCTATTTGTAGGATCAATGTTATTGTAAACATTTGTTACACATGAGAACTTGTTCAACATTCAAGAAGTTGAATCTTGATGGTCTTTAACCTCGCTACAACATCTTTCATGTCGATCCTTCCTTTAGGAGATTCAACACAACAATCTATCGTAACTTTCATGATGGGTACGACACAATCAATTTTTTTCACTGAGTGATTGTCTTGTGGCGTTATTAAGTTGGGATCGACAACTTCCATTACTGCATGTGGGAATGAATTGTTCACCCATTGCTTTAAGCTAAGATCTCCATCAAACATCTCATTACTAGGTTTTGTCCTTGTAAATGTTTCCATCAACATGATCCCATAACTATAAACATCGGATTTTGTTGACACCAATCCTTCCGATCCATACTCTACAATGAGACAATTTTACATTCAACATTTGTTGGCAGAAAAAGGAAAAAGAAAATATTCAAAAAAAGCAATTAATTAAGATCACTTACCTGGTGCAATGTAACCCAATGTTGCTAAAGTTTTAGTGTATAAAGCACTCTCATCTTCAGAAATCATTTTTGAAATGCCAAAGTCACTTAGGTGGGCAACCATGTCCTCGTCCAACAAGACGTTACTAGGCTTCAAATCACAGTGTATCACGGGCAATGAGCAGCCATGGTGGAGATATTCTAATGCACATGCCACATCTATCATTATACTCAGCCTATGCTTAATGTCTAAGAAATAGTTGTGCGAATACAACCACTTATCTAGGCTCCCATTGGGCATGTATTCAAGTACCAACGCCTTAAAATCAAGGTTGGAACAACTAGTGATGACTTTGGTGAGATTCCTATGGCGAAGATTGCGCAAAACTTCACATTCCGTATCAAAACTCCTACATGCCACTTGCAATTGTAGATTGAACACTTTAGCTGCAATGAAAGTCCCATCTCTGAGGATGCCTTTGTAAATAGAGCCGAAACTCCCAGAACCAATCAAATTGCTCTCGTTGAGTGAATCAGTTGCTTGGAGCAATTCATAGTATGAAATTCTTCCTCTAGTTGAGACGAAAGAGGATGAATCAACTCCTTGCTGAGGATCAGTTGTTTTTCCTCTTATATACTTTATCCATACAAACGCAAAGGCGATGGTGACTGTTGAAGTGTGTGACCATCTCATCTAAAAGCTTAAGCTGTTAGAGAGAGCACACTTTTAATAGTTAATTATATTCTCAACACGCCCCCTCACGTGTGGGCCTGATTCTTTTTCATGGGCCAAGCACGTGAATTTTTTTTTTTTTAAATTTGGGTGGCGGTGAGATTCGATCCCAGGACCTCTGCCTGAACAGGGGGTGCAGCATAAACCGGTACTGCCTGTCTTATACAGACAGGTGGTGCCACTCCCAGACCTGGAGGCCTCATCACTCTAGGAGGCTGAGATGATTGAGGAAGTGGTGGTGGACGAAGGCCAAGCATTGCGCGGAAAGATTCAAACTGAGGCCGAGGAAGACTCTTGGTAAAGATGTCAGCCACCTGAAGCGTGGTCGGGACAAACTTAGTGTAGAGTTTACCAGACGACACAAGCTCCCGAATGAAGTGATAGTCCAGATCAATGTGTTTCGCCCTCTTATGAGACACAGGATTTTGTGTGAGAAAGAGTGCACTCCGATTGTCACATAGCAGCGTGGGGCGATCAGGAGGCAAGGCATGGAGTTCGCGAAGCAAGTGAGTGATCCATACAATTTCAGCCGCAGTATTCGCCATGGCTCGATACTCCGATTCACAACTGGAGCGGGAGACAGTCGGTTGTTTCTTAGCACTCCAGGATACTAAGTTTCCACCAAGGAAAATAGAGTAGCCATAAGTAGAACGGCGAGTTTCGAGACATCTGGCCCAATCAGCACCATCCGTAAGAAGAGACGATGGAGGAGCTACGGAGGACCCATCAACATGATCCAATAAGCGTTGATAAGAAAGTAGGGGCAGCATCTGATTTTTCCAATAGAGATAATTGGTGGAGGAGAGCTTAATTGTAATCATGTGTAAAACAGTGGCAATGGGAAGAGTGGCATCGCTGGTGGAGGAGGCAGCCATGATCGAATGGAGAAGAGGGGAGAGGAAAAGCGAAGGAAGAAGAAGAAGAGAGGAGGCAGCAGCGAGAGAGGAGCGGCGGCGGGAGGGTAGAAGTAGGAAAGATTAGGCTGATACCATGTTGAAGTGTGTGACCATCTCATCTAAAAGCTTAAGCTGTTAGAGAGAGCACACTTTTAATAGTTAATTATATTCTCAACAGTGACTAATACAAGTGCAATTCCAACCGGTAGAATCAAAACAAGTACTTTCTTTCTCTTGGATCTATGCTTTGAAGTGCTACTCTGGCATGGGGGGACACGAAATCTTGGAGAACCACACAATGCTTCATTGGACATGAAAGACTGACCGGATAGGTTCTTGAAAGGACCGCTCGAGGGGATTTCACCATACAATTTGTTGAATGAAACATTGAAATACATGAGATTTAGAAGCTTCTCCAAAGACTTGGGAATTAACCCCGAAACATTGTTATGAGAAAGGTCTAAAAATTCCAAAGCTGACATGCTGCTCATTGAGCTAGGAATTGAACCTTGCAATTTGTTGTCTCTCAATGAAAGGTGTATCAGATTTTGCAAACTACCAATTTCTTCAGGTATGCCATTCGAGAGTTTATTCATCGAAATATCCATATGTATCATGGCCTTTAGACTTCTGATTTCTCGAGGTAAAGAGCCACTCAAGTTGTTTGAGGAGAAATCAAGGTTTAGCAGATTTTCGAGGTTTTCTAAATTAGATGGAATGTTTGAATGCAACTTGTTGGAACCTAGAAATATCTCTCGAAGGGAAGTTAAGTTCCCGAAACAATTAGGAATAGATCCTGAAAGTTGATTTTGATCCTAATGTATAAAGCCCAAGTTATGCAATTTACATAGACCGTCTCCGATAAATCCAAAAAGTCTATTGCCACTCAACTTTAAGCTCTGAAGGAGTCTCAAGTTGCTAATTGTTTTGGGAATTGATCCAGCCAAACCGTTTCCAGAGAGATCGAGGTCTATTATTCTGCTTAAGTTCCCAATTCCTTTCGGAATTTCCCCTTTAAGTCCACATTCAACAACCATTAACTTTACAAGAGAGACATTTCCAACTGAAACCGGAAGCACAACATTCAGCGGGTTCAAAGATACATCAAGAAATTCTAATTCTCTACAATTTGATAAGGAAGTAAAGAAGCTCGATGTAATGTCACTCATTAAATAGTTCCCCCCCAAGCCTAGGTACTTTAGATGAGTCAAATATCCGAAAGAGTTTGGGATCAAACCAATTAGTTTGTATAAGAAAGGTCTAGATAAATGAGTTTGGAACAATTGAAGAGAGAATGAGGTATTGTTCCAAAAAGATTTAAACTAGATAGATAAAGACCTTCAATGTTGGGTAACATCGAACCTATGTTCATTGGGAGGATGCTTCCTGTTAGATTATTTTGTACAAGTTCGATAACTCTCATCCCTGACATGTTGAAGAGTTCTGTTGGAAGTGCACCAGTAAACTTGTTGACACCCAAGTAAATTTCAACCAATTCAACGAGATTGCTTACATCTGGTATTTTACCTGCAAATGTGTGTTTGTAGAAATAGTAAAGGTACAACTAGTAATGATACTTTGTTAGTTACTACTCCATCTGTCCTAATTTCTATGACTCACTTTCTTTTTAGTCAGTCAAAAAAGAATAACACATTTCTATATTTAATAACAATTTAACTTTAAAATATCTCTTTCTTTCTTTCTTAAACTTCATGTCAAGTCAAATTACATTACATAAATCGGGACGAAAGGAGTACCTCTTTTGACTATATACGTACATACCTGTTAGCTTGTTTTGAGTAAGACGTAGGCTCTGCAATTTGGTCAAGTTGCCAATCTCTCCTGGCAAGGATCCAATGAGGTGGTTCGCTTCCAGAAACAACGACTGCAGCGAGGAGATATTGAATATGGAGATTGGGATACGACCGGTAATCTGGTTGCTATCTAGTCCTAATTCCACCAAATTATCAAGAATCCCAATTTCCTGTGGAATTGTCCCTGCCAATTTTGTTTTGTTAGTTGCTTGATTAAATTAGAACCCAATTATCTAGCAGTGAGTTGATTACCACCCCCCACCCATGGCCCTATTTACTTGACTACCTACATGGCCAACGTCCAGTTTTTTTCATAAACAAGTATTACATCATGTTATTTAGAATGTGAAGTGCCTTTTCTTCCTCAACATTATGTCCTCCCCCTGTTCTTGATCCAATGTGGAGAGAGGGTATGATTGTTAAACTATACCCCTCAGGACTCGTTTAGGAATAACCAATTCATAGGGGCTGTTGGAGTATCATAGGATGTTTTTTCCTTTTTAAATTGGCGGGGGGGGGGGGGGGGAAATGAGGAAGGTGATTACAATATGGGGAATCGAACCTTCACCAACAAGGTGGGAGTTTAGGTAGCCAACCAACTAAGCTACTAAGATTTCCCGGGTATCATAGGTTGGACCTTAACGAATTCAGGTATTTGGAGTTTCAAAGATGTAGCGGGAGCACATATTGTGCTTTTTGGCTTATGCTTTTTTGAAGCTATCTAGCATTGGATGTATTGGGATCTAGAGCTATTTTGTGATGAACATAAAGGAAACCTCATTGAATTTGCCAAAGATCTTTGGAATTCATTTATTTCTCTCAGGGGTGGCTTGCTTTGGTTTTGACGCATTTCGTACAACAGGCTTGTATGGTCCCGGAATATGGGTGTCCGATCTTTATGGACTAACGGGAAAAGTACAACCTGTAAATCCAGCGTAGGGTGTAGAATCCTCTAGTTTTCTAGAATAGCATAATATACTAGAATGCTGAATATATCACTGAATTAATCATTTCCTTACTCCTTAGACTACTTACATACCTGTTAGCATATTGTAACCAAGATATAGAATCCGCAATTTGTTCAAGTTGCCTATCTCCCTCGCAAGGATCCAATGAGATTGTTCATTTCCAATAACATTATTTGCATCGAGGAGATATTGAATATAGAGATTGGGATGCTACCGGTTAGATGGTTTTTCTCTAGCCCCAAAACCTCCAAATTATCAAGAATCCCAATATCTTGTGGTATTGTCCCTGTCAAAATAATAACAACATACATATAAAATTTATGTGTGATAGTTTCTTTTCGGAAATAGTTAGTTACAAGAAAATCTAGCACTCAACAACAAACCTTCGAATTGGTTTTGTCCGAGATACAAAATACGTAGGTTACTTAAATGTCCAATTTCACTATGTATGGGTCCATCAAACTTGTTCATTGACAAAGACAATATTTGAAGTTTCGAACAGTTTGACAAGCTTAGAGGCATATGTCCACGTAGCTCGTTGAAACTTAGATAAAGCTCTTCCAACATTGATTGTCGACCACACATATCAGGAGGAAGATTTCCTGATAAAATGTTCTCTGTCAATGCAATGACTTTAATTACAGAAATGTTGAAGATCGAGAATGGTATAGAGCCTGTAAGTCGATTAGCTTCTATTTTTAATTCTTTTAGGTTTTGAAGTTTGCCGATCTCTTCTGGTATCTGACCCCCTAAAGAATTGAATTTCAAATCTAAAGTTTGAAGCGCGGAAATATTAGAAAATGTAGAGGGGATGAAACTATTATTCCTAAGATTCAGAACTTGAAGTTCGTGTATGTACCCAAACCATGAAGGAACCTCCTCGCTGAACCTATTAACACCCAAATTAAGAAACCTTAATCGACGTAGATGTGCTATTTCTTGAGGCAAATTGCCATAGAAGTCGTTGTGACTCAAGTCAAGGGAAACAAGAAATGTGAGATTCCCGATATGAGGAGGAATTTTTCCCATTAGAGCCATATTGGAAATATTCAATGATCTCACTCTCTGGTGGCGAGAACCACAAGTGACTCCGACCCAATGGCAAATAGAAGTATTTGGAGACCAAATTTCATCCAACAAGTGAAAAGGGTCTGAAATGATTTGAGATTTTAAGGAAAGGGATTGATCGGTAGAAAAGTTTGTTGGGGTACATGGCTGAAGTAGCCATGACATAGTGAAACAACAAGATTGTTTAGAGGAAAGAGGTAAAGGTTTTTTTCATAATTGCATAAATTAGTAGGAACATGGAATTACTAGTAACAATGTGGTTTTGAGACTTTAAATAGCAATAAGATTTCCTTTTTGGTCTTCATAATTTCTTAAAGAGAAAAGTATTAAAAACACCTCTAAACTCGGCGTAAACTATTAGTTTTATCTCCGAACTATTGACTGCCTTAAAACCATTCCTTTACTTGACTAATTGAACTTAAATATACCCCGATCTTGCAACATGAGTGAATACACCCAAAAATTCTCGCCAAGTTGGGGTTTTCAACACTCCACTTTTTATTAGGAATCTCATGCTCCTACAAGAGTTTGAGATCGCTTGCTATGTCATGTGGCAGATCGTATGTCATGTGACAGATTGGGGGTGTATCTAAATTTAGTTAGTCAAGTAGAGATGTATTTTTAAGGCTGTCAATAGTTCGGGGATGAAGCTAATAATTTAAGTCAAGTTCAGGAGTATTTTCAATACTTCTCTCTCTTTTTTAAATACTCTCTTTGTTCCATTTTATATGACTCGCTTTCCTTTTTAGTCAGTCCCAAAAAAGAAGACACATTTCTATATTTAGTAATAATTTATCTTTTAAATGTTCACTTTACCATTAATAAACTATTTACAGAGTTAATATCTCAGATGGTCACTCAACTTTGAATAATTTACTCAGAAAGTCACTCAACTTTGAGTTGTTCACTTAGAAAGTCACTCACATTTGTTTTATAACTCAAAAGTCACTCAATTATTAGTGTTTCACTTAGAAAGTCACCCAACTATTGATATTTCACTTAGAAAGTCACTTAATCAATTTAAATAATTTTTTCATTAAATTTTGTAAAAATACAAAAAAAAAAATTAAACGGAAAAGGTTTTTTTTTGCCCAATAGCTACTGTACGTTTTTTAGAAAAATTATAATTAAATAATTGAAGTGGATCAATAAGATAATTAAAATAGATATCTTATTATTTCTTTAAAAAATAGTTTAAAATTTCAATAAAATTTAATGAAAAAATTATTTAAATTGGTTGAGTGACTTTTTAAGTGAAATATCAATAGTTGAGTGATTTTCTAAGTGAAACACTAATAGTTGAGTGACTTTTGAGTTATAAAACAAAGTTGAGTGACTTTCTAAGTGAACAACTCAAAGTTGAGTGACTTTCTAAGTGAACTATTCAAAGTTGAGTGACCATATGAGATATTAACTCACTATTTACATCCACACAAACATTTATAACTTATTTTAGATCACAAGTTTTGAAAGTCTTTCTATCTTTTTATAACTCCGTGTCAAGTCAAACTACATCACATAAATAAGAATGGGGGAGAGTAGTTTTTTTTGGGAGACTTTTCTTTCCAATAGTGCAAAAACTTTTCTTAATTCGTTTTGTCATGATCTCAACTTGTCTTCCTCGTGTTCAGACCTAATTAATTCCAGTACCTTGTAATTAATTTAATATCCAAGTGTTGAAGCAACTCATTATGGAGGAATTTTCCAAGTTATGTGGGGCATAAAGATGAGCAAGTGGGAGACAATTAAATAAATCAAGTCTTGCAACCAATAAATTTGATGATAAAATTATGTAGACTATATGACACAAGATGGACAAGTTAGGTTATATATCACACAATAATTTGTAAAAGTCAATTTTGTGCATTTGTATGACAATGCCCCTTCATGAAAAGGGAAAAAAAATGATGTTCACATATCGTTCAAGTGGAAGACCAAGAAAAGAAATATAAGTGCTAGTGTTTGAAAGAAAAGAAATAAACGGCATAGTACATAAGTTTTTCCTTTAACTTGGCCTCATTTCACATATATGCCCTCCATCTTTGGGTGAACACAAGTAATGTAATGACCCGGAAGGTCATTTTTGAAAATTTTCATAAAATTACTATTTTACTCCTCCCGATATCGACCCTGGGTCATTTTTGAATTTGAAATTGGTTTTGAGTAAAAAGTCATGAATTATGATAGTTTTTAAATTTGTAAGGCTAAAGTTGTTAAACAGTGGTTTTCGGTGTCTTTTGGAGTTTCTAGTGTCGGGATGGAATTTCGTCAATTTCATTAGTTCCAAAATGTGGAAATTGGTCTAAGAGACTTGGTGGTTCAGATTCTGAGTCTTTTTGAGGATTTAAGGTCCTAAGTTAGAAATTAAAGTGAGATTTTAGCCTTTGGGTTGACTTTAGTTTACATTTGGGGTTCGGATGCTCGGATCAGAATTCCGAGAGTCTCATTGGATTTGGAGGATGATTTTAGGCCTATGTGAGGTCTTGGTTAAATTTTCAGAGGTCACTAAGCTTGATTTAGCCTTTTTAAGCGTTATGTATGTTTCTTATGACTTTCATGAGTTTCGGGTCAAAGAGACTTCAGATTCGTGTTTCAATGGTTCCATTGTGCCTAGAACGTCGAGTATAGTCAAATTACATATTTGATTTGTGTGTACGGGGTTTCAAATGGATCCCGAGGGCCCATATGATGATTTGAAAGTTGGCTGATATTTTATGGTGTGTGCGCTTCACTTTAGTGAGGGATGGCTCGCTTTAGTGAGTATTGCTTCAACGAAACCATTGTCGCGTTCGTGAGAGGTCAGGGCCCTTGACCTTCAAGTTCACAATGGGGGACGTCGCAATCGAGGCCTTCGCTTCAGCGAAGGTCTGTTCGCGAAAGCGAAGGTCAACTTTTACCCGTGGCTCGCATTTGCAAACCAAGAAGTCGCTTTTGTGGCATTCGAGAGGATTTATGCCTCTCATTTTGGGGTTTTACCCCATTTCTCCCTATTTTGAGTTATGGAAGACCCTTGGAGGCGATTTTGAAGAGATTTTTTGTGTTAAATCATTTGGGTAAGCCTTTGTGACCCTAAAACTTTAATTTCCTTTTATCATTTATGGATATTAATATCAAAACTTGAGATTGTTTTGATTGGTAAATGGCAAGGTTTTTCAAAAACTTGAGTTCTAAAGTAAAATGGTGATATTGAAATGATTTTAATCCTTTTTTCAAAATGGTTTTCACCAATGAGTTTCAAATGTCTTGTGTAACATTTTCAAGTAAATATTTCCGTATTCAAACCTCATTTTCGGAATTGAGTTCTTGAGTTGATTTGACCCATTGTTCAAAATGTATGATTTGGGTGTTATTAATTCCGGAATCTTATTGTGATTACTTGATTGGAATAGATTGTGTGGCCTTGGATATTGTTCGGAAAGAGAAGACTCAAGTCTTGGATTGACTTTTGATTGAATTGAGGCAAATGATCTTCTAAACCTTGTAAAACTTGTAGAATCGTGTATTTCCCTTCATTGTGTGTGTTTGGGAGTAATGAGAATGAGATGATGATTTCATTTATTTCACTTGATTAATATTAATAAATAAAAAGGGGAACTAATGAAAAACTAATGTGTTGATCAAGTGCTTTGTGAATTGCATTGTTGTGGATCTTAATTTGTTGATTGATGAAATGCTTGATGGCATTACTGTGGAGTCGAATTGCTTGAGTTGTTGTTTCTTCCTTATGGTGTGGAATTGCTTATTTGCATTGATTGTTGTGTACCGTGATAAAACATGTGATGATTATGCCGAATGAAAATGGTTCCGACAAGTGATATTATATAAGGTTGAAGGGAAATGGTTTCGGCTAGTGATATTGTGAGAAGGGAAATGGTTCCAACAAATGACATTATGTAAAGCCGAAGAAAAATGGTTCTGGTTAGTGATATTGTAACGAAGGAAAATGGTTTCGACAAATGATACTATATAAAGCCGATGAGAAATGGTTCCGGCTAGTGATATTGTGCCTATGGAAAATGGTTCCGACAAGTGTTTGACTATTGTGAGTTGATGCATTTGACACTTGTGATAGATCTACTTGATACTTGTGAATGATTTACTTGATACTTGTGATTGACATACTTGAAACTTATTGGTTGTTGAATTGTGACTGTTGGACTGTGATTGTTACGTCTTGTGAACTGCATAATGTAAAACTGTTTGGTTGGGCTGATTTTTATGCAAGTTGTAGTTTAAGGAGGTTTGGTTGGGATGAAAGGAGTACTTGTATTCTAGCTCAGTTTTGCTTTGTTTAGTAGGTTGTTTGTAGAGTACCGCGTTGTTTGGTACTCGCTCCTTGCTTCTACACTTGTATAGGTTCCGAGCCCGGATCCGTGTGATTACTCTTCTTCTATTTCCGAGGCTTTGGAAGGACTTTGAGAGGTAGCTGCTTGTCATCCCAGCGGGCCCTCTTGTTCCTTATTTTATGTTTTGTTATATTCTAGAGACAAAAACATCGAGACTTATATTTATCTTTCAATTTTATATTTATATTAGTGGCTTGTACACGTGACAACCAGGTTTTGGGGTTATATTAGAATGACTAAGTTTTTCCGCACTTATGTTATTCTTGTTTAACTTTCCGCATTCGTTTCGTTTTGTTGGTTTGATGCTGACTTGTCTTGGTGGGAATAGACAAGTGTCATCACGTCCATTTTTGGGTCGTGACAAGTAGACACTTAAACTTGTATAAAGTTGAACAAGTAGACACATGAATCCTACGTGGCATAATACACGTAGGATACCACGTAGGACGCAAATTGCCATGTAGGATGCCACGTAGGATGTGTGTGTTTATTTGTTTAACTTAATACAAATTTAAGTGTCTACTTGTGCACACTTAAAATTGAAGAGTACAAATGTGAGTTGAAGTCAAGTTAAAGGGTATATTTATGTATTTATGTCAAAGAAATATAAGTACCAGTATAAAGAATAAAGTGAATTCCACTTTACCCTCTTAACTTTTAAGGATTGGAAAATAATATCTCCTCCATATTTTTAGTGAAAACGATAATTTTCTCATGAAATATTTTTAGGTGTTTTATTTTTCTTTTTTTTGCATAAAGATTGTTTTCTTTCTAGAATTAAAAAATGAAAATAACTTTTATTTGATATATATATATATATATACTAGATGGGCATGGCCAGTGTCAGTACGAGCCCAACACTTCATATTTTCAAGTAGTTGATGCTTTACATTGTCATTTGGTTATGAAGGATAAGCTTATATGCTAGTATCATTGAAGCAAGCAGAAGACATATATGCGAAAATGGTAAAGCTATAGTTAGGGGTGTGCATTATTCGGATTAAACCGAAAAATCGAATCAAACCAAATCAAATTTTAGTTTGGATTGATTTTTTGGTTTGGTTTGAATTAATAATTTACTTTGTTTGGTTTTTTGGTTTGCTTTCGAATTTAGAAAAATAAAAATAAAAAAATCAAAAAAACCGAATTATATATATATAATATCTAGGTTTAGAATTTTAAGCTGAAGTTTACCACTTTTGACCCTTTTAGTTATTGTCTTTTATTATTATTAAGTTTATATTTTATATTTGGACATCTATAATTGGTATACTTAAAAGTACTGTGTTTTAAGTTTAAAACGATTAGTACAAAACCAAATCGAAAAATCCAAACCAAATAGAGAAATATTGAACCATACTAAATTTATTTTGATTCGGATTGGGTTATACTTTTAAAAACCAAAAATTGAAAAATCCAAACCGAGTAGTACAAAACCAAATCGAAAAATCGAATGCACACTCCTAGCTATGGTAGATACGCTAAATATGCATATTGGCAGAATCAGCTGTACAAATCAAAGTTATCCGTGTAGCTTATACTTACCACCGGATCTTATCACATATATAAAGTTTTTGGCTCAGTCAATTTTTGTTTCTTAAAACGATTAGCGACCGACTTCCCTATTTTTCTCCTTGCTCGTACATTTATTTGCTATACCACAAAGACCACTTCTACTACCAGCCATCTTAGAACAACTATTTGATGTGGTTCGCACATTTTCCCTCTGCTAAACATTAATTAATGGTAAAATTTAAATATGAAGAAATTTGATAAAGCCAACAAAATTATCTATTGCTTTGACAAACCTTGGTATAATAAATCTTAAAATAAATACAACTTCTGCACACTTCACAATATTAACTAATATATATGTGTGACTAAAACTTGATATATACGCCAAATACAAATAGTAAATGTTATAATTACTTTATAGTATGCGTAGGAGTGCATCTCACTGACTTTCCACGAAGCCTATTATATGCCAACTGAAAAATATCATCATTTTGAGAAGAAAAAACTGAAAGTTCATTTTATTTTTTAAAAAGAATACAATTGCATCTCAATATTTTAAGCTAAAACTAAAATTCATTAATCTATATAAACATAATCAAATATTTTCAACGTCTTCATTTGAATTACTTAAACACTAACGCCTACTCAATAATTAATAAATAGCGTATAAAATATACAATTGATGATGTATTCCTAGTAAGGTTTGTTCACATAATTTTTAAGACGTACATAGGTGCATAAATCATGTGCAAGATTAGTTATCCAAAAGTAAGATCTTCTTAACATTTAAGAATTAGTATTAAGTGTAGTTCTCATAAAAAAAATTATACTAGTTTTCTTTTTCCTCTTTAGACCATACTCTCCCAACACAAATAATATGGCAAAGATTGTTGTTTTTTGAATATTTTAAACCAATAATATTAACATTAGAATATGCAAAAGGCAACTATAAGGAACAGAAGAATATGATATGTTTACTTTTATTCATTTACCTTTTTATCTTTTTGAGAACTTGCTTCTCCGTTTGCTATTTTTTCCCACATGAAATATACTACTGCAAAAAATGCAAATTAGAGAAACTAACAACAATTAGTTTTATCATTGGCCTAGTAGATCTTTATTCACATCACTTAGAGTCGAAAGATGAAAAAATATTAACTTCTTAAGATAATATATCTCTATTTATGAAGATAAATACTACATAAATTGATCTCACTTATTAGTTGAAATAAGCAAAATCAGATACGTAGACTTGTTATGTCAATCGATCCTCCTAACCTACATTCATATGCACAACAAAGTTAGACGATACATACATTTTTACTCATGCAAGTTATAAGTAGGTGATATATTTTGATAGAGGATTATCACCACTTGATCCAACTTGAACGATCTCATATCCAGATAAATCCATTTAAAACAAATATTTTTTTTGACAAAAATGATATAATTAAAATGCATACCCTATATTGTTGAATATTTCTTTCTAGTGAATGTCAATAATGTATTTTTGGAATTGCTAAAATACAAATGTAACACCTCAAACTTCGATCAGTTTTCAGTTTTGGGTCAACTTCAAATGACCATATCTTTTAGCACGTAAAGAGCTAGGTGGCCATGAGATATCAAATCGAAGGCCTTTGAGTCCTCTTTCCAACGCCGCCAAGTTTGCTAACTTTCGAGCTCGGAGTGAAACGTTATGGCCATTTGAGTAAAGCCTCTCTGGTTAGGGCTTTTCATCCATTTAAGGAAAGGGTAGTTTGGTCTTTCCCTTACTCCAATAGGCCTACCCACGTTTTTACTCATCCAATTTAGGGGTCTCATCAGAAGCTAAGCTATTTTTCAGATTCTCAAACACTTAGAATTTTAGGGCGAAGTTTCAAGAAGAGGAAAAGAGGGTTTTCAAGCGTTCATTCAAGGGTTAAGGAATTTCGCCAAGAACAATCATTCTTTCCAGGTATGTAAGGCTTCCCATAGTGATGGATTTGTTCATCATCAAGCCAAGCATGTAATTCTTTCGTTAATTCACCCATATAATCGTTTATGTAAATATTCTTGAAGAGTTCTTGAGTTTTAAGCTTCATTATTTAACAATGGAGGTTTGAGTTCTTAAGGTGAGGGTTTTGCAAATGAGTGGCGTTTCTTGATAGAATTTGAGTGGGATTTTAATAATTTCGTGTTGGGTTTGTGAATCAAAGAGAGTTTGGAAGAAATCAATCGATTCTAGATGAGTTAGGACCCGGAATTGAGCAAGAAAATTCGTCAAAAATTCTGGGCAGGGGTGTGGCATGGCATGCCACGAAGGCGCCAGAGTTGGCCCTCTGAAGTTTTGGGCCTGGCGCCCCACGCCAGGGGTCGCCAGGGCCCTTTTCTTCTCTGTTCATTCGGGCGTGTTCCTTTAAGTTGTGGCTATGCTTTCCCACTCTATATTAACTCCTATAGGCTCCATTTATCATTCAAAATTCATGCATTATCCTACTTATATGTCTTAATGCAATTTCAAAACTAAAGTTAGTTTAGGAGAAGAGTCAAGAGCTATTATTGAGAAAGTAAAGAGAGGTTTAAGAATCTTTTTAGAACAAATGCTTTGTCTTTAAAAATTTATTCTGAGAAAGAGTAAAAGATGAGTTTAAAGAAAAGTATAGGGAACTAAGTAATTCCCTAAGATAACAGTTTTAAATTGAGAAAAGAAAAACTTTGCTTTCTAATTTAGTTATGAGTATTGAGATACTTCAGAGCAGTTACCTCTTTTAAGAGGATAGTTTGAGCAATTACCTCAAACCAGAGAAAAAGTAATGTTTTTATACATTTGAGCAGCAGTATATATATATCATTGGAGGTAGTATTGAGCACCGATATGGGGAGAGAGTTCAGACAACTTACAGCCTCCACAAACCATGTCTTGCCAACATGGGTTTAGGATCATACTTTTTAGATGAATCCTTATAGCTTAGTGGATCAACTTAGTTTAGTGGTTCTATATCCCGGCACGATATAGGACAGTTCTGACAGCGTGGACAAGACGCTGTATCATCACGTAGCTCATAGTGATGGTTGTCGGTTAGAGAATCTCCCAATAAAGTTAAAGTATATTTTCACATAACACTTCCTATGCTGAGTTCAGAGATGAGTAAGTATTTTTGTAAAGCTTTAAATGATTTCATTCCTTTAATCATTTATATTCAGTTGAGTTCATGTTATATCTAATGTAGTCATTCAGTTCAGTTATTTATTTCATTTCAGTCATATTACATACTCATACATTCCATATACTGATGTCATTCGACCTGCATCTTATTATGATGCAGATACAGGTGCTCAGGGTCATCACCAGGCGTTTCGTTGATACCGTTTGCACTCCAGTTAGCTTTGGTGAGCCTCCTTGCTTTTCGGAGGGCTTTACACTGATTTTCCAGTTTTTGTTAAGTTGTCGTGGGTTCTGTCCTGACGATATCTTAGTACTTGAGGCTTCATAGATAGTTAGAAGTTGAGGAGTCTCTCTCTATTTTCCTTGTTAATGTTTTAAGACGTTGGGTCGATTACTCATGTTTATTTAAGTATTTTCAGATGTTCATTGAGTTAAGTTGTTTTGAGACATCATGAATTAAATTATGCATTTGGAGTTCTCATTTTGCTTGAGTAAGTCTTTCACTAAGTAGTCAACCAGGCCAAGGGTTCGCTTGGGGACCAGTGATGGTTCTCAAGTGCCGGCTACGTCCGGGGTGTAGGCTCGGGGCATGACAAACATGGTATCAGAGCACAGAGTTCAAGAGTCCTAGGGTGTCTATGAAGCCGTGTCTGTAGAGTCCTTGTTATTGGTGTGATGTGCGCCACATCTATAATTAGGCGCTACGATATTTTGGAGCATTTCACTTTCTTCTTACTCATGTTCGTGCGATAGAGTTCAACTCTATAAAAGTTTTCTCTAACTCGTGCTTACGCGTGTCTTTTTAGATAATGCCTCCATGAATAGCTGGTCGAGGACGTCCTGCTAGGAGGAGTGTGAATCCTCAAGGTCAAGAAGCTCCTAATGCACCAGAAGTGCAACCCCCTCAAGGAGATGTCACCAATGCTGAGTTCAGGAATGCTATTTAGATGCTAACTCAGGTTGTGGTAAACTAGGCTGGTCAACTAGGAGCGGGTCGTCAGGATGTAACTAATACATCTAAAATCCATTAGTTCTTGAGAATGAATCCCTCGGAGTTCACTGGGTCGAAGGTCACTGAGGATCTGGAGAACTTCGTTGAAGAGCTTCAAAAAGTGTTTGAGGTCATGCATGTTGCGGATGCAGAGCGTGTGGAGTTAGCCTCATATCAGCTCAAAGGTGTTGCTAGGATATGGTATGATCAATGGAAGAAGAACAGGGCATAGGGGGCACCACTTTTGAGTTGGGTTGTGTTTGGAGATGCGTTCTTGGGGCGTTTCTTTCCCTGAGAGCTAAGGGAAGCTAAGGTAAGGGAATTTCTGAATCTGAAGTAGGAGTCTATGAGTGTGCAGGAGTACAGCTTCAAGTTCACTCAACTATCCTGCTATGCTCTAGAGATGGTGGCAGATATGAGGAGCAGGATGAGTTTGTTCGTGTCCGGGCTATCCCGCTTGTCGAGTAAGGAGGTAAGGCGGCGATATTGATAGGGGACATGGACATAGCCAGGCTCATGATTCATGTGCAGCAGGTTGAGGAAGATAAGTTAAAGGATAGAGAAGAGTTTCGCAATAAGAGGGCCAAGAGAATGAGTAACGAGATTGGACAGCAGAAGACCGGTAATGGGAAACGATCATCTTTTCAGCAGAGGTCATCTGGACCAGCTCCATCTTTAGCTAGTGCACCTACACCAAGAAACAGGAATGATCACAAGAATCAGAGTTCTCAGAATTTCAGGCAGGGTACTCAGTCTCATGATAGTGTAACACAGGAGTTTCGGAACCCACCTTGTGCTAAGTGTGGTAGGACCCATCCAGGAGAGTGTCGTGATGGCTCCAATGGTTGCTTCAAGTGTGGTCAGATGGGTCACTTTCTGAAAGAGTGCCTTAAGAACAGACAGGGTAATGGGGGCAATAGAGTCCAATCTTCTTCAGCGACTCCGACAGACAGAGCTGGCCAGAGAGGAGCTATTTCAGGGACAGGCGGAGGAGCAAACCATCTGTATGCTATAGTGGGTAGCTAGGATCAGGAGAACTCACCAAATGTTGTCACGGGTATGCTTAAAGTCTTTACTTTTGATGTGTATGCCTTAATTGATCCAGGTGCGAGTCTCTCCTTTGTGACTCTTTATGTAGCCATGAGGTTCGAGATTTGCCCTGAATAACTTCTTGAACCTTTTAGTGTTTCCACACCTGTTGGTGAGTCTATTCTAGCAGAAAGAGTCTATCATGATTGTACCATCTTTGTCTATCACAAAGACACCATAGCTGACTTAGTTGAGATGGATATGGTAGACTTTGATGTTATTCTAGGTATGGACTGGCTTCATGCTTGTTATGCCTCAATCGACTGTAGAACTCAAGTAGTCAAGTTTCAGTTTCCTAATGAGCCAGTTTTAGAGTGGGGAAGTAGTTCAGCAGTGCCTAAGGGTCGTTTCATTTCATACCTTAAGGCCAGAAAGTTAGTTTCTAAGGGGTGTATCTATCACTTAGTCCGAGTTAATGACTCTAGTGTTGAGACACTGCCTATTCAGTCAGTTCCAGTTGTGAGTGAGTTTCCAGAGGTCTTTCTAGACAATGTTCCCAGAGTCCCTTCAGAGAGAGAAATAGACTTCGAAATAGACATTCTTCCTGATACTCAACCTATCTCTATTCCACCATATAGATTGGCTCCAGCTGAGCTAAAAGAACAGTTGAAAGATCTTCTTGATAAGGGCTTCATTCGACCTAGTGTCTCACCTTGGGGCGCTCTGGTCTTATTTGTGAGAAAGAAAGATGGTTCTCTTAGAATGTGTATTGATTATCGCCAGTTGAACAAGGTTACCATAAAGAATAAGTATCCCCTTCCGATAATTGATGATCTTTTTTATCAACTTCAGGGTGCCACTTGTTTTTCTAAGATAGACCTCAGATCCGGCTATCATCAGTTGAAAGTAAGAGAATGTGTGATCCCGAAGACAATATTCAGGACCCGTTATTGTCATTATGAGTTTCTTGTTATGTCTTTCGGCTTGACTAATGCTCCTGCAGCGTTCATGAACTTTATGAACAGAGTGTTTAAGCCATATCATGATATGTTTGTTATCGTATTCATTGATGATATACTGATTTATTCTAAGAGTGAGGAGGATCATGCTAGTCATCTCAGAATAGTCCTCCAAACTCTTAAGGATAGAGAGTTGTATGCTAATTTTTTTAAGTGTGAGTTTTGGCTTGAGTCTGTGACGTTCTTAGGCCACATTGTATCTGGTGAAGGGATTCGAGTTGACATCCAGAAGATTGAAGCAGTGCAGAACTGGCCCAGACCCATATCTCCAACTGACATAACGAGTTTCTTGGGATTGGCTGGTTACTATAGAAGGGTCGTCGAGGGGTTTTCATCCATTTCATCCCCGTTGACGAAGTTGACTCAGAAAATAGTTAAGTTTCAATGGTCTGAAGCTTGTGAGAAAAGCTTTCAGGAATTGAAAACTAGGTTAACTATTGCCTCAGTGTTGACCCTACCACAGGGTACAAAAGGCTTTGTTTTTTATTGTGATGCGTCCAGAGTTGGACTTGGTTGTGTATTGATGCAGAATGGTAAGGTTATAGCCTATGCCTCCAGACAACTCAAGATTCACGAGAAGAATTACCCAACTCATGATCTCGAGTTAGATGCTATAGTATTTGCTTAGAAAATATGGCGCCACTATCTCTATGGTGTTCATGTAGATGTGTTCACCGATCACAAGAGTCTTCAATATGTTTTCAGTCAGAAAGACTAAATCTCAGACAGAGGAGGTGGTTAGAGTTGCTCAAGGATTACGACATGAGTATCCTCTATCACCCAACTAAGGCTAATGTTGATGCTGATGCTTTGAGCAGATTATCTATGGGAAGTACTGCCCATGTTGAGGAAGGCAAGAAGGCACTGGCTAAGGAAGTTTATAGACTTGCCCGTTTGGGAGTCCGTCTATTGGATTCCAGCGAAGATGGAGTTGAGGTGATGAATGGGGCTGAATCATCACTAGTGTCTGAAGTGAAGGAGAAACAAGACCAAGACCCTGTTTCACTTGAACTGAAAGAAAATGTTCATAAGCAAAAAGTGATGGCTTTGGAACAAGGGGGAGATGGTGTGTTGAGATATCAAGGTAGATTGTGTGTACCAAAGGGGGATGAACTCCAAGAGAGGATCATGGCTGAGGCACATAATTCTAGATACTCGATCCATCCTGATCCACAAAAGTGTATCATGATTTGAGAGAAGTCTATTGGTGGAGTAGTATGAAGAGGTGCATTGCAGAGTTCGTTGCTAAGTGCCCGAATTGCCAGCAGGTCAAAGTAGAGCACCAAAGACCCGGTGGTGTGGCTCAGAACGTAGCTCTTCCAAAATGGAAGTGGGAGATGATTAACATGGATTTCATAACTGGCTTGCCGCGATCTCGCAGACAACATGATTAAATTTGGGTGATTGTAGACCGGATGACTAAATCAGCCCATTTCTTGCCGGTAAAGACTACCAATTCAGCAGAAGATTATGCCAGATTGTACATTCAAGAGATAGTTCGACTTCATGGAGTTCCTGTGTCTATCATCTCAGATAGGGGTGCACAATTCACTGCTCATTTTTGGAAGTCTTTCCAGAGAGGTTTAGGTTCAAAGGTGAACCTTAGTACTGCTTTTCATCCTCAGACTGATGGTCAGGCAGAGCGCACAATTCAGACCTTAGAGGACATGTTGAGAGCTTATTTTCTGGATTTCAAAAGTAATTGGGATGACCACTTGCCTCTTATCGAGTTCGCATATAATAATAGCTATCAATCCAGTATCCAAATGGCTCCGTATGAGGCTCTTTATGGGCGAAGATGTAGATCTCCTATTGGTTGGTTTGAGGTGGGTGAAGCTGAGTTGATAGGGCCAGACTTGGTTCATCAAGCCATGGAGAAGGTGAAGATTATCCAAGAAAGGCTAAAAACAGCACAAAGTCGACATAAATCTTATACAGGTGTTAGGAGAAGAGACTTAGAATTTGAGGTTGATGATTGGGTCTACTTGAAGGTTTCACCCACGAAGGGTGATATGAGATTTGGTAAGAAGGGAAAGCTTAGTCCCCAATACATTGGTCCTTACCGGATATCCAAGAGAATTGGCAATGTAGCTTATGAGTTGGAGCTACCGTCAGAGTTAGCAGCAATCCATCTAGTATTTCACATTTCCATGTTGAAGAAGTGTATAGGCGATCCTTTACTTATTGTGCCTACCGAGAATATTGGTATTAAGGACAACATATCTTATGAGGAAGTGCCCATTCAGATTCTTGATTGTCAGGGTCACAAGCTGAGAACCAAGGAGGTTGCATCAGTCAAGGTCATATGGAGGAATCAATTTGTTGAGAAAGCTACTTGGTAGGCGGAGGAGGATAAGAAGAAGAGATACCCTCATCTCTTTTCCTCCGCATCAATTCGAGACAAAGGTAATAACTCTTTGTAAAGTACTATTTAAGTTGATATATTGAATTAAGTTTATTGCATGTTGTGTGCTTGAGTTGGGGTTGTCAAATGCTTTCCACCCCTGTTCTACTTAGTACGATCTCATTCGAGGACGAATATTCCCAAGGGAGAGATATTGTAACACCTCAAACTTCGATCAGTTTTCAGTTTTGGGTTAACTTCAAATGACCATATCTTTTAGCACGTAAAGAGTTAGGTGGCTCATGAGGTATCAAATCGAAGGCCTTTGAGTCCTCCTTCCAACACCACCATGTTTGATAAATTTCGAGCTTGGAGTGAAACTTTATGACCATTTGAGTAAAGCCTCTCTAGTTAGAGCTTTTCATCCTTTTACGGAAAGGGTAGTTTGGTGTTTCCCTTACCCCAATAGGCCTACCCACGTTTTTACTCACCAAATTTAGGGGTCTAATCAAACGCTAATCTATTTTTCACATTCCTAAACACTTAGAATTTTAGGGGAAAGTTTCAAGAAGAGGAAAAGAGAGTTTTCAAGCGTTCATTCAAGGGTTAAGGAATTTCGCCAAGAACAATCGTACTTTCTAGGTATGTAAGGCTTCCCATAGTGATGGATTTATTCATCCTCATGACAAGCATGTAATTCTTTTGTTAATTCACCCATATAATCGTTTATGTAAATATTCTTGAAGAGTTCTTGAGTTTTAAGCTTCATTATTTAACAATGGAGGTTTGAGTTCTTGAGGTGAGGGTTTTGCGAGTGAGTGGTGTTTCTTGATAGAATTTGAGTGGGATTTTAATAATTTTGTGTTGGGTTTGTGAATCAAAGAGAGTTTGGAAGAAATCGATCGATTCTAGATGAGTTAGGACCCGAAATTGAGCAAGAAAATTCGTCAAAAATTCTGGGCAGGGGTGTGGTGTGGCTCACCATAAAGGCGCCGGAGTTGGCCCTCTGAAGTTTGAGACCTGGAACCGCACGCCAGCATTGCGCGCCAAACTTTTCTCTAAAGTTTAGGGCCTGGCGCTCCACGTCAGCAGTACACCAGGGGTCGCCAAGGCCCTTTTCTTCTCTGTTCATTCGGGCGTGTTCCTTTAAGTTGTGGCTATGCTTTCCCACTCTATATTAGCTCATATAGGCTCCATTTATCATTGAAAATTCATGCATTATCCTACTTATATGTCTTAATGCAATTTCAAAACTAAAGTTAGTTTAAGAGAAGAGTCAAGAGCTATTATTGAGAAAGTAAATAGAAGTTTAAGAATCTTTTTAGAACAAATGCTTTGTCTTAAAAAATTTATTCTGAGAAAGAGTAAAAGATGAGTTTAAAGAAAAGTATAGGGAACTAAGTAATTCCCTAAGATAACAGTTTTAAATAAAGAAGAGAGAAAGGATAGTTTGAGCAATTACCTCAAACTAGAGAAAAAGTAATGTTTTTATACATTTGAGCAGTAGTATGTATATACCATTGGGAGTAGTATTGAGCACCGATATGGGGGGGAGAGTTCAGACAACTCACAGCCTCCATAAACCATGTCTTGCCAACATGGGTTTAGGATCATACTTTTTAGATAAAACCTTATAGCTTAGTGGATCCACTTAGTTGAGAGGTTCTATATCCCGGCACGATATAGGACAGTTCTGGCAGCGTGGACAAGACGATGTATCATCACGTAGCTCACAGTGATGGTTGTCGGTTAGAGAATCTCCCAATAAAGTTAAAGTATATTTTCACATAACACTTCCTATGCTGAGTTCAGAGATGAGTAAGTATTTTTGTAAAGCTTTAAATGATTTCATTCCTTTAATCCTTTATATTCAGTTGAGTTCATGTTATATCTATAGTAATTCATTTCATTTCAGCAATATTACATACTCGTACATTCTATGTACTTATGTCATTCGACCTGCATCTTATTATGATGCAGATATAGGTGCTCAGGGTCATCAGCAGGCGTTTCGTTGATACCGGTTTCACTCCAATTAGCTTTGGTGAGCCTCCTTGTTTTCCAGAGGGTTTTACACTGATTTTCCGATTTTTGTTAAGTTGTCGTGGGTTCTGTCCCGACATCTATCTTAGTACTAGAGGCTTCTTAGATAGTTAGAAGTTGAGGAGTCTCTCTCTATTTTCCTTGTTAATGTTTTAAGACCTTGAATCGATTACTTATGTTTATTTAAGTATTTCCAGATGTTCATTGAGTTAAGTTGTTTTGAGACATCATGAATTAAATTACGCATTTGGAGTTCTCATTTTGCTTGAGTAAGTCTTCCGCTAAGTAGTCAGACAGGCCAAGGGTTCGCTTGGGGACCAATGATGGTTCTCGAGTGCCGGCCACGTCCGGGGTGTAGGCTCGGGGTGTGACAACAAATGCTTACTTAATAGAACCCTTAATCAAGGAAATTAAAATAGAAAATTGCTTAATTGTTTTGGACTTTTTATCAAACAGTTTAGTGGTGTAAGAAGTTCTTCCTTCAGATTCCATAAAGGCATTTGAATACAACACCAAAAGCACATAGAGTCCATCAATATAGCATAAAGAGGAAAATCAATATGTACAAATCTTATCCCTAAACACTAAACTAAAATGATAAAAAATAGAAAGATAAAGACAAGTTTAGAGGTGGTTCTGTAATGATTGAACTGTGTAAAATGATGGTCTCCAAGAAAAAACGGAGCAAAACCAAGGTTAATTAAAAAAAATTCTTTCCTCAATTTTCAATTATGTCAAACGAATAGATTATAAAATTCCAAGGAATAGAGAATTTGAGAATGAAAAAGAAAGAAAAACACTTTAAAGTACACGTGTTTTAACATACAGTGCACGTGTTCAAAGGAGAAGGACAAAAAAAATCAATACAGACGTTTCTATAGAAAAGGGGTGAAATTGAGAATTTTCAATTTAGTACAATTAATAAAGCTTCTTGACCTATCAAATTAAAGGTCTTTGAGTCCTCTTTCCAACGCCACTAAGTTTACTCCACTTGAAATATGGAGTAAAAAGTTATGCCCATTTTAGTGGAGCGCTGTCAAGTTGAGAAATTTTCACGACCCACTGTACGAGCCGTGAAGCATTTTACGACTCGTGGAGCCTGTCTTGAAGTCATTTCGGCAGCTTTAAGTTAGGGTCATATTGGTCTTTTCCCCTATGCATTGGGCACTGATGCCTAAACTACGTCATTTTACTCAGTCTAAGCCTAATAACCTAGTCAGAAACTACCTAGAACCCTCATTCTCCAAAATCATTCCACGTAGAAAGAAAAAAAGAGAAAGAAGCGACAGTTTCCCCCTAGAACATGAAGAGGTGTTCTTGAGGTTCAACCCCCAAATCCAAAGGATTTCTCTGTATTTTTCGTCACCAGGTATGCGGGATTTCACTAGTGGGTTCCTTTCACCCATTAGGTCCCTAGAATTCAGTCAGTTTCTCCATAAATTGCTTAGACCTAGGGTTTCCAAATCTTGGGAATCCATTGAAAGTTAGCTGTTATAGTTCCATTGCATTAGTTACCTGTTTTCTTGGAGAATTAATGTAGTCCCATGTATAGAACTCAGAACCCTAGCTTTTATTAATTATCAGCATTTCATGAATTATACTTGCTAGACAGATCAGTCAGAAAATCATGCTCCAGTATTTGAATGCCATATCTTTCAGTATATTTATATGCATTCCCAGTTAGCATGTCAGTATTTGAGCTACTCAGTATATCAGTTGCATTTTAGCTTTGCATATTTAGTTGGGAGTAGACTTAGCACCGAGTTGGACTGGTTCAGCGTACCCACAAAGTCCCAGAACTACGTGCACACGTAGGTTCAGAAGTCCCCTCTGTTGGGCATCAATTTTAGTGATCACGCCACAATCATGCCTTTATACCCTGGCAAGGTATATTGGGTCCTCTTGATGGGGCGTATACATCAGACTCCACGTTTAGCTCATGTTTATGTCGGTTAACAGTAGCTCCCACAGTCATACTCTTATTGCATTGACCATGTTATCAGCATTTACTTCAGGATACAGTTCAGCATGTTATCTTCATGATTAGTACTTTGTCATTGCATCTAGTCCAGTTTTCAGTTATACTTCAGTACAGTCTATTCCATGTTCAGTTATACTGTCCAGATTTTATCGTTCAGTTTATATTGTTTAGCTTAGTATCTATATCCTGCATGCTCAGTACATTCAAAGTACTGACGCATACTCTTGTGCTACATCGTTTCATGATATAGGTTCAGGCGCTCAGTATCCAGATCGCTCTTAGCTCGACTTCTAGTCCCTATTCTGCAGCTTCAGTGGTGAGTCCTCATAGATCGAGGATTATGGACATGCTTTATATTTCAGCTTTTACTGTTCAGCTTCAGTCTTGTTAGAGTTAGCTGGGGGCATGTCCCAGCAACTCAAGTCAGTTAGAGGCTTTCAGACATAGACATAGAGTCAGTATTCAGTTGTTTGTGGTTGTTCCCATAGATATTCAATTAAATTCTCACATTAAGTTTCTTTAGTATGAATTACTTTACTGTTATGCTTTCGCTTACATAGAATCATTTCAGTATACTTGTGATATGCCAGACTCAGGGTTAGATTGGGGTCACTTGTGATCCTAGGTCCCATGTTACATCTAGGGGGTAGCCTCGGGGCATGAAAAACTTGGTATTAGAGCATCAGGTTCAAGAGTCCTAGGGTGTTTGAAAGCCACACTAAGTAGAGTCTGTTTCATGAGTGTGAAGCGCGCCACCTATGAGGGAGAGGCTACTAGGTGTTCTAAGAAACTTTTCCCTTCTTTTGCTATTCCTATCATACTTGAAGTGTGATTCAATTTCTCCTTTCTAATCCGTCGTTATGCATTTCAGATCATGCCTCCTCGTAGAGCTAACACACGGAATGCAAACTAGTTCGTCCAGTCCCGAGCCATGCGGTTACGAATGCAGAGTTTCGTGATGCAATCCAGCTGTTGACTTAGACCGTAGCCAACCAGAACAATCAGCAGGCCCCAGTTCCTGCAAACCCCACTGGTGGATCAGCTACAGCCAGGGTTCGAGACTTTGTTCGTATGAATTCGCCAGAGTTTCTAGGGTCGATGGTTGGTGAGGACCCATAGAATTTTATTGATGAGATCAAGAAGATTCTTGAGGTAATGCAAGTGACTGGTATTGATAGTGTTTAACTAGCATCCTATCAACTCAAGGATGTGGCTTATATCTGGTTCACACAGCAGAAAGAAAATAGGGGTGCGAATGCAACTCCGATGACATGGGACTATTTGCTAGAGCTTTTCTGGACAGGTTCTTCCCGAGAGAATTGAGAGAGGCTAAGGCCCATGAATTTATGAACTTGAGGCAGGGGTCGATGTCAGTCCAGGAATATGGGCTAAAGTTCACTCAGCTCTCCAGGTATGCTCCACATATGGTGGCAGATCCGAGGGCACAAATGAACAAGTTCTTGTTTGGAGTATCCGATCTGATAAAGACTGAGTGAAAGAATGTTATGCTATTGGGAGATATGGATATCTCTAGACTAATGACCCATGCTCAACAGGTTGAGGTAGATAAGCTCAAGGAAATGGCTAAGGATAACAAAAAGGCTAGAACAGGTAACTATAAATATTCTCAGCAAAGGTCGGGCTGTGGAAGTCGCTCACAGTTTCAGCAGAGGTCTACAGCTCCAGCACCTTCATCAGCTAGCGCTCCATCCCCCAGGTTTTGACAGGATCAGAAAGGAAGGGCATCAGGCACTAAGTCTCATAGGAGTGCTTCAGGTAACCGGACTTTTCCATCTTGCCAAAGTGTGGTAAGAACCATCTGGGTAAGTGTCTTGCTGGCAGAGATGGGTGTTTTGGGTGTGGTCAGTCTGGTCATGGGCTGAAGGATTGTCCTTCTGCCAGGCAAGGACAAGGAGGTAACAAGGCTCAGTCTATGACTTCAGCAGCGCCAATAGGTCTCCCTACTCAATAGGGTGCCTCATCTGGTACAGGTGATGGTCAGCGCCAGAACAGGTTGTATGCTCTTCAGGCTCGCCAGGACCAGGAAGATTCTCCTGATGTAGTCACTGGTACGTTATAGGTCTTCAGTTTAGATGTTTATGCATTGTTAGAACCCTTCTCAGTCTCTACTCCAGTTAGTGACCCAATTATAGCTAGACGGGTATACATAAATTACCCTTTCTATAGATATGGTGTTAGCGTTGTTTTTTGAAATAAGGACGTTTAGGTTTGACTAATAATATAGAAAGGGGCAAGCCAAAACCCACTCTGCTGAGTTCGGCTTACAGTTTCCCATAAAGTCACCTCAGCAGACCTTGTAGAGTTAGAAATGATAGATTTTGATATCATTTTAGGCATGGATTGGTTAAATTCCTGTTATGCCTCAGTCGATTGTAGAACTAGGATCATTCGATTTCAATTTCCAAACGAGGCAGTCTTAGAGTGGAAGGGTAGTAATTCAGTGCCAGCAAGTCAATTTATCTCTTACCTCAAGGCTAGAAAAATGATTTCCAAAGGGTATATTTATCATCTTGTTTGGGTTAGGGACTCAAACTCCAAAACCCCAACTCTTGAGTCAGTCCCAGTGGTGAATGAGTTTCCAGAAGTGTTTCCAGAAATCTTCCCAGAGTTCCTCCCGAAAGGGAAATAGACTTCGGAACAGATATCCTTCCAGATACCCAGCCTATTTCAATTCCTCCTTACAGAATGGCTCCAACAGAGCTTAAGGAACTGAAAGAACAATTGAAAGACCTTCTAGATAAAGGCTTTATCAGACCCAGTATCTCTCCATGGGGTGCTTCAGTGTTGTTCGTGCGTAAGAAAGATGGTTCCTTCAGGATATGCATTGACTATCGTCAGTTGAATAAAGTCACAATCAAGAATAAATATCACATCCCAAGGATTGAAGACTTGTTCGACCAGCTTCATGGTGCTAGTTGCTTTTCTAAGATAGACCTTAGATTCGGCTATCATCAGCTCAGAGTCAGAGATAGTGACATCCCGAAGACAGCCTTCAGGACTCGGTATGGTCACTATGAATTTGTAATTATGTCTTTTGGACTAACAAATGCTCCTGTAGTTTTCATGGACTTAATGAATAGGGTGTTCAAGCAGTATTTGGACTTGTTCGTGATCGTCTTTATTGATGATATCCTCATTTATTCTCGAAATGAGGAAGAGCATGCGACTCATCTGAGAGTGAATCTGCAGACCCTCAAAGATCGTCAGCTATTCGCTAAGTTCAGCAAATGTGAATTCTGGTTATAGTCGGTCGCTTTTCTTTGTTATGTGGTATCCAACGAAGGGATCCGAGTGGATTCTCAGAAAATTGAGGCAGTAAAGCACTGGCCCAGATCCACCTCTCCGACTGATATCAAAAGTTTCTTGGGTTTGACCGGTTACTACAGAAGGTTTGTAGAAGGATTTTCATCCATAGCTTCTCCATTGACCAAGTTGACTCAGAAGAAGGTCAAGTTTCAGTGGTCAGATGAGTGTGAGAAAAGCTTATTAGCACTGAAGACCAGGTTGACTACAACTCCTGTCTTGACTCTACCAGAGGGTTCAGACGGTTATGTGGTTTATTGTGATGCATCCAGGGTCGGCCTGGGTTGTGTGTTGATGCAGCAGGGTAAGATCATAGCTTATGCTTCTAGACAGCTTAAGGTCCATGAGAAGAACTACCTGACTCATGACCTCGAGCTTGCAGCCGTAGTGTTCGCCCTAAAAATTTGGAGACACTATTTGTATGGTGTTCATGTTGATGTGTTCACAGATCATAAAAGCCTCCAGTATGTGTTCACCCAGAAAGAGTTGAGTGTTTGTCAGAGGAGATGGCTCGAATTCCTCAAAGACTATGACATGAATGTGCTCTACCATCCGGGTAAGGCCAATGTAGTGGCTGGCGCCCTCAGCAGACTATCCATGGGTATTGTAGCACATGTTGAGGAAGAGAAGAAAGAATTAGCCAAAGATGTTCACCGGCTTGCTCGCTTAGTAGTTTGCCTTATGGGCACATCAAATGGTGGTGTGATAGTTCAGAATGGGTCAGAATCTTCATTGGTAGCGGAGGTCAAGGAGAAACAAGATAGTGATCCTATATTGCTTCAGTTGAAAGGCACAGTTCATCAGTAGAGAGTCGGGGTTTTCTCCCAAAGGGGAGATGGGGTGCTTCATTACCAGGGTCGCTTATGTGTCTCTAATGTGGGTGAGATGAGGCAGCAGATCCTTATAGAAGCTCATAATTCCAGATATTCTATCCATCCGGGTGCCACTAAGATGTACTGTGATCTACAGAAAGTCTATTGTGGAATGGCATGAAGAGGGACATCGCAGATTTTATGGCTAAGTGTTCCAACTGTCAGCAAGTTAAAGTAGAACACCAGAAACCGAGAGGTGTGACTCAGGAGATTAGCATTCCTACCTGGAAGTGGGAAGTGGTAAATATGGATTTCATTACGGGTTTACCTTATACTCGTAGACAGCATGACTCTATTTGGGTGATAGTGGACAGAGTCACTAAGTCAGCTCACTTCTTGGCAGTCAAGACTACAGCTTCAGCGGAGAACTACGCCAGACTCTACATCAACGAAATAGTCAGGTTGCATGGTGTTCCTTTGTCTATCATTTCAGATAGAGGTCCTCAGTTTACCTCTCATTTCTGGAGATCATTTAAGAAAGGTCTCAGGTGAATCTCAGTACAACATTTCATCCGTAGATGGATGGTCATGCAGAGCGTACCGTTCAGACCTTAGAGGTCATGTTGAGAGCTTGTGTGATCGATTTCAAGGGTAGTTGGGATGATCACTTACCTCTCATAGAGTTTTCCTATAATAACAGTTTCCATTCCAGTATTCAGATGGCCCCTTATGAGGCACTGTATGGGCGTAGATGCAGGTCTCCGATTAGCTGGTTCGAAGTAGGTGTAGTAGCCTTGGTTGGGCCAGATTTGGTTCATGAGGCTATGGAGAAAGTTCAGCTCATTCGAGATAGACTAAAGACAGCTCAGAGTCATCAGAAGTCCTATGCAGATGTAAGGAGAAGGGACTTAGAGTTTGAAATCGATGATTGGGTTTTCCTAAAGGTGTCACCCATGAGGGGGGTGATGAAATTTGGCAAAAAAGGGAAGCTCAGTCCCAGATAAGTAGGTCCTTACAAAATCCTGAAAAAGGTTGGTAATGTCGCTTATGAGTTAGAGTTGCCAACAGAACTAGCAGCGGTTCATCCAGTCTTTCACATTTCCTTGTTGAAGAAGTGTGTGGGTGATCCGGCATTGATAGTATGTTTAGAAAGTGTGGATGTGAAGAATAGCCTCATCTATGAAGAGGTTCCCGTTGAGATTCTTGACCGTCAGGTTCGTAGGTTGAGAAATAAGGAAGTCGCTTCAATAAAGGTTTTGTGAAGGAATCAGTCTGTAGAGGGAGCTACTTGGGAAGCAGAAGCAGCCATGAAGGCCAAGTATCCTCATCTCTTTCCTTCCTATTCAGTTTCAGCTTGAGGTAATAGTTCTTCTCCAGTCTCTCAGTTTACTCTTGTGTAATCCAGTCTCAGTATCTTGTTCCCTCATTTATCATTGCATTTCAGCATATTTGCATGTTCATGAAACTCAGTTTAGTCAGATATCAGTTTCCTGTACTCAGTTGGTAGGGATTGTACCTCTTTCCCTCAAAATTTAGCTTGCTTAGTCTTCATTCGAGGATGAATGATCCCAAGGGAGAGATATTGTAACATCTCGGATTTGAAAATGGCTAAAAAAGGGAAACGGGAAAGGTCCACGAACCCAAAATGGACCATGGACCCTTCAGGAGACCTTAAACAGCTCGTGGAGGGGGCACTCACCACGAGCCACTAAACGGCCTGTGGTGCATTGTACGGCCCGTATAGTGGTCCGTACAAGGCATCCTTCAGATTTTTAGTTAAGGGTCAACTTCAAACGACCATATCTTTTAGAACAAAATGAATTAGGTGGCCCATGACCTATCCAATTAAAGGTCTTTGAGTCGTTTTTCCAACGCCCCAAGTTTACTCAATTTGAAGCTTGGAGTAAAATGTTATGCCCGTTTTAGTGGAGCACTGTCAGGCTGAGAAATCTTCACGACCCACTGTACGAGCCGTGAAGCATTGTACGACTCGTGGAGCCTGTCTGGAAGTCATTTCGGCAGCTTTAAGTCAGGGTCATATTGGTCTTTTCCCCTATGGTTTGGGAATTAAACTACGTCGTTTGATGCCTAAACTACGTCATTTTACTCAGTCTAAGCCTAATAACCTAGTCAGAAACTACCTAGAACCCTCATTCTCCAAAATCATTCAACGTAGAAAGAAAAGAAGAGAAAGAAGCGACAGTTTCCCCCAAGAACATAAAGAGGTGTTCTTGAGGTTCAACCCCCAAATCCAAAGGATTTCTCTATATTTTTTGTCACCAGGTATGTGGGATTTCACTAGTGGGTTCCTTTTAGGCTTTCACTCATTAGGTCCTTAGAATTCAGTCAGTTTCTCCATAAATTGCTTAGACCTAGGGTTCCCAAATCTTGGTAATCATTGAAACTTAGCTGTTATAGTTCCATTGCATTGATTACCTATTTTCTTGGAGAATTAATGTAGTCCCATGTATAGAACTCAGAACCCTAGCTTATATTAATTATCAGCATTTCATGAATTATACTTGCTAGACAGATCAGTCAGAAAATCATGCTCCAGTATTTGAATGCCATATCTTTCAGTATATTTATGTGCATTCCCAGTTAGCATGTCAGTATTTGAGCTACTCAGTATATCAGTTGCATTTTAGCTTTGCATATTTAGTTGGGAGTAGACTTAGCACCGAGTTGGACGGGTTCAACGTACCCACAAAGTCTCAGAACTAAGTGCCAACGTAGGTTCAGAAGTCCCCTCTGTTGAACATCTATTTTAGTGATCACGCCACAATCATGCCTTTATACCCTGGTAAGGTATATTGGGTCCTCTCGATGGGGCATATACATTGGACTCCACGTTTAGCTCACGTGGTTTATGTCGGTTAACAGTAGCTCCCACAGTCATACTCTTATTACATTGACTATGTTATCAGCATTTACTTCAGGATACAGTTCAACATATTATCTTCATGATTAGTACTTGGTCATTGCATCTATTCCAGTTTTCAGTTATACTTCAGTACAGTCTATTCCATGTTCAGTTATACTGTCCAGTTTATATCGTTCAGTTTATATTGTTTAGCTTTTTATCTAGATCTTGCATGCTCAGTACATTCAAAGTGCTGATTCATACTCTTGCGCTACATCGTTTCATGATATAGGTTCAGGCGCTCAGTATCAAGACCGCGCTTAGCTCGACTTCTAGTCCCTATTCTGCAGCTTTAGTGGTGAGTCCTCATAGATCGAGGATTATGGACATGCTTTATATTTTAGCTTTTACTTTTCAGCTTAAGTCTTTTTAGAGTTAGCTAGGGGCATGTCCCAGCAACTCAAGTCAGTTAGAGGCTTTCAGACATATACATATAGTCAATATTAAGTTGTTTTGGGTTTTTCCCATAGATATTCAGTTAAATTCTCACATTAAGTTTCTTTTAGTATTAATTACTTTACTGTTATGCTTCCGCTTACATAGAATCATTTCAGTATGCTTGTGATATGCCAGATTCAGGGTTAGCTTGGGGTCACTTGTTATCCTAGGTCCCGTGTTACGTCTAGGGGGTAGCCTCGGGGCATAACAGTTTCTCTAACCGACAACCATCACTATGAGCCTTGTGATGATATAATGTCTTACCCATGTTGCTATAGACGCATTATACCTTGTCGGAGTATAGAACTGAACTGAACTGATGGATCCACTAAAAAGCCTTCTTGAGGTAGGTGAGGATTCATCCGTCTTACGGTACGATCCTATCTACGCTGGCGCGTAGGTTATGGAGTTTGAGTTATCTGAACTCTTACCCCAAATCGCTGTTCAATACTACTCCCAAAATACAATTGTATGCTCATGTAAAAGTACTCTATGGGTTGAGATAATTTCTCAAAAGACCTCTTTAAGAGGTAAGTGAAGCTGTAGTAAATCTGTCTGAAAACTCTTATAGTTTTTTTAAAATAGTTCTCTCTTTTCAATGAAAAATAATACATTTGCAACCAGCTAAGTTTCCTTAAACATTTCTTAAAATAGTATTTTAAAACTATCTCTTGAACTCACTTTAATCCTCAAAATCAATGTAAGGGAATACTGACTCGAAAATACTTTTAGAAAGAAACTCAATATATATATATATATATATAGGGTTCATGTTGAACTACAAGCATGAACAACAATTCAAGAATTTCAAAGAATAAAAAATTTCAAATCTCATAATGTAAGGATTTAGAACTCAAAACAAGATCATAACTCATATTCAAGAATTTCATAAACTGACGGAAGAATCCTAGATTCAACTTGCTACTGACTGAATTGTGATGTAGGGTTTGAGGACGAACTAGTCCAAACCTATGAATAGCCTTACATACCTTAGAAGATGAGGCTGACTTGAACTCTTGAACTCAGGCTTGAAGCTGAAGAACCTTAACTTCTTCTTTGAGAGAATTTAGAACGTGCGAATTCAATTTGTTTGAGGGTTGAGCGTGAATAGGGAGGTTATTAGGCTACGAGATAGACATAGGGAAGTTCATTGAGGGTAAAAGGTCAAGAATACCCATCTGGAAATGTAAGATAACCATACAAATAAAAAATGACCTTTTAATGAATTCCATCGACCAAATCGGCGATATGGAGGTCTCCTCACTGTAAATAGTCAGCGAGTCGCCCATTGGGACTTTAGATCGACCAAATAGATAGAGACTTAAGGTTTTCAGGACATTTCGATGAGCTAATTCAGCGATTCTCCAACCCATTCGGCGGATCGTCGATTGAGCAAGTGACCTCGTTGAATTTCCCAGCCTGAGTATGTTCCAGTAAAATGACCATAATTCTTTACTCCAAACTCAAAATAAGGCAAACTTGCTAGCATTGGAAAGAAAACTCATAGACCTTTAATTGAATAGATCATAGGACACCTAGTTCATTATATGCTAAGACATATGATCGTTTGAAGTTGACCTAAGTAGAATCTCATATTAAAGTTAATCGGTAAGGAAGTTTTCAACTCAACTTGGTGCTAAGGGATTCTAGTGACCTTAATTCATATCCAAATCCATTCTCACACTAAAGGATTAACCTTATCACCTAAGAACAATTTAAGAATTAACCGATATGATCTTATATGCAAATGAAGAATGGCTCGGGTCATAGCTTAGAAATTTTTGAGGTGTTACGATATCTCCCCCTTGGAATCATCCGTCCTTGAATAATGGCTGAAATGAGCATGGAAAGGCTTAACAACCCAATCTAAAGCAAAGTACACGTAAAAACTCATGAACTCAAAACACTAAAGGAGTGACTGAATTGAATGAGTACTTTAGGGAGAGTTAATACCTTGGACTGGAACTGAATTGGAGGAAAAGAGATGAGGGTATTTAGTTTTCATATCCTCTTCGGCTTCCCATGTATCCTCTTCAACAAGTTGATTCCTCCACAACACTTTGAGTGATGCCACTTCTTTGGTTCTCAACTTGTGAATCTGACGATCAAGGATTTGGATCGGAACTTCCTCAAAGGACAGACTATCTTTCATACTAATACTTTCTGTAGGCATAACAAGAGAAGGATCGCTCAAGCATTTATTTAGCTTGGAGATGTGGAATACTGGATGGACAGCCACTAACTTTGGTGGTAGTTCCAATTCACAAGCTATATCACTAATTCTCTTTAATATTTTGTAAGGATCAATATATCGGGGACTGAGCTTTCCTTCCTTAGCAAACCTCATAACACACTTCATGGGTGAAACTTTCAAATAGACTCAAACATCAACCTCAAACTCCAAATCTGTCCTTCTAACATCTATATAGGATTTCTGACGACATTGCGTTGTCCTCAATCTCTCTTGAATAGTCTTCACCTTCTCCATGACATGATGAACCAAGCCTGTCCCTATCAACTCAGCTTCACCAACCTCAAACCAGCCAATAGAAGATCTATATCTCCGCCCATAAAGAGCCTCATAAGGAGCCATCTGAATACTGGAGTAATAACCGTTATTGTAAGCAAACTCTATGAGAGGCAAGTGATCATCCCAACTAACTTTGAAATCCATGACACATTCCCTCAATATATCATATACGGTCTGAATTGTGTACTCTGTTTGACCATCTGTCTGAGGATGAAAAGCAATACTAAGGTTTACCTTCGAACCCAAACCTTTCTAAAATGACTTTCAAAATTGAGCAGTGAATTGCGCACCATTCTCTGAAATGATGAACAAGGGGACTCTATGAAGTCGGACTATCTCACGGATGTACAAACTGGCATAATCTTCTGCTGAATTTGTAGTCTTTACCGGTAAGAAATGGGCTGATTTAGTCATCCAATCTACAATCACCCAAATTAAATTATGCAGCCTGCAAGATCGCGGCAAGCCAGTGATGAAGTCCATATTAATCATCTCCCACTTCCATTCTGAAAGAGCTATGTTCTAAGCCACACCGCATGGCCTTTGGTGTTCAACCTTGACTTGCTGGCAATTTGGGCACTTAGCAATAAAATCTGCAATACACCTCTTGATATTATTCCAACAATAGACTTCTCTCAAGTCATGGTACATCTTTGTGGAACCCGGATGGATCAATATCTGAAACTATAAGCTTCTGCCATGATCCTCTCTTGGAGCTCATCCACCTTTGGAACACACTATCTACCTTGATATCTTAGTACACCATATCTCCCTTTTTAAAAAACTATCACCTCCTCCTTATGACCATTTGCCTTTAGCTCAAGTAAGATTGGGTCTTTGTCTTGCTTCTCCTTCACTTCTGGCACTAATGATGATTCAGCCCCATTCATTACAACAACTCCACATTCACTGGATTCTAACAAATGAAATCCCAAACGTGCAAGTCTATAAACTTCCTATAGGCATGTTCACACAATAATGAAGAGATAAAAACCACAAGCAATTCACATCCACAACAAATTATCAAAGTATCACATCAATCACCAAATCAATATCAACGCTCAAGACAATTCACAATGCACAATACATCATTATCAACATATTGCCTTTTTAATTAACCTCATTTTTGTCATTAAGGTTATTCATTTCCGAGCAATTAACCCATCACCTCATTCCCATTACTCCCCAACCATTGCAAGAAAGAGAGTTCAAGATTTTATAAGCTTCAACAAGGTTTTGAAGTTTACTTGTCTTAATTCAATCCAAGACTTGAGTTTTTTTCCTTTCGAACAATGTCCAAATTACAACAATCTAGTCAAACAAGTATTCACAATTAGTTGCTAAAACTAACAATACCCATATCAAGAAATTTGAATAAATGGATCAAATCGGTTTAAAAACCAGATTCTGAAAATAAGGTTTAAATCTGAAAATTGTTACATAAATATGTTACCTTAAGCATTTGGAATCCATTGGTGAAAATTATTTCATAAACGGAGTTGAAATCAGCTCATAATAATGAATTTATCAAAGTTCTTCGGTTCTTGAAGAACCCCTAATTTTTCATCCAGAACCCTTGATTTGAACACATAAAATCATAAATAATAATGGATAATTGAAGATTTAGAGTTAGAAATCACCCAAATGATTCTTCTCAAAAACCCTTTTCAAATCGCCACACCAACGTTCTCAAAGCTCAAAAATGGTGCAGTGGGATTGAAATCCCGATTTTGAAAAAGGATTCTGCCCAGGTGACATTTACTCTTCTTGATCGCGATAACCAAGGCTTCGCGATCACCACGAGATAAATAGGGTCAACTCATTAATTTTGATCATCATAGTCGCGGCAGCCATCCACACAATCTCAATGACCAGCAACACAGTGCTTCACGATCGTGAAGGACATCCATGCGATCGTGATGCACAACAAAACACACACCTTCACGATTGCGTGGGATGGCCCGCGACCGCGATGAACAATCAACAATGCATCAGAAACAGTAAATCAATAAATACACAAAAGGCATAAAAGTTCCCGAAAGGACCCTCAGAATTCGTTTAAAATTCCATACACACAAACCAGATATGTTACCTGACTAAACTCGATGTTCTGGACTCAATGGAACTATTGAAACACAAATTCGAGGTCTCCTTGACCTGAAATCCATGAAAGTCACAAGAAGCAAACATAACACCTTAAAAGGCCAAATCAAGCTCAAGACCTCTGGAAATAAAACCAAGACCTCCTCTAGACCCAATATCATCCCCCGAATCCAGCGGAACTGTCAAAAATCTGATCCGAGCATCCGCGCCCCGAATATTGACCAATGTATACCCAAAGACTAAAATTTCATAAATTTCCAACTTAGGACCTCAAATTCACTAAAAGACTCCGAATCTGAAACTAACAACTCTCTTAGACCAATTTCCACATTCCATAGCTGATGGAATTGACAAAATTCTATTTTGAGACTCGAAACTCCAAAAGACACAAAAAACCACTTTTTAACAACTTTTGTCTTTCAAATTTAAAAACTTTCATAATTCACAACTTCTTACTCAAAACTCGAAACTAATTTTAAAATCTAATCAGAAATGACTCGGGGTCAATATTGGGACGGGTAAAATGGTTATTTTATGAAAAGTTTCAAAATTGATCTTCCGGGTCATTACACCATTTATTTTGGCTAGGTTAGTCTTTATGTTGTATTTAGATATAGTCTGTACTTGTCTTGTATTTGTAAAAGCCTTATACTCATATTTTGATTAGATGCTCGATTATTGACTGATATCGGGTCTTGCGAATGGTCTCTTGTATCATTACTGATTGATCTCTCCTTCTCAGTATTACTGGCTTATTGTTTCTTATTGTTATCTTCTGCGAGGTAGCTCATTGCTTTTGATTCCGAACTGAGGGTCAGGCTTACCTACATGTGGGATATAGTTGGTGTCATCATGACCTGAGAAATCGGGTCATGTCATGTCAGTAGTGATCTATGATTGTTATGTTAATGACGGTTCGTGGTAATGCTTGTAAATAGAGCTGTCAAAATGAGCTGGCCCAACCCAACCCTAACGGGCTAGAGAGTTAAATGGGTTAGGACGGGCTGACCCTTTTAATTAAAGGGCCTATCAAATAGTGGCCCAACCCAGCCCTAAGTGGGCCACGGGTTGGGACGGTTTGGCGCTTCAACCAAAAAATGGACAACATAGATCTCTTAGAAAGAGTATCGAACGTTGATATTTGATGAACACGACATTAATACATAAAAAATTCATTCATGAATTACACACACTTCAGTGAATACTTACAAAACAACATAATAATCAAGATACAACATTCATAAGATTCATCCGAGCAAAAAACATTTTATGATCACTTTTTTCATAAACAAGACAAGTAGACAACATAGGAGAAATGAAAAATTAGGCATAAAAATAAAAGTAGAAGACGTCAAAAATTCATAGTTATAATAACTTTAATAATAATAATAATATATATATATATATATATATAATGAATATTTTTAAAATTCACAGCCCATGGGCTGGCCTCTGAGGCTCGCGGGTTGGGCCTATGAGGCTAGCGGGCCAAATGAGGCTGGGCCAAAAGGCCTCGTTCCTAAATGGGCTAAAAAAATTAAGCCCAACCCCACTTCATTCAAGGGTTGGGTTGGGCTGGCCTAACGGGCCAAGCCTATTTTGACAGCTCTACTTGTAAATAGTTGCTAGTGGTGATGTAAGCGGTTATAGTGATTGGCAACAATGGTTTGATTGAATTTAACGATTATAAACATGATCTAAAAAGGTTTGCCTAACAAAATTAAATCACAGTTAAGGGTTATTTAGACAAACTAGGGACAAAAATTAAAAATCATGGATTTTCAAGATAAAAATAAAAAAAACCGCCCAAAAGAGGGCAGTCCATGCAAAAACTTGGACTTTAGGAATTTATTGCAAATATTATTTATTCAGACCTATCCAGATTAACTAAGTAATTGTAACATAAAAAACCTACACACTTAATGATTAAAACATGAATACTTTAAAATTACGATATTTATTAAGTGCAAATAAATGAATATTTAGTAATATCGTGTGTATGACCTACAAGTTTAGTTTTGTAGAGATATGAAAGGAAAATTAATTATTATTTACAAAATAAATGCACATGACAGTCTTTTATTATCATAATATTAGGAGTTTTAAATTTTAATAAATAATATTAGCAATTTTACATTTGTTTTACATTTTTATATGATAAAAGATATTTAACAATTTGAATATCAAATGAATTACTTTAATGAACTTTTGTGAGTTTGTTTTATATTTCAGATTTTCTTTGTTTAGATATTTAATTTTTTTTCATTTTATTTTGTATAATACACTATAAATTATCTCAATTATTTATGCTATCTTTCAAGATTTTTAAATGACCAAAAAAAGGGACTAAAAGAGAAATATAGTGAAAAGATGTGAAAAGGACAATATTAGCACCATTTTCGTAGATTTTATTTGCATATTATAGGGTAATCTTAGAGCCTATTTGGATTGGTTTAAAAGTTAGTCAAAACTACTTTTAAGTCATTTTTAGATTTTGGGAGTGTTTGGCAAAGTTAAAAATAACTTAAAATAAGTATAAAATGACTTAAAAAGTTAAAAGTTAAAAGTTGACACTTCCCTACTTTTCATTTTTTACCTTATAAATTACTAAAATTTGACTTTTTAAAAACTGTTATAAATACAGTGAATGTCTATCTTTTAGAGAAAAAATTTAGGAACCCTAACTTTGGGACCGAGTCAATTTTCCCTTATAAATAGATGAATTCTCTTCATTGTAAAATCATCCTTCAAGAGAAATAATAAGTCTTCTCTCTTCTCCCTACTTTCTTCTCATTGTTTTATATAGTTTCATAACACGTTATCAGCACGAGTGTTCTATCATTTATCATTGAAGAACAGTAGAAACGTAAAAGGTAAAAGTGAAATATTTCATACTACTTCAAGAAATTCTGTGAATTATGTAAATAAGATTTAATTGACGTTGTAGAGAGCATACATAAGAGGCTCGAGGATGAGTTATGTTTCAGTCCCTTTTGGTCTATTATGCTATTGGTTGAGAGTAAGATGATAGATTCAAGTTTCATCACATTAAAAGGGTAAGACGATGGATTCATGTCCAATCGCACCAAGAGGGTAAGACGATGGATTCATGTCCAATCGCACCAAGAGGATAAGACGATGGATTCATGTGCAATCGCACCAAGAGGGTAAGAAATCAGGTTTGAGTCTTGGTGCACCATGATGAAAGATGATGGGTTCAAGTTCCTTATTGATTTATGGCATAACACACCTTTATATGGATAAGACATTAGGTTTGAGTTTCAATGCACCATACTGATGATATAATGATGACTAAGATAAAATAATGTATTTTTGTTAAAAAAAAAGTCATGAAATATATCTTATTGAAACCGCTCAATTTCTTAAAGTGAATGTGGTAGCAGTCATAATATGTCTGAAAGAAGACAAGTGATTGAACAATCTAAATGAATGTGGAATGAGGTACTAAGTTATCATAATTTGATGTACTTAGATGATTGTGTTCCATTCATGAAGAATGTGAACTTTTGATAAATGCCAAAAATATAGATCCATTCTCTGAAGTGAATGAGGTGTAAGCCCACCATGCTAGCATAAAAAAGGTCGCGACCTTTGGTCGTGGACGTGGTATCACCAAGAATGTCTCAGGGCAGACATATGTCATAGAAAAGTACATGCTTTTATATTCAGGCTTGTATTGGACAAGAATTAGTGCAATTGAGGCACATTCTACAGTAAATTAGAAGTTTACTAATTTCAATACTTTCATACTTCGGCATGATCATCTGGGACATTATGCATGGGTCTATAATGATGAGGCGAATAATAAAAAATTCAAATGGATATCTATTAAGGAACCTAAAGATTCTTTTAAATGGTGAATTTTCTTGTATTGCTTGTTATCAAGCAAGTTAATTGTGAGACCATCATCAATGAAAGTTGAGATTGAGTTCCCTACGTTCTTGAAGCATATACATGGGGATATTTATGAACCTATTCACCCACCTAGTGGGTTGTTTAGATACTTCATGGTCCTAAATGATGTTTCTTTCAAATGGTCTCATATGTGCTTATTGTTATCTCACAACTTGACGTTTGTAAAATTATTAGCACAAATAATACAATTACGGGTATAGTTTCCTGATAATCAGATTAAGACCATTCACCTTTCTAATAATATAGAGTTTTTATCCCAAACATTTAATGATTAATGCCTAGAAATTGGGATTGAATAAACTCAATACTAAAGTAAATATGATAGTGTAGAATGAAGGTTACCAATACAAATATGCATTTTATCGTGATGAGATCACGACTCACCTTTAGAAGAGGGAGAGTGATTGAGAAGAAATAAATCTAAAATTTATTTTCGGAGTAGTAAATCTAAATTTTGCTCATATGATAGTAAATAAGAAATTAAATAAAAGAAAAAAGCACATGTCATGATAAAGTTGGAGTTTACTTTTTAGACATATACTGAAGAACCAAAAGATTCTTTTAGAATTCTTTATGTTGCGTGTTCTCATGAAAGTTAATTGGATCAACTAATGCTGGGACTAAATCCCCAAATTCTGAGAAGTATAAAAGGTGAATATGAGCTCATTTACTTGTCATGTGATATGATAAATAGATGCATCTATAAGATAATCACGTATGCGTTTGTTGCCAACCTACAGTTTGACATTCGCAAAATTATTTGTGCAAGATAATTGAGTTAAGAGCACAACTTTCAAAATATGTAATCAAGACAATTTATCTTTAATAATATTGATGAATATTCAAGCTGATGTGACATTACATGCCTCTGAAAAATAGTCAATCATTGCTTATGAGAACAAAGTTTCATGGTTTGAAATATAATGTATTGCATACTAAAGTAAATGTATACATCAGACCAATGAATTATAATCAATTTTTCTCTCAATTGATTTATGGTCCGGGACAAGATATTTTTCATTTGATAATTTTAATGTGCGATATAATTAATGATGCACAAAAAATAGATTTTTCAAAATAGATTGGGATGTATGTTAGTTTATCTAACATAAGGGGGAGATAAGAAGCAACCAAGAGTTGTAAATGCTCCTATTGAATGTCATAAAGGATAGGTTCTACTATATGCATGAAGCATGATAGACCAATCGGTTCTAAATAAAATAAACCTTGAAAAAGAGGGAGTATCAAATGATTAAAATGATCATAATAAGGAGGTAATGTGCTCTTGAAGAGCCTATGACATAGCACTTCATGAAACCTCATGAGAGGGGTAGATACCTGAAAATAATGAAGTGATGAGATCTTAATAAATTATGTCGTATTGTGAACCCGTACAAAATGATATCTTATCAACGATATCTTTGATACAATATAGAGCAATATTGTAAAAGATTATGAGAATATGAATTTTACGTCTATTACAGCATGCTAGCGTAGAAATAATTATCAAATGAAAAGTGAAATGATGCATCTTGGTAAGCGTAAAGCCTATTTGACTTGCAATCTATACACTAGAAGATATCATACATTTAGTATTGAATGTTGTTACTCGACAAAATTGATATGAAAATATCTGAAAGATTCAAAATGCATGAAGCATATATAAGTTCTTCAACACCTTGTTTATAATCCTCAGATAGATTTAATCAATCAAGAATATTTTGTATTGTTATGCAAGTTAATAACTTGAATTGAACTCATGAAGAGTTTTCAAAAGACAATAGATTATGTGCTTAAAGAAATTAAAGCGAGGAACTTGCAGAATTCTTTAATCCTGAAGGGTGATTCATAAAAGGAGATAGTTTGAAACCCATTTCGCCAAAGCTTTTCTACACACACGAGCTCCAAAAGAATCGTGATATCAATATGCAACAGATTCGTTTGAGTGATAATGTGGCTGATTTGTTCACCAAGTCTCTACTAACTACAACTTTCAAGAAGATGGTGCACAAGCTTGGAATGTGAAGATTCAAGTCTCTGGATTGATTTTTCATTAGGGGGAGTTAATACGTGCTATACTCTCTTTTCCTTACGAGGTTTTGTCCCACTAGGTTTTTCTTGTAAGGTTTTGAATGAGGCGGCCTAGATGCGTATTATTAGATATGTATACTCTTTTTCTTCACTAGAGTTTTTCTTTTTTAAAAGTTTTTTTTAGTAATGTTTATAACGAGGCACTTTATCTACTAATTAGACATTCAAGGGGGAGTGTTATAAATATAGAGAATGTCTATCTTTTAGAGAAAATTTAGGATCCCTAACTTTGGAACCAAGTCAATTTTTCCTTGTAAATAGAGGGGTTTTCTTCATTGTAAAATCATCCTTCAAGAGAAATAAAAAGTCTTCTCTCTTCTCCCTACTTTCTTCTCATTGTTTTATATAGTTTCATAACAAAACTACTTTTTTTTATGTAAGCTAGATGGGCTGTAAAAAAATTTCAGATCTAGCAGACAAAATTCCCTCAGCTTGTTCCCTCTCTCTTTTCAAAGGGCTAAATTATATTTCCCCAACTCACAAAATTTTAGGGTTTTACTGAATCAATTCCCTATCTTCATCATCATCTTTATAGAGTAAGGTTCCCGCAATCCAAACTGAAAAGGTTAGTAATTTGTAATTCTCTTTTTTATTTTAATTTCTCGTATACTTAAAACTATTTGCCATATGCTTGTCAATCTATATATACTACAAGTATTGAATAAAATTTTGGTTCAATTCTTCTGTGGGTTCATTTGTTTTCTAGGTCTAATTTTTATTCTTACCATATTAAGAGTCATCGTTGTTATTTGGGGAAACAAGTGTGTTCTTCAAAAGAAGGGTCTCTAATAAGAGATTGTATATTTGTATTAGAAATCAAACCACCAGAAAGTTTTCCTTTTTCTGGTTTCAAGATTTCAACTGAAGTGAGAACTTTCTTGCTGGCCTATTTGATTCCTTTGGGTAAAGATTCAAGAACTGGAATCACTGAAATGGTGGTTTGATTTCTTTCTCAATTGTCCTAATGGTTAGAGTCTTGGACAAAAAATTATTTTCAGTGGTTGTGAATCATTACCAAGAAAAAGATGCTTTGCAAAGATAATTGCAAAGGTTGGTTTACTTTCTTTTCATGATTCACCTTGAAAAAATTTATGGTTAGAGTGGTATTGGTTGCAAGAATTTATCTTGTTTGAATGTTACAAAACTTAATAGAGATTATGCTGGTTGTTTGATATAATATGTAATGGGGGTATGATAGTCAGAGATATGTTAAGGGTAGTAGGGGGAAGAATAATCTTTTAATTGACGATGTATTAACAATGTTGGAAACGGTGGAGGAATTAGAATCGAATTTGATATTGGTGGGGAATCGGGTACATTTGCATCTAGAATTGTTGAAAGGGATGTGACTATTTAAATGTTCTCCTACTTTAAATGGCGCTACACCCTCTAATGAATTCATTACTACGAGGGATCTTCTCCCATTGTATTTAAGTTTAGATCATCGGTTTCCCTTTCATGATAATATATTTCATTTGGTTCATGAGGGAAATGTATTGGATGTTAGTATGAGAGGACGCCTTGGGAAATTAGAGGTTTTAGTCTTGATATTAAATGAGTTTTGGGGGCTCAAGGATTGATTTGGTTGGAGAATTTCTGTTAATCCAATGAAGACAAGAAAACTGCATTAACTAGGTTAATCGTACATTTTGGGTATTATGGTAAAAACTCATTTCAATAGTTTCTTTTAAAGGGGAATGCAATGTCCAAAGTAGATAATTAAAAATAAACGGAGGGGGTACTTTCCGTCATTTCTTTTGATGGAAAAGTATACCTCAGTTGGCTGCAAAAATTACCTGTTTTCCAAATCTCTTGTTTCCCTCTTTTGGACTTTTTATCTTGCCGGTTGGTGGGTTAGTGGAGGTGGTGGGTTTGAGCTTATGACTTACGGGTAAAGAATTTTGAATTTGTTGTGCACACATACGCGCCACCTCAGCCTTTGAAATCTTGTGGTTGCGCGCACACCAATGTCTCAACTTTTCCACTCCTCTATTCAATCATTCTAAGCTCAAACCCACCACCTCCATCAACCCACCAACAGGCAAGATAAAAAGCCCAAAAGAGGGAACCAAGATATTTGGAAAACAAGTCATTTTTGCAGCCAACTGGAGGTATACTTTTCCATCAAACTTTTTTTGATTTGTTAAATTCATTGCACCGGAACCTTTTGTGAGGGTTGGTGACTCAAGTATATATGATAGATGCACTCCAAAAATATAACCGTAAGGAAAGGAAGGTACTAATTTCAAGTCATTTGGTGCCTGGACATTTGAATGCATTGAGTACAAGATTTATTATTTTTACAAGAGCCAGTTTCAAAGTTAGAATTTGTGCGCACACTGCTAATTGACAACGATGATAGTTACACTTACATTATATTTCAGGAGCTCTCAATCATTAGTGGCAGTAAGCTCTCTCTATCATACATTGTTAATAAGTTTTCAAACATAGTTTTAACCATTAATTCAACAACAATAAAAAAATCTTGAACTATCAAATCACTCAGTCTATCATAGCTTCGTTGTCTTGAAGTTGAAATGGGTCAATTTTCCTATATTGACTTATTTTAATCATTTAAATATCTACTCCTTAAAATTTGGTAGTATGTTTATTCCTTCATCCTTTTTTTGTTCTGTATTTAGCAATTATAATTTGATGTCTCTATATTTTTATACATATAAAAAATATTCCAGGTTCTCTGTAGAGAAAATGCAATTCTCTTAGACAAGAATTATTCTTTGACCAACATAATTCATGAAGTTGAAATTACTACGTTGAGTAGACCTATCGCTAAATTTATGTTTGTTCCTTTCACTTTCTTCCTTGATAGACCCCCACCCCACCCCACCCTACCCCAAAGACAAGTATCATTAGCGTTGTGCTAATGGAAAAATTAGATGTTCCAAGAAATTCGGTATTGTCTTTCACTTTCGGTATAAAACTAGCCTAGAAGTAGACCTCTGTATCTAGATCGTGATAGATAGAGTTCAAGCAAATGTGACAAAAATTGTATAGTAAAATTGTGGGTCACGTTCTTCGTGTGTTATGCAAATCAATCAACATTTTATATATTTCCCTCTTTATTCAGTTTAGTCCCTAGAAAATACATTAAAGAAATAGATAATTTGAAAAGGAACGATTCTTTGAGTTTCCTTCATGTGAATATATTTTGTATTACATTCACGAAGTAAAGGTAGGATTTGAAAAATATTCCTTACCTTTTGCACCTTAAGGTAGGATCCCTTCATGTTCAGTTGTATTTTGGAAATTTTGGTTGCGTGTTGTCACTTGCATTAATCATCTAGCACTTACTTATCTTTGACTGCAATTTTCCAATCTTTTCATGAATTTTACGGGATTGACATGAGTTTGTGATGTCTGACATTTTTATTTTTGGTTATATTACTAAGCCTTCATCATTGCATATAAATAAGATATGTAAAGTTACCTAGTTTATCCATATGCATAATTTGAACCTTTTTTTTGAATAGATAAGTGTTGTGATCTACTCCTTTGAAATCTAACGATATTTTATGTAATCTGTGAAATTAATTTATAATCAATGGGCATGATTTGAATGATCAAAAGAGATGCTATTAGCTATCTTATATTCTCTCTGTTTTGTTGTTGAATTTCTCGACTTACTTGTCTGTTAAGATACAACAAAACAAAGCTTAAAATATTAGTTATTTCAGTCTTCATCCCGAGTCTTACTGCCATATGTGTAAATATATCTATATAAATTCTGTCATTTTTTAGATTTTAGGTAATATTTCAAATTGACTTTTTTCATCAAATGATTCCTCTAGAATTAGGAAAGGTCAAAGCAAGACTAGAGGAAAAGGTCTTGAAAAAATAAAGAAGGTTATGAGAAGCAAGAATAAAATAGAGATCTCAATTGGTAAAGAAAGGCCATCTAAGCCAATTCAATCAACAAAACTATGCAATGAGTGGGGAATAATTTTTTGAAATTTTCTTTCGCTTCAAAACAAGTGGGAGAACAAAGATGCAACACTATTTAGATGCCACGTAAGAGTTCTATACTCTTGTAAATTTATTATTGATAGTCATTATATTGAGTTCTTTTCTCTCGGGTTCTACTATTATTCATCCATCTATTTTTTTAGCGAACTCCTTGGCAATATCAATTTCCATCAATATCTAGTAGTAAGTTAACCCATGGTCTCTTTTGCATTCTTCTCTAAGATTTCTATTCTCTATTTTTTAAAGAAATTACAAGACTTATATTACCAGAGCAACTAGCAAAATAGAAAACAAATATCCAATATATTAGATCAACTACTGGCTAATAAATAACAACTAGGGGTATATATTCATCTCTTCACGCTTGCTTCCTAAAATCATCCTCATGGATCCTCTAAAGAAGATATCTTGTACAATCTCTAAAAAAGATAACAACTTCTGGATCATAACTTTTAGCTTGGAAGACAATGTTATCCCTCTGAATTCTAATATTGTAAACTTATGTTGCTAAGACCTTTTTGTAAATTGCAGCAACCAACTTGCCTTTATCATGTACTTGTGCCTATTCAAACTCTGAAGCCCATTTAAATGCCTATGTAAGCACTCCTTGCTAGTGGAAAAGCTTACTCCATATGACTTTAGAGTTATCACAAATGAATTGCAATTATTTTTGGTGATATAGAACAAATTTTTTGACTACAATCTCAAAGTTAAGGAGGAGTGGGGTGAATTAAAAAACTCTTCCTTGGTCGACTAATTGAGGAAGGGAGTCAACTTTACTGCAGGTTAGTATAATAGATGATAAGTAAAAATAAAAGACAAAAGTAATTGAGACAAGTATTTTTATACTGGTTCTGATCACCGATGTAGTGTCTTATCTAGTACCCCTTGGGTTATAAGGATTTCTTTAAGAGATTCTTGTAAACTTGTGGCTACAATAGTTGCGATTCTTGACTTCTAACAAACTTTACTTTCTAGACACAACCTCTACTTGTATAACTCCCACTATCTCTTTTGTCTCTTTTTTTTCTTACAATTGTAGACTGAGAGAGTACAATGCTTTATGAAAGACAAGAGAAAGATAGTACATCAGTTCAAGTGAAGTGCACATATTTCTCTTAATACTAGGGCTGATTTTTATAGACTCTATGTTTACTCTAAAAAGAAAACCCAAGGGTATTTTATTTAATGAAGGATTTCTAATGATTTCTTGATTGAGGATGATTGCAGATTGCATGTCCATATTAAATATGTTCCTGCATGCAATAATCATTGCAGATTGCATGTCCATATTAAATATGTTCCTGCATGCAATAATCTCTTTCCTTTCTTGATATTTTGAATTGATTTCATTGCATATCTTCTTCTCCTTTTTGGAATGGCATTTCCTTTAATCATGTCTTGATTTAATGGTCTTCTCATCTAATCTTGGTTTGTGGATTTTATGGTGAAATCAAAAATATTTCTTCGTACACTGCTTCTTGCTTCCTTTGTGATTGGATGCGTTGTCCTTTATCTGATTTGATTAGTCCCTGATTTAGTCTCCTGATTGAAATTTCGTTCGCTTGGTTTGTTGTAATTTATTTCCTTTCCTTTGTGATCTTCTTGGCATGACATCATCTTTGTATTTTATGTACTCCATTTTCTGTAGGAATACCTTAGGTTAATTTTCGTATCAAAATCAGATTCATATAGGGCTAACAATATCCTTCTTTTTGAGAATGACAATTAATACACAAATGAAAAGGATCACGTTCTAAGGAGACTTCCTTGTTTGAGTGTGAAGCTTCCCCTATCTGTGTGTTTCCCCTATCTAAGATATTTTGTGGGATTTCTCCTCCTTTGGCATGATAAAAAAGAAGCATAGGCACACATAATGGAATTACATATGCACATGGTAGAAAAGATGCATATATAGGCAAAGACAAAAATTAGAGCAGTTTTAAGAGGACATATATACTCTCAAAATATACAACCATGAATAAATTTGGGGACACTCCAATGAAAATATTGTCTTAAACTTGCACCAAAAATAGAGAATGAGGAGGATTAATGATCACCAAGAAAGTACTTAAGAGTCTTGAGAATATTTCTACAGAAGGTATTCTAGGAACATTCCATATTCTTGGAGAAGTTGGAGTAAGGTGTCTGAACAGAGACAACGAGCTCAGTTTTGGAGGAGCTAGCTCTAGCCTTGAGAGAGTTGACTTGTTTGAGCAGCTTATTCACAGTAGAGATCCCTTCTTTTTTCAACTCATCCATGGCAATATGGAGCTTGCCAACTTTGGTACTTGTTTCCTTGTGAAGACAAAGAATCTTCTCTATAGTTTCCTAGAGCATCTCTAAACCATTTTCCACAGAAAGCAATTGGGTTTTTATGTAATCTGAATCCTTAAGCAATTGAGCAGCAGAGTTTGTGGAGATCCTTGTTACCTTGATGGTTTCTACCTTGGATTTCACAGAGTCCTTCTTGTGCCATTTCTCTACAACAAGAACATAACCCATGCTTGGAAAGGTGTGAGTGTCATAGGTTGCAGAAACTTCAATCGGTTTAAATTTAGAGAGATCGACCAAACAGTCTACCAGAATCTTAGAGATAAGAAGCCCAAAGGGTAGGCTAGCAGTAGCATTTGAGTTCTCTACACTTTCCACCATGTATTCCTTAAACAACATAGCCCAATTAATTATATATTTCTTAAGAAGACAGTAGATAATAAACACATCACGGGTTGAGATGCTGCTCAAAGACCCCTTTTGAGGGGAACCATACTAGTAGCAATGATGTGGGACATGATGTGATTCTCAAGGCAAAGAGATAGAGGGCCAAAATCCAATAGATTAGAGGCCAATTCTACCACAACTGCTTTGTCCACTTCTAGAGAGATTTTAAAATCCTCATGCCAAATGTCATTCATGTAGGGAATAATGCCAAAAAAATTTGTACCAAACACATCTTCGAATAATCATTCATTCACAATAATACAACTTTCCATAACCAAAGTTTCCAACCCACCACTATCTTTAAGGACTCAGATATTATTAACATAAGTAGATGAACAACTTCTTCATAAAACTCAAAACCACAAAGACAAAAGAGAAAAGACTTAGAATTTGTTGAATATGAAATTCTTTCTTCAAGGCTTAGAAGTTATCTTTTCTCTTTAGTCTCTGTAGTTTTGAGTTTTATGAGGAAGTTGTTCATCTGTTTTATGCTAATAATCTCTAAGTCTCTAAAGATAGTGGTGAGTTCAAAACTCTGGTTATGGGAAGTCGTATTATTGTGAATGAACAGTTATTTGAAGATGTGTTTGGTATGAAATTTTCTGGCATTGTTCCCTACATGAATGACATTTGGCCTGAGGATTTTAAAGTCTCTTTGGAAGTGAAAAAGAAGATGTGGCAAAATCGAGCTCTAATCTTTTGGATTTTAGCCCTCTATCTTTTTGCTTCGAGAAATATCATGTCCCACATCATTTCTACCACTTTGTTTCCTTGAAAGGGGTCTCTGAGCAGTATCTCAAGCTGTGATGTGTTTATTCTCTACTGTTTTATTAAGAAACATAAAATTAATTGGGCTATGTGATTTAAGGAATACATGGTAGAAAGTGTAGAGGACTCAAGTGCTACTGCTAGCCTACCCTATGGGCTTATTATCTCAAGGATTTTGGTGGACTGTTTGGTCGATCTCTCTAAGTTTAAATTAGTTGAAGTTTCTGCAATTTATGACACTCACACCTTTTCAAGCATGTATTATGTGCTTGTTGTTGAGAAATGGAACTATAAGGACTGTGTGAAAGCCAAGGTAGAAGCCATCAAGGATCTCCATAGACTCTGCAACTCAATTGCTTAAGGATTCAGATGACATCAAGACCCAATTACTTGCTGTGGAAAATGGTTTAGAGATGCTCTAGGAAACTGTAGAGAAGATTCTTCTTTTTCACATGGATACCAATATCGATGTAGGCAAGCTCCATATTGGCATGGATGGGTTGAAATAGGAAAGGATATCAACTCTCTTAAGACTAGCGCTAACTCCTCCTATATTGAGTTCTTTCTCTCTGTCCAGACATCTTACTCCAACTTCTCCAAGAATGTGGAATATTCCTACAATACATTCTATAGAAATGTTCTCAACACTCTTAAGTACTTTCTCGTTGATTGTTAATCCTCCCTGTTCTTTGTGTTTGGTGCCCGTTTAATATAATATTTTCATTGGGGGTTTGTCCCCAATTTGTTTCTGATTGTGTATTTTGAGGGTATATTTGCCCTCTTAAAACTACTCTGCTTTTTGTTTTGCCTATCTATCCAGTGTTTTGACTATGTGCATCTGTAATATTATTATATTTGTCTATGCATCTTTTTTATCATGCCAAAGGGGGAGAAATCCCACAAATATCATAGATAGGGGGAAGCACATAACAAGGGGAGCTTCACACTCAAACAGGGAAGTTTACTTTGAACCTGATCCTTTTTATTTGTATATTAATTGTCATTCTCAAAAGGGGAAGATTGTTAGCCCTATATGACTCTGATTTTGATAAACGATATTTAACCTAAAATATTCCTATGGGAAAAGAAGTGCACAAAATATAAAGATGATGACATGCCAGGAAGATCACAAAGAAAAGGAAATAAATTACAGCAAACTAAGCTAACGAAAATCCAATCAGGGAAGTAAATCAGGGACCAATCAAATTGGCTAAAGGACAAATCATCCAATCACAAAGAAAGCAAGAAGCAGCCAACAATGAAATATTTCTTCTTTAACCTGGAAATCCGCAAGCCAAGATCCTAGGAGAAGAAAATTAATCAAAACATATGAAAAGGAAATACCATGCTAGAAAAGGAGAGGAAGATATGCAAAGAGATTATTGCACACATGAACACATCTAATATGTACATGCAATATGCATTCATCCTCAATCAATTAGGAATCATTATAAATTCTTGATTGAATGAAATATCCTTGGATTTTCCTTTTAGATCAAAGAGTGAGTCTATAAAAACTAGACCTAGTACTTGGAGAAATTTGCGCACTTCACTTGAACTGATGTACTATCTTTCTTTTGTCTTTCATAAATCATTGTACTCTCTTAATCTACAATTGTATAAAGAAAATAAAAAAAGAAGAGATAGTATGAGTTATACAAGTATAAGTTGTGTGTAGAAAGTAAAGTCTGTTAGATGTAAACAATCGCAACTATTGTACCCACAAGTTTACAAGAACCTCTTAAGGAAACCTTTATAACCTAAGAGAATTGGACTAGGCACTACATCAGTGATCCGTACCAGTATAAAATTACTTGTCTGATTTACTTTCATCCCTTATCTTTACTTTATCATCTATTATACTAACATGCAAGAAAGTTGACTCCCTTCCTCATTTAGTCGACTAAGGAAGAGTTATCAGAGTCATAGGGCTAACATAATCTACGCATCTCTAAGGGAACTTGACTTTCATGCTAATTAGTATGTTAGCAGATGTGATCATTACTTTTTTTATAATAAAATAAATTTTATATACCAAGTAAATGTTTCTGTACGAAGTAAAAAAAATTGAAATAAACATCCCCAAACTAGTAGAGCATGATCAAACATCTAAATTACTTATCTCAAACGCAAACTAGACCATGATCATGACACAACCTTTAAAGAACTATTATGAAGTAGGAATTATAGATAGTAATTGAGGTGGTCCAGTCTTCATGCTAGTCTAGGCCTAGTCTGCCCCCTGTAGAACACTTTCTGAATCTTCTGATAAGTAAAGTTGGGTCCTTTACTTTTCGTTGGAACTTTTGTTGTTCCATTCAATCCATATGCAATAAATACAGGCAACCAACACCATTCTATATATTTCTCACTTATTGTTTCTGCCCCTATCATTGTCAATTGCCCACTATAGTTCTTGATTCCACTCCATAGGAGCTCTCTGGATACCTAGGCGCTTCAGTATTCCCAATCAAATAATTTCTGAATATGTGCATTTGAACATGCCAAATACTTGACACTTCAACTTCTTCCTAAATTTAGAGTGTAGAAAAGGCTATAATACCTTATAGAGGGGAAGCATTGATGATAACTAAGAAGCTAGAGATAAAGAGGTCATTTCCTCCGTATTGCAAAATTTATAGATTTTAAGGTCATGGGAGTAGGATATCAACTTTGTAGAGCTACAATTGCAATCCTTTTAGTTTTCGGTCTATTGCTCCTTGCTTATATTATTTCTGATCATTCATTGATGGTTTGGTTTGATTTTCCTTAATTTTTTATAGCAAGTTTTGTACTATTAGGGAAGTCGGGAAGAACATAGAAACATCATTTTCTTTCTTAAAAAGAGACACTCTTTTTGAGATAGATAAAAAAGAAAAATAAGACGCATAATTGGAATGAATGAAGTACCATTCTAATGAGGAAAAGACAGAAAAGTTCATTGCGGTCAAAATTTCAATTAACTTTTCATTTTTTTTCTCTCCTTTATATTTCCATTTACTCCTAAATACAATGCTAGCTTTCATGCTTACTAGGCAGAAGGTGTCGTGTATTTTCCTAGATATCTAATAAAAGATAGTACTCCTATACCTTAACTCTTAAGTTTGCTTTAGTTGATATGATTTAGAATAGTAGAATCATAGCATTGTGAACCATACGTCTAGATATGATTGAGATTAATTGATTGATTAATTAATTAATTTATGTATAGGCTGATTTTTTTTTCATATGTCAACCATATGTATATGCTTGGGAACCTATGACTTGGATATGCAAGAAAATGCAACTGTTAAAGTTCTTAGTGATAAAAAATTGCATGTTTAGACTTGGTTGCTGCTTTTGAGATCTCTTATTATCCATGATAATATATATTCAATAATATCTTAATCGTATTCTTTTGTTTTTATTCTTTGGACACTTAATATTGTTAAAGTTGATATTACTTCATAAGTTGTCTTAGAGTCATGTTACTTTGCCAAAGCAAAGCCAAATAGTACATTACTAGATGATGTGGTCTCGTCAATATCTTGAGGCTAATAGAGATCAGATGAAATGCCTATTTAATTGAAGGAGAATTAAGAATGATTTTCTTAATCTGTTGAATTATGAGTAACTATAAGCAGATCTCCTTAGTGAATTATTTATGAGCAAGAGATTGACCAGTGAGTTTATTAGTAGCTTAAATGTTTCAAATGGCCGATTCGTAAAGATGTTGCATCTTAGTCTTGAACTAAAGTAGGGAGTTTTACTACAACAAGTGCTTGATAGGATTGTAAATTTTAACTTGTGTGGTAGACTTCAAATAGAATTGAGGCCATGAATGTTCGAATGCGTGGGCTTAAAACTAGTAAATGAGCAGTTGTTATTTGGAGTGGCAAAAGATCTACAACAAATAAATAGATCTAGATGCTGCTAATGTAGGAGGTGAGGATCTTTTAATACAAACTCTGACATGGTGCATGGCTCTTTATAGATCTAGGCAATGCAATTTCCGCATACTCTAAATGCTTTCAGGTTAGATGTCGTTGAGTTGATACTATTCTCAAATATTAGCATTCTGGTAATTCATATGTAGCAGATTATGCAAGGATAATGATATGCTCATTTTTCTCCGAAGAAAATTGTCCTTGGCAGGAATATGAGTATTGTTGCTCACCCAAGATAACCTTCATATTATATATGTTTTGTCTTTTTAGTGTTTATAAGATTGGGCATTACGACATATGAAAGATAGGTTGTGTTGCAAAAAAAATTTTTGACTTCAATATGAATATTTTAAATTTAATTTAATTTTCTTCTCTTTTTTCTAGAGGTATAAAAGGTGAGAATTGAATCAAGACTGATTTCAAGCTAAGTGTCACAACATTATTAGTACTTAAGAAGAAACCTCCACTTATTTTTGTTAGTTTAGGAGTATCCTTTAGTATATTTCAATTAGCTTTTCTTATTATTGGACATGCTTTACTTTTATTTGAAGAGTTTGTAATGAGATATTATCTTAGTATAATGTTGTTCATTTTTAAAAAAAGATATTACCTTAGTTATTATTGATTGTATGATCATGTGGGTATTTTTTATTATTATTATTATCTGACATGTTTAATTATTTAATTTTAAGTTTATGCAATTTTAATTTAAACAAATAATATCAATGTAATAACAAAATGTCATCAAATATTTGTAATTAGTGACAAAAGATTTTATTATCAAAGGATTAACTTTTAGCAACCATCAAATTAAAATTTTAAAGACAAATAATTTTGTCACAAAATAATATAGTTCATCATAAATTGATTACATTTAGTGACCAAAATATATTTTTCCTAGCACCCTCTTTTTTATTAAGTACGAATTAATTTTGTATTTTCTGACAATTATAACTTTCACTAATCATGACAATTTATAGTGACAAATCTATGTTGTCGGTAAAACAATACATTTAGGGACAAGATGATAGATTTAACTACAAATTGTTAACCTTTTTTATAATAATAAATTTGTCACTGAAATATATAATTAAGAACGGAACATTTTTTTGTATATAAAAAGTCATTATTACAGATGAGAATATATTTGTTCAATTATGAAATACATATAACTTTAGAGACAATTGGTGTCATCACTAATTGAACTAACTAATTAATGACGATGTAATTTTTTCAGTGTTAATAACCTTTTTAGTGATAAAGGTATTCTATCAACTACAAGAAATTACACTTTTTATGACAAATAAATTCATCACAAAAGCTATGCATTTGGGGACGTTTTTTTGTTTTGTAGTTACTATAATCTTTTTAGCGATGAAGTACTAAATCATCTTTGTATACTTTGAGTGACCCATGTTTAGGAACGATTGATTAACAAATTGTTTTTCCTCACATAAAATTTTTTATGCCGAAATATGATTTATAAGTGACGAAATAATGTGTCCTTGATAATCAAATTTGCATATGTTGGTAGGTGCAATATATAGTGAGCGATTTATCTTGTAATTGGCATTCTAGAATTGCACCTTCTTTATTCTACTCGCTACTGATATTTAGTTTTATTAATCTATAATAATCGATAAGAAAATTATTGAGTTGTCAAAAACCCAAAATAGGACCTAAATAATGAACTCTTCTCTTTGGAACAAACAATCAAACTCAAACCTTTATGAAGACGAGCCTATGATATGACTTAAACCACGTTCATGTATAATGTACAATATACATAATCACAGAAAGAATTTTCTCGGAAACTACTATACCGATGAGTATCCGTAAACCTTTCGGTGAAATCTCATACAGAAAAAAGGGAATATTACCCTCTTAATTTTTTCTATGCGATATTAATCTATATTATCTTGGTCTATATTATATGATGTTTTAAATTTAGATATACTTCATGAAAAAATAATCATTCCTAGAAAATTAGAATTGTTTAATTATAATTAATTATCCATAATTAAATAGCATATATTTAATTTTTAAATAATTTATTACTAAAAAGAATAAATTTATTATATGATTTGATCAATTGATCAAAAACTAATATAAAATAAAATGTTAAAACTATTGAGAGAAAATTTTCCCTATAAAATGACTACATTGTGTTTGAGTATATGTAGTAAGTACAATTTCTTAATCATGTAAAAATTCATTTATCTAAATAAGAATAAATTTTGATACTTCTTGTAACTATCCGTTAGATCATTTTGGGTACTTGAACTATTTTGATCCTTTTCGTAAATTTTAAATAAGAATCTTGAACTATTCGTGTAGCTACGATTATTTAGTTAGTGGGTATTTATCAAATAATTGATTTTTAGTTGATTGTGAATGGGCCAAGTCTGAAAATTATTTAATAGTATAACTTACATAAATCCCATAGTGTGAAACTTAAATTACATCATATCCCTACTCTTTTCTATTTTACAAAAATTCATTAAAAATTGTAGCATCCCGATACATTATATTCAACCGGATACATAACGTCTGATACAATAAACAACTTGATTGTTGCGCTTAAAAAGGAATCTAAATGTAAAATTAATTATCAGTCCCATGAATCAAGCAAAACAGATTGATATCAATCTATTCCAATCCGTAACAGATTTAGAGAATTCAAAATTCAAATTTTCTTCTCCTCCATCTATCTCAAATCATAACAGATCCAAAATAGATGAACTTGATACAATTATAGCCAGTGTGTACTTAATTCCATGTATCAGGTACATGTGATTTTCTGAATTTTAAATGTATCAGTAATTGATTTACTTTCAATTTCTATTATCCATGTATCAGTAATTGAATTACTTTCAATTTTTAATGTATCTATTATCCATTTTAATCATTGTTTTTTTTTTTTGAGTTTAGACTCGCGTGTAATGGGTTTGCAGATCTGTGAGTTATTTTGTTGTTTATATAAAGTATCAGATACATGTGAAATATCTTTTTTGATTCTTGAATTTGTATAAGGATATATATATATATATATATATATATATATATATGCAAATGATACACTAATGAAAACAAAAATGATAGACTTGTAGTTCTATACATGTGGATTACTGGATACAACTTCATGCAGTTAGAGTCAGTGTGTTGTGAATTTATATTTTTTAAATGTATCAGTATGTGAATTTCTTTATTTTTTAATGTATCAGCAAGGAAGAGAATAAATTTTTTAATGTATCTATTATCCAATTTAGCATGTGTATTGGAAGAATTTAGATGAGTAATATCAAATGCAACTGCTGCAGAGTGACGGAGGAATGCACTCTGTCATAAATAGAAACAATCCGGCAGCGGTGCCAAGGGAAGTGGATTTGCGGATTGTGTGCAGAGGCAATCAAGGACGAGATCATTCGAGGTCAGATGTTGATTACTGCGGAAGAGGCATTGAATCATCACATCAATTCTATAAGAATTTCAGTTTATCTCGTCCGCCTTTGAATTCGACTGTTCACTTAATCAATGCGATAAGGCAGACTGAGATGGAGAGAGAATCCTTTTGAAAATCAAATTGATATGAAAATTGTAACTGATAAGAATGTGGAGTGAAATTAGGGAGAGATTAAAGGAGTAAAAAATGAGTGGATAAATGTGGGTTTGGGTGGGGATGTTTATGTATTAGGAAGGTTGGAGAATTGGGGAGAAATAAGGGATTTTTGTAATATTTTAAAAAGATATGGAATAATGGAAAATAAGGTAATAAAAGATGTGTATATAGGTAATTTATCCTATTTAGTACCGTATGTCACTTGGCCCATATGCAAAAACTAAATTAAGTTAAAAGGAGTCAGCAATCATAACAAAAAGTATGTGCACCTCAAATATATCGACAAAGAGAAGCCTCTGCAAGGCACCATCCTCTCAGGTACAGAGAAATCCTCAACCATTTTTTTTAATGCTTGTATACGTAGATATTGGGTTGATAAGGCAAAATATTTTTAGCATATTGATGTGTTGTTTGAGTGAAAGTGATACCATTGAACATGTCAAAATTGGGTAAAGCAATTAAGGTTAATGTTTGAGAGATGATAGTGGTGGGTTGAACGGTATCAATTTTATAGTAGTTCTCTTTGTTGGTTTCTTTTTAACTTATTACAACCTTAAATATGGTAGTAATTAATCAATAATGGGCTAATGAATGATTGGAGCGAATTAAAGTATGCCTAGGCTATTGTTATGGTAAGTTTTAATTTGCATTCTATTAAAATTGGTGCTAAGTAGTTATTCAATCATTAGAAATTATATAATATTATATATATATTATGTAGAATTGATTGGTGGGAAGATTAAGGTCCTGGAGGTTGATTTCGTAGTTAATTGTACTAGGCATGTAATTTTAGTATCTCGTTATGATTCAAGTTTTAATATATTGAGATAGGTAATTAATTATTAGGTGTATAGTATTATATGAATTTCATTAGAGTTATATTATTTGGAGGAATCAAGGCTTAACCCTAGGCTTGAAATTTAAGAAATATGAGACTTGATATATTAGTTGGTATCAAAATTTAGGAATTTGATTATAGATTTGGGTGGGTTTTTGAGTCTAGACTGGATATATAGTAATATGGGTGTCTACGAACTCGTTTTCTTATGAATATTGTATACTTGATAGATCGAAAACGTTTTGAGACATTGAGGAAAGGAAAAGCATTGGGGAACTAGTTTGCTTGACTTCGGCTCTTCGATTGAGGTAGGTTATGGTTTATTCTATGTGATAGATAGACTCTTAATAGTAATTGATAGTCATTGAGTGATATTGTGAATTTTTCTATGTACTTGGTTGTTGTGGTTTGGATAATTCATGTGTTGTTGTGATTGGTCTGTAATCCCAAGATCGTGAAATCCATAATCTTGAACTTGTTCTATTAAAGTGATGCCTTGAATAAGGAAACACGACATTATTAGATCGGGTGCCATGAGCCGGCGCGATATATTTGGATCGGGTGCCACGAGCCGGCATGGTATTATTAGATCGGGTGTCACATTTCGACACGATATTATTAGATCGGGTGTCACGTTCCGGCATGGTAACATTAAAGGAGAACATATTAAATTAACTTAATATACTCAATCTCAAAGAACCCATTTCCCAAATAAGCGTGGTGTGGAGGCATGAGTCCTCATGTGTGTTCTTGATATTGTGATTGATTACGTACTTGTTTCATTGTTGTTGTCACTTGTTTACGTTGCTTGCCACATGCTGAGTGCTATAGTTGATTTCATATTTTTACTTTATGCATATTAGTTTCTATTTTGAGTCGGCCGATGATATCTACTCAGTACATGTTGCCCTGTACTGATCCCTACTTGTTTTTCCTTCCTTTTCCTTTTGTGGAGTGTAGCAAGTGTACTAGCGACTTTGACTCGCTCTCAGCTCTAGCAAGTCTCCAGCACATCAGGTCCCAGGGTGAGCTATTCATCCTAGCTCGTGTTGGATTCTCTCGGTCATGGCATGATGACCTTAGTGTTTTGACACAAACTACTTTATTTATTTATTTTGGTGTCTTTGATACTCTTAGACTTAGTATTTGGGGATTAGATGTCCTTGATGTGATGACTTTCAGGTTTTGGGAAACAATATTTAATAGACTTTAGTGGATTTGTGTTTCTCACATTAATCAGATTTGAGTTTCCGCATTATGGTTATATTTTGTAAGTTGAATAATTAATATAAGTTGGGGTTTAAATTTGTTAGTTCGCCCACCTAGAAAGTTAAGTGTGGGTGCCACTCATGACTCATTTTGGGTAGTGACAAACTTGGTATCAAAGCTTTAGGTTGGATGATCTCATCACACAAGGACATGTCTAGTAGAGTCTTGCGAAACGGTATGGAGACGCCTTTACTTTTCTTCGAGAGGCTATAGGACTTTAGGAAAACTCCATTCTTTTCTTCTTTCGTGCGATTACTTGAATCCAATTGGTATCTAGGTGATACAAATTGGTATCGGACCTCATTCACTCTACTTCACATATGGTCAGACCTAGATTAACAAAAGTGGCAACACCAACACTAGCAAGAGAGAATGCATCCTTGGAAATAGTCATGTTTCCTCGATTCCCTGTAGGCATGTAATGACTAGTGACTAACATGATCTCTATATTAAATTTGTTAAAGTTGAAACCGCCGCTCTTCAAGAGTACTGAATCTGAAGATGCTTATGATTTCCTTGTTGATTGTCATGAGCTGCTTCATAAGATGGATATAATAGATCAATTTGGTGTTGAGTTTATGACATACCAGTTTTAGGGAGACGCCAAAATGAGGTGGCGGTCTCATGTTGAGTGCCGACTAGTAAAGGCACTACCTATGAATTGGTCAGCATTTTCTAGCTTCTTCATGGAAAAGTATATACCCCAGACTTTGATGAATATGAGGAGAGATGAGTTCCAGAATATAGAGCAACGGAAGATATTTGTTGCAGCCTATGCGACTTAATTTCATGCTTTATCCAGATATGCGACTCAACTTTGCGTCAGTCCAAAAGAGTGGATTCGTTACTTTGTGAGGGGATTGAGGTCAAATTTGCAGAATCAAGCTTTATAGGTGGCTGCTTCAACAAAATCTTTTCAGGAAGTGGTTGATTTTGTGATGGAGGTAGAGGGGGTGAAGCCAGATGACTTTGCCAAGGTGACAACATTCAAAAAGTTTCGTAAGGGACGGCTAGATATTGAACACCAGTACTTTGGAAAATACATTTAATGATGTTGTCATAACATGTATGGATTACTTAGTGAATGATGAAATTATGTTGCGCCAATTGAGGTCAGAATCTCTACTACGATTTCATACATTGAGGGTGTATCAAAGAGGGTAATGATACGACTACTACAACAGTACCGATGCTTACTTGGTTAGAGTTATGAAGTGTGTTACTTTTGTTATCGACCTGACCTAAGAAAGAATGCAAATCGCTTGGGCTAGAGACAGAACAAATTTGATAATATTTTGCAGTTATTCAATGGGTAGAAATGTGTGGGCTATTTGGGTACGATCTTCTCGATAGGTATGATGTGTTCTAGTGAGGGATCTAACGAACTTTCAAGGTGTGGTACTAGTGTTATGTGGAAATCAATATGTCGATGGTTAAGTGTGAATACTAACTACTTAAAGAGTTATCAGTTGTATGACATGCTCCGATAATGAGATTCGGTGTTACATTCACATTTTAGAAACCAACTAGTTTGTTACTACGGATGCTTCGGTTAAACATTATTTTAAAGAAAGATTTTAGTGATGAATCTTTGGTACAATTTTAACGCATTTAGGTTGTGAAGTGTATCTTGAGGATTCTAAATGAGGGCTGGTGATTTTATCTTAAGCTCCAAAGGAGTGGATTGATACCGGAATGACAAGCTTATGGGTAAAGAAAGACTTAGTGAGTATACTTGGGTGAAGGCAATTGAAGATTTTAGTAAGAAAGTCCATATAACATTGGGTTAATCTTTCGGATTGTGATTGGGATGCAACTATATAATAAGGATTGTTGGTTAAAAAAAAATTTGTATGGTAATAACAATCTGCGAGTATCTAAGGTTGTGGTTTTCTACTATTTAATGAGTAACGTGGTTGTATGGAAAGCTTTAGGAGATGCTGGGACACTATTTGAATAGAATTTAAAGGAGCTAGAGTCATAATGAAAAAAATAAATACTAAAAAAAATAGTGAAATGTAGTGTAGCCTTTGGAAAGAGATGAGAGTAAGAATATTTTCTCTGATTGCAAGGGCTAAAGTGGTATCTTCAGAGGGGTTGAGAATTGGGTTTAGAGACGCGTGATTTCATCCATTTTGCTCTGGTTATGGTAATAGTGTCACAATTTAATAAGATTTGTTAAAAACTATTGGATAAGACTTGAGAAAGGAGTGTACAGACGTTCAACTCGAGTGTGACGATAAGTTTTTTTGTGGTTTTGAGTTTGGTAATGAGTACGGTTGAATTTTTAGCGAAGGATATGGTGAGGTCGATGGAGAGGCGATCAATGATAAGCTAAGATACATGAATTCTTAAAAATCTTCAAGGTATGAGCTAATGTTGATAGATAAGGGGATTGGGTTACACTGTTGGATTCACAATTCAAAATTTTCTTTGTAAGTCTACATTCGTGGTGGTATGTTTTGTCAAGATATGAATATGTAAGGTAAGAAATGATCGATTGCATCGGGTATTGACCAGTTGGAAGGACTTATGCATGGTTTGGATCATAAAGTTTATTACTTTTGATTGTTAATAGACCTAAGGAAGGGTTTCACTTAAAAGTGTTGGTTTAGAGTAAGGTAAATGGTCGTAGTGGTTATGATGGTTGTTAGTATTGAGAGTGTAGGCTTCAGTGGAATGATGTGAAGACTATGTGGAGTCTAATAAATAGAGTATAGGTACGATCGTAATGGTAACCAGATCGACGGATTGTGGGTAGCTAAAAATCAAAGAAATGAAGTCAACTGAATGAAAATGTTTGATATGGGCTCTTTAGAGGAAGCATTAAGTGTTATTCAGTCTTGGTTCCGTACATTCTTATGTGACCACCTATTTCATTCTGTACATGGTTTGGAGTATGATTTCCCACGCGTGTTTTCACTTTTATGGGTGAATCCCTAGTGGTAGATCGGGTGTACCGATCCTGCGATGTCCTCTTGGGTAGGTAGGATATTTGGGCAGACTTGGTTATTGTAGATGAAATATTTGGTTTTTGTCTTGGAGCTATTGAAGTATTCCAGTGGTTCTACATATACGACCTAGCTTATGAGAATTTATAGAAGATCTACCATGGGTATTTACAATGATCTAACAGTCTTAATATTCATCTAGTCGTTGAGGTCATGTTCCGATTATGTGTGGTTGAATGTGGGGACCATTGGGTCTAGTTTTACCATTCTTAAGGGTTATCTACAATCACAACTGCTAATCTAGCATTTCGACAGTGTTGTTAGAGGTTCTGTATACTTGGGTGTATCACTTGATCATTTCCGTATTTGGGTTAGATAAGTTTGATTCTCCCTTGATGAGTAAATTTTTATAACTTAAGCTTGTGGAGAGTTTATGCTGTGAAATCAAAATATTGATAAGATCTATGATGGTTTGCGCATTATGAGTGTGTGGTGGTTGGTTGAGATTCACTTCTGGTTGTAGCTAGTATTAATTCAGGATTTTATCATGGTTATGTGAGAAAATATTTCTCCTGATGCTTGTGTCAAGGTCCTTGAGTACATGTTGCAGACTTGTGTACGATTAACTTTTGGTGGTTATTGGGAATATTTTTTGTTGTTAGTTCAGTTTACATAGAACAATAGTTATCATTTGAGTATTGAGATGACCCCATTTGAGGCATTGTATGGGAGGAGGTGTAGGTCTCCAATGGGTTGATTTGATGCATTTCACGTGAGACCTTGGGTATTGATATTTTGAGGGAATCGTTAGAGAATGTGAAATTCATTCATGAGAAGCTTCTAGCAGCTCAGAGCAGGCAAAAGGAGTATGCAGACCAGAAGGTCAGCAACTTGAAATTTACAGAGGGAGAGCAAGTGTTGCTGAAGGTTTCACCCATGAAGGGTGTAGTGAGATTTGGTAAGAGAGGTAATCTTACTCCGAGCTATATTGGGCCATTTGAAGTTCTTAAGCGTGTGGAAGAAGTGTCTATAAATTGGATTTGCCTCCAAAGTTGTCAGGAGTGCACCCAATGTTTCATGTGTCTATGTTGAGGAAATACCATGGTGATGGAAACTATATTATTTGTTGGGATTCGGTCCTACTTGATGAGAATCTGTCTTATGAGGAGGAGGAGTCTGTAGCTATTCTAGATAGGGAGGTCCGCAAGTTGAGGTCAAAAGAGATTGCATCTGTAAAGGTCTAGTTGAGGAGTCTACTTGGGAGACTGAGGATAATATGCAAAAAAGATATCCACATTTGTTTGTCGAGTAAGGTACCCTTTCCTACTCTGACCTTTCTTTTACCGTTTAGGGACGAACGATGGGTAAATTGGTATATGATGTAACGACCCGTTAAATAATTTTGAGTACTAGAACTATTTTTGATCGTTTTCGTAAATTTTAAATAAGAATCTTGAACTATTCGTGTAGCTACGATTATTTAGTTGGTAGGTATTTATCAAATAATTGATTTTTTGTTGATTGTGAATGGGCCAAGTCTAAAAATTATTTGATACCTTATGTCACTTGGCCCATATGTAAAAACTAAATTAAGTTAAAAGGGGTCATCATTATTTTTTTTAATCATAACAAAAAGTATTTGCAGCTCAAATATATCGATAAAGAGAAGCCTCTGCAAGGCACGATCCTCTCAGGTAAAGAGAAATCCTTAACCTTTTTTTTAATGCTTGTATATGTAGATATTGGGTCTATAATTCTGAGGACCTCGGTAGAAGTTGGCTAAATTGGCGCTTTGGGTGTGGGACCCACTTTTTATCAAAATGACCTCGTATGAAAATTTTGACTGCGCCATTGAGTCCAGAATGTCGAATTTGATGGGGTAGCATATATCATTTGCGTGCACGGGGTTCCGAATGAATCCCGAGCACCCCATTGGAGTTTTTGGAATGCCCAAAACTCAGCTGGTGCACAACTGAAGTTGCATTAAAGTCAACTCCTCTAGACTCCACTAGCCCAAGGGCATTCAATCTCTCCCGGGAGGAAGTAATAAACTCGTGGACGTCCTCTCCAACAACCCAAAAAACCTCGGCGGTGTCAGTCGAAGGAACACCCCGAGCATCTTCTAGTCCCGAAGTGGCATAACTCCATCTAGAGCATCCCGCTGAACAGCGGCCGGTGCTGGTGGCTGCTAACCCTCTGGGCCGCTGCTAAAGGCCGACCCTGCTGATGAATCTTTGCAACCGCTGGGGCAGGCTGACCCTACGGTGCTGTAGCTAGCGCTGGAACAAGTGTTGGGGCCTACTGCTGCAGCTGCATACCCCCTATAGCAGCCAAAATCTGCGTAAGCATAGCTTGAAGGGCAGGGGCAGCAGCTGGTGCGGGCAGTGGCTGGGCTGGTCCCGACCCCACCGGCTGAGGGGGAATCTGCTCAATCTGAGACTCTAGAGTCCTCGCTCTATCGCGGCCTGGTGCCGCAGCACCACCTCGACCTCGGGGTCGACCTCTACTGCGAGTGCGAGCCAACCTGCGACAGAGTGAAACAAGTAAGATTTCATGAAACCAATCGAACAACGTCGCACGAACAGGATACAAAACAAGAAAACATCCTAAAGACATCATGTAGCCTCCCGAAGATAAGTCACGGATGTCTCCGCACTGATCCGCAGGACTCTACTAGATGCTAGCTCTGTACAAGTGAGACCGGCGAACCTGGGGCTCTTATACCAACTTTGTCACAACCCGATTTCTCGAGTCATGATAGCGCCTACTAACCCACCAATAGGCAAGCCAAAACCCTATCTCGGAACGTAGCTATAATGGGACTGAGGGTGGGAGCTAACCTCAACTAAGCGGAAGCATAAATAAAGTAACACATAAAAGAAAGGCAAAAGCGAAAACATCTATATACAACAACGATACCTCCCAGAACCTGGAAGTCACATGTACAAAACAACTAAACGAGTACAAGCTATCTCAAAAGCAAAAGACAAGATAAAATATATATACAGAAGGAGACAAGTAATCCTTGAACGCCATGTTCTCATCCTCGTCTCCAGAACAGACCGCTGCAGGCTCGAACTCAACGCTGATAACTGGTGCTCGGAGTTGCATCAAGAAAACAGATGCAGACTGTAGCATGAGTATCAATACAATGGGTACCCAGTAGGCATTAGGCCGACTGAGCAAGAAAGGTAAAAACAGACTGAAAGGATAGAATCTACAATCACAGAGGTCAAGCGAAAATGAAAAGAAGCACACGGGCGAACCGAAAGTAAAACTAAGTACAACTAAACTACACCTAACTGGAACCCATAAGCCCAGAAGGTACACTCGTGCACAAGTTTAAATAAAATCGAACGGACCCCCATAAGCCCGACAGGTACATAGAAGAGCTATTCTACGGGAACGAAGGAAGACCAAAACCACGAATCGAATCCACAACCAACTCAACCGAACCAAAACAACCAACTCAAACCCAGTCAAAAATCCGACTTCCAAATCGGCCCACCGGCCAGACAGCAACTCCCGGGGGCCCTACCCAGCCAGTAGAGTGCCAAGGCATGACGACTCTGGAAACCCAAATCCTAAAATGAAACAACCAACCAATTTCAAAAGACTTAATATCCCGCTGCCCATTTAGCCAACACTCACGGGGGCGCTACCCAGCCAGTAGAGTGCGCTGGACAACCCAAATATCTCATATCCGATTGTCCACTTCGCTAATACTCCCAGGGGCCCTACCCAAGCTACTAGAGTACGCGGGGCAATCCAAATATCCCAAATACCAAGAAAATGTGGATCGCCATCCACTACCAACAACAGCACCACCGAACCGATCTCAAAATATTCTATAGCCAGGGAAAAACCACATGCCTCCGATGACACATCAACACCACAGAAATGGGGAGAGAAGCCAGAATATCACACCACACAAAGCCCAAACTGGACTCAAACTATCAGACCCAAGTCTGCTATTTTAGTCTACAAGGACCTAGTCATCCGAATCGACATCGGATACATACCACAGTCAAACAGGTGCATGGGTCTAAGGCAATACTAGCCTAACCTATTCTAAGGCCACAACATGCTCCAACACAAGCAAACAACCAAGGAGATAAGGCACATGCATCAACACATAATCAATTCCCCCGATAACATGGTACTACCCTCAAAAGCCTGAAAAATTAACCGTAAATCAAGAATTCGGAGAAGAATAGAAGAAATACTAATTATCCACCCCAGATTCACACCAATCAACATGCATCTCAATCTAAAAGTTGGGAAGCCGCAACCTACCAGAAGGCCGACCGTGCGTGCTCCAAATCACTCTGCCAGAGTTTTTCCCTTCCGAACGGCCTCAGACTGCTGCCACACTATCAAAAATAGAATCACATTGTCAGCATGGTTGTTTAGACACTAAAATCAACAAAATCGGAGACAGACTAATTTCAGAGTCAAAATCGGGAATTGTGGGATCCGCTCTAGAAATCTCAGAATTAACTCCATGAAAAGGTCCTAAACCTTCCTTTGAACTTATGTTCCAAAACAGAACACAATTCGGGGTTCAGAACAGCCAACAACACAAAGAAGCAAAAGATGCAAAACTTTACACCATAAGCATAGGCTAACAACTTACGCCTCAAATTCACAGAAATCGAGGACTACCCAACACAATCCGACCCAACACCCATGAAGCTAACAAGAATCTGAACACCTGGGACTTCGAATCACCGGAAACTAACTTATTATGGAGAAGATATAATTTTCCAACTTTTATCCAAATGAAACCCGACCTCCTCTTTATATACTACCAGAACCGCTGACCTCCGCGAATGCACAGGGAAACCCACCACAGCACCGCGAATGCGGCCAGGAGCCCGTGAACGCGGAGTAATAACAACTGTACCTCCGCAAACTCGGCTAAAGGTCTATGAATGCAGAGATAAACCAACCACAGTTCTGCGAACGCGGCCAGGAGCCCGCGAATGTGGAGTAACAACAACCGCACCTCCGCGAAAGCGGAGAGAAAGGCTCCCTTGACTTCCCAAACCTCCGCGAACGCAGAGCCTTATCTGAGAACGCGGAGAAGGAAGCCTCAAACTTTCGCGAACGCGGAGACAAGCCCGTGAACGCGGAGAAGAAAGGCCCACACCTCCACGAACGCGGAGAAGAAATGGGTCTGCAACATTAGTTGTGCACCAGCTGAGTTTTGGGCATTCCCAAAACTCCGATGGGGTGCTCGGGATTCGTTCAGAACCCCGTGCACGCTAACGAGATATGCTACCCCATCAAATTTGACATTCCGGACTCAATGGCTCAGTCGGAATTTCCGTACGAGGTCGTTTCGATAAAAAGTGGGTCTCACACCCAAAGTGCCTTTTTAGCCAAATTCCACCGAGGGCCTCGGAATCTGATCGCAAGATTGGGGAATCACACGAAGGGTCATTCTATACCAAACTCAACATTCTGGAACTAACCGCGCTGACGAAATTCTCATTCGAGTGCGTTTTCCAACAATGTTGACCAAAGTCAACCTTGCGCCAAATTTCAAAGGCTAAAGCGCCAAATGGCCCCAAAGTCATCCCAAAAACCTCGGGACTCGTGGCAATCATGTTACTAGCCTAAATTGGTCGCTCCGGAGCTGATGGAACCGTCAGAATTCCCATCTGAGGTTGTTTACATGAGGTTATGACCGAAATCAACTTAGCAAGTTTCAAAAGCTCCAAAATAGGAAAACGGGCATAAAACCCAAACGAACGACCAGGCGACCGAACAATCAGTACCATCAAGTCATAAATGACTTGGGGTCGCTACATGAATGCTCTAAACGACAGGTAGAAGGCACAAACACACAAATGACCTGAAGGGTCATTACACATAGGGCATACAAAAAGTATCATTGGAACTTATGCACATTTTTATGATAGTAATTATAGGGGCAAAATGGGAAAATTTTAATTAATTTTATCTTGATTTAGTAAGTGATCAAGTAATTTGGGAAAAGTATTTTTAGAAAGGTGATCAGTTAATTTGGGACAGAGGGAGTAATTTACAATTACATTATCAATTGGCCGCGCAACGCGCGGATACATATACTAGTACTTGTAAAAAGGGCGGCGACCAAAAACAAAGTTTGAGATACTTGTGATATTAACCTTTAACATAACTGTAAGTTATAGTTTAGATTGGTTTGAGACTTGCAATTTTAATTATTTGACTTTTTTGACCAATTTACAATGTCATATGTTTTTGTTTAGTTTTCTTTCCCTAATACCTATTAGGCCATGCCTATTTCACGTAAGAGAGGATTATAAATGGAAAATTTAATATTAATTCTGCCACATGTCCTTTTAGGCTTTTAAAATGGGAAACTTTTAAAAATAGCAAACACTAGGCATTCTATAGTTATAGTTTATTTAATTACGAATAATAGCAAAATGTTAGGGGATGAGGGAGGAGAGAGGCGAACGAGATTTGGGAGAGAGAGGAAAGAGAGTATTTTTTTGTGAATTTTGGAGAAAAAAAAATACAAATATAAAATAATTTGTATCAAAATGAATACATATTAAGAGGAGAGAGGCGAGTGAGATCGAGAGAGAGAGAGAGGAGAAAGGCGAGCGAGATAGAGAGAGGGAGGAGAGAGGTTTGTATTTTGTATTTATTTTGCATTGTATTCTATATTTATTTTGCATCAATTGTATTCGAAATACAACGAATTGTATTTTGTATTTATTTTGCATTGAATTCTTTATTTATTTTGTATCAATTGTATTCGAAATACAACGAATACAATTGTATTCATCCTCTCTTTGATTGGATACAATTACATTTGACAGAGAATACGTGTATGTTCTACTTAATTTGAAATATTAAAATGAATAGTCTTTTATAACTATTTAACTTGATTTAGAATATATTTATAATTTTTCCTAAATTGTTAAAGTCAGTTTTTACTTTACTTGATTTGGTATATATTTAGATTTTTTCCTAATTGTTAAAGTCATTTTGATTTCTTGATTTGGAATATATTTATAATTTTTCCTAAATTGATAAAGTTATTATTTTTATTCATATTATAGTACTTACTATTTAAGAGGTACATAAAAAAGAAAAATCTTCAAGTCTTAAATTGATGTTTTTTCTCTTTATTCTTTTTTCATTGCCATATTATAATTAGAAAGAAATTAAATAAGAGTGATACCTTGTTGACCATTTCTCTCAGTTGAAGGTTTTATAATCCTATAAATATATGCATATTTTCTATGTAGAGTGAACATATAATGTGTACCAGCTCTACAACATTTTAGGCTTTTAGCCACCCCGGTAAAGTGTAGCCTCAACTAGCAAAAAGGGTGGCCTTTGATAAAAAGCTGCACTTTTTGACTTTAGACAACACTTTTTAGGGGGTAGCCTAAAGAAGCGTAACCTTTGACATTAGGCCACACTTTTTAAATGTCGCCATAGCAGCGACACTTAAAAAGCGTGGCCAAAGAGGTATAAAGGCCACACTTTGTAGTATTTCATTAGCAACACTTTTATTTGATTATACTACTCTTTAAAACGTGGCATTTGCTTTGTTATTGGTCACACTTTAAAAGTGTCGCCTTTTACATCTCATCAACAACAACACTTATAAAGTGTATCTTTCTTAATTACAAGCTAAAATTTATAATCAATAAGCCACACATTGAACGTCCTTATAGCCACGCTTTTGAAGAGTGAGAATGTTGTGTAGAATTTTTGTAGCCACAATTTTTAATTTTTAAGAATAATAATTTTTATTTGCATATATTCATCACATAATTAAATATATAAATGATCTAAAGCACAAAATTAGCTAATAAATAATTCTAGCATATATTTCGAATCAACTTTGAAAAACATGTCTTGTACAACCTATACTTAGAAAGCAATTGCTTAAAGATCTCTACTAGCAATAAATTCCACAAAACCAAATGTCTTCAAACATATATGTCAATAATACGAAAACTCTTTGTCGTTCACTACAATAGATCGAGTTTACTTCTGGCCACTATTCAAATTCAATCAACCACATTTTCCTGCACATTCAAAATAAAATTATAAGTAAGAGAAGAAATCATGCTCAATACTAGTCATTGTTAACAATACCTTCCCAGCCCCTTCCCATCAATAGACTCTCTGGTGCATACAAAGTAGTATTTGATGGAGAAATTTCTACCTCTATATATTGGACCAAAAGCGCCAAAACATCTTAGTACACAATACAAGAAACATTTTTTGTTCCCCATTCTTCTAATGGAAGTCACTAGCTTTAACATGATCATATCAAATACAAGATCCCGGCATACTTTATACTCACAAGATTCGATAAAAAACAGTAATCATCACTATGCAAGCAACAATTCTTTCACCGAACCATAGGATCTTTGGTGACTCAATGTAGTGGTACTGTTATGGAAAACAAAACTCTTAGTGGCTATTAAAGCATGTATTTCATATGCTAATAAGATGTCACAGTATGTAATGACAACAAAATTCATTTTCCAATAAACTGTTGTTACAAAACCTATAAAATCTAGTTCTACATGTATTTCAAGACTCTTTTGGGAAATATGAGAAATAAATATGGGAGAAAAGAACAAAACACTTAAATGATCACTAACAAACTACATTTGGGCAACTCCATATCCGGTCAATAGAATATAGATACAAATTTTATATAAAAAAATCTTGTACAAGTCAAAGTAATATAGTCAAGAACTTCGGAACATCAAACAAAGAGAAGAAAGTCATGATAAATGCAATAGAGAGTTCGAAATCAAACAAGTGGCAATAGCACTTGGCCACAAGCAATATTTACAGTGACTTCAATCAGTTTCATAACATTTAACTTTTTAAAGAAATGGTAAAACCAAGCTCTAGATGTTTACCATACAACAAAAGACTACAACCTGTTCTAAAAAGGTAATCAACATACATAAAAATAGCTAATGAAGAAAGTTAGTACCAATATTCCAGCCTCTGAGACACCATCTTCTCCAAGTCTTTCCATAAAAACTCAAGTTTGCAATCCTAAAATTCCCACATATCAATGGACTAGAAGAGCAAGTTATGTTATGCATGAACGCAACAAGATTCTCTTATTTACATAAATGTATTTAGTGAAGAATCCCTTGAAAACATGAAGTCAAAAAATCTTGTTTTATATTTATGTTTCTTGTGAATATGAAATATAAAATACCTTTTAAAGAACTAAAGCATGAGTTAACCTGGAAGAATGTGGAAGATTTTGACCTCTTACAGCTTGTGCACTACTTGCATCAACAGATGAAGCAAGGTTAGATCCAACACACCCTAATATATCTTGAACATGCAATCCAAGGTTGTCACTAATCTTTATTTAGAGAAGTTGTTGTCACTGATCTACCATACAATCTAAGTCGACCATGATGCTCCTTTACAAACACTGCCCTAAATGCTTCATCTTTTTTTCCCTAGAATTTTTGCAATTTTGAAGTTCAACTTGTCAAAAAAATTGACATCCATAGTTAAATTTAAGTATCATTTGTTTTTGAGTCGAGATGAGTTTATGATTCATTTAGTTAATTTTAATTTTCATCCTTTTCAAGTGAAGAGTCCAAGAACCCAAGCATTTCAAAAGTCGAGATGAGTTTATGATTCATTTAGTTAACTTTAATTTTCATCTCTTTCAAGTGACGAGTCCAAGGACCCAAGCATTTCAAAATAAACTATCATCCCCTTCAAACAAAATTAACAATCCTGCGAAAGCGACCAAGCGCTGAAGAAAATCTAATATTTTTTCCCAGCAAACAATTCAGCGACATGTAGAAATCTAACATCTTTTCTTATCATTTCTTCCCAGCAAACAATCTAACATCTTTTCTAGCAAAAAAAGTTGAACATTTTTTCTTATCATTTTCTCCCAGCAAACAAAACAACGACTACAATCAAGAACCAAAAAAATATGTAACACCTCGGATTAGAGAAAAGCCTAGGTGGGCAAATTTAGTACTGAAAAATGGACCATGGAACCCTCCACGGATCCCTAGACGGGCCGTGAAGGGGACCACGATTCGTTTGGGCAGTTGTGAAGAGTTTCCAGAAGCTGTCTCGGGCTAGGGTCACTTGATGGTGACCCATACGGCCCATGGAGGACTTGATAATTCGTCAAGGGAGTCGTGCAAGGCTCCTAGTTGGTAGGGTGTGACCCAAGGTCACTGGTCAAGGACCACTGCCATCTAAACGGCCCGTGAAGCCCCACATGGATCGTGAAGTCATCCGTGAAGGAGACTTGTTAAACTTAGAGTTTAGGGTCAAATTCAAACGATCATGTCTTTTAGCACAAAATGAATTAGGTGGATGACCTATCAAATTAAAGATCTTTGCATTCTCATTCCAATGCCACTGAGTTTGCTCCATTTGAAGATCGGAGGTAAAGGTTATGCTCTTTTTAGTGGAACACTGTCAGGTTGATAAATCTTCACGACTTGCTTGACGGGTAGTGAAGGTCTTGACGAGCAGTTTGGGTCTCCTTGAAGTCAATTCGGCAGTTTTTAAGTCAGGGCTATTGGGTCTTTTCCCAATTGTTTAACTCAATACTACGTCGTTTTGCCTTCTACCCTACGCCCTATATAATGATTTTTACCCCCAAAATCACCAAATTCAAATTCAATCTCCTAAATCCCCTAAACTTTACCAAGTTCGTCCTCTCCAAATATTTCTCTTTGTAGAATCAAACAAGAAGAAGAAGCTAGGGTTCTTCAAGTTCAAGCCTCCTTTCTTCATCATTGTTTAGGGCTTCAATCAAGGTATGTAGGGATTTCATCAATGAGTTTCATTCATCCATTGAGCCCCCAAGGTTTTCTTCAACTCTCCAATTCAATTTTCCCAAAATTGAACAAGGTTTTGATTTCATTCTTCATGGGTTCTATTTGTATGGATTCAATTATGTATTTATGATCTTGTTTTGATGATTTAGACCCAATTACATGTTTTTCAACTAATTCCATGTGAATCCATGTATTGATCTATGAATTGGACTATAAACCCTAATTTTCTAAGTAAATATTGTTCAATCAAAAACTAGGTTTTCTTCTATCATCTGGGTTCTTTCAATTATGATCAAATTGCTTTATTTATGGCTTTTCAAGTATGAATTTGAGTTGAATTGCATGTTTTAAGATGAATTTTCATGAACCCATGTGAAACCTATGGTTTTCAAGTTATAATTTATGATGAATTATGAAATGATTAAGTTTATGAATTCACGTATGTCTTTTATGAAATTGATGACGATTTTAAGAAGCTTTGAGGTAGAAGTCTCAATGTTGATAATTGATGAATATGAAATGTTTTCTCACATAAAGGATTCATAACTTGTTGAAAGCCTTTTTCAACTAAAATTGAATCAAAGGTTTTAAGGAGCTATTCTAATGACGTAAGCTTGGACTATGTCCATGGAATATGAAATGTCTATACATATGATTTAGCTTGGATTGGTATTCCTTGATGTACCTTTCCATGGAATAATAATATGAACATGATCAAGGACTATTCTGTGGGATGTTTACTTAGCACCGAGTGGACAAGGGGGTGATTCCCATGTTCCATACCTATGTGCCCCCATAGGATGTCTTTAGTAGACCTTATATTAGCTAGTGGATCCACGTAAGCTAGATGTTATGGGTCCTACCTTGGCAAGTAGGATGGCCCTTCCGATGTAGGGAGTATGTCGGATTCCATGTTGATAGCTCACATGGTCTTTAAATGTAGGTTAAAGGTAGTTTCCCATAATAATGAACTAAAATTGTATTGGGTTACGTCCCAACGTTCTTTCTATTCTATGAAGTTAGATGGCTTTGAGACTTTATGTAGACTTCCTCTATGCTTTGTAAACTCTTTTAATATTGAACTGTCTTCTGAACTCTTAGATTGATATTATCTTGTATGATGAAATGCTAAGTTGCTTGTATGAGGCATTTCAGGGTCTTGTACACCATGTCACGTCTAAGGGGTACCTTGGGTCGTGACAAACTTGGTATTAGAGCCAAAGGTTTTAGAAAGGTCCTGGGATGTCTCATAAGCCACGCCGAGTAGAGTCACGTTCATGAGTGTGAAGCGCGCCACACTTATGAATGAGAGGCTATAAGATGTTTAAGAAACTCCACTTCTTTCATTATTCTAAAAGTCATGCGATAGAGTTTAACCTCATAAGTCTTCCTCTCCTAACTCCTATCTATGCTTTTCAGAATATGCCTCCACGAAGGAATCCCGTGAGAAGGAATAGGAGTGTTGGTCCTAATGTGAGACAAGAGGTTCCCCAAGTCCCGGTCAACCCTTTGGCCAAGGAAGTGACTAATGATGAGTTTCGAGCCGCATTTCATGCATTGGCCCAAGCTACGACGGCCCAAGAAAATAAGGAGGTTGTGGCTCCCGTGAATCCAACGGTGAGTACGACGGCAACAAGAGTGAGGGACTTTATTAGGATGAATCCTCCGGAGTTTCATGGTTCTAAGGTTGAGGAAGATCCTCGAGAGTTTATTGATGAGGTATATAAGGTGTTGATGATCATGGGTGTGACGCCGGTGGAAAAGGCAGAATTGGCTACTTATCAACTTAAGGGTGTTGCTCAAGTGTGGTTTGAACAATGGAAGAGTGAGAGGGCGGTTGATGCGGGTCCTCTTGATTGGGAAAATTTTAAGGTTGCTTTTCTTGATAGGTTCCTTCCCCTTGAGATGAGGGAGGCAAAAGTACTTGAGTTCATTAACCTTCGTCAAGGGGATATGAGTGTGAAAGAGTATGCTTTGAAATTCACGCAATTGTCCAAGTATGCTCCAATTATGGTCGCCAATCCAAGGGCAAGGATTAATAAATTTGTGTCGGGTGCTTCCGACTTGGTGGTCAAAGAATGCCTAACCGCCATGCTTTTTAAGCAGATGGATGTCTCCCGTTTGATGGTTCATGCACAACAAATAGAAGAAGAAAAGATTAAGGAGAAAACTAGGGATTCAAAGAGGGCAAGAAAGGATGATGGTGATTTTTCACATTCAAAGTCTGGTGGAAGTAATCATTCTCAAGGCAATAGTTCTTGTAAGCAAATGGTGTCCGAGTGTTGGAAATGTGGAAAGAGTCATCCGGGTGATTGTCTAGCCAGTTCTAATGCATGCTTTAGTTGTGGAAAAATGGATCATAAAATAAGGAATTGTCCTTCGCTTGCTAGGAATGAAGGAGATAATCGTCGACGGACTCAACCCCAAAATTCGTCGGGATCAAGTGCTCAAAAGCAAAATAGATTCTATGCTCTTCAAACTCGACAAGATCATGAGGGTTCACCGGATGCGGTAATTGGTAAGTTATGGTCTTTTGGCTTGTGGTTATGCATTGTTTGATGTTGGGTAATTTGTTGGCTATGATAAGACTTCATGTGTGGTTAGTGTATTTAAGATCGACTTTGAAATCCTTGTGGAAACTTCTTGAGTGTTTACTTGTGTCAATGGCTTTGTGGTTGTTAAGACTTTGGTGTTATACTTGAGTTGAGGGAGATGGATTTGAACTAGAGAGAATCGCTCCCAAGGGGGAGATAGTGTGTTTCATGATGATGTGTGTGGGACTGTTTAAGTTGTCGGAAAGGTTCCTTGCTTTGGGTTGGTATGTGAAAGGTCAGAGGTGATGTGATGCCTTAGTATCCCTATCTCTTCCTTCTATCTTCGGGTCTGGCTTGAGGCCTTAGCCTCTCATGGTTCACTCTTAAGGATTTTTGCATTCTAGTCATTCCAATGTTATTCCTCATGCATGCATGCTCATGGAATTTTTTTTTTGATTTTCAAAGATATGATTTAGCTTGATTGATTCCTTCATGATTATGTGCAATTGAGTATGATTTGCATGTATGTCTTATGAATTGATGTTTTGAATATGTTGTAGCTTGGAGTCGAGGTTTCTCCTTGGTTATGTGTAGTTAGATGAAGTTGCATTCATGTTGGGTTGTTAGTTTCTCTCCTACTCTTTTCGTGCTAGTTCGAGTTCCATTCGAGGACGAATGTTCCCAAGGGTGAGATATTGTAACACCTCGGATTAGAGAAAAGCCTAGGTGGGCAGATTTAGTACTAAAAAATGGACCATGGAACCCTCCACGGATCCCTAGATGGGCCGTGAAGGAGACCACGGTCCGTTTGGGCAGTCGTGAAGAGTTTCCAGAAGTTGTCTCAGTTTGGGGTCACTTGATGGTGACCCATACAACCCGTGGAGGACTTGATTATTCGACAAGTGAGTCGTTTAAGGCTCCTAGTTGGTAGGGTGTGATCCAAGGTCACTGGTCAAGCACCACGGACATCTAAACAGCCCGTGAAGCGCCACACGGATCGTGAAGTCGTCTGTGAAGGAGACTTGTTAAACATAGAGTTTAGGGTCAACTTAAAATGATCCTATCTTTTAGCAAAAAATGACTTAGGTGGCCCATGACCTATCAAATTAAAGATTTTTGAGTCCTCTTTCAACACCACCAAGTTTGCTCCATTTGAAGTTCGGAGTAAAAAGTTATGCCCTTTTTAGTGGAACACTATCAGGCTGATAAATCTTCACGACTTGCTTGACGGGCAGTGAAGGTCTTGACGAGCCGTTTGGGTCTCCTTGAAGTCAATTCGATAGTTTTTAAGTCAGGGGCTATTGGGTCTTTTCCCAATTGTTTTAACTCAATACTACGTCATTTTGCCTTCTACCCTAAGCCCTATATAATGATTTTTACCCCCAAAATTACCCAATTCAATTCATTCTCCAAATCCCCTAAACTTGACCAAATTCATCCTCTCTAAATATTTCTCTCTCTAGAATCAAAGAAGAAGAAGCTAGGGTTCTTCGAGTTCAAGTCTCCTTTCTTAATCATTGCTTAGGGCTTCAATCAAGGTATGTAGGGAGTTCATCAATAGTTTCCATTCACCCATTGAGCCCCAAGGTTTTCTTCAACTCTCCAATTCAATTTTCCCAAAATTGAACAAGGTTTTGATTTCATTCTTCATGGGTTGTATTTGTATGAATTCAATTATGTACTTATGATCTTGTTTTGATGATTTAGACCCAATTACATGTTTTTCAACTAATTCCATGTGAATCAATGTATTGATCTATGAATTGGACTATAAACCCTAATGTTCTAAGTAAGAATTGTTCAATCAAAAATTAGGTTTTCTTCTTTCATGTGGGTTATTTCAAATATTGATCAAATTGCTTTGTTTATGATTTTCCAAGTATGAAGTTGAGTTGAATTGCATGTTTTAAGACGAATTTTCATGAACCCATGTGAAACCTATGGTTTTCAAGTTATGATTTATGATGAATTATGAAAAGATTAAGTTTATGAATTCACGTATGTCTTTTATGAAGTTGATGAGAATTTTAAGAAACTTTGAGGTAGAAGTCTCAATATTGATAATTGATGAAAATGAAATGTTTTCTCACATAAATGATTCATAACTTGTTGAAAGGCTTTCTCAACTAAAATTGAATCAAAGGTTTTAAGGAGCAATTCTAATGACGTAAGCTTGGACTATGTCCATGGATTATGAAACATCTATACACATGATTTAGCTTGGATTGGTATTCTTTGATGTACCTTTCCATGGAATAATAATATGAACATGATCAAGGACTATTCCGTAGGATATTTACTTAGCACCGAGTGGACAAGGGGGTGATTCCCATGTCCCATACCTATGTGCCCCCATAGGATGTCTTTAATAGACCTTATATTAGCTAGTGGATCCACGTAAGCTAGATGTTATGGGTCCTACCTTGGCAAGTAGGATGGTCCTTCCGATGTAGGGAGTACGTTGGATTCCATGTTGATAGCTCACATGGTCTTTAAATGTAGGTTAAAGGTAGTTTCCCACAATAATAAACTAAAATGACTTTCAAAGTACTTCACAAGTTTTAAAGATGTCTTGCTTGCATTGACCTTGGTTTATGACTTATTTTTTCTAACCCTTTTTACTTCATTTTTTAGCTTGGTCTTTGCATGTCATGAAAATGTTCCCTTTTAGCATGATTCAATGTTTTATTGCATTCCCCTCATACTTGGTACATTTTGTACTAACGCATACTCTTGCCTACATTTTCTTATAAGTGTAGGGCTTGGGGATTCTCGTCATTCCGCTCATGGCTAGTGAGTATTTAGAGACTTGAAGACTGGGTGAGTCCTCGTATGTTCGAGGACATTGCCTTGTTATTCTTTTTATGTTTTCTTTACTTTTGGACTTGTATTGGGTTATGTCCCAACGTTCTTTCTATTCTATGAAGTTAGATGGCTTTGAGACTTTATGTAGACTTCCGCTATGCTTTGTAAACTTTTTTAATATTGAACTGTCTTCTGAACTCTTAGATTGATATTATCTTGTATGATGAAATTCTAAGTGCCTTGTATGAGGCCTTTCGGGGTTTTGTACGCCATGTCACGTCTAGAGGGTGCCTTGGGTCGTGACAGAATATTAGCATCCCCTCCAGAAAACAGTCCAGCGACAGCGATCATGAATTCAAAAGAAATTATATTTTTCATCTCCTTGCACTTGCACAAGAAGAAGAGTTTCAGTATTGAACATCACGTATTAGTACTAATGGGAAGCTTCTTTAGACTAAGCGAGAAACATATATAGTACAAGAGAAAGAAACAACACAACCACTCATACAACACATAGACATAGAAAAAGAGTAGAAGTCCAAACCTCATAAATGAGAAATCGTATGCACTATAAAATTGTCTGACGTAAAAGCTATAGAGAACTAACTTCAAAAAGGACTATTGTATAATTGAGAACAACTAGTAGTGAACTCATTCTTATCTTGTAGAATGTGAAGGGAGTAACCTACATAGAACTAACTTCATAAAGAGCTCATTAGGAGGCAACTATTTTACCAAAAAAAATAAAACTAGCAAATAAATTTTCCAATCACTCTTTTACCAATATCAATACAAGTTTCTTTCTAATAGCAAAGTGATTTAATAAAGTGAAGAGATTCATATTAAGTATCACTGTGTTGTCTCTAATTTTGTTAATCCGCAATCTTTCTAAGGATGTCCATTGCCTGATAATAATAGAAAAAAATAAGTATTTAAGTAACAATAACAATTCATATTTACATATTAGAATGACATTTGATAATTATACCAATAGTACTGCAGAGATTACTTACCTTAGTAATCTAAGTTTGTGCCAACAGATAGTTAAATACAAAAATAGTAAGCTAGAACTATAGGTTCATCAACAAAATAATAATCCGGTAGATTAAAGAAGCCAACAAAGATTACTTAACAATTGCAACAATCTAGTAAGCTAGAACTATAGATTCATCAACAAAATAATAATTAGGTATATTAAAGAAGCCAATACAGATTACTTAACTATTGTAATAATCTTGTCTTCCATTTTATAACATTGTACTGATAGAGCAAATGTACAGGCCATGAGCATACATGGTCTTAGTAGATGGTATCCAAAATAGGTCTAAGTATTAAGACACAATAGTTTAAGCTTTTCTCTCGAGATACGATTTTCAGAATCCAAGAATGATGAGCTACTAAAAAACTTATACGTGGATTTTGAATTTTCATAAAATGAGAAATCATATACACTCTGGATTGTCACACTACAAAAGCTACAGAGAACTAAAAGTTCAAATAGAATTGTGTTGGATAGTTGAGAACAACTTGTAGTGAACTCATGCTTAACTTGTAGAAAGAGATAGGAGTAATCTACATAGAACTAACTACACAAAGATCTCATTAGGATGCAACTATTTTACCAAAAAGATTTAGTAAATAATAATCAGGTAGAATAAAGAATCCAACATAGATTACTTAACGATTGCAATAATCTCGTCTTTCATTTTCTAACATTGTCCAGATAGACAAAATGTACATGTAGTGAGCATATATGGTCTTAGTAGATGATATCCAACATAGGTTCAAGTATTAAGACACAACAATTTAAATTTTTCCCTCGAGATACGAATTCCAAAATCCCAACATGATGAGCTACTGGAACCTTATACTTGGCTTTTGAATTCTATAAGTTTCATCCAATTAATATTTACATTCCTTATCCATTGGAAAGTTGTATACAATTATCTATGGAATATATCCTAAACTAACAAATTAACATGTAACAAATCCTTAGATAACTAATACAACTATCTATGGAATAAAAAAAAACCCATAAACCTTAAAGGACAAGAGAAAGCAACATACAAACTAACCCAAATTCGAAATCAAAAGCAATGATAAGATAAATTGAATCCACTAGAAACCAATGATCAACTGTGCACTGATGCAAAACAAAGCAAAAACAAACTGAAAAATCAGCTCAAATCACCAAGTACAATCAGTACACAAATTGCTAGAGCACAAAAAGGATTAGATTTTTGTATCAAGAACTACTAAATTTGAGCTACCCGCCTCCCAAAAAACAAACCCCACATCATTAATACCAAAATTAAAGACAACGAGACAAACCCCATCGGATAGGAAAAGTGAATCCGATAGAAACCAAAGATTATATGTTCATTGATGCAAAACAAAGCAAAAATAATTGAAAAATCAGCTCAAATCCCCAATTACAATCACTAAGCATACAACTGGAGCACAAAAAAGATCAAATTTTAGCATCAAGAAATGCTAAATTTAAGCAACCCTCCTCCTAAAACACAAAATCCACATCACTAACACCAAAACTAAAGAGTCGGGTACAATCAGTAGACACACAACAGAAACACAAAAAGATCAGATTTTAACATCAAGAACAACTAAATTTAAGCAACCCTCCTCTTAAAACAAAAAACCCCCCATCACTAATACGAAAATTAAAGACCCTAGTACAATCAGTAAACACAAAAAAGATAAGATTTTTACGTCAAGAACAGCTAAATTTAGCAACCCTTCTCCTAAAACACAAAACCCACATCATTAATACTGAAATTAAACAGAAGGGATCAAAAACTACCTAAAAAGGATCAAGATCAGTACCGATAGAAAGAAACCCCAAAAAAGAAACAGTTAAACAAAGAAGAAATAGTGAAGAAACAAATCAAAACTGAATTGGCGAAGACTTATTGAGTATAGAAAAAACTAAATGCAAAGATTTAGAGAAAACACTACTACTCCCTCTATTATACCCTTTTTGACAAAAAATAGAAATATCTGTTGATTTTTTGAGCCTTGAGAAATTTCTGAATGGGGGCAAAGAAGGTTCTTACGAGCATTTGAGAGGTCTTTTCTCATTTAGGGCAAAAACCTGAGAGTTCAGAGGTTTTTATGTCTTTTATGAGTTTTTTTTGGCCAATTAAAAATTGGAGGGAGAGTTAAAAATATGTTGGAGGGAATATAACAGTTAAGTGAAACTTTAAGTCCACACTTTGAATGTGTTGTTTTTAAAATTATAAAAATAACATACTTTAAAAATGTGGCCATATGTGTAAATAGGTGTTGCCTATCAAATTATAATATAACAACGCTTATAAAGTGTAGTTTATACCATTAAAGAATACACTTTGCAGGTGTTGCCAACATTACTGAAGTCAGAAGCTAAAAACATATGCTACACTTTAAAAGCGTACCCAAAAATATTTTAGGCAACGCTTGTATTTAGTGTGGCCGTAGGCCTAAAATGTTGTAGTGCAGTACATAGTGTTTGTTCAAGGGCTAGCAACACACTTGATATCAGAGACTCTCGATGGTTACAAGAGAATTTAGTTCAGGGGTCACACCCAAAATTATTTTTTCGTGGAGAAAGAAGAATTCAAGAGACATTATGAGGGTGTGTTGTATTCTCCTTGCTCCCTGAAAAAAAAGTTTTAGGTGTGACCCCTGAACAAATAATTCTCCTTCAGCTTCCGAGGGTCTCTGATTCAGGTGTGCTGCTGGCCTAGTTGATGACTTATTTCTAATGCTGCGAGAGAAGCTCTTGAGCAGGCTCTATCAAAAAATAAAGAGGATGGCTCCAAGAGTGATGACTCTGTGGGTCCCTCAGATGCTCCAGATGCACTTCTTCTCTCCTTATTCCATATAGTTATTTTTTCAAGAACTTTTGTGCCTTGTGACCCCCTCTAATCATTTTCTAATTCACTCTCTGAGCTTTCTTGTGCCCGGAAATCCATCCTTTTCATTGTGACTGAATTTTGAACTCTCAAAACCATTTGTACTTGTTACAAGTGGTAAAATCTTAAATATTGTTGTCATTTTAGATGATCTGAAGTTTTATTTAACTCCAATTCTTTCTCCTAATATATTTTTCTTGATAATTCAATTAACTTGAAAGTAGATTTCATGTTTCACTAACTTTTGTTTCTTTTGATCATGCGAGAAGGCTAAATAATCCTTTAATATGTTATTAGCCTCGGTTAAAAATTATTAAGTAAAAGCATCGGTGTTTCTAGTTAACTATGATTGTGGAAAACAAAAATTGCATATTATGTTAGTGTATTTCACCTTTGTTGGATATCTAGGCATCTCCAAATTGAGATGATTTCTTTTCATTTGTCTAAGATTTAGTATGTAGAATATTGGTTATCTATACCATACATAGTTTAGTATTTAAGGTGTGACTAAGTCTTTTGAACGCCACTATTAACCCCAAAAAAAGTCAAGTGAGTACAGATTATAAATTTCAGACATTAAAATAATATTCATATATCGTATCCCTATTGTCATGTTTTACGATGAAAAGTCAAGCATTTGTTAGTGAAAATATTTGATCTCTCCTTCTTTAGATTAGTATTCATGTATTTTTATAACCATAAAATAACTGTCTCATAGGTAAGGTATCTGCTATGTATATTAAGAATGTTACTAATGTTGTTTTTGATGTTAGTGAGGTACATCTTCGAATCAACAATTTTTTTTGTTCAAATAATTGACATTAATTTGGAGTTGTACTATTTTGAATAAAAATAATTTTCTTAGATCTTATTATTCATTTAAGTTATTGATTATTGTTCTCCTGAGGTAAAGAGTGATATTACTTATCTTATTTGATCTTATATTGATTTTAACTTGCATAATTTAATATAACAAAGTTAAAAAAAAAATCTTATTTTATTTAATATAATAACAATTTTAAATTTAATCGAGTGTTCTTTGATTTAACCAATTAATTAGATTCTAGGAAGGATCCCGAAAATTGAAAACATATTATAAATATAGGTTGTCTTTAAAAAATAATGAACAACTTATTCTGTATCAAACCATAAGTATTTAATTGGTTCATAAAAGTAAATACCAAACTAATCAAAGACTCTAAAAACAATGATATGTTGATAAAAAAGTTTTTTGACCAATTCATTCTGCAACCTAATTTTTTAGCACGTGTGAGGTTGGTATGTACATATTAATCGGCATAAAATTTTGAAAATAAAAAATAATTGTTTAAACATGTACATAATGTATACCTTCAAAAATCGTTTTAAAACAATTATAAAACACAATGTTGAACAAATCAAATTGCACAAAAAAAAAAGATTGAGGGTATTTAAATCAAATAATATAAAATTAATCAACACCCAAAGATAGAATCATATTTAGCGTAGAAACAATATTTGAGGGTAATTAAACCAATAACATAAAAGTAACAAAGAAATTATGAACTTAATAAAACATTAAAGAACAAAGTACTAAATAATTACGCCAATTTAAGTAAAACCATCAAAAGAATTCAAAATATCATCAAATTGTTGGTCTAAACAAAAAATCATAAATTTAACAGAAAAATAAAACTTGAAGACCATAAAAAAATAAAAATTAATTAACAAATCTAACTTGATGAAAAAATTGAAGAACACAAAATGATAAAAATAAACATATTTTCTTCTTCCAATCTGTAGGAGGCTTGGAGTAAGAAGCTCAAGGAACACAACTTTATAATTCTCCAAAAAATTTATTATTATTATTGTGGTGTGTTCTTCACTAAAAATAATTTTCAATTAAAAATGAATACCTTTTATATTCGTTAAGAACTAATATTTCAAGTACATTTATATGACTCGACAGTAACAAATATTTTACATAGTTGATTGTCCTAGTTTAGATTTGCACTTAATAGTCTAATGTAAAGAGGACCATTGGGATGTCCATAATTAAAGTATTTTTCTTCATCGATAATTGATTTTTTACTTAAAGTAGTTTAAAATTTACATAATATTAGCGACATTCAAATTAACAAAGTTACAACTAAAGAATATATGAATTTAAAACTAAAGGTCAAAGTTAAAGCAAGTCCCATAACTTCAGAAATATAGTACACTTATTAAATTAAAATAAAACCAAAAAAATAATTTTCTTAACTGTTCCCGATAATGTCTTGCTTAAGCAGGTACATCGAACAAGACGTTATCGTTTCAGCTTTGAAACTCCCTCTTATATACGAGCAATATATATTTAAGGACAATAATTTTATTCACGCCTCCAAATATTTTATTCTTCTTTTTTCTTTCTAACACTTAGTCCATCACTTAGTTGAAAATTAGAGATGACTCACATGAGACGCAACAAAAAAATTGAAGCCTCAAACAGTTGGCGGATTGAGCTTGACGTTGCATGCATGGATATATGACATAACATGGTTGAAATATTTTACATTGTACGTAGTCTAAGCGTTCTTTATAAAATACCAATGGAGCCTGAAATTCGAATAAAATATTTTGTCTTTTAATTTATGTGATATTTTTTATATTTCGAGAGTTATTTTCTATCATTAGTTCTTCATGTTGCTTTAAAATGTTTTCAATTGTCATTTTTTATGACTTATATACATTTTATTTCAAAAAATATAAAACAGATGTTTGGATATGAACCTACAAATCATTATTTGCTCTTATTGATTTTGCCGTTGAAAGTAGATTTGAAGTTGAAATTTTATTCAATCATAAGTAGGTTTTGCAAACAAAGATTTAAAATCAAATTATACCAAACTTCCTCGCTGTGGCACCAACTGATTTTTAGGTGTGTTTTATGAAAGTGAGTTGGTCAAGGAGTTGGGTAATTACTTTTTGGAATAAAAGAAGTCCTTTTTTTTGTTGCAAAATCTAAAATTTTGGGACATGCATGTTTAGAATTTTAGAAAATTTGAAAACACAAATTTAAAGTTCATGAAAATTTATGTTTGAGGTGAATTTGTGATTTAAAATTAGAATTACAAGTTAAAGTTGTATTTAAGATTTAAAGTTGCATGTTAAACGACACGAAAGATTGCATGTTCAAACGATACCACATATTCCATGTTCAATTCAAATTCATAGTCAAATTTAAGTCATATAATATCACATAAATTGAAACAGAAGGATAGTAGTAATATCTACTTTGAACCACTTTGCTCGTATATCAAAGAAAATAAAAAACTTGTGCCTGACTGTCTCTGTGTATATATAGACATATTTGTTTTTACTCTAATTGTTAGGGTGTATATATGCCGATTTGATTTGGTTTTTCATCAAAGAGTAATTAGATCAATTAATTTGATTTGTTAAATTTATAAATCAAATTAAATTAATATAAAGTCAATTTTTTCGGTTTAGGTTTTAGTCGATTCTTTCATTTTCTTACAATCAAATCAAACTAATATAAAGAAACAGTAGTTGGCAGATTGACCTGACGCAATTGCCATTAATTACACAACCATCAACTTTCAGCTATATATCCCAACAATACTAGCAATCCTTGCATATGAAGCAACCTATCCAACGTAAAATAAAATTAAAACCTACTTTGTTTCTCTAAACTTATATATATATATATATAAACGGAGCAACAAGAACTCATTTTCCATAAGATAATAACAAGTTAATTAGTAATGGAGTCAATGAGACGGAGAAAACCAAGTCTGAAACCGATTGAATGTAAGGGTTTATTTCAAGGTTATTGAGTCCGTCGTCAAGGTTATTTCATGAGCCCAACTTCAACGTGCATGTTTTAGCTATTATGGGAAGCAAATCAAGAATCATTGACCTTCAATTAATCAAAGAGAATTTGGTCCATACTTTGCGTGAGCATCCTCGTTTCTCCAGCCTTCAGGTACCAAAATAGCAAACTCCGATCCTTTTGTTTCAAATTATGTGCCACCATTTGACTTGACACAATGTTTTTTTTTAAAAAGAAAGACTTTAAAATTTTGATTAAGTACTTCCAAATTAATTCAACTCTTAATAGTACTAGTATTTTTTGGGCATAAGTTTTGATACCTCCCTCTAGATTTGACTTTATCATGCTAACTTCTTTTATCGACTGCATAATTACTACTAGAAATAAAGATTTTTTGCACTGCGAAATCAGTGAGAAATTTGTGCGATAAAACATGATTTTTCTCACTATATTTTTCACCAAATGATCAGCTCACTGGAAAAATGCATTGTGGGTAACAGATTCTCACTGAAATAGTGGAAAAGTTCCTAACTTTTCCGTATGAAAACATTACTATTTTTTCTTTTCTCTTTGCATTGTTTCATTCATTGAAGGTGGTGGATGAGAATAAAAATGGAGAATGAAATGGGTGCAAACAAAGGTGGACTTAGATAAGCACATTGTAGTACCACAAGTTGATGAACAAAACCTGCATGAATCACCAGGAAAATTCGTGGAACACTATATTCAGAATCTTAGCAAAACGACTCTTGACAAATCGAAACCTATGTGGGATCTCCATCTTCTTAACGTCAAAACATCTGATGCTGAGGCTGTTGGCATTTTCCGAATCCACCATTCACTTGGCGATGGCACTTCTCTTATTTCCCTTCTCTTGGCGATTACTCGCCAAACTGCTGATCCAAATAAAGTTCCAATTATTCCTGGAAATAAAAAGAGGGTTATCCATTCTTCAGAGCATAATTCCACTAAGGGATTACGGCGATATGTTACAAAAATTTGGTGTTTTATGAAATTGTTTTGGTACACACTAGTGGATGTATTGATGTTTATGGCCACGATTGTGTTCCTGAAGGATACAACTACACCGATTAAGGGTAGACGTGGTTCTGTGTTTAATCCTAGACGACTTGTTTACAGCATAGTAAGTCTTGACGATATGAAATTGGTGAAAAATGCGTTGAATATGGTAAGTTCAAACAAAATTAATTATAAGTTGTAAGAACATATTTTTCTTCAATTTTCAAATGTAGATGTAATATATAGTTGTTTGATGTTGTTATTGGAGTTTGTTATTTCTTGCACGGACAGTAACTAATGTTGCTTTGGGAGTAACACAAGCTGGTTTGTCTATCTCTCTTAATAGGAGATATGGTAAACTTTTATGATTTTATACTTATATTTTTCTGACTCACTCAATTCTTACTAATTATAACCCTATTTACTCAATTCTTATTAAAATTTTAATTTCTTTATTTATTTTTTATTAATTTATTTAAGTTCCTAATAAAACATTTTTCTTTATTATGTCGATATGACACATTTCAAACAAAAAAAAGGTCTTCTAAAAAATATTTTGACAACGTATCTTATGGATCAATGTGGATTACATATCAATTAAAATTTTAGATGGATTGAACTGGACATGCCAAAATAGACTAAGCTAATAAATAGGTGGTACTTGACCAATCCAAACTTGAATGGATTGGGCTAGTTATTTACCACCACTATACTGCATCAAAAAAATTTATTGTCACAAAAACATTTAGAGTGTTGGTTATAAATACGCATATTATATTACCAAATATAATATAGCGATAATTATATTATTTCAGGTGAGGGCAAGAAAGACAATGGAGCAACAGAGAAAAACAATAATCTTCCCAAGAACATCAGACAGTATCCTTGTGAACCTAAGACCCTCAGTTGGAATTCAGGTAATGACATACATCCAATTAAATTTTAATTAGCACTTGAATTTTCTTAGTTTATACACTTCTAGTCAAGTTATTAACATTCTTTTAATTAACAAATAGACTTTAGCTGATATGATGGAGAAAGACACTGAGGCAAAATGGGGGAATTGTATTGGTTTTGCTCTTCTACCCTTTAAAATTGCATTACGAGATGATCCGTTAGATTATATAAGAGAAGCTAAGGCAACTATTCATCGAAAGAAAAATTCACTCGAAGCTTTCTACACATTTTACATTTCAGAATTAGCACTCAAGTTTTTTGGGATTAAGGTATGTTCATTCTCAATTTTTGATCCTACACACACTACAATAAAAGTGATTTTTAACGGCAATTTATTAATGGCAATAGCTTAATTGCTGTTAAATATGTTTTTTTAGAAGGCAATTAGCACTCTTTGTAAATGTCCTTCAAGCCAATAGAGACATTGAATCGAATAGCAATTAACTAATGTCAGTAAAGACTTTAGCATCCTTTGTTAATGTGCATATTTATTGCCGTTAAAAACTGTTTTGTTGTAGTGACATGAGATCTCTTTATTGTAACTTTGTTAGATTTGAACCTTTTTCAGACATCAAGTCCGATATCGCACAGAATTTTCACCAATACATCAATGTGCTTTACCTGGTCCTCAAGAAGAAATTGGCTTCTATGGCCACCCGTTGGCTTACCTTGCCCCCGGTTCTTATGGACAACCTCAGGTAAGTGGTTAATAAGATGTGTGGACTCCTTATAGGGCTTGAGTAATCCTTCTCCCTTTGAGTTAGGTCCAAGACTTAATTTTACAGATGTTAACAGTTTATGAGCATATTTAAATTTCAGGCATTGATGATTAATTGCCAAAGCTATATAATCAAGATGACGATTGTTCTATCAGTAGATGAAAGTGTGATTCCTGATCCACATCGATTATTGGACGATCTTGAACAATCTCTAAAGCTAATCAAGGATATTGTGGTAGAAAGAGGTCTCTAAAGCTAATGTTTAGATTGCACTTCTAGTTTTATGGCTCAAATGTAATTGTTCTTTTTTCTTATAAGGAAGTATCTTTGTTGATAATAATATTCACAAGTATATGTAGTGCTACTTAACAATGTCATGATTATGTAAATCAAATACAATATGTTGAGAAATAAGTGTACCTATCATGAATGAATCGACCAAATCATCATCAAGTTGGTTCGAATAAATACACTACACTAAAAATGATCTTTGCGACAAAAGTCATAGAGACATTACTCTATGATCAAAAGCCCCAAACTCGACCAGTTTACTTGTCTGCATTGTGTAATAGTGAGTGAGCGTGAAACAAAATCCATCTATCTTACTTCTCCTAATATTAATAGTAGATATCTAATTTCTTTCAATATATTTATTACTAGATAACTTACTCGCACTTCGCACGGTAATCCATGACCTCATTAAGATTATTAATGATCATTTTCTAATATCCAAATATTAGAAATTTGGTATTGTCACATATATTAAAAACTTGAAAGATTGTAAAATTTTTACTCTTTAATGAATTTTATCTTCTACATATTTTCAATTATAATATTTGTTCTTTGATATAATTAGCTCCTCAATATTGAATGATTTTTCATAGATTAGTCAACTATCACTTTCTCTATTGTGTTGTACATGAGCATACAAAGTATAAGATACTCAATTTGATGGCCTGCTATTCTTTCTTTAGCCAACAGCAACTAATTTTCCTTGCTCTTCCATGTCATTGTTCATAAACACCCCTAAAATATGCCATAATAAATTTATCATGTGGAAGATATTAACCCCTTATATTCTCAAATGCAGGGGCGTATCTAAAGGGGGGTCACCGGGTTCACGTGAACCCATGCTCCCCTCTCGAGATCATATATAATAGTGTTATATTTTTTAAAAAGAATTTAAATATAGATGTGTGAACCCATACTCGGAGTATCATATTATGTAACGATGATTGAGTGCACCTTTCTAAGTGAGGTTAGAAATTTGAATCTTATATGTATATAGATATATCCAATCAAATTTACATCTTAGATCAACCTTTTTACAATAGTGCACCCCTAATCTCAAAATTCTGGAAATGCCTCTGCTCAACTGTGTGTTCCTTGATTATTCTAGAGCTAGTAAATAATAAAAATATCTCATTAAGTTTTAATTTTTTTTTAATTATTTTTAAAAACAGAAAATATTATGAAATACATTATTTTTGACAAAAAAAGAACAACTAAAGGATTATGAACAAACCAAGTCACATGATTGTTATTGTTAATTATGTCTTGAATTATTTCCTTGTATATTTTAGGAAACTATAGTTCCTATTAGTTCAGGAGACCCTTTGTCCTGATAGATTTGGAAAAGGAAAAAATTGTCCTTTAGGATTGGGAAAACCTTTTCCTTATAGGTTTAGGACAACTTAGTATCTATATATCACTACTAGAAAATAGGCCTGTTGCTACGCCAGAACATTCATTGCCATAGATCCGAAGAGTGTTGTAGTAGCATTATGGCAACGGAAAAGGGTGTGTTGCATATAAGCGTGTTGCAATACGTCTATAGTAACGATTTTATGCAACACTTTCTACACCGTTGCCACACACCTATCTATAGCAACAGTTACATTTTATTCTATGACAACACTTTTCTATGGTTTACTGCAACAGTTACGAACCGTTGCGACAGATTTATTCCAATGATTTGAAACCGTTGCAAACGATCTACCACAACAGCTTTATAATATAGCTCGGTCTAAGCTATTACAACGGTTCTGCTAAACTATTGCAACAGTGTTATTAAGCTATTGCAATAGGCTATTTTTAATGGTTATAATTGTAGGCTATTGTAGCCACTATACATATTATGTACTTTTGCAATAAACTATATTATATAATGATAGAAAATATTAAATCAATATGTACTTCAACTATGCCAAAACTTAAAAATATTCAAGAGTTAGCATATATTGATGTTCGCAAAAATTATGCCCAAACTTAAAAATAGTCCTAAAATGTTCAAGAGTTAGCATACATTTAAGTTCACAAAAATTAAGCCCAAAAGTAGAAATAGTCCTAGAATGTTTGTAGATATAGATCAACCAATTCTCTTTAAGTAAGGTCTTCACTGCTTTCATTCCCACTTTGTTCATTTTGATCACCTGCAATTTCAAAAGGGACAACAGTTAAGGATAGGGAAAAGGAAAAAAAAAGTTCAAAAATGAAAAGGGAAAAGAAGTCATATAACTCCTATCATGGTTGTTTCTCGCTCACTGAATTTCATTTACATCCTTTCTCAGGTTTTGAAGAGCACAAGGATACAACTATCATTGTCTAAAGGATAACATTACAAAATGTTTAAATACGTATGGCAGTTAGTACTGACACCTAATACCTTACACTTCTTTTGCTTGATCAAAGCCAAGAAAAAAGATAGGGACTTTGGCGGTTCAGCTAATAAGCAAAACGACGGTAGTAATTGACATTTTTGGAGAAGAGAAAAATCAGTACCTGATAGTAAGTTCAGCCCTGAGATGAAGTATATCGTTAATAAAATAGAGACTGTCCTTGGCCATGAAAGAAGTCCAGGGTATGGCGAATAAATTGAGATAGCCAACTGCCTTACCCCCAGTAAAAGTATAGTTTCCATTGTATTTGCTGACATACTCCTCAGCGACAGCAGTTAAGGATAACAAAATTTTAATAAGAAGCTGAAAGTGTACATATTCAGTAAATTCAACAACCCAGATCAGTATATTTTTATAAAAAATCAACAACACCTAATATCAACCCAGAACTTGAGTACACCTTTTCAAACCTTCTTAGTCAATTGATGTTTCAAGATTAGTTAAATTCTCCAAAACTACGCAAAAAAAAGTAACACTAATCTCGATACATTCAAGTTCGATAAAATAACAAGATGATCACAGTTGCACCAGCAACAATAGAAGAAGATTGCAAGTGTAGTAGTATTAGAAAAGAAAAAGTAGAAGCAGATAAACATATTCAAAGAAGATGAAGCTGAAGCAAACAAGAAATTGCAAAAGCAGTAGTCGAATAAAAGGAAGAAGAAGAAGGAGGATTCTGACCATGATTGTTGTTGCTGATAGATGGACGGTGGATTGACCGAACATTTGTTTCTCGTGTTGACGAAGCATCAAGTAATGTTGCTAGAACATTATCATCAATTGGTAGGCCTGAACGTTGAAGTTCTGTTATGACATCTTCTACAATTTCTTGTCTCATCATGGTCTTCTGTTCATCAAAGTGTTCCTTCTGTCCCTCAATTTTTTCTTCCATTCTTTGCATTCTCTCTTCCATCTTTTTCACGACCTCATTTGTTGCATTTGATGAGGCTTCAAAATGTCCCACTTTCCCTTTCAAAGTAGTTTTTGTAACCCTTCTTCCATACAATCTCAAACGTCTCAGATGTTGTGATCCCATGACAGATGCAAATGCATCAGTTGTCTCATTACCATCTTCATTTTGTTGCATTTCAATGTTCTCCATCTCAGCCTATAATGCAATTTTATTTTTAAAAAGTAAGAGAATTCAAGTATACATATAAAGAGTCAATACGAAAAATTCAATTTAAATCAAACAAAATAAAAATTAGATAGGAGACTCACAATTTTACTAGTTGTATCTTCATTTGTATCCTTGTATGATCGATTGGGTTTTCTTTTTCTTGTAACCACAAAAAATTCCTTAAGTGATGTAGGTTCATTAGTTCCCCTCTCTTTTTCCTAGACACATTAAAAGTGGATATCAAAAATCTTCTTTTAAAAAGACGACATGTTTATATTCAATGCTACACAAGAGAGCTCATACCAAATCATTGCGAACTAAAGCAAAGCTTTTTTTCCCAACGGTATGCGGATTCTTCAACTTTTTCCGATTCTCACTATTGGTTTTGAACATTTTCTACAAATAGAAGAGAATATATTAAGCTGGTACACTCATGATAGATATAATCTAACTCCCAGTTACAAATACTCTATTACTAGGAGTTATAATAATATACGAGGACAACACAGAAGATGGAGGATAACTGAATATTTGTGGGCTGTTGTTGCTCAGCCTAAACACAGGTTTATCTTGTGGTTAGCTTTATAAAGAAGATTATTGATAAAGGAAAGATCAGCTAATATGCATATCCCACAGACATAGTGATAAAGAAGATTTTTTTATCAAACTCATAAGTTTTCACCGTTAACCCAAAAAATAAAAAAATAAAGGAGATTTTTTTATCTTTTCCCAAGATCGATGATTTAGATAACTCTAATTGCGTATTATCAGCTAGTATGACTCACCTGAAATTTTTCTGAGTTCCAATATTTAAGAAGTTCCTTAAATTGAGATGTTGGAACATTATGAGGCCTTTTTTCCATTCGAGTTTGTTCATTAGTATAGGCATCAAAGTGGTGTGTTTTCAAATCAAACTTATGCCTTCTCCAAGCTTCTTGAATTGTTTTTAAAGTCCATCTATTTCCAATTTCAGGAATATCATATTTCTCCTGAAAGTTGGGACAATGAGTTAGTGCAATAAATGTGAAATATATTCAACTTAAAAGAGAATTGGAAACTTTAAACCTTGGTATAATCCCACAAATCTTTTTTTGTGTCAAGTAGCTTCCAATTTTCTATATCAAGAGGAAAAATGGTCGCATTCCTTGCAAGTATACCGAGGAAGCTGCTCAACTCTATCACGACATCATTACTAGGACCAACTGGCTGACCATCTTTATTTAGTACAATCAATTTACGATCATGCCTTCCATGTACAGTTAACATCTTTGTTTGACCTCTTTGTCTTTTTTGAGTGGAAGAGGCTACAATAATACATAAATAAAGATAACCTCAAAATTAGTATTGTAATTTGATTTTATAAGTGAAAAAAGATAGCAATATTTTAAATAAAATCTAGATGTTCTTGCCTTGTTCTTCACATTGTTCATTTAGTTCAACAGTAGTAAAATTCAATTGAATTTGTTCTGCTACTAGTTGCGCTTCATGGTTAGTTGAGTCAGCTTGTATATGGACTCCTGCCTCTGGATTTCGTGGTTCTAGTAGATGTTGTTTTTCTATAGCATTTGTTAAACGCTGACGCTTTTCAATTGACCTTATAGAACTCGTTAGATCATCTCTTCTTCTAGCTAGCAACAACTTCTTTTGATTCACAAAAGATGTAAGTGTTCCAGCTGGAACAACTGCTCTTGTTTCTTTATTCCTTATTCTTGAAGACCCTCGTGTCATGACTACCAAGAACTGCTCACTGTAAAAATAGAGATAAAAATATAAGGAGTTAGACATCCCAACATAATCAAGAAGATACAGCAGAATCAGAGAAAAGAAGATTACAGTCGTAATAACTTTTTTAATGTCATAAGACGAACTAGAAAAAAGGGAGAAAGGATGAAGAAGAAATCAGAATCACTGCTTCTTGCTACCTGATTCACCTAGGCTTTCTGAAGCACAAATCACTCAGCTCATTTCAGCATATGAAGCACTAAAGTGATCTCTAATAACACCGAGATCACCCAAAAAGACAGAAGTACACAATAATATAAAAAAAGGCAAGATCAATATTCTTTCCATTGTCTTTCAAACCAATGGTACAGATAAGGAAATGCAATACAAAATTTTTCCAATATTTTCATATTTGTATATATTTAAAAGAAGTTGAAAAGTCCCTTCGTCAATCATCAGCCACCATCCAATCCCAATCGGTATCATCAAAGTCCTCATCTTCTTCTGATGTTTCCATATCTTCTTCCATATCTTCTGAATGTTGATCATAATTTTTCATATCAATGACATCACCAGGTACATCTTCTCTGGACCATGTGAGGTCAACATCAGGTATTCTATTTGATTTTCCAATGTCATCGTCAGGTTCCCTAAAAAATGTGTCTCCAATATTAGGGCAATTCCCTTCTTCTAAATCATATAAATCAGCATTGACTTTGGTCCTTGCATAATAAACCTCTTTTTCAATTGGATCCTCTACATAGAAAACTTGATGCACTTGAGATACCAGTACAAAGGGATCTTCAGTACTGCATAACTTGTTGAAGTATACCCGAGTTAATCCATATTCATTTATTTCATTACGAAACCAATCACATTTAAACAACACAACACTAAAGCAACCCCAATAATCGATCTCAATGATATCTTGTATAACTCCATAATAGACAACCTCTCCATCAATGGGATTTTGATCTCTAGCACTAGCAAAACTATCCGTAGTTGCTGATAAAGTCACTCCATAATTCTGAGTCTTGCATTGACTATCTCACTTCGTTGTATGGAATCGATATCTATTGATGGAATATGCTTTATATCTTTTTGCCGCAGTATTAGGCCCTTTAGCGAGTTGTCATAAATGTTCAGGAACTTCAACAGTTTTAACTTTCTCTTTAAGCCAGTTGCCGAATTCCTAACTATTATTCTGCGCTCTAACCCATGCATTTGATCTACTGTGATTGTCAATTACACTCTTATGTTCCCTGCAAGCATGCATGTTTCAAATTAAATTTTATGCATACAATTAAGAAGTTCTTATCATATAAATAAAAGATTGAAGTTTATAATACAAGTGACAGATCTTACATGATGAAGGTCTCCATTATTTCATCTCCTGTATTGAACAATACATATCGATGTATATCAAAACATAACTGAAGATCCATGTGAAAATTCTTTCCTTCACTTTTTTCCTCCCTTCCAATCGGATGGCCAAACTTAGGGAATATAGGTGACAAATTATCTCTCTCTGTTTCAATTCGCTGATCATCCTCTAATTGGTATCGACTAAATTTTGTTTTCACCCTATCATGTAGGTATTTGGAATAAAAGTTGACTCCCTCTACTGCCATAAATCCCTCTAGTATTGATGCTTCTAGATGATATCGATTACAAACAAGCCCCTTGAAGCCACATAGGTTTCTTTCAGTGGAATACATCCAACGAAGATGTGTCGAACCCCCAAGCTTAATTTCATTTACTAAATGGATGGGAAAATGTACCATTATATCAAAAAAAGATGGAGGAAAAATCTTTTCAAGGTCACATATAATCTCATTGATCTTAGACTGCATTGTATCAAGATCTGCTCGCCTTATCACCTTGCTACATATGGCTTTAAAGAAGTTCCCCAACCTAATCAAGGCCATTGAAACATTTTTGGGCAACACTTCTCTAACAGCAACTTGGAGCAAGTAATGCATTATGAAATGAGCATCATGACTCTTGTATCCTGATACTTTCATCTCATCAACTTCCACACATTGTGATATATTTGAAACACAACCAATTGGTAATTTGGGCTTTTTAAGAATAGTTTAAAACAACTTCTTCTCTTCTGGTTTCATTGAGAAACAAGGTTTAGCCAAATGAACTTTTCCATTATCATCTTCTAATGGTTGAAGCTCCTTTCGTACCCCCTTTTCTTGCAAGTCATAGCGAGAATTTACATGGTCCTTTGACTTTCAAGTTAAATCCAGCAAAGTCCCGAGCAAACTATCACTAATATTTTTTTCTATGTGCATCACATCAAGATTGTGCCTCACATCAAGATTGTGCCTCAGTTTGTTATGTTCCCAATATGGCAATTCAAAAAAGATGGATCTTTTTTTCCACGGACCCTCATTATCACGACGCCTCCTCTTTTTGCCCTTTCCAAACACATTATTGAATTCACGCAACTCTTCCAATACTTCTGTGCCTGATAAGGAAGTAGGAGCAGATCTGTGATCTTCTTTACCATCAAATGATTTCTTATCTCTTCGGAATGGATGATCAGGAGGCAAGAATGCTCGATGACCCATGTAACACATCTTACGACTATGCTTGAGATATTGAGAGCATGTCCCATGATTACAAGTTGGGCATGCCTTTTTTCCTTTGGTGCTCCAACCAGAAAGCATTGCCAAGGCTGGAAAATCACTAATGGTCCACAATAAGGCTGCACGCAATTGAAAATTTTGGTTAGAATCAGCATCATATGTTTCCATCCCAGTTACCCACATTTCCTTCAATTCTGCAATTAATGGTTGAAGGTCGACATCAATATCCTTTCCTGGAGACGATAGGCCTGGAATGATCATAGATAATATCATATACTCCGGCTTCATGCAAATCCACGGAGATAAATTATAATTCATTAGCATAACAGGCCATGTGCTATGGGAATTACTCATGGTTCGAAACGGGTTGAAACCATCACTTGAAAGACCCAATCTAACATTACGAGGATCTCTAGCAAAGTCTTCGTGCAAGGAATCAAAATGCTTCCAATCTTCCCCGTCAGCCGGATGCCTTATATTTCCATCTTTGGGTCGTTCAGTATCATGCCATCTCATATTTGCAGCTGTTTCAGGACACATGAATATTCTCTAAAGCCTAGGTTTTAAAGAAAGGTACCTTAAAACCTTTGCTGGAATTTTTGAGCTTTCATTAGTCAAGGGATCACTAACAGTCTTCCATCTAGAAGAGCCACATACAAAGAAATTATTTTCCTTCTCATTTTCATTCCAAAATAACATGCAATCATTAGGGCATGCATGTATTTTTTCATAATCAAGACCCAAATCTTTAATCACATTTTTGGCCTTGTGGAATGACTCAGGTATATGAGCAAATGGAAATGCCTCTCTTAACAAGTCTAGCAAGTCTCCAAAGGCCACATTACTCAACCCATGAATGCATTTGAACAAGAACAATCGCATGGTAAAATTCAATTTAGAGAAACTCTCACTCTAAAAAATTTCTTTGCTTCTTCAGATGGCCCCTCTCTCACTCCTTCATGCCTCAAGTCACCCTCAACATCTCTAAAAATATCATGAAGTAGGCCATCAATATTGTCACTCATGTTGGAACCTTTATCGCTATTGCTATGATCTGGATCATTTCTCGAGGAAAATCTTTCTCCATGAAAAATCCATTTGGTATACCTTTGCACATACCCATAAGCAATCAAGTGATCCTCTACCACATTTCGATGATGCCAATTACAATTAGCACACTTTTTGCAAGGACATAATATTTCATCTCCTTGGGAAGCTCATTCAAAAGCTATATCAAGAAAATTATTCACTCCATAGATATACTCGCTGGTGGATCTCCGGAGACCCATCCAACTTTTATCTCTACTATCCATTTAATATTTAATATCCTATATGACACCAAAATCAAATTACCAGGTTAAGAAATAAAAGACAACATTCTGAATATCACACCAATAGATTTGGTTTCCTTAGAAACTTATGTTCAACGGATTTTGATCAGTGGCTCTATTATTTGATTTAACAACATAACTAAAATGACTTTTTATTTTCCTTGAACTTTTTGTTATACATAATCAGTTGTGTAATTAACAATACCAATTTTACCTATAATTTCAATTAGTTAACAGAGAAATGATGTAAAGGATTTTAAATCTAAACACTCAATCTTAAGATAATAAGACAAGAAACTAAAGTCTAACGATTTTGCCAAATCTAAACACTCAAATGATGTAAAGGATTTCATATATAAAAAAACTATTTCATACTATTTTGCAAAGTTAGTAACCTCACTCAAGAAACTAAGCAGCACACAGTCGCAAGACTTCCCATAAAAAAAGACTAGGAGATTTGCTTGAGGACAATGAAAAGAAGACAAGTACGTAGACAAAGTGACTCAAGCAACTGACCCTAAGAACTTGAAACGTATGACTCGAAAGGTAGACATGAGGATCCCAATCTAGGAGCAGCCTTAGAGGCTGAGTTAATGCTCAAAACCTTATACCTAGCTCAACCAGACTAAACATCTATTCAATGTGTTCTATAATCAGTGATGCTCACAAAATAGAACATGAATCAGAAAAAAAAGACTAATATGAAAGTCACATAAAGAAAAATCTTGTCCAACAATCTAAACTTACAATACATGTTCAAAATTTAAAGAGCACATTTACAGGGAAAGAATCATCTCGAAATGAATAAAAACAACACAAAAGGAAGAGTAAAAATCAAATATCAAACAAGCACATCAATGTAAATGAGAATAGACCAAAAAGAAGCCGAATGCAAAAATTAAGAGACAAGGAAATATTATGTATTTTTATGCAGAGAATTGAAGTGTCGACTAGAAATACACTACACTTCTCTGTTAGTGGTCTATTCTAAAGCAAAAAATTCATTTTGGTACTGTGTCAATTCAATCAGCGGTCAATTCTCAATAAGTGGTCAATTCAAGACTTCATACAATTTTGCCAAAGTAAGTAACCTCACTCAAGGAACTAAGAAGCTCGATCGTAAAAAATCAAATACACAAGAAAAGACAAGGATATTGTCTTGAGGATGAAAAAAAAGAAGAGATGTAAGAAACCAAGTGACTTAAGCAACTTAACATACCCTGAGAACTTGGATATATGGTTAAATGCAGACATGAAGATATAAATGTACGAGCAGCCTTAGAGAGGTTGAGTTAACACTCAAAGCCTAATTCTTAGCTCAACTAGACCCAGGATCAACTCAATGTATTCCAGAACAAGTAATGCTCTTAACACACAAAAGAGAACATTTATCACAAAAGAAATCAATATTAAAGTCACATAAAGGATGTTTTTTTCAAGACTCAACTTATAATACACACTGAACTTCTCGGTCACTGGTAAATTCTAAAGAAAAAAAATCTAATGCAATTCTAAGTGAACTTAGTCTCATATAAGTACTCCATCAAGAGTGTAAACTTTCCACACTTTAGTCACCAAAAGAAGAATACAATAAAATAAAATAATTCAAGAACTTAAACTGAAGTCATACAAAATCCTTTATGAAATGGAAAAATATGGAATATGAAATATCCTAAAGCCACTATAAGTTATACAGTAAGACGGGAATAAATCTCATGAAGTATTGAATGAGCCTATTTCTCTTGGCAAACATGAAAAATAGAGGTTGATTCTTTTGTGTATCAGTACAACCTTGTCTTTAATCCTATTTTAATATCAAGACATACAGTTTCTACTAACTTTGAAACATATAGGAAAAACAAATTGTAGCTGTACTAGATTATATTCTTTCTCCACATAAAATTTTTACAGAGGCCACATGTTGCTTTAACTTAGAACACATACACGTCTAACAAAATAAATTTACTGGTTGAGAAGTAAATCCACCAAATAAATAGGAGAATACATGTTAATAAAAACACAACCAATGAAAAAGTAAAATAATCAGGGGCTGAGGGAGAATTAATTGTTCTATCCAGTAAGTAACTTCTCTATACTAGTAAAGATAATCATCCATTTGACATTGTCGAACAGTCAATTCCCAATAATATAGATCAGTTTGTACTTTGTACTAAGTGCAACTCTTTTATTTTCTCAGAGATACATTCGGATAAACAATTATTTCCGAACATATGTATACACTTAACAAGTAAAATGAAAGGAATTCATAAGAAATAAACACCAAATGGGAAGCTGAAGTACCGGTGATTTAATATAATTTATCGCGACGAGAATTCAATAAGAAGCTTTGGCAAAACAAAAGAGAAAACTAAGAAGATCTACTCAATACTTAAAGTTTTATTCACTGTTCAAAGCTTAAAGAGGTTGGGTTCATAATCAAAACCTTATTCTATAATCATCTAGACGCAAGATCTGCTCAATGTATTGCTGAACCAGTAATGCTCTTAACACACAATAGAGAAAATGTATCTGGAAAACATATTCACAATAAAGCATAAAGTGAAAATTTTTCCAACACTCTAAACTTACAATTCCGACCTTAAATTTGAAAAACATAGTTATATGATATGATTTAACTAGAAATGAATAAGCAATAATGAGCAAAGAATAGTAAAAATAAATTATCTAACATACACATTGATGTACATCAAAATAAATAAATAAAGAAAAGAAAGACAAAAATTAAGAGAAAAAGGAACATTACCTCCTCTTAAGCAGTGAACTGATGCGCCAAGATCTTGATGACCGACTTGTTGTTCATCAACCAAAAATCTCTAAGAATAAGGAAGACAATACAAACTTAGAACTTGAAATTGTACTCGGAAGAGAGAAACTAAATCCATTAATTCTCGACTTCAATGACTATTGGAGATGAAAGATACTTCAATTCATTTTAATGTTAGAAAAGGCTTGTGGAGCAGAAAACTTTTTCCACCCATCTTACATAACATCAACTCTTCCTAAACTGAGAATTTTCAAATTTTCATCTAATTTATTTGCAGAGATTTCTCAATCTTCACAAAAATTGAGATACACACTCCAAACCACAACAAGATTACATCATAAACATAAATTCTAACAAAGAGCACCTACTTCACATAAACCCAGTTGTCTATTTTAAAAACCTATGCAAGAACCCTTCTAAGAAATTTCTAATTTTGAAGAAGATAAAATACACAATACCTGAAGTTGCAAAAAGGCAAAACCCACGAAGAAGAAGACCTAGAATATGACAGATGCCTACAAGGAAAACCATTGAAGAATCAGAAGAAGATACACCACAAAAATTCAGATACACACTCTAAACCACAACAAGATTACATCATAAACATAAATTCTAACAAAGAGCATCTACTTCACATAAACCCATTTGTCTATTTTAAAATCTTTTTCAAGAACCCTTCTAAGAAAATTTTAATTTTGAAGAATACACAATACTTGTAGTTGCAAAAATGCAAAACTCACGAAGAACACACAGAATATGGTAGATTCCTACAAGGAAAATCATAGAAGAATCAGAAGAAGATATACCATCTTCAAGGAGAAATGAGAAGTGAAGATACCTTTCTGATGAAATGGTCTAGAAGCTAAGAGAGACAAACAGAAATGATATGTTATACATTTACACTTTTAATTTTTTTTTTAAAAAAATTAATTAAAAAGAAAAATTTTCGCGCCTCAAGTAAAATTAGTTGAGGGAAAATAATTGAGGGAAAATATACGTTGCAATACATTTATTTTCATAAGAACCGTTGCCATAGAGTAACCTACGGCAACGGTTTGTGGAACCCTTGCAATAAGAGGCACCATGGCAACGATTTAATTTTAGAAGTGTTTTATTAGGTCTTGTTGTCTATTGCAACGGTTATAACCGTTGGGAATGACTATATATTGCAACACGTATTTAATCGTTGCTAAATAACTGTTGCTACAGACATGTTTTCTAGTAGTGTATATGGGATATAGTTGGGGATTCTAAGACATTGTACAGGATACACAATGTAGTCTTAAGGGCTTGAAAGGATTGTAAAACTTGTTCTCTTTCTTTCATAGTGAAAAACTCTCTCTGTTTTTGCTGGGAGGAGTAGGCCTAACCGAACCTCATTAAATCCTTGTGTTATTCTTCTCTATTTCCTTTTTTTATGATTGTGTGCTAGTTAATCCACGATATTTTCGTAACAATTGGTATTAGAGTTTGGTTGGGATTTCTGCACATAATCAACGGTTAAAATATCTTCATCATCTTCAACAAAGTATGGAAAAGAAAAATTACATAAGGGATCTAGTTTCAGTCTGTAGAAGATTATAATGAGATCATCATTGGTGTTTCAATGGTTATGGAAGGCAATTGAGGAGACTATTTCAGAAGGGTTGAAAGAATTAGAAAAAGTAGACTTGAAAAAGAGTTTGTACAATCTTCGAGTATCTGGTGTTCCATATTCAAGTGTAGTTGGTAGCATTGTGTATGCTATGATTTGCACTCGTCTGATATTTCACATGTTGTTAATATTGTGAGTAGATACATGGCATGTCCTGGTAAAGAACATTGGCATGCAGTAAAGTGAAACTTGAGATACTTGAAGGGTACTGCAGATGTGGGCTTGACTTTTCAGAAGACAAGCTAAGTGAATCAACAGTAGGTTATATGGATTCAAACTATGTAGGTGACCTGGATAAGAGAAGATCTTTGACATGTTATGTTTTTACTCTTTCTGGTTGTGTCGTCCATTAGAATACAAATTGGCATATCTGGTGTTGCTTTACGGAGGCAGTGAAAGAGACTCTATGGCTGCAAGGCTTGGAGTGGACAAAACATATAGTAGTCAGACATCATTTTATCTGAGATATTGTATCTAAAGGGGTTGTGGATGTGAAAAAAGTGTCTATACATGATAATTCAGGAGATATGATGACCAAGACAGTCTAGACCAAAAAGTTTAGGCATTGCCTAGACTTGATTGGTGTGAGTTGTACTCAGTAAGCCCCTTGGAGGGCTGGGAGAAAAGCAGAGAGGTGTTATTTTAATTGATGAAAGGAATTCAAGCCAAGGGGAAGATTTGTTAATTATGTCTTGAATTATTTCCTTGTATATTTTAGATAACTATAATTCCTATAAGTTTAGGAGACTCTTTGTCCTAATAGATTTGAAAAAGGAAAATATTGACTTAAGATCTATACATAGGGGATATAGTTGGGGATTCTAAGGATTGTACAGGATACACAATGTAGTCTTAAGGGCTTGAAAGCATTGTAAAACTTGTTCTCTTTCTTTCATAGTGGAAAACTCTCTCCGTTTTTGCTGGGTGGAGTAGGCCTAATCAAACCTCATTAAATCCTTGTGTTATTCTTCTTCTCTATTTTCTTTAATTTGTTTGTGATTGTGTGCTATAATCCACGGTATTTTCACAACAATATTTGTTAATTATGTCTTGAATTATTTCCTTATATATTTTAGGAAACTATAATTCCTATTAGTTTAGGAGACCTTTTGTCCTAATATATTTGGAAAAGGAAAAAATATTGTTCTTATAGGATTGAAAAAATATTTTCCTTATAGGTTTAGGATAATTTGAGATCTATATATAGAGGATATACTTGAGGATTCTAAGGCATTGTACATGATACACAATGTAGTCCTAAGGGTTTGAAAGCATTGTAAAACTTGTTCTCTTTCTTTCATAGTGGAAAACTCTCTCTGTTTTTGTTGGGAGGAGTAGGCCTAGCTGAACCTCATTAAATCCTTGTGTTATTCTTCTTCTCTATTTTTTTGTGATTGTATGCTAGTTAATCCATGATATTTTCGCAACAATTCGTATCAGAGCTTGGTTGAGGTTTCTAGACATAATCAAGGGTTAAGATGTCTCCATGATCTTCAACAAAGTATGAAATAGAGAAATTCGATGGGGGTTCTAATTTCATTCTATGGAAGATTAGAATAAGATCTTCTTGGGTGTTACAAGGATTGTGTAAGGCAATTGAGGATGTTATTTTAGAAGGATTGAAAGAATAAGAAAAAGTAGACTTGAAAAAGAGTATGTACAATCTTCGAGTATCTAGTGTTTCATATTTGAGTGTAGTTGGTATGTGTGTCATGGTTTGCACTCGTCTTGATATTCATATGTTTTTAGTGTTGTGAGTAGATATGAGGCATACTCTGGTAAAGAACATTGGCAGGCAGTGAAGTGGATCTTGAGATACTTGAAGGATACTGTAGATATGGACTTGACTTTTTTCAAAGACAAGTTAAGTGAATCGGTAGTAGGTTATGTGAATTCGGACTATGCAAGTGACTTGGATAAGAGAAGATCTCTGACATGTTATGTTTTTACTCTTTCTTGTAGTGCCGTCTATTAGAATGCAACTTGGCATATCTGGTGTTGCTTTACGGAGGCAGTGAAAGAGGCTATATGGTTGCAAGGCTTGGAGTGGACAAAACCTATGGTAGTCAGATATCATTTTATCTGAGATATTGTATCTAAAAGGGTTGTGGATGTGAAGAAAGTGTCTACATATGATAATTTAGGAAATATGATGACCAAGATAGTCCGGAACAATAAGTTTAGGCATTGCCTAGACTTGATTGGTGTGAGTTGTACTCAGTAAGCCCTTTCGAGGGCTGGGAGAAAAGAAAAGAGGCGTTATTTCAATTGATGAAAGGAATTCAAGCCAAAGGGAAGATTTGTTAATTATATGTTGAATTATTTCCTTGTATATTTTAGGAAACTATATTTTTTATTAGTTTAGGAGACCCTTTGTCCTAATAGATTTGGAAAAAGAAAATATTGTCCTTTAGGATTGGGAAAACCTTTTCCTTATAGGTTTAGGATAACTTAGGATCTATATATAGGGGATATAGTTGGAGATTCTAAGACATTGTACAGGATATACAATGTAGTCTTAAGGGCTTGAAGGCATTGTAAAACTTGTTCTTTTTCTTTCCTAGTGGAAAACTCTCTCTATTTTTGCTAGGAGGAGTAGGCCTAGCTGAACCTCATTAAATCCTTGTGTTATTCTTCTTCCCTATTTTCTTTGTTTGTGATTGTGTGCTAGTTAATATACGATATTTCTGAAATAGTTATTCTGGAGGGCACCAGCTGGGCAAAAATATAGGAAGTAAAAATAATTACAAGTAATTAGGAAAATCAGGAAAGGTTACAAGTAGCAGTGGTTGTAATAGTTGAAACTCTCCAACTTTTTTCTATATTAACCATTAATATAGAAAAGAAAAGTAACAATTGAAACATTTAAACTTTTCTGATTGAAGAATGTGAAAGGTTAAGAAGCAATATGTGAAAAATACATGATAAGGTCTATCTATCTATCTATCTATCTATCTATACACACACACACACACACACCCCCCCCCCCTATACTACCTTAAAAGCATGAGCTCTGTAACTTGAATGTTAAATTAGTATAACACTCCCAACTTAGAACATTCAATTTAGTATATCTTTTATATTTTTTATTACATTACATCTATTTACTTATATTATAAAATATATTAAAAGCATACACCTTTTCACATTGAAGGTTGAGACTTATGTGAAGAGTTATGACTTTTTCAAAAAGTTGTGATTTCTCTGATGAGTTGTGATCTTTTCAAAGGATTGTGACTTTTCAGAAGGGTTGTGAATATTCTAAAGAGTTGTGACTTTTTCAAAGACTTGTGACTTTTCTGAAAGGTTGTGACTTTTTGGATGAGTTGTGACCTTTCTAAAGGGTTGACTTTTCTGAAGGGTTGTGCCTTTTCTGATAAGGCACAATTAGTACATGTTCATACTACCTTTGTTAGCTATAAATAGAGGGTTCCCTCACATTTTTAAACTTCGAATTTTCTAAGTTTTCTACTCTTCTTCTTCTTAGAACCCAAACCTAGTACATATTTGATATTTATTTTTATTTATATTATAATATAAAATATAAAATATATTAAAAGAAGATATCTTTTCATATTGAAGGATTATGACTTTTTCAAAAGGGTTGTGGCTTTTTAAGAGAGTTGTCACTTACAAATTCATAAAAGATAAAATTTAGAGAACATTGAATAAAACACTAATGTAAGTTGTCAAACAAAATGATGACAGAAGGGAAAAACTCATAAAAAGAAGTATGTATGAACCAAAAAATTGTCATGGTTGTGATTATTTTCTCAAGAAATGAGCACTTGAAAATAGTTTTTCTTTTGACATGTTGAATGAAGGGAAAAACTATAATGAAATTATAGTTTTGTTTCATTATTTTTTTTGGCGAAGATCCGAAGTAGATTACAAGGAATTGGCAAAGTTCCACAGAAATTAGCGATGAAATTTGTCACGAAGAAGAAGATACAACAATGAGTATGATTTGCCTAGTTTTTATAGGTAGTTCTTGAAGAGGCACAACCGAAGAGATGCAACAATCTGAAGGGACGCAAGAGTTGAAGAAACGGGGTTAAAGATAAAAATAAAATAAAGGTAAAAAATCTAAATGTACGAAGGAAAACATAAAAGTAAATTCCTAAATTCTAAGGATGTCACGTAGGTGGGCCTTGGATTCTCTTTTATATATGATATATGATATATAATATAAGATGAGATAAAGATTTGACAGTTCTTTTCATATATTTTAGGAAATCTTAATTTTTCACGTAAACGTTTTACCATATATTATATTCTTACTATATATATTACATGGACCTGATGCAAGCACCACTGCATCACAAAGCTAAAGACATGATTGTCCAACAAGACAACAAAATCCAAAAAAATACTAATATTTTTTTAATTTGTTCCACTATTTCCAATGGTGTAGAATTCAATGTATTTCCTTGTATGTTTCACTAGCCACTATTATTACCAGGCCATTTCTTATGTCCACAATGAAACTCAATCTCTTTCTCTATAAATTGTTAAATTTGAATATTCATGTAATGACCCTGAAGGTCAATTTTGGTAATTTTGCAAATAACCATTTTGCCCCTCCCGAGAGTTGCCCCGAGTCTTGTTTGAATGTTTTCGAAATTGGTTTTGTGAAAGTTAGAGTTAAATTGAGGTTTTGGGAAAATTTAATTTCTAAAGGCTTAAGTTGCCAAAATGTGAATTTTCAGGTCTTTCGGAGTTTCAGGACTCAGATGGGATTTTCGTCGATTCCATCAGTTCTGGAATGTGGAATTTGGTCTAGGAGAGTTGACGGAATCAGTTTTGGGGCTGTTTCGTGGATTGGAGGTCTTAAGTTGGAAAATTGTGAAATTTTGATCATGTCAACATTCGGAGATCGGATGCTCGAAATTTGATTCCGATAGCTCCGTTGGATTCGGGAGATGATTTTAGGCCTAGGGGTGGCCTTGGGTGATTTTTTAGAGGCCCCGAGCTTGTTTTGAATTGTTGAGGCTTAAGTTAGTGTTGTTGTACTTTATCAGGTTCCAGGTCAAGGAGACCTCGAATCCGAATTCTGACGGTTCCATTGTGTCCGGAACATCAAATTTTTGTATGGTTGCATATCTGATTTGGGTTCACGCGGTTCCGAACGAATCCCAAGGGTCCTTTCGGAGACTTGTTGAATTGCTGATTTTGCTGCTATATGGTGCCAGCTGTTTTGACCTCCGCCTTCGCGAAGGGTTAGGCTTGTGACCTCCGCGTTCGCGAAGTGGGGCCGTATTCGCAGAGGGTCCAGCGTGTTGTTTTCCGCATTCGCGGAGTGGGACCCACGTTCACCGAGGGTATGGGTTTTGTTCTCCACATTTGCGGAGGGGATCCTGAGTTCGCGGAGTATTGGAACTTTGGTTTCCGCGTTCACAGGCCTAGCAGGCCGTGTTCGCAGAGGTCATTTAATGCCTGAACAGTGTTTAATCAGGATTTTGCCCATTTTCACCATTTTTAACATTTTGGAGCTCTCTTGGGCGATTTTTGAAGAGGTTTTCTTGGGAATCAGTGTGGGTAAGTGATTTTAACCCTTAGCTTTGATTATCCAATGTTTTAAACATGATTTTAAATTGGAAATTGGGTTTTTCAAATGGGAATTTTGGTGGTTTTGATGGAACTTCGATTTTGGTGGTAAAGTAAGGATTGAAGGCTGTTTGAGCTTCTTTTTCAAGTGGGTTTTTCACCATTGAATTCCTATTGTATTGAGGATCATTTTTATGAAAGAAATCCCAGATTCAAACCCCATTTTTGAAATCGGATCTTTGGGTTGTATTACCTTTTCTTTCCAAATTTCGTGTTCTTGGCATTGTTAGATCCGAATTGTGATTGGGTTTCACAATTTGAATAGATTGTGTTACTTTGGATTGCTTACGGAAGGGAAAAGCTCCGGTTGTTGGTTGATTTCGATTCGATTAAGGCAAGTGAACTCTTAAAACCTTGTGAATCTCTTAACACTCCGACTTCCTTTCTTGATTGTGATGGGGAGTAACGGGATTGAGGTATGGATGAATTGTTGCATGAATCAACCTAAAATTTAAACGGCAGGGGTTAATAAAATGGCTTTGTTTGCTAAAGTGTTAGGCCAAAGTGTGATGGGCCATGAACTTGATATTGTTGTGTAATTGATGAATTTCCATGATAGTCTCGATGTGATTGTGAACATGATTGAAATGTCTCATCGGGGATTATGGGACTAGACTTGAAAAATCTTGCTTAGTAATTGATCCTACTTGTGATGAAAGGAGTAGTGAAATGGAGACTAGGCAAATGATCTTACTATAAATGATGTATTTGATGATGTTGATATATTGTTGATAGTGTGACGTGATTTGCATTGATATGAATTGCGTTGTGATTGTGAACACTATCATTCTTGTCATTATTTGTGTGAACATGCTTGTGTGTATTGGTTCTAGAAACACTATGATGAGACACTTTGATAATTATGCCGATGGGAAATTGTTCTGGCGAGTGATGATATATGCCGATGGAAAATGGTTCCAGTGAGTGATGATTATGCCGATGGGAAATGGTTCCGGCTATTGATGATATATGCCGATAGGAAATGGTTCCGACGAGTGATGATATATGCTAATGGGAAATGGTTTTGGCGATTGATGATTATGCCGATGGGAAATGGTTTCGGCGGATACATGGTCAATGTGTGGCCCCCATGGGTTTCGATCTGAGATTCAGCGGATGGGAAACGTAGGACAGACATGCATCATTCTACTTGTCATTGCATTGTCCTACTCTTGATGTTGTGATGTCGAGGTTTCTGTCGGTGATATTGTGATGTCGAGGTTTCTGTCGGCGATGTTGTGATGCCGTGGTTTCTACCGGCGATATTGTTTTGCCGAGGTTTCTGTTGACAATATTGTGATTTCGAGGTTTCTACCGGTGATGTTGTGATGCCGAGGTTTCTGTCGGCGATGCTGTGATGCCGAGGTTTCTGCCGACGACTGTGATGCATGCATGAACATTGCATGTGCGTCAACATTCATGCATATGATTGATTGTTGAACATGATTCTTGTGATTGACTTTGTGATTACTTGTGAGATATGACTTATGATTCTGAACTGTGACTGTGGAGTTGTGTTTATGCCTTGTGACTCTGGATTGATATACTTGATACTGATGTGAGTTAATTCAGTGATGCTGTTGAACTGTTGTTGACCTATGTGTTATTTGAACTGTGAATTGGAATATGTTAGGTAGGACTGATTTTTGTGCAGGTTGAAGTTATTGGAGGTTCGGTTGGCAGTTAGGGTTTCGTGATTCTTTTAGATTTGCCTCGTTTTATTAGTTGATTTGCTAGGTACCGTGTTGTTTGGTACTTACCCTTGCTTCTACACTTGTGTAGGGTCCCAGCCAGGACAATGATCAAGTTCTCTCTCTTCTCTTTTTCCGAGGCTTGTTGAGGACACTTAAGAGGTAGCTATTTGATGCTGGCGATCTCTCTCGGCCTTTTTCCTTTTGCTTTGTTTCTGCTTGAGATACAAGGATTTTGAGACTTTTACCTTTCTATTTAAATGTTGTATTAGAGGCTTGTACATCTGACAACCAGTCTTAAGTTGGTTTTTGTTAAGTTGAAAAACTTCCGCTTGATTACTTCTTTTCTTCATTTATGCTATTTTATTTATTGGGTTATAGGCTAACTTGTCCTGGTAGGATAGGACAAGTGCAATCACACCTGGTTTTTGGGTCGTGACAAATGGTATTAGAGCCCAGGTTTCATAGGTCTCACGTGTACAAGCTAAGTCTAAGTAGAGTCTCAAGGATCGGTATAGAGACGTCTGTACTTATCTTCAAGAGGCTGTGAGGACTGTTAGGAAACTTCCTTTATTTCATTCTCTTTTATCGTGCGTGGTTCTTATCCCTTGTGCTTGGTGTCGCGTGTTGTTTTGGCGGATGCCAAGGTCTCGAGATTCTGTTTCGAGCGATGGAAGGGAGGCAGTCCCTGAAACAGTAGTTGAGGCCCCAGTCAGAGGTCGGGGTAGAGAGGTTTCCCCAGGGCCATAGGTTGAGGTTGGTGAGGACCAGGTTCCTCCAGGGTTCTCAGCACCGTTCTTTCAAGAGACTTTATTGAGGATGTTGGGAGTTATGGAGAGTTTTACTTAGAGTGCTTCAGGCACGCCACAGGGATCGCAGACCCTAGAGCAGCATCAGGGTCTAGGCGTTCAGGATCCGGTGGGTCAGCCATTGTTGGTTCCCGCGCCAGATGTAGGTGCACAAGATGATCAGGATGTAGTTCTGACAGTGGAGGACCTGAAGTGTTATGAGAGGTTTCAGAGGATGAAACCACCCCAGTTTCAGGGTGGTAAGAGTGAGGATGCTCATGAGTTTCTGACCTTGTGCCGTGAGATGCTTGGGGCAGTAAGGATGGTAGATGCGAGGGGTGTTTGTTTTGTTGCTCTCCAGCTCCGTGGGCTAGCCAAGGAATAGTGGAGGTCTTGGGTAGAGTCCATGCTTGTGGAGTCTCCTCCAATTGAGTGGGATGCTTTCTCCAGTGCTTTTCATGATCATTTCATTTCTTGGAGTGTACGTGAGGAGAGCAGGATGAGGTTTTAGGGTTTGACTTAGGGTAGCATGTCAGTTGCAGAGTACGAGGCACGTTTCAGTCAGTTATCTCTTCATACCACGTCTTTGGTTCCAGATGAGGCAGAGAGGGTCCGCAGATTTCTAAGAGGGTTGACTTCCTCTTATGTGTCTACCTACTTTGCATCTGGGTTTGATTTGGTATGTGATCGTATGCCTGTGTGTGTTTCTACACCCGTGGGTGAGCCCTTAGTGGTGGATCGAGTGTATCGATCCTATCCTATTTCTTTGGCTGGGTATGAAACTTGGGTAGACTTGAATATTCTGGGGATGGTAGATTTTGATGTGATATTGAGTAAGGATTGGTTCTCTCCCCATTATGTGATCCTTGATTGTTATGTTAAGACTATCGATTTAGCGATGCCTGGTGTTCCGAGGGTAGAGTGGAAGGGTACTAGGGGTTCTTATCCTAGTGAGGTTACCTCCTACATCCGAGCCTAGAGGTTGATTAATAGAGGGTGTTTGTTCTATTTGGATTTTATTCGGGATGCTAGTGTTGAGTCGCCTTCTATGGAGTATATCCCTGTGGTTCAGGAGTTTGTTGATGTGTTCCCTACTGATTTTCCTCGTGTTCCTCGTGATAGGGACATTGATGTTGCTATTGACTTGGAGTTGGGCACTAAGCCCATCTCTATTGCCCCGTATCATATGGCTCCGGCTGAATTGAAGGAGTTGAAGGATCAGTTTCAAGACTTGTTAAGCAAAGGGTTTATTCCCCTAGTGTGTCACCTTGGGGATTACCAATTATCTTTGTTAAGAAGAAAGATGGCTCTATGAGGATGTGCATTGATTACAATCAGTTGAACAAGGTAACTGTTAAGGACAAGTATCCTCTTCCTTGCATTGATGATTTGTTTGATCAGCTTCAGGGTGCAGTGTTGTTTTCTAAGATTGACACGAGGTCTGGGTATCACTAGGTTAATATTAGACCATCAGATATTCCTAAGACAGCTTTCCGGACACGTTATGGCCACTACGAGTTCTTAGTAATGTCCTTTGGGTTGACAAACGCTCCTGCGACATTTATGGAGTTGATGAATGGAGTGTTTCATCCGTATTTGGATTCCTTCGTGATTGTGTTCATTGATGACATTCTGATATATTCTCGGACCGAGGAGGATCATGTTCGCCACCTGAGATTGGTACTTCAGACTTTGAGGGAGAAAAAAGTTGTATGCCAAGTTCTCCAAGTGTGAGTTCTGGCTGGATTCTGTGGCAGTTTTTGGACATGTTGTGTCCAAGGAGGGGATTAGAGTCGATCCAACCAAGATTGAGACGGTTAAGGGATGGACAAGACCTACTTCTCCTACCGAGATTCAAAGCTTTGTAGGGTTGGCAGGCTATTATAGACGGTTTGTGCAGAGATTCTCTACTATTGCAGCGCCATTGACTAAATTGACTCAGAAGACTGTAGATTTTCATTGGTTCGATGAGTGTGAAGCGACCTTTCAAAAGCTCAAGACTTTGGTGACCTCGGCTTCTGTATTGACTTTGCCCGAGGAGGGTGTGGGTTTCACTGTATATTGTGATGCCTCCGGAGTTGGTTTGGGAGGTGTATTGATGCAGAAAGGGAAGGTTATTGCCTATGCTTCTAGATAGTTGAAGGCTCATGAGAAGAACTATCTTACTTACAACCTAGAGCTTGCAGCGGTGGTGTTTGTGCTTAAGCTATGGAGACATTACTTGTATGGGGTTCATTGTGAGATTTTCACCAATCACCAGAGTCTTCAGTACATTTTCAGTCAGAGGGATCTGAACTTGAGATAGCGCAGATGGCTTGAGTTACTGAAGGACTATGATATGACCATTCTGTACCATCCTGGGAAGGTGATGTGGTTGCCGATGCTTTGAGTAGGAAGGCTCCTAGTATGGGGAGTCTCGCTGCGATCAGTGTTGATAGGAGGCCCATTGTTCTAGATATTCTATCCATTCGGGGACAACGAAGATGTATCATGATCTGGGTCAGCATTACTGCTGGTGTGGTATGAAGAGAGATATTGCAGACTTTGTATCTAGATGTTTGACCTATCAACACGTCAAGTGTGAGCACCAGTGGCCCAGAGGTGTGTCTCAGAGGATGTCTATTCCTACTTGGAAGTGGGAACAAATCAGTATGGACTTTGTTGTGGGTTTACCTACCACTGTGGTGGTTATGATTCTATTTGGGTGGTTGTTGATAGGCTGACTAAATCCTCTCATTTCATTCCAGTTCGGGTGAAGTATACAGCGGAGAAGTTAGCCCAGCTCTATATCAGTCAGATTGTTAGACTTCATGGGGTGTCGGTATCTATAGTCTTTGATCAGGGTTCTTTGGTCACCTCGTATTTCTGGAGAGCTTTACAACATGGTTTGGGTACTCGGCTAGACATGACCACAACCTTTCACCCTTAGACTGATGGTCAGTCCGAGCGGACGATTCAGGTGCTTGAGGATATGCTTTGTGCTTGTTTGATTGACTTTAGTGCTAGGTGGGATCAACATTTTCCCCCTAGTGGAGTTTGCCTATAACAACAGTTATCATTCCAGCATTCAGATGGCCCCTTTTGAGGCGTTGTATGGCAGACGGTGTAGATCGCCGATTGGATGGTTTGATTCGGCGGAGATGGATTCCTTGGACACTGACTTGCTTAGAGATGCCATGGAGCAGGTTTGTTTGATTCGGAGTAGGCTGTTGACTGCTCAGAGTCGGCAGAAGAGTTATGCCGATCGGAGAGTTCGAGACCTAGTGTTCATGGAGGGAGATCATGTTTGGCTCCGAGTATCACCCATGAAGGGTGTTATGCAATTCGGGAAGAAGGGCACGCTTAGCCCTAGGTTTGTTGGCCCTTTTATGATCTTAGATCGGGTGGGAGAGGTGGCCTATAGGTTGGCCTTACCACCTAGCTTGTCAGCTGTGCATCCCGTGTTCCATGTCTCTATGCTACGAAAGTACATCCCAGATGAGTTGCATGCGATTACACTCGATTATGTGGAATTGGGTCCTGATTTAACTTATGAGGAGGATCCTACAGCTATTCTTGATAGACAGGTTCGTAAACTTAGGACCAAGGAGATTACTTCAGTGAAGGTGCAGTGGGGTCACTGTTCAGCTGGAGAAGCTCCCTGGGAGTCCGAGTCCGACATGCGTGCCAGATATCCTCAGCTTTTCGATGCTTCAGGTACTTTCTTTTACTTTATGTTCGAGGACGAACATGGTTTTTAGTGGTGAATAATGTAATGACCAATTTTGGTAATTTTGCAAAATGACCATTTTGCCCCTCTCGAGATTTGCCCCGAGTCTTGTTTGAATGTTTCTGAAATTGGTTTTGTGAAAGTTAGAGTTAAAATGAGGTTTTTGGGAAAATTTGATTTCTAAATGCTTAAGTTGCCAAAATGTGAATTTTGAGGGCTTTCAGAGTTTCGGGACTCGGATGGGATTTCATTCGATTCCATCAGTTTCAAAATGTGGAATTTGGTCTAGGAGAGTTGACGGAATCAGTTTTGGGGTTGTTTCGTGGATTGGATGTCTTAAGTTGGAAAATTGTGAAATTTTGATCATAGAGTTGACTTTGGTCAACATTTGGAGATTTGATGTTCGGAATTTGATTTCGACAGCTCCGTTGGATTCGGGGGATGATTTTAGGCCTAGGGGTGGCCTTGGGTGAATTTTTAGAGGTCCCGAGCTTGTTTTGAGTTGTTGAGGCTTAAGTTAGTGTTGTTGTGCTTTATCGGGTTCCGGGTCAAGGAGACCTCAAATCTGAATTCCGACGGTTCCATTTAGTGCGGAACGTCGAATTTAGTATGGTTGCATATCTGGTATGTGTGCACGGGGTTCCGAACAAATCCCGAGGGTCCTTTCGGAGACTTGTTGAATTGCTAATTTTACTGCTATCTGGGGCCAGCTGTTTTGACCTCCGCATTCGCTAAAGGTTGTTGCCCGCGTTCGTAGAGGATTAGGCTTGTGACATCCGCGTTTGCGGAGGGTCCAGTGTGTTGAACGCGGAGTATGACTAGCATTCGCGGAGGGGCTCCCGCGTTCGCAGAGTATTGGGACTTTGGTCTCCGCATTCGCGGGCCTAGAAGGCCACGTTCGCGGAGGTCATTTAATGCTTGAACAGTGTTTAATCGGGATTTTGCCCATTTTCACCATTTTAAACATTTTGGAGCTCTCTTAGGCGATTTTTGAAGAGGTTTTCTTGGGAATAAATGTGGGTAAGTGATTTTAACCCTTGGCTTTGATTACCCAATGTTTTAAACATGATTTTAAATTGGAAATTGGGTTTTTAAAATGGGAATTTTGGGGGGTTTTGATGGAACTCCGATTTTGGTGGTAAAGAAGGATTGAAGGCTGTTTGAGCTTCTTTTTCAAGTGGGTTTTTCACCATTGAATTCCTATTGTATTGAGGATCATTTTCATGAAAGAAATCCCGGATTCAAACCCCATTTTTAAAATCAAATCTTTGGGTTGTTTTACCTTTTCTTTCTGAATTTCGTGTTCTTGGCATTGTTAGACCCGAATTATGATTGGGTTTCATAATTTGAATAGATTGTGTTGCTTTGGTTTGCTTACGGAAGGGAAAAGCTCCGGTTGTTGATTGATTTCGATTCGATTAAGGCAAGTGAACTCTTAAAACCTTGTGAATCTCTTAGAATTCTTACTTCCTTTCTTGATTGTGTTGGGGAGTAATGGGATTGATGTATGGGTGAATTCTTGCATGAATCAACCTAAAATTTAACCGGCAGGGGTTAATAAAATGGCTTTGTGTGCTAAAGTGTTAGGCCAAAGTGTGATGGGCCATGAACTTGATATTGTTGTGTAATTGATGAATTTCCATGTAGTCTCGATGTGCTTGTGAACATGATTGAAATGTCTTTTTGTCATCATGGATTATGGGACTAGACTTGAAAAATCTTGCTTAGTGATTGATCATACTTGTGATGAAAGGAGTAGTGAAATGGAGACCAGGCAAATGATCTTACTATAAATGATGTATTTCATGATGTTGATATATTGTTGATAGTGTGACATGATTTGCATGATATGAATTGCGTTGTGATTGTGAACACTATCATTCTTGTCATTATTTGTGTGAACATGCTTGTGTGCATTTATTGCGGAAACACTATGATGAGACACTTTGATAATTATGCCAATGGAAAATGGTTCCGGCGAGTGATGATATATGCCGATGGGAAATGGTTCCGGCAAGTGATGATTATGCCGATGGAAAATAGTTCCGGCGAGTGATGATATATGCCGATGGGAAATGTTTCCGGTGAGTGATGATATAAGCCAATTGGAAATGATTCCGGCGATTGATGATTATGCCGATGGGAAATAGTTCCAGTAGATACATGGTCCATGTGTGGCCCACATGAGTTCCGGTCTGAGATTCAGTGGATGTGTATCGTAGGACAGACATGCATCATTCTACTTGTCTTTGCATTGTCCTACTCTTGATGTTGTGATGCTGAGGTTTCTGCCGGTGATATTGTGATGCCGAGGTTTCTGTTGGTGATGTTGTGATGCCGAGGTTTCTACCAGCGATATTGTGATGCCGAGGTTTCTGCCGGTGATATTGTGATGCCGAGGTTTTTGTCGGCGATGTTGTGATGCCGAGGTTTCTGTCGGCGATGTTGTGATGCCGAGGTTTCTGCCGGCGACTGTGATGCATGCAAGAACATTGCATGTGCATCAACATTCATGTATATGATTGAGTGTTGAACATTATTCTACTGATTGACTTTGTGATTATTTGTGAGATATGACTTATGATTCTGAACTGTGACTGTGGAGTTGTGTTTATACGTTGTGACTCTGGATTGATATACTTGATACTGATGTGAGTTAATTCGGTGATGCTGTTGAACTGTTGTTGACCTATATGTTATTTGAACTGTGAATTGGAATATGTTAGGTTGGGCTTATTTCTGTGTAGGTCATAGTTATTAGAGGTTTGGTTGGCAGTCAGGGTTTTGTGATTCTTTTAGATTTGCCTCGTTTTATGAGTTGATATGCTGGGTACCGTGTTATTTTGTACTCACCTTTACTTCTACACTTGTGTAGGTTCCGAGTCAAGACAGTGATCAAGTTCTCTCTTTTCTATTTCTCTAAGGCTCATTGAGGACACTTGAGAGGTAGATGTTTGATACCGGTGATCTCTCTCGGCCTTTTTCCTTTTTCTTTGTTTCTGTTTAAGATACAAGGATTTTGAGACTTGTAACTTTCTATTTAAATGTTGTATTAGAGGTTTGTACATGTTACAACCAGTCTTGGGTTGGTTTTTGTTAAGTTGAAAGACTTTCCCTTGATTACTTCTCTTCTTCATTTATGCTATTTTTGTTGTTGGGTTATAGGTTGACTTGTCCTGGTGGGATAGGACAAGTGCCGTCACACCCCATTTTTGGGTCGTGACAAATGGCATCAGAGTCTAGGTTTCATAGGTCTCACGTGTACAATCCAAGTCTAAGTAGAGTCTCGAGGATCGGTACGGAGACGTCTGTACTTATCTTCGAGAGGCTATGAGAACTATTAGGAAACTTCCTTCATTTCATTCTCTCTTATTGTGCGTGGCTCTTATCACTTGTGCTTGGTGTCGCGTGTTGTTTTGGCGGATACCGAGGACCAGAGATTCTATTTTGAGCGATGGTGGTGAGGCAATCCCTGAGACGATGGTTAAGGCCCCAGTTAGAGGTCGGGGTAGAGAGGTTTCCCCAAGGCCACAGGTTGAGGTTGGTGAGGACCAGGTTCCTCCAGGGTTCTCAGTATCGTTCTTTCAAGAGACCATATTAAGGATGTTGGGAGTTATGGAGAGTTTTAATCAGAGTGCTTCAGGCACGCCACAGGAATCGCAGACCCAGAGCAGCATCAGGGTCCAGGTGTTTAGGATCCGATGGGTTAGCCACCGTTGGTTCCCGCGCCAGCTGTAGGTGCACAGGATGATCAGGATGTAGTTCTGACAGTGGAGGACCAGAAGTGTTATGAGAGGTTTCAGAGGATGAAACCACCCCAGTTTCAGGGTGGTAAAAGTGAGGATGCTCATGAGTTTCTGATCTTGTGCCGCGAGATGCTTGGGGCGGTGAGGATGGTAGATGCGAGGGGTGTTCCTTTTGTTGCTCTTCAGCTCCGTGGGCCAGCCAAGGAGTGGTAGAGGTCTTGGGTGGATTCCATTCCAATGGAGTCTTCTCCGATTGAGTGAGATGCTTTCTCCAGTGCTTTTCGTGATCGTTTCATTCCTTGGAGTGTGCGTGAGGAGAGCATGCTGAGGTTTGAGGGTTTGACTCAGGGTAGCTTGTCAGTTGCAGAGTACGAGGCACGTTTCAATTAGTTGTCTTTTCATGCCTCGTCTTTGGTTACAGATGAGGTGGAGAGGGTCCGCAGATTTATGAGAGGGTTGACTTCCTCCTATGTGTCTACCTACTTTGCATCTGGGTTTCATTTGGTATATGATCGTATGACTATGCATGTGCCTGTGTATGTTTCTACACCCATGGGTGAGCCCATAGTGGTGGATCGAGTGTATCGATCCTGTCCTGTTTCTTTGGATGGGTACGACAGTTGGGTAGACTTGACTATTCGTGGGATGGTAGATTTTGATGTGATATTGTGTATGGATTGGTTCTCTCCCCATCATGCGATCCTTGATTGTTATGCGAAGACTGTCGCTTTAGTAATGCTTGGTGTTCCGAGGGTAGAGTGGAAGGGTACTAGTGGTTTTTACCCTAGTGAGGTTACCTCCTACATCCGAGCCCAGAGGTTGATTGATAGAGGGTGTTTGTTCTATTTTGCTTTTATTCGGGATGCTAGTGTTGAGTCGCCTTTCATGGAGTCTATCCCTGTGGTTCAGGAGTTTGCTGATGTGTTCCCTAATGATTTTCCTCTTGATAGGGACATCGATGTTGCTATTGACTCTGAGCCGGGCACTAATCCCATCTCTATTGCCCCGTATCGTATGGCTCCAGCTGAATTGAAGGAGTTGAAGGATCAGTTGCAAGACTTGTTGAGCAAAGGGTATATTTTCCCTAGTGTGTCACCTCGGGGAGCACCGGTTCTCTTTGTTAAGAAGAAAGATGGCTCTATGAGGTGATATACAAATACGATATACAATTTAAAGTGAGAATATTTCCTACATGATATCGTAACGGTGAAACCACTAGTACTTTTTAACATTATTTTTAATTAGTCTATTGCAATGTTACATATATGTTCTTGGAAAGAACCTTCCCTCCTATTTATTTTACTAGTGAACTTATTCACGCTTCACGTGATTATAAAAGATGATAAGATATCATTTAAAAAAATTAAATACTATCATCTATTTCTCTCTATCTCTATCTATCTATAAATATTTGGTTTGTTAGTAAACTTTCAACAAAATCATGAGTTATATTTTGAATGAAAAGAAATTATAGACTTGTGACAATAAGAAATTCATATAATATATAAAATAAAGAGCAAATATAGAGAGAATATACAAAAAAAGTAAATAATACAACATCATTTTTATGATCATAATCATTAAAATATAAAAGAAAAAAATAAGAAATCAATATACAATTTTCCGAGCGCTGGTCGACATCTATTCCATAAGCCAATCACCATTCAATAGCTTTCATCTTTTTCTTCAAGTTAACCAAAGTATGAATATATATAATAAGAACCGAAAATATAACAAATTAAAATGCTAATATGATCATTAATGTCTCTATTTATAGGACTACGATATGAAATAACAAATAATGACATGATTATGACTATTAATTATTTTAGGAGTTATGATGATAAAAGGTTATGGGAATAATGAAAATAAAGACCATTAAGTTTTGCATTTAAAAAATTTAAAGAAACAACCTTTTAGTTTCTTAACATTGCATATTTAATATAATTAAGAGGATTAGATGAGTGTTTTTTGAGAAAAGGGTCAAAAGCCGCCTCAAGCTTTAACCAGATTTCCAACTACACACTTAATCTTCACGGGAGTTCTATTACCCCCTGAACCTTTTATTTTATATACTAACTAACCCTTATACGCTGATGTGTCCACAAACGTGAGCTCACCTTCACTAGGCGCCTAAGAAGCAAATTAAATGTACACGTGAAGTCCAAATAAGCAATTATTTGGCATCCGACAGTAACTTATAAAAAGAAATAGAGAAATATTTAAGGTTTTCATCTCTTTCTCTTTTCTTCTTGAACTTCATCTTTCTCCTTTCTCTTTTCTACAATTTTTCAAAGCATGAAGCTTGAATTTAGTTGTCGTAATTGTATCTTCTGCTACAAATCTTGAATTTAGGGTTCACAATTTTCTTCAATTTCATAATGAAGATTTGAAATCTTCCCCAATTTTATCTTCTCCTTTTCCCCCCCTTTTTTTGTGTTGTTAGGGTTAGTAATGACAGATGCAAATTTGAATAAGCTATGCATGAAAGAATCAGACCCAATTCTCAAAGCCATAGTGCGATGAAAATATGGAATTTTGTTACATATGCAAACTTTTTGTCGAAATCAAATCCAGGAAGACGATTTTGGTGTTGCCCTTGCTATGGTGTATGTGATTTCTCTTCTGTTATTGATTTTCTTGGGATTAATTGATGTTAATATACTTTTTTGATTTTTCAGTCGAACTGTCGTAATTTTTTTAGATGGAGAAACAAAGAAGAAATCAATCCAAGATCAAAATTTATCCTCCCAAAATTGATAAACAAAATCAAAGAGTTGGAAGATGATGTTTGGAGGAAGCAATTTCAAATCAATGAGCAGCAGGTTCACATTGATAATATGACAAGGTTCAAAGGAAGTTCATTTCAAATGGTTCAAAGAAAGTGGAAATTGTGTAGGTTCAATTGGAAGGTCATTTTGTGTATTTTGATTTGTGTCATTGCTTTGTTCATCAACAACCTATTTCAAAGTAGTGATTAAAGTACTGAGCTAATTGAACTACCATAGCCTATGTTAGATGTGATATATTTTGAAACTCTCTTTTGCTTGCCATATGTAATATGCCAAATTCTGTATATCAGATCCTGAATCTTTTCAATTTTTTATATGAGTCTCTATATTACGACAAATAAGGAAGCTTGAATAGACATTACACGATTTGTAAAATAGAAGGCCTTTAATAGACATAAAATCATTGTAAAATAGGCCTCATATAAAGTCAAATTACAATCAAAAACAAAAAATAAAATCAGAAGTTGTCGTTTAATACTAATACATCATCATTCTGAATAGCAAAATGAGAAATGTTTTCATGTCTACTAAAAAACTTAAAACAATACTCCAATATCATTATTTCCTAGATTGGATTGTTTGAACTACTTCCTCTTGATTATTTTCTTTGTTTCTCTCTCATTTCTTGAAGTTTTCTTGTTGAGATTGCTGCTTTTCTATGACATTTCAGCTTTGCTTGTAGTACTTAGTCTGAAATCAATATCACCAGTAACATCAGCTAATTTTGTTACCTTTGTTGTACCAGTAGAGAAGATCTTACAACTTGACATTTCAGGCTTTACTCAGATTATGAAAATAATTAGTCAGGTTGTACTCAAACATAAAAAAAGTATTAGGTTGTGCTTCCCTTGAATTCATAGAAAACACTTATATTAAGGGCTTTGAATCCATTTTCAGCTTAAAACACACACATTCCAATGACTGCTGGCCTTTTGTATGAGGTTGTGCTTCCCTTACCCCTGCCTCTTCCTCTTCCTCTTTTACTATTAGTATATATTGAATATGCATGATAATCAGGAGGTGCAGAAAAAGATGCAGGGTAATCAGTAGGTGTTGGATATGTAGGAGGTGCACTAGATATTACAGATGCACTAGGTGCTACTGGTGTTTCACTTGGTCTTCCTCTTGCCCTCTTCGCAGATGCACTAGGTGTTGCAGATGCATTAGGTGCTGCAGGTGGACCTAGTGTTTCACTTGGTGTTCCTCTTGCCCTATTTGTAGATGCACTAGGTATTGCAGATGCACTAAGTGTTGCAAGTGCAATAGGTGTTTCTCTTGGTCTTCCTTTTGCCCTGTTTACAAAATTCTCACCTTCTGTTTGTGCTTTTTACAAATATAGTTAAAAATAATTTTAGTTATTACATATGAAATCTCTATCATATATCAGTTCAAATTTAAAAAATTACCTTTGGTCCGCCTCTTCCCTTGCCTGAACCTGAAATTTCGCCCTTTCCCTTGGTTGGATTTGATGGTTCTTCCCTTGCTGATGACTCAACCCTTTTTGGACATGCTCTTTTGTTGTGGCCTCTAACATTAAAGTTAATACATGTCATGGAAAGTTCAGCTCTATATAACTTTCTAGATTTTTTTAGTTTCACCAGCTTCTTTTCTTCCAAGGCCAGGTAAGTTTTTTATTTCTGGTGGTGCAACTGCGGGGTTAGTAGATACATGCCACATTTCCATGTTTGTGACTAGGGTTGGAAGGACATTGGCATAAGTCCTCAAGTAAGTTGCCTTACTATAGCAGTTGTCAATGTAGTCAAGAGTTTTACATTTCTTAAAGTAAATTGCAGCCACAACATGAGCACATGGTATGCCCTTTAATTGCCATACCCTACAACTACAAGTCCACCTGCCAAGATCCACACTGTGTTAACATAGTCCTTCTCTCACTATAAACCCATCAACTCCATTAAATTCAATATTACAATTCATTGACCTATCAATATTCTCCTGTAGTACCTTCAAAGACATTGGAGAAAAATTACACTTCCAAGTATTTGTGAACTCTGTTGACTTAGCTATTCTTGTCATCATCTTCACTTTTATCTCTTCAAGTATAGAAATAATTTTTTTTTCTAGCTTCCAAGATCCATACATTAAAGCAATCAAACATGTTATTGTCTACAGAATCACATACATTTTGCTTGAGTATTAAAGTAAACCTTACACCAGTACTCTATGCTGTGGTACATTAAATCATCCATCATTTTTTCTGGACCAAGAAACTTCATCTTCTCCACATTTTTCCTCAATTGAGATTCAAAGGTACTCTTTGCAATAAATCAAAATTGTTGTCTTCTCTAAAGACCTCTCAAGTCCTTAGCCCAGTTAGCTAAGATGTGCCTAGAACACATTCCATATTCAACCATAGGTAAAATATCTTGAATTGCTGCAAACAATCCCTATAATAGATATAGGTATGTTATAATAATAAATATAACATGAAAACTAATAAATACAAATACAAAGTAAAAGAGTACTCATGTCTTTTGCATATTTTTTATCAAGGTGCGATCTTCACCTTCTCTTAGTCTTAGATCTTCCTTTAACAGTTTGATAAACCATATCCATGTACTTTTCTTTTCATACTCAACTATTGCCCAAGCAAGTTGCAGCATCTGATTATTACCATCTTTGGCCACAACAACTAACAAGTGTCCTGTACAAACTCCTTTAAGAAAACAACCATCTAAGCTTATGCACTTTCTAGAATTTAAGAATGAATTCTTCAATAGATCAAATCAGATGTAAAAACTCTGAAATACTAGCCTACCAAGTGCATCAGGTTCACCAAGTTTAACAACACAAGTTCTCCCTAGATTGGTCCTTAACAGTTCATCTTTGTAGTAGAGATTTCTGCAAATTCCACAATATGATCAACCATGATATCTTTTAACACTTAAGCTCTTGCCCTCCTAACAGTAGTCTTGCCAACATGAAGTTTAAACTTTTCCCTAATTAACTCTTACAACTTGAAAACTCTTATGTTTGGCTGCTCAGTAATCTTTTCTCTAAATACAATAGATATGAACTTTGCATTACACAAATAATTTCTAGTTGTGCTATTACAAGTATGCTTTGGATTGTAAGTCTTTATCAAGAAATAATTTGTAGTGTTGTCTAGACATCCATACAAAAGCCATGGACAATCATCCTTGCACCTAACTTTAACTTTTTTTTGGCTCATTAACATACTTCTCTATTTGAACCCTTTTATGGACATCTTATTTGCATACTGCTCTTCTAAATTCATTCACATCTGCAAAGACCATGCGCAAATGCCACAAAACTTTCTTCGCAGTAGGGTCATGGATAATTTTCTTATTTCTTGCCCTCCTCCTTCTTGATAAGTTTACATTTCTTGATAAATTTACTCTTTAAGATTCAACATCTTCATCACTAAACTCATCTTCATCTGTTTTAAAACTACCATCATCTGAACTTGCATAATAAGGCTCATCACCACCTAATCTTCCTTCAACATTTGCTTTACCTATTTGAGTTTCATCAAAATCTAAATCTAGTCCAGCTTCATCTACTGGTACCCCTTTAATATCAGCTGGTACTCTCTCTTTTTTTTCTTCTTTGAAAAGTCCTCTTTTCAGCTCTCAGCTTCCTAACCTCCTCATGTACATGTGCGCATGTTGTCAACCTACAGTTTGACATTTGCAAAATTGTTTGTGCAGGATAATTGAGTTAAGAGCACAACTATAATATGTAATCAAGATAATTTATCTTTGATAATATTGATGAATATTTAAGCTGATGTGACATTACATGCCTCAGACAAATAGTCAATCATTGCTTATGAGAACAAAGGTTGATGGTCTGAAACATAATGTATTGCATTCTAAAGTAATTGTGGGCATCAGACCAATAAATTATGATCAATTTTTCTCTCAATTGATTTATAGTTAGGGACACAATATTTTTCATCTAATAATTTTAATGTGAGGTAAATTAATGATACACAAAAAATGGATTTTCCAAAATAGATTTGGATGTATGTTAGTTTATCTAACATAAGGGGGAGATAATAAGCAATCAAGAGTTGTAAATACTCTCATTGAATGTCCCTAAAGGACATGGTCTACTACATGCATGAAGCATGATAGACCAATTGGTTCTAAATAAAATAATCCTTGAAATAGGGGGAGGGGAAAATGAATAAAATGATCATAATAAGGAGGTAATGTGCTCTTGAAGAGCCTATGACATAACACTTCATGAAACCTCATGAGAGAGGTAGGTACCTAAAAATAATAAAGTGATGAGATCTCAATAAGTTATATTGTATTGTGAACCGATACAAAATGATATCTTATCAATGATATCTTTGATACAATATAGTGCAATATTGTAAAAGATTATGAGAATATGAATTTTACGTCTATTAAAGCATGCTGGCGTAGAAATAATTATCAAATGAAAAGTGGAATGATGCATCTTGGTAAGCGTAAAGCTTATTTGACTTGCAATCTACACTAGAAGATATCATGCATTTATATTGAATGTTATCACTCGACAAAATTGATATGAAAATATCTAAAAGATTCAAAATGCATGAAGCATATATAAGTTCTTCAAAGCCTTGTTTATAATCCTCATATGGATTAAATCAATCAAGAATATTTAGTATTGTTATACAAGTTAATAAGTTGAATTGAACCCATAATGAGTTTTCAAAAGGCAATAGATTATTTGCTTAAAGAAATTGAAGCGAGGAACTCGCAAAATTATTAATCTTGAAGGATGATTCATAAAAGGAGATAGTTCGAAACACATTTCGTCAAAGCTTTTCTATACACATGAGCTCCAAAAGAATGATGATATTAATGTGCAACAGATTTGTTCGAGTGACAATATGGCTGATTTGTTCACCAAGTTTCTACTAAGTACAACTTTCAAGAAGATGGTGCACAAGCTTAGAATGTGAAGATTCAAGTCTCTGGATTGATGTTCTCATTAGGGGGGAGTTAATACGTGCTATACTCTTTTTTCTTTACGAGGTTTTATCCCACTAAGTTTGTCTTATAAGGTTTTTAATGAGGCAACCTAGATGCGTATTATTAGATATGTGTACTCTTTTCCTTCACTAGAGTTTTTCTTCTTTTTTTAAAAGTTTTTTTAGTAAGATTTTTAATGAAGCACTTTATCTACGAATTAGACATTAAGGGGGAATGTTATAAATATAGTGAATGTCTATCTTTTAGAAAAAATTTAGGACCCTAAGTTTGGGACCAAGTCAATTTTCCTTATAAATAGAGGGGTTCTCTTCATTGTAAAATCATCCTTCAAGAGAAATAATAAGTCTTCTCTCTTCTCCCTACTTTCTTCTCATTGTTTTATATAGTTTCATAAGAAAATCTACTTCTAAAAAGTTACTTTTTTTTATGTAAGCCAGACGGGCTGTAAAAAATTTCAGATCTAGCAGACAAAATTCCCTCGGCTTGTTCCCTCTCTCTTTTCAAAGGGCTAAATTTTCTTTCCCCAACTCAAAATTTTTTAGGGTTTAACTGAATCAATTCCCTATCTTCATCATTATCTTTATAGAATGAAGTTCCCGCAATCCAAACTGAAAAGGTTAGTAATTTGTAATTCTCTTTTTATTTTAATTTCTCGTATACTTGAAACTATTTTCCATATGCTTGTCAATCTATATATACTACAAGTATTGGATTAAATTATTGTTCAATTATTCTGTGGGTTCATTTGTTTTCGAGGTCTAATTGCTATTCTTACCATATTAAGAGTCATCGTTGTTATTTGGGGAAACAAGTGTGTTCTTAAAAAAAAAGGGTCTTTAATAAGAGATTGTATATTTATATTAGAGCTCTTAGGGTATGAAAGTTTTCATTTTTCTAGTTTCAAGTCATTTGGTGCCTTGACATTTGAATGCATTGAGTACAAGATTTATTATTACTTTACAAGAGTCAGTTTCAAAGTTAGAATTTGTGTGCACACTGCTAATTGACAACGATGATAGTTACACTTCCATTATATTTCAGGAGCTCTCGATCATTAGTGGCAGTAAGCTCTCTCTATCATACATTGTTAATAAGTTTTCAAGCATAGTTTTAATCATTAATTCAGTAACAATAAAAAAATCTTGAACTATCAAATCACTCAGCCTATCATAGCTTCATTGTCTTGAAGTTGAAATGAGTCAATTTTCCTATATTGACTTATTCTAATCATTTAAATATCTAATACTTAAAAATTTGGTAGTATGTTTACTCCTTCTGCCTTTTTTTGGTCTGTATTTAGCAATTACAGTTTGATGTCTCTATATTTTGATACATATAAAAAATATTCCAGGTTCTCTGTAGAGAAAATGCAGTTCTCTTAGACAAGAATATTCTTTGACCAACATAATTCATGAAGTTGAAATTACTATCTTGAGTAGACCTATCGCTAAATTTATGTTTGTTCCCTTCACTTTCTTCCTTGATAGACCCCCACCCCACCCCACCCCACCCCAAAGACAAATATCATTAGTGTTGTGCTATTGCAAAAATTAGATGTTTCGAGAAATTCAGTGTTGTCTTTCTCTTTCGGTATAAAACTAGCGTAGAAGTAGACATCTGTATCTAAGTCGTGATATATAGAGTTCAAGCAAATGTGACAAAAATTGTATAGTAATGTAAAATTGTAGGTCACGTTCTTTGTGTGTTCTGCAAATCAATCAACATTGTATATATTTTCCTCTTTATTCAGTTTGGTCCCTACTAAATACATTAAAGAAATAGATAATTTGAAAACGAACAATTCCTTGAGTTTCCTTCATGTGAATATATTTTTAATTACATTCACCAAGTAAAGGTAGGATTTGGAAAATATTCTTACCTTTTGCACGTTTAGGTCGGATCCCTTCAAGTTCTGTTGTATTTTGGAAATTTTGGTTGCGAGTTGTCACTTGCATTAATCATCTAGCACTTACTTATCTTTGACTGCAATTTTCCAATCTTTTCTTGAATTTTACGGGATTGACATGAGTTTGTGATGTCTAAAATTTTTATTTTTGGTTATATTACTAAGCCTTCATCATTGCATATAAATAAGATATGTAAAGGTACCTACTTTATCCATATGCATAATTTGAACCTTTTTTTAATAGATAAGTGTTGCGATTTACGCCTTTGAAATATAACGCTGTTTTATGTAGTCTGTGAAATTAATTTATAATCAATGTGCATGATTTGAATGATCAAAAGAGATGCTATTAGCTATCTCCCCAATCAATCGTAGTAACCGGCTGTAAGAGAGCTGACTGTCTACTATTTATGTCATGCCTTGGCAGGTGAATATGAGAGAGAGGTTGTAAGTGCATTTTCTCCTTCTCCATCTTCTGGAAAGCACTCTTTGAGCATGATGACAGAATGATTGACACTCACATCTCTCTCATTTCCAGTGATTTCGCTACAGTTTACTAGCGCATTCCTAGACTAAGACTACGGCATTGAAGAAGCAAGCTCACTCTCATTCCAGGAATCAGAGGAAGGCATTCTGTCCGGTAATGAAGTTAGAAGTTTCCGGCTTGCTTTCTCTCTTCTCTTGCAGTTGGCAGTCTCAGTCAACCTTGTTCCGGGCCTTCTCTTCTACTCTATATGCTTATTGGATTGGTAGGTACAGTCTTTCTTCTAGGTTTCTGATTGAACTTTAAGGTAATGAGAGAGAAGGCAATCGACAGATAACTGGTAAGTAAAGCTATGGACTGGGTTCTCACTCTAAGCCAGTACCAGTAATTTGAAAAAATGATAGACATCTAGCGCATTCACTCATTTTTTCTTTCTGATAGGCCAACTCAAAGAGGGAAATGCAAGGGGCATTAGCGGTCTTTTTTGCCTCGCCTGCTACTGGGAAGAGAGAGCCGCTGTCATTCTTCGCTTCGTTTGAGAATCAACTGCACATGAATAAGCTCTTCCTTAGGCCTTCAAGGAGGAAGCGGCTTTTTTCCAAAATTCCAGGGAAAATAAAATGAAATTCTTTTCGTAAGGCAAGAAAGTCGCCTAAGGAAAGTAGAAGTCTATGCACACTAACCGAATCTTTGGGGAAGGATGGTGGTGAAAATTGGCCTTTTCCCTTCTCCTTTCTAAAGCAAAAAAGAATGTCATCATTCTGATCGTGACTTGAAAAAAGAAAGAAGAGAAGGAACTTGGAGTTGGCACCCACATAACGGATTGCTTGCTTACCAAGCCATCCTGGCTTTTCGCTTCTCTCCTTACAGTCAAGTGGCTTTCACTCCTTCAGTTCTATTATTATTGACTTGACTTATTATTATAAAAACTACTCACTATCCAAATGAAAGACGATCGATTATCTACCTAAGAAGATAGAGAGTCCCACATACGAGAAAGGGTCACAAATAGAGTTGAACCAAGTAACATTGCAAATGCATAATGATAGTAGGGTCGGGATATCCCCGCCCTCCGAACCGGACGTGAGGGTCTCCCCTTATCCGGCTCTCTGCAGGGGAATCTCCACTCACTGCTTCCCCTAATATCCTCCCTTTTCCACATCATGGGAGTTTACAGGAGATCCCAGAGGCTCGCTCTGAAAGGCTGCTATACCATACCTTTTGACTTAACTCTACTTTAGTAGTCACTAGACTCACTATAGTAGTCCGTCTGGCTGCTCTTGCTGAAATCATTACTCTTAATTCTCCCGTACTCTAGCAATTGCGCTCCCTAGACCACTACTATGTAGTTAGGTAGGGACAATAAGTCCGTAGTGACGGGAATCTTGGAATGAATGGGGATCCCTATCAATAGAAAAAGAATATCTAATTAGAGTTTTCTCCCTTTCTCTCACTCAATAGATCTATCTGGTATGATACGGCACAGTACAATAGGATAAATAGAGCTAGCACTTGCTATAAGGGCTTCTGACTACAGGCGCTGGAGTCAGCCTGTCTGATTATGTAAACTATGTGGTGGATACGATAACAAATAAGCCTTCTACATCAGCCAATTCTTCTTCCATGAGGGACTTCAACGAAGCAACATTTTTTGATTTCCCGTTCATCGTATCGACCGACTCAGATCCCGTACCTGTCCCCGATGAAAGTCAGGATGAAACCTGCTTTCATTCAAAACCAACTCACTCTAAGGAAATGAGAGCTTTGCGAAAGTTTCAAAAGGAATTGAGTGAGCTCTTGCCTAAGAGAAGAGTTTAATAAAGCGGAGAGGGATTTTCCGACAACAAAAAAGCTTTTCTCCCCAATCGAGGTGATAGACCACCTTATGGCCGATGTGATTACCAGCCAAAGGGAAAAAAGACGGGGTTCAATGCGACTGTACCAATATCAATATCCTCTGGAGCAAGGAAAAGCAACTCTGCCTAGTATCGGTAAGGATTAACATATTTTTTTTTAAAGAGGGGAACCCTTACTTAAGAACAGAGAGTGGCCGAGCGAAAAGCAAGGCAAGGGATAAATGAGAAGTACCCGGGCCCACGCAAACGTGGACTCCCATGGCTTTCTTGGAAAAGAGGCGAGTATCCTTCTCTTTCAATTGAGCTGATCACCTCCCTTCGCTAGTTAGAGTTGTGCTCTTCCTGAGCAGCTTGCGTGCGCTGTTGGCGGAGCTACTTCTTCTTACTGGATGCCCAGTGCCCACCAAAGCACAGACTCTACTCACCCACTACTGGACTAGTCTACGGGCTGGTGAGACTATTCCACTACAGATTGATGGACTTACTAATTTGCTGACTGATTCAAGGAGTTAAGACTGGCGGTTCGATGATCGAGCGAAGGCTTGGTTCCTCCCTCGCTGTACCGAGGGAAGCCTTTCCCACTTCATATCTTATATATATATATATATATATATATATATATTATATTATTATATAATGTAGATGATGATTGATTGAAGATTTCCTTTCTACAATAAGCCTACGAGATGAATTGGACCTCAGCCCGAAGAGCGCTTCCCTGGCGCTGGCGGAGAGATTGAAAGAACGGAACTCCAGCGCATTGATTGAGCTAGCTAGAAGAAGGAACTCCTATTTAAGTAAGGCCAGCTGTAAACAAAGAAAACAAGAGATTCGTGGTTGTACCGATACCAGTTGACAACAATTAGCCAGTTTTCTACAGTTGACCGATTGATCCATAAGAGCAGTAAGAGATGACATTTACAAGGACGGGAAACGGTATCGAACAAGAAGAGATGGAAGCGAAGCACCCTTTGAAAACCTTCTATCTGACAGGAGGAAGTACTCAACTAGTGAATGAAAGGAAAGATGACGCCCAGGCGAAGTCAACTTATTCAAGAGTCCTCTTTAATTCAGGTAACTAATTAAGCGCATCTATCTACCTGCAAAGACAGGTTAGAATGGTAATCTATGCTAGGAGTTTCCCTTACCTTAAACCTTAAGTAGCTCACTGAAGGAAGCGTGAACGTAAGCAAGCAAAGTCTTAACCCGAAATCAATAGCCCGCAAGAAATAGAAAGGAGAAAGCCTATCTCTTTCCAGTAGTATGTAGCTTTACTTCCTTGAACTTCTATGGAGGGCTTAGTTAGCGCAGTTGAGTGGCGCTTGTTGAATACCTCTCTACGGCCTGTTCAGGGAATGCTCTAGTCTATTTCTAACTAGTGGTGGAAAGAGAATGAGAAAGAGAGTCATGAAAGAGAATCGATTTCAAGTAGCAGTAGAAGTAGATTACATAGTAGTGGTAGCTTGTGACCTATCCTCTGAACCCTATTCTTTTCCACTAACATCTCGCCCGGTAGTAGTAGCTTCCTCCTCTCACCGTCCCGCCCTTATTACAACTCTGGAACCCAAAGCAGTCTTGCAGGAATGGTAACCCCTGTAGTAAGACTCTTCGGCCTCGTAGTCAATCTACTGATGAGCCTTATCACCAAAGAAGGGGGAGCCTATTGAAGTTTCAAAAAAAGGAATTGAGAATCATCATAGGCTGTGTTTTAAGTGAAGGAGAGAGACATGACTTGCTAGGAATTGAATCAATAGGCTCAAGGGCATGCCCCGTATCCGCTGCAAGAGAATCCGCTCTTTGACACATATATTAGACCGTAGCACAAGAGAAGATTCGCTCTAGTCCCGTAACCAAGAGAAAAAGGATTCATGGACAGAAGCTGCGGGTAAACCCTCGGTTTGCCCTCAACTATATACGTTCATAGGGGATAACTTCTTTGCTAGCTACCAGCTAAAGGTGATACTATCAACAACTCCTGAAAGAAGGCCAATTTATCATTCAAAGGGAAGTAGAGTACTCAAGAATTTTCTATTTTATTTGTTGGAATTGAATTTGAATAAAGAATTAATAGAAGACGGAATCACTGAAATCTTGTTTCGCATCTTCTCCTTGGCAAAGAGAAATTTTACCATTCGACCATATCCGCATTTTTTTGTTCTTGATACACAATATGTACCCACATATATGATATATAACCGGATCTTATTTGTGCAGTGCCGGGACACATATTCTCTTCGAAACGATTCCAATTATTTTGTTAATTGTATTCTTTTTATTCAAGAAGTTTGACCCCCCTCTAATTTTTTTGTTTTCTTTATTTGATTTGCATTTTCTTACGTATATTCTCTCTGTTTTGTTGTTGAATTTCTTGACTTACTTTTCTGTTAAGATACAACAAAACAAAGCTAAAAATATCAGTTGTTTCACTCTTCATCCCGAGTCTTACTGCCATATGTGTAAGTATATCTATATTTATTCTGTTATTTTTAGATTTTAGGTAGTATTTTGAATTGACTTTTTTCATCAGATGATTCCTCAAGAATTAGGAAAGTCAAACCAAGACTAGAGGAAAATGTCTTGAAAGAATAAAGAAGTTTATGAGAAGCAAGAATAAAATAGAGATCTCAATTGGTAAAGAAAGGTCATCTAAGCCAATTCAATCAGCAAAACTATGCAATGCGTTGGGAATAATTTTATGAAATTTTCTTTCGCTTCAAAACAAGTGGGAGGAACTCACATGGGAGAACAAAGATGCAACACTATTTAAATGCCACGTAAGAGTTCTATACTCTTGTAAATTTATTATTGATAGTGATTATATTAAGTTCTTTTCTCTCGGGTTCTACTATTATTCATCCATCTATTTTTTTAGTGAACTCCTTGGAAATATCGATTTCCATCAATATCTAGTAGTAAGTTCACCCATGGTCTCTTTTGAATTCTTCTATGAAATTTCTATTCTATATTTTTGAAAGAAATTACAAGACTTATATTACCAGAGCAACTAGCAAACTAGAAAACAAACATCCAATATATTAGATCAGCTACTGCTAATAAACAACAACTAGGGATATATATTCATCTCTTCACGCTTGCTTCCTTAAATCATCCTCATGGATCCTCTAAAGAAGATATCTTGTTCAATCCACTAAAAAAGATAACTTCTAGATCAGAACAATTAGCTTGGAGGACAATGTTATCCCTCTGAATTCAAATATTGTAAACTTATGTTGCCAAAACCATTTTGTATATTGCAGCAACCGACTTGTCTTTATCATGTACCTGTGCCTATTCAAACTTTGAAGCCCATTTAAATGCCTGTGTAAGCACTCCTTGCTAGTGGAAAAGCTTACTCCATATGACTTAAGAGTTCTCACACATGAATTGCACCTATTTTTGGTGATATAGAATGAATTTTTTGACTGCAATCTCAAAGTTAAGGAGGAGGGGGTGAATTAAAAAACTCTTCCTTGGTCGACTAGTTGAGGAGGGGAGTCAACTTTACTGCAGGTTAGTATAATAGATGATAAGTAAATATAATGGACAAAAGTAATTGAGACAAGTATTTTTATACCGGTTCTGATCACCGATGTAGTGTCTTGTCTAATCCCCTTGGGTTATAAGAATTTCTTTAAGAGCTTCTTGTAAACTTGTGCGTACAATAGTTGTGATTCTTGACTTCTAACAAACTTTACTTTCTAGAAACAACCTCTACTTGTACAACTCACACTATCTCTTTTATCTTTTTTTTCTTACAATTGTAGAGTAAGAGAGTACAATGCTTTATGAAAGACAAAAGAAAGATAGTACATCAGTTCAAGTGAAGTGCACATATTTCTCTTAATACTAGGGATGATTTTTATAGACTTTATCTTTACTCTAAAAGGAATACCCATCATGGTTGAAACTTTCAAATAGATTCAATCATCAACCTCAAACTCCAAATCTCTTCTCCTAACACCTGTATAGGATTTCTGACGACTCTGTGTTGTTTTCAACCTCTCTTGAATTGTCTTCACCTTCTCCATCACTTGATGAACCAAATATGGTCCTATTAACTCAGCTTCACCAACCTCAAACCAGCCAACGGGATATCTACACCGTCGCCCATATAGAGCCTCATATGGAGCCATCTCAATGCTGGAATTGTAACATTATTGTATGCGAACTCGATGAGAGTGTCACGACCCAAGCCTAGGGCCTAGATGTAACCGGCGAATGGGGAACCCGAAGGAACCCCAAACAAGCCTCATAGCGTATCATTACACATCCTTGGTCGCGGAAGCAATTAAATGACCATAAACGATAAGCATAATCAAGGGGGAAATCGGGACTAAGGGAGCAAAAAAAAAGAAATGATACATAAATACCATAGATGAGTCAAGCTCAAGCATAATACACAACTTGTCCAACACCACCTCTAAACATGAGTACTTAGCGGGGGCCAAGACAAACTACCGGGCTCACCCTCATAGTCAAAACATAACTAGAAAGGAAAAAGTTTTATACATAGCAAAAGATCATGAGCAACGTCCCCGAAATGGAGGACTCACCAATAACCACTATAGAAAATCGTACTAGCCACGCGGAGGAGGATGGTCAAGCGGTGCTCCGGTCCCTACATGGTGACATCATGTAGGCATAGAGTATGCGTTAGTACATTTGAATGTACTAAGTATATGGGATGCAATGCAATGCTACATTAGATGGACATCATAGAAAAATGCGTAATCATACCCAATAGATAGCATATTAATGAAATGATATGTATAATGATGCTTACATAAAAATCATATTTAGTGGGACGTAGTACATGTGTGGCGAGTGACCATCAATATAGTATTTCCAAGGCCTACCACCCCCTTGGAGAGGCGAAAGAGGTACAAACCCCTCAATATGGTTACACGGGCCTACCACCCCCCGAGCTAGGGACCAAGGTACAAACCCCCGATATGGTTATACGGGCCTACTACCCCCCGTACTAGGCAACCAAGGTACCAACCCCTCGATACGGTTATACGGGCCTACTTACTAGGCAACCAAGGCTTGATACGGTTATACTACCCCCCGTACTAGGCTTGGTCGACTCACAACACTTATTTAGGGAAAATCATATACATGTGTCCATTTCATCATCATTTCAGTAATTACATAACCATCCGTCTCATAGGACGTACCTTGGACCTTCCCTTTCCTAAGAATTCTATAATGGGCATTTTATCAAACACAAGGTGGGCAATTGTTCATATAAATGAAATCATGTATTTCAAGAATACTAATTCCAACCAATTCCAAAATCCATATAAATCAGCCCACCAACAACATACATATATATATCAACCTTCATAATTTGATCATGGAAGCATGTAAACCATAAACATCACATAATAATTCCATTTCATGATAATATGCAAAATGGACCATAATAGGGTGTGTAGTAGTAATTCCATAATTCAAGACCACTTCATAAATAAATCATAAAGGTACCCATAAACTTGAAGTAGAAATAGAGGATAAATGGTTTTGCTTGTGGAAAGGAAGGTTTGCCACAATCAACCCACATACCTCAACTTTGGAGAATCCTTGATGAAGATTGGAATGGAGAATCGAAGCTTGAGATTGAGTCTTGAATCCGGAATTAGAGCTTGAGATGTTTGAATTTGGTTGAAGATCTTGGTGGAATTTTTGGAGAGGGCTTAGAGAGTGTTTTTGGAGTTAAGAAAAATGACTAAGTATGGGACATATCCCCTTTTTATAAAAAACGTCTCCAACCCGCCTAAAAAAAAAGCTCACTGGAAATTGCAAATCAGCACAGACAGGTTTTACGAAAATGGTCATAACTCCCTCATCCTAACTCGGACTAAGGTGAAACCAAGTGCGTTGGAAAGCTAACTCAAAGAGCTTTAATTTGATAGGTTGCAGCCCTTCCAGTTCCTTGTGTGCTAAGAGATATGCCCCTTTAAAGTTGACCCTCCAAATCGCAATTTTTGCAATTTTCGAATTTTGATACGGTTGCTCTAAAATTTGGGTTAGACCCATTCCCCACTCAATTTGACCCCACAAATAAGAATATGAAGTCGAATTTCCGAAATCATGCACGGATTTTGAGATATATGGAAATTACAATTATAGGTGTTTCCGAAGCACATTTTCGGGCATTTTTGGGGTCGTTTCAATATCTCCCCCTTGGGAACATTCGTCCCCGAATGTTAAAGAAACGTACATGAGAGACACAAACATGGCAATTTCAGCCCACATAAGGATGCAACAATGCACTTACACCTTATTTCAAAACCTCAATATAGTGGTAAAACCACAATGAACTTGTCAACTTAAACATGAATGTATGCAATGACATGGGGGCTGAACTTAAGACCTGAGATTTTATAAAGGGCTTAGATCAATACCTTAGGCTCGAGTGGTGTGGAAAAGATAAGGATATCGCCTTTGCATGTCCGCTTCGGCCTCCCAAGTAGCACTTTCAACTTGTTGATTTCTCCAAAGGACTTTAATGGAAGCCACATCTTTGTTTCTCAACCTCTTCACTTGTCTATCTAAATCTGGACCGGAACCTCTTCATAGGTCAAATTAATCTTCAACAACACCCACAACATCAAGAGAACAACACTGGCATTCGGATCACCCACAACTTCTCACATAGACACATGAAATACCGGATGAACCACTCCATCTCGCAGGCAATTCCAACTCATAAGCTACCTTGCAATTCTCCTCATCACCTATAAGGACCCAGTATACTTGGCCAATTGCCGCTTCTTACCAAAACGAACCACATACCCTTCATGGGTTGTCACCCTCAAATAAACCCAATCACCAACTCGGAATTCAAGAGCCCTTCTCCTCGCATCGGCATAGGACTTTTGGCGACTTTGGGCATCTTCAACCTTTCTCTAATCATCCTAACCTTCTCAAGAGCCTCCATAACTAGGTCTGGTCCTAACAAGGCCACCTCACCAACCTCAAACCACCCAACCGGTGATCTACAACGCCTCCCATAGAGAGCCTCAAAAGGAGCCATACCGATGCTAGAATGATAGCTATTGTTATAGGCAAACTCAATCAATGGAAGATGATCATCCCAACTACCCTTAAGCTCCAATACACAAGCCCTAAGCATATCCTCAAGTGTTTGGATAGTCCTTTCGGCTTGTCCATCCGTTTGCGGGTGAAAGGCCGTAGAAAGCTTAACTCTCGTACCTAGACCCCTTTGGAAAGACTTTCAAAAGTGTGAAGTAAATTGAGTACCACGGTCCGATATGATGGATAGAGGAATCCCATGCAACCTTACCAAGTCATGAGTATATAACCTTGCATAATCTTCCGCCCCATATGTTGTCTTTACCGGTAGAAAATGAGCCGATTTTGTCATCCTATCAACCACCACCCAAATAGAATCAAAACCTTTTTTAGTCTTGGGTAAACCAACTACAAAATCCATATTAATTTCTTTCCACTTCCAAGTAGGAAATCTCTAATGTTTTGGGTTTTAGACCCCACCCGGCCTTTGATGTCGCTTGATTGTTGACCACTATGACACCGGAGACAATTTGGCATGATCCTCTTCATGCCTCCCACCAATACACATCCTCAAATCTCTAACATTTGAGGGATTTTGGTGGAACCGGGGTGGATGGAGTAGGAAGAATTATGAGCCTCCTCAAGAATTTTCTCCCTCAAACCATCAACACAAGGCACACACAACCTACCTTGGTACCTAAAGGCACCATCTCCCCCTTGGGAGAAAACTTCCACCTTGCCCTCTTTCACCAAGGCCTTCAATTCAAACAAGGAAGAATCAAGATCTTGTTTTGCTATCACCTCATCAACCAAGCGAAGACCCTGCACCATTCACACAACGACCACACCACCGATACCAACCTCTTCCAACCTAACCCCCAACCTAGCCAACGATGTACCTCCCTAGCCCATTGTCCCTATCACATATCAACCATGAGCTAGGCTACCCATAGACACCCTACTCAAAGCATCCGCCACCACATTAGCTTTACCGGGATGATAATGCACACTCATATCATAATCTTTAAGAAATTCTAGCCACCTTCTTTGTCTCAAGTTGAGATCTTTTTGGGTGAAGACATATTGGAGGCTCTTATGATCGGTGAACACATCGACACGTACCCCATACAAATAATGACGCCAAATCTTTAAAGCAAACACCACCGCGGCTAATTCAAGATCATGCGTAGGATAGTTCTTTTCATGCACTTTGAGTTGTCTAGAAGCATAGGCTATCACCTTACCATTTTGCATTAGGACACAACCCAAGCCAACTCTAGAAGCATCACAATACACAACAAATCCCTCAAGCCCATCCGGTAGTGACAATATAGGAGCGGACACAAGTTTATCTTTCAAGGTTTGAAAACTCCTTTCGCACTCGTCGGTCCACTCAAACTTAGCCTTCTTTTGTGTCAACTTAGTCATGGGAGAAGCAATAGAAGAAAACCCATTCACAAATCTCCGGTAGTAACCCGCTAAGCCCAAGAAGCTCCTAATATCCGACGGGGTCAATGGCCTAGGCCAATTTCTAATCACATCGGTCTTCTTAGGGTCTACCTTAATACCATTCCCCGACACCACATGACCTAGGAAGGCAACCTCCCTCAACCAAAATTCACACTTTTCATACTTGGCATACAACTTCTCCTCTCTTAATCTTTGCAACACAACCCTCAAGTGACCCATATGTTCTTCCTCACTATGCGAATAGATTAAAATATCATCAATGAAGACCACAACAAAGGAATCAAGGTAGGGTTTAAAGACCCTATTCATTAGGTCCATGAAGGTAGCCGGTGCATTGGTCAACCCAAAGGACATGACCACAAATTCATAATGTCCATACCTAGTCCGGAAGGCTGTCTTGGGAATGTCACCCTCCCTCACCTTCACTTGATGATACCCGGACCGAAGATCAATCTTAGAGAAGTGGCTAGCCCCTTGCAATTGGTCGAACAAGTCATCAATCCTAGGAAGAGGATATTTATTCTTGACGGTGACCCTATTGAGTTACCGGTAATCGATACACATCCTAAGGGACCCATCTTTCTTCTTCACAAAACAACACCGGTGCACCCCATGGTGATTGGCTAGGCCTAATAAAACCCTTCTCCAACAAGTCCCTCAATTGTTCTTTCAACTCCTTTAACTCCGCCGGGGCCATACGGTAAGGGGGAATAGAAATGGGTTGAGTATCGGGGAGGAGGTCTATGCCAAAATCTATTTCCCTTTCGGGAGGAACACCGGGAAGGTCATTAGGAAAGACATCAAGGAATTCATTTACGACCGGAACCGACTCTATAAGAAGGGTTTTGGACTCCACATCCCTAACCCTCACAAGGTGATAGAGACACCCCTTAGAGATCAACTTACGGGCTTTAATGCAAGAGATGAATCTACCCTTGACTACCACATTTTGGCTTTCCCACTCAAGAATGGGTTCACTTGGGAATTGGAACTTGACCCTACGGGTTCTACAATCAATAGAAGCATAGTATGCATGCAACCAATCCATCCCAAGAACAACATCAAAATCGACCATGTTCAACTCAACAAGATCACAAGGCAATATTTTATGCAAGATGCAAATAGGACAATTCTATAGACCTTCCTAGCAACAATATATGCACCAATAGGAGTAGACACCTTATATGACTCACGCAACAAGTCGGGCTCGTCTTCCTCTTGTATTAGGCATGATCTAGCATAACAAAGAACAACCGTTAGGAAGAACTTAATTCAACTCTACAGCACGACTTAGAACATGGAGAAGGGAAACATTTCCTAAAACGTCTCATAGCCTCCTACTCATAGTTGTGGTGCACAACACAACCATGAATCGGACTCTAATCAACGCGGTGTGTTGGACTCCGAGGATCATTCAACCTAGTGCTCTGATACCAAGTTTGTCACGACCCAAGCCTAGGGCCTAGATGTGACCGGCGAATGGGGAACCCGAAGGAACCCCAAACAAGCCTCATAGCGTATCATTACACATCCTTGGTCGCGGAAGCAATTAAATGACCATAAACGATAAGCATAATCAAGGGGGAAATCGGGACTAAGGGAGCAAAAAAAAAGAAATGATACATAAATACCATAGATGAGTCAAGCTCAAGCATAATACACAACTTGTCCAACACCACCTCTAAACATGAGTACTTAGCGGGGGCCAAGACAAACTACCGGGCTCACCCTCATAGTCAAAACATAACTAGAAAGGAAAAGTTTTATACATAGCAAAAGATCATGAGCAACGTCCCCGAAATGGAGGACTCACCAATAACCACTATAGAAAATCGTACTAGCCACGCGGAGGAGGATGGTCAAGCGGTGCTCCGGTCCCTACATGGTGACATCATGTAGGCATAGAGTATGCGTTAGTACATTTGAATGTACTAAGTATATGGGATGCAATGCAATGCTACATTAGATGGACATCATAGGAAAAATGCGTAATCATACCCAATAGATAGCATATTAATGAAATGATATGTATAATGATGCTTACATAAAAATCATATTTAGTGGGACGTAGTACATGTGTGGCGAGTGACCATCAATATAGTATTTCCAAGGCCTACCACCCCCTTGGAGAGGCGAAAGAGGTACAAACCCCTCAATATGGTTACACGGGCCTACCACCCCCCGAGCTAGGGACCAAGGTACAAACCCCTCGATATGGTTATACGGGCCTACTACCCCCCGTACTAGGCAACCAAGGTACCAACCCCTCGATACGGTTATACGGGCCTACTAACCCCGGTACTAGGCAACCAAGGTACCAACCCCTTGATACGGTTATACGGGCCTACTACCCCCCGTACTAGGCTTGGTCGACTCACAACACTTATATAGAGAAAATCGTATACATGTGTCCATTTCATCATCATTTCAGTAATTACATAACCATCCGACTCATAGGACGTACCTTGGACCTTTCCTTTCCTAAGAATTCTATAAATGGGCATTTAATCAAACACAAGGTGGGCAATTGTTCATGTAAATGAAATCATGTATTTCAAGAATACTAAGTCCAACCAATTCCAAAATCCATATAAATCAGCCCACCAACAACATACATATATATATCAACCTTCATAATTTGATCATGGAAGCATGTAAACCATAAACATCACATAATAATTCCATTTCATGATAATATGCAAAATAGACCATAATAGGGTGTGTAGTAGTAATTCCATAATTCAAGAATTCGTAAATAATCATAAGGACCCATAAACTTGAAGTAGAAATAGAGGATAAATGGTTGGATTTGTGGAAAGGAAGGTTTCCACAATCAAACTCACATACCTTAACTTTGGAGAATCCTTGATGAAGATTGGAATGGAGAATCGAAGCTTGAGATTGAGTCTTGAATCCGGAATTAGAGCTTGAGATGTTTGAATTTGGTTGAAGATCTTGGTGGAATTTTTGGACAGGGCTTAGAGAGTGTTTTTGGAGTTAAGAAAATGACTAAGTATGGGACATATCCCCTTTTTATAAAAAAGGTCTCCAACCCGCCTAAAAAAAAAGCTCACTGGAAATTGCAAATCTGCACAGACAGGTTTTACGAAAATGGTCATAACTCCCTCATCCTAACTCGGACTAAGGTGAACCCAAGTGCGTTGAAAAGCTAATTCAAAGAGATAATTTGATAGGTTGCAGCCCTTCCAGTTCCTTGTGTGCTAAGAGATATGCCCCTTTAAAGTTGACCCTCCAAATCGCAATTTTTGCGATTTTTGAATTTTGATACGGTTGCTCTAAAATTCGGGTTAGACCCATTTCCCACTCAATTTGACCCCACAAATAAGAATATGAAGTCGAATTTCTGAAATCATGCACGGATTTTGAGATATATGGAAATTACAATTATAGGTGTTTCCGAAGCACATTTTCAGGCATTTTTGGAGTCGTTTCAGAGAGGAAAGTGGTCATCCCAATTACCTTTGAAATCCAGAACACAAGCTCTCAACATGTCCTCTAAGGTCTGAATCGTGCGCTATGCTTGACCATCAGTCCGAGGATGAAAAGCAGTACTAAGGTTCACCTACGAACCCAAACCTTTCTGAAATGACTTCCAAAATTGTGAGGTAAATTGAGCACCCCTATTTGAGATGATGGAAAAGGGAACTCCATGCAGTCGAACTATCTCACAAATGTACAGGTTTGCATACTCTTCCGCTGTGTTGGTAGTCTTTACTGGCAATAAGTGGGCTGATTTGGTCATACAATCCACAATCACTCAAATGGAATCATGCTGCTTGCGAGATCACGGTAAAATTGTAATGAAGTCCATATTAATCCTCTCCCACTTCCATTTCGGAAGAGCTATGTTCTGAGCCACACCACTGGGCCGTTGGTGTTCTACCTTGACTTGTTGGAAATTTGGGCACTTAGCCACGAAATCTGCAATACCCCTCTTCATACTATTCCACCAATATACTTCCCTCAAGTCATGGTACAACTTTGTGGAACCCGGATGGATCGAATATCTGAAACTATGAGCTTCTTCCATGATCCTCTCTTGGAGATCATCCACCTTTGGAACGCATAACCTTCCTTGATATCTCAACGCACCATCTCCCCCTTGTGCAAAAGCCATCACTTTCTGCTTATGCATGTTTGCCTTCAATTCAAGCAAAATTGGGTCTTTGTCTTGCTTCTCCTTTACCTCTTCTACTAATGAAGACTCGACTCCATTCATCACAACAACTCCACCTTCACTGGAATCTAGCAAACGAACTCCCAAACGGGCAAGTCTGTGAACTTCCTTAGCTAGTTCCTTCTTGCCTTCCTCAACATGAGCAGTAATTCCCATAGATAACCTGCTCAAAGCATCAGCAACAACATTAGCCTTACTTGGGTGATAGAGGATGCTCGTGTCGTAATCCTTGAGCAACTCTAACCATCTCCTCTGTTAGAGATTAGCTCTTTCTGACTGAAAACCTATTGAAGACTCTTGTGATCGGTGAACACATCTACATGAATATCATAGAGATAGTGGGGCCATATTTTCAAAGAAAATACTACAACAGCCAACTCGAGATCATGAGTCGGGTAATTCCTCTCGTGAATCTTGAGTTGTCTGGAGACATAGGCTATAACTTTACCATTCTGAATCAATACACAACCAAGTCTAACTGTGGACACATCACAATAAACAGCAAAGCCTTTTGTACCCTCTGGTAGGGTCAATACTGGGGCAGTAGTTAACCGGGTTTTAAATTCCTGAAAGCTTTTCTCACAAGCTTCAGACCATTGAAACTTAACTATTTTCTGAGACAACTTCATCAACAGGGATGAAATAGATGAAAACCCCTCGACGAACCTTCTATTGTAACCAGCCAACCCCAAGAAACTCCTTATGTCAGTTGGAGATGTGGGTTTGGGTCAGTTCTGCACTGCTTCAATCATCTGAGTGTCAACTCGAATTCCTTTGCCAGACACAATGTTCCCTAAGAATGCCACAGATTTGAGCCAGAATTCATACTTAGAAAACTTGGCATATAATTCTCGATCCTTGAGAGTTTGGAGGACTATTCTGAGATGACTAGCATGATCCTCCTCACTCTTCGAATAAATCAGTATGTAATCAATGAACATGATAACAAACATGTACATATACACCTTAAATACTCTGTTCATAAGATCCATGAATGCTACAGGAGCATTAGTCAAGCCAAAAGACATAATAAGAAACTCATAATGACCATAACGGGTCCTGAATGTTGTCTTCGGGATATCACATTCTCTCACTTTCAACTGATGATAGCCAAATCTGAGGTCTATCTTAGAGAAATAAGTGGCACCCTAAAGTTGATCGAAAAGATTATCAATTCTCGGAAGGGGATATTTATTCTTTATGGTGACCTTGTTCAATTGGCGGTAATAGATATACATCCGAAGAGAACCATCTTTCTTCCTCACGAATAAGACCGGAGTGCCCCAAGGTGAGACACTTGGTTGAATGAAACCCTTATCAAGAAGATCTCTCAACTGCTCTTTTAACTCTTTTAACTTAGCTGGAGCCATTCTATGTGGCAAAATAGAGATAGGTTGAGTATCAAGAAGAATATCTATTCCGAAGTCTATTTCTCTCTCAGGAGGGAGTCTGGGAAGATCATCTAGAAAGACCTCTGGAAACTCACTCACAACTGGAACTGACTGAATAGGCGGTGTCTCAATAATAGAGTCATTAACTAGGACCAAGTGATAGATACACCCCTTAGAAACTAACTTTCTAGCCTTAAGGTATGAAATGAAACGACCCTTAGGCATTGCTGAACTACTCCTCCACTCTAAAAATGGCTCATCAAGAAACTGAAACTTCACTACTCGAGTTCTACAATCAACTAAGGCATAACAAGCATGCAACCAGTCCATACCTAGAATAACATCAAAGTCCACCATGTCTAGCTCGACTAGGTCAGCCATGGTGTCCTTGTGATTGACAGAGATGGCACAATCACGATAGACTCTTTCTACTAGAATAGAGTCACCCATATGTGTGGAAACACTGAAAGGTTCAAGAAGTTGTTCGGGGAAAGTGTTGAACCTCATGGCTACATAAGGAGTCACAAAAGACAGACTCGCACCTGGATCAATTAAGGCATGATCTAGATTTGCTAAGCTCTAATCCTAAGCCCTATATAAGTCATCTAACCCTAATTCTCTAACTTTCTAATCACTCCCAAATTTCCTCCAAAGTCTTTCCCAAAATATTTCTCTCTCTAGAAAATTGAAGAAGAAGAAGCTTCTAGGGTTTTCATTCAAGTCTCCTAAGTTCACCATTGATTTCAAGCTTTTGGCCTCAAGGTATGATAGCTTTCACCTATGGAGTACCTTCCTCCATAGGGTTCCTAAATTCCCCAATTTACAAAGTTAGAATTCCTTAATTGAAATTAGGGTTTTCTTCTATCTTGTGGGTGCTCTCAAATTATGATTTCATTGATGAAATTGAGGTTATTTATGCATGAATTGAGTTAATTCAATGACTTTAAGATGAAATTATATGAACCCATGCATTATTTATAATTTTCAAGCTATGATTCTATGATGAAGTTTATGAATGATCAAAGGATGGATTTAATGAAAATATGCATATTCAATTATGAAATTTATGAAGGTTTAGGTTGCTTTGAGAGTGAAGCATTGTTGTTGTGAAAGGTTTTCTCACATATAACCCAAATTATGAATGTGAAAGTATATTTTCACATAAAGGATTCATAAAGGTTGAATGGTTTTCTAAACTAGACTTTGAATCAAGATTAAGGAGCTATCCTAATGATAAGACAAGAGGCGATTACCCATGTCTATTGATGATAAGATAAGTTATGAACTTATGACTATTCCATGGGAACCATGATTAGCACCGAGTGGATATATAGATTGAAGCTCTCCCACTAGTAGAGACCGGGTTTCTAGTAGCAATCTCTTTGTACCATAACTATGTGCCACCATAGGTTTGTCTTAGATAGACATTAGCTAGTGGATCCACCTAAGCTAGAAACTATGGTTCTTACCTTGGCAAATAAGGACACCTCTTTTAGGTGTGGGGTAGACATCGGATTCCATGTTATTGCTCACATGGTCTATGTTGGTTAAAAGGCTCACTTCTCACAATAACGAACTAAGATTTCTTTCTAAAGGCTTTTTTTAAGTATATGCCATTTTAAGATGATTCACTTGCATTACCGTGGCTTTTATCTCATGTTTTCTATCATGTCATCGTATGTTTTAAACTTGGTCATTGTATATTATAAATAGCCCTTTTTGCATGATTTTGTAACCTTTATGCATAGTTATAATACTTGGTACATTCTTGTACTAACGCATACTCTTGCCTACATTTTCTTATAAGTGTAGGATCCGGCTTATCTCCATCCTCTCGTGGCTAGTTCGTGGTGGTAGAGACTTTGAAGATTTGGTGAGTCCTCATATGTTCGAGGACATAGCAACATTTACCTTTTATGTCATTTTAATTTTAAGACTTGTATGGGTTACATTCCACTTTCCTTCTATTCATGTATTAGATGGCTTTGATACAATGTTTAGACTTCTGCTACTTTGATGAGTCTTTTGAATAATAATTGTCTTTTAAAAACTCTTATCTACTATTATCTTATATGATGTATGCTAAGTGGCTTGTATAGGGCCTTTCGAGGTCTTGTACACCTTGTCATGTATAGGGGGTACTTTGGGTCGTGACAAACTTCGTATTCAGAGCACAAGGTTTTAGAAAGGTCCTAGGATGTCTCATAAGCCACATCGAGTAGAGTCTTTTTCATGGGTGTGAAGCGCACCACACTTATGAATGAGACGCAATAAGATGTTTAGGAAACTCCACTTCTTTCATCACTCTAAAGACGTGCGATTGAGTTTAACTCTATATGTCTCTCTCCTAATCCCTATCCGATGCTTTTCAGGATATGGCCCTTCGAAGAGCATACATTTGAAGGAATGTGAATGAGAATGTGGAACAAGAAGCTCCTCCTCAAGCTCCGGTCAATCCTTTGGCCGAGCAAGTGACTAATGAGGAGTTTAGGGCTGTTTTTCAAGTGTTGGCCCAAGCCATGACGGCTCAAGCCAATAGGGAGGCCATGGTCCCCATGAATCCAAATATGGGTACGACAGCATCTAGAGTAAGGGACTTCACTAGGATGAACCTTCCGGAGTTTCATGGGTCTAAGTTTAAGAAAAATCCTCAAGAGTTCATTGATGTGGCGTATAAGGTGTTAATGATTATGGGTGTGACCATGGTGGAAAAGGTAAAATTGGCAGCTTATCAACTCAAGGGTGTGGCTCAAGTATGGTCTGAGCAATGGAAGAGTGAGAGGTCGGTTGATGCGGGTCCTTTTGATTGGGAGAAGTTTAAGGTTGCTTTCCTTGATAGGTTTTTCCCCTTGAGAAGAGGGAGGCCAGGGTGCTTGAGTTCATTAACCTTTGTCAAGGAAACATAAGTGTGAAGGAGTACGCTTTGAAATTCACACAATTGTCTAGGTATGCTCCTACTGTGGTTGCCGATCCAAGAGCAAGGATGAGTAAGTTTGTGTCGGGAGTGTTAGAAATGGTGGTCAAGGAATGTCGTACCACCATGCTCATCAATGACATGGACATTTCTCGTCTAATGGTTCATGCTCAACAAATAGAAGATGATAAACTCAAGGAAAAGTCTAGGGAAACAAAGAGGGCTAAGACCGGTGATGGTGACTTTTCATGCTCAAGGTCCGCTAGGTATGGTCATCCTAAGTTTCGACAAAGGTTTTCCGGTCAATGTTCTTCCAATACTCCTCCTAGATTCAACAAAGATTGTATGTCTAACCCTAAGCCTCAAGGAGGAAATGGTGGTGGATCTTTATCGACTACTTGTGCTAAATGTGGAAAGGAGCATAAGGGTAGATGCTTAGTAGGTAAGGATGGTTGCTTCGGTTGTGGTAAGAGTTGTCATAAGATAAGGGATTGTCCATCCCTTATGGCTAAGGGAATAAAAGGTAGACAAGCTCCACTTAGTGGTTAGGGTTCAAATTTCCCCAAGCAAAACCCGCTCTATGCACTCCAAACTCGACATGATCAAGAGGGTTCTCCCAATATAGTTACAGGTATGTTGAAAGTCTTTAATCTTGATGATTATGCTTTGCTTAATCCCCCGGTGTTACCTTGTCTTTTGTAATGTCATATGTGGCTTTGAGATTTGATGTTCTTCCGAACGTGCAGCTAGATCATTTCTCCGTCTCTACTCCTATTAGTGAATCTATTGTGGCTAAGAGAGTCTATAGAAATTATCCCGTCTCCTTATCCCATAGAGTCACTCATGTTGATCTTGTAGATCTTGATATGTCAGATTTCAATGTTATTCTTGGGATGGAATGGTTGCATTCATGTTATGCTTCTATCGATTGTAGAACCCGAGTGGTCAAGTTCAAGTTTCCAAATGAACCTATCCTAGAGTGGAAAGGGGGAAATTCTATGCTGAAGAGTCGATTTGCTTCTTATCTTAAAGCTAGGAAGATGATTTCTAAGGGTTGCATATACCATCTTGTTCGAGTTAGGGATATCGATTCTGAAATCGTATCTTTGAGTCAGTCTCTGTTGTTAATGAGTTTCTGGAAGTGTTCCCAATGATCTACCCGGTGCTCCTCCCGAAATGGAAATAGACTTCGGTATTGACCTTCTCCCAGATACGTAACCTATCTCTATTCCTCCTTACGGAATGGCTTTGGCAGAACTTAAGGAATTGAAGGGGAAATTAAAAGACTTGTTGGATAAGGGCTTCATCCGACCAAGTATCTCTCCATGGGGTGCCCTAGTGTTGTTTGTTCGAAATAAGGATGGTTCTCTTCCCATGTTTATCGATTACCACCAATTGAAAAAGGTTACTATTAAGAATAAGTATCCTCTCCCAAGGATAGATGATTTGTTTGACCAGCTTCAACGAGTGAGTTACTTTTCCAAGATTGACCTTCGGTTGAGCTATCACCAATTAAGGGTGAAGGAAGTTGACATTCCGAAGACAACTTTTCGGACTAGATATGGCCATTTTGAATTCTTAGTAATGTTGTTTGGTTTGACTAATGCCCCGGCTGCATTTATGGATTTAATGAATAGGGTGTTTAGACAATACCTAGATATGTTTGTGATTGTGTTCATCGATGACATTTTGATTTACTCGAGGAGTGAGGGTGAGCATCCGATCATTTGTGGATTGTGTTGCAAGTCCTCAAAGATCAATAACTCTTTGCGAAGTTTGGTTTGGTAAATGCGAGTTTTGGTTAAGGTTCGTGGTTTTTCTTGGTCACATTTTTTCCACGAAGGGTATTGAGGTAGATCCTAAAAAGATGGATGTGGTAAAGAGTTGGCCTAGACCTCTATCCCCTTCAGATATTTGAAGTTTCTTGGGTTTGACTGGTTACTATAGAAGGTTTGTAGAGGGGTTCTGTTCGATTGCCTCTCGATTGACGACATTGATCCAAAAGAAAGTTAAGTTTGTATGGTCTGAAGCGTGTGAGAAGAGCTTCCAAGAGTTGAAAGATAGACTCACCTCTGCTCCAGTGTAAACTCTACCAGAAGGGTCCGATGGGTTTGTGGTTTATTGTGATGCCTCAAGAATTTGGTTTGGATGTGTCCTTATGCAAAATGGGAAAGTCATTGCTTATGCTTCAAGGCAACTTAAGATTCATGAAAAGAACTATCCTACCCATGACTTAGAACTAGCGGCGTTGTGTTTGCTCTAAAGTTTTGGAGACATTACTTGTATGGTGTTCATGTAGATGTCTTCATATACCACAAGAGTTTACAATACGTGTTCAAGAAAAAGGATTTGAATCTTCGTTAAAAGAGGTGGCTTGAGTTGCTAAAGGATTATGACATGAGTGTCCTCTATTACCCCGCCAAGGCAAATGTGGTGGCAGATGCCCTTAGTCGGTTATCCATGGTTAGTTTTACTCATGTTGAGGATAGTAAGAAGGTATTGGTTCGAGATGTTCATAGGATGGCCCGATTGGGTGTTCAGTTGATTGATTCTAATGAAGGTAGTGTTATTGTTCATAATGGTGCAGAATCGTCCTTTGTGTCGGATGTGAAAGAAAAGAAAGGTCTTGATCTAATTCTGATGGAGTTGAAGGAAGCGGTGCTTAAAAATTCCGTTGAGGCTTTATCCCAAGGGGGAGATGGTGTACTCCGATATCAAGGACGTTTGTGTGTTCCGAATGTTCCTAGCTTGAGGGAGCAGATTTTATCAGAAGCCCATAGTTCCCGATATTCCATTCACCCGGTAGTCACCAAGATGTACCATGATTTGCGAGAGGTCTATTGTAGAATGGGATGAAGAAGGACATCACGAAATTTGTGGCTAAGTGTCCTAATTGTCAACAAGTGAAAGTTGAGCACCAAAGTCGGACGGTTTGTCCCAAGACATTAGTATTCCTACTTGGAAGTGGGAAAATTTGAATATGGACTTCATAGTGGGGTTGCCACACACCCGGCGATAATATGACTCGGTATGGGTTATTGTGGATCGAATGACGAAATTGGCTCATTTCATTCCCATCAAGGTTTCTTATTGGGCCGAAGACTATGCTAAGTTGTACCTTAAGGAAATGGTTAGGTTTCATGGAGTGCCCTTATCCATTATATCCGATCGTGGTACACAATTCACCTCTCAGTTTTGGAAATCTTTCCAAAGGGGCCTTGGTACCCGTGTTAAGCTTAGTACGACCTTTCATCCTCAAACCGATAGGCAAGCGGAACGTATTATCCAAACTTTGGAAGATATGTTGAGAGCTTGTGTGATCAATTTCAAGGATAATTGGGATGATCATTTGACTTTGATTGAGTTTGCTTACAATATTAGCTATCATTCCAGTATTAGTATGGCTGTATTTGAGGCTCTTTATGGTAAGAGGTGTAGATCTCCTATAGGTTGGTTTGAAGTTGGTGAAGTTGCTTTGATAGGTCCGGAGTTAGTACATGAGGCTATGGAGAAAGTTTGGCTTGTTAGAGAAAGGTTGAAAACGGCTCAAAGTCGACAAAAGCCCTATGTCGATGTTAGAAGGAGAGATCTAGAATTTGATGTTGATGATTGAGGCTACTTGAAAATTTCACTCATGAAGGGTGTAATGAGGTTTGGGAAGAAAGGGAAGCGTTGTTCCTGTTATGTGGGCCCATATCAAATTTTGAGGTGAATTTGCAAGGTTGCTTATGAACTTGACTTGCCTAATGATTTAGCATCGATTTATCCAATTTTTCATGTCTCCTTATTGAAGAAGTGTGTTGGCAATCCGGCATCTATAGTGACATTGGAGAGTCTTCGTATAAAGGAGAACCTTTCTTATGAAGAGGTTCCGATTGAGATTTTAGACCGGCAGGTTCAGAAGTTGAGAAATAAAGAAGTTGCTTCTGTTAAGGTCCTTTGGAGGAATCAGTTAGTTGAGGGTACTACTTGGGAGGCTGAGGCCGATATGATATCCCGTTATCCTCATCTTTTTTCCTCCACTCTTACTCTAGCTTGAGGTATTTAGTTCCTCATGGTTCACTCTTTGGTTTCATGTGTCTTAGATATTTCCATGAGTCCTCATTTATGTATATACACGAAAAAGTTTAATTTTTGAGAAAATGAGTTAACTTGATTGATTTCTTCATAATTATGTGCATTGAGTATATGTTGCATATAGACCTTATGAAATGATGATTTGAACATGCTTTAGCTTGGAGTTGATGTTTCCTACTCGAATATGTACATTTATGTGATTGCATGCATGTTGGGCTGTTAGGTTTAGTTCCTATCCTCCTTATAATGTCTTGATTCTCATTCGAGGATGAATGTTTCCAAGGGGGAGATATTGTAACACCTCAGATTCAAAAGGAAAGAAATTCCAGGTTTTCAGGTCTGGTGTCAGTGCCAACGGAAGCCATCTACGGACCGTAGATCGACTTACGGGCCATAGGTGGGAACTGTAGGTGGCAAGGTGAACTTTTTGAAAATGTCAAGTTCCAGTACCCTTTCAACGGTTCAGCAGGATGGTCCGTCATTTCTTCTACGGATCGTAGGTGTGTCTCGTAGGTCACCCTTAGACTTTGTGAGACTTTGAAGGTTTAATTGAGGAACGACGGTTGGTATGTACGGTCCGTAAGTGGACCAACGGACTATACATGGTGGTCTTCGTTTGAAGGTCCAAATTTAATAGTCTCTGAATCTATCTACGGTTGATAAGGACAATCTATAGGTTGACTTAGGGACCGTAGGTCCAACCGTAGATGGTGGTCCGACAGTTATTTTTAAGGGCTTTTAGTCTTTTCCCAAACTAATCTATTCCTAATCTAGGTCGGTTAAGCTCTAATCCTAAGCCCTATATAAGTCATCTAAGCCTAATTCTCTCACTTTCTAATCACTCCCAAATTTCCCCCAAAGTCTTTTCCCAAATATTTCTCTTTCTAGAAGATTGAAGAAGAAAGAGGTTCTAGGATTATCATTCAAGTCTCCTAAGTTCACCATTGATTTCAAGCTTTTGGCCTCAAGGTATGATAACTTTCACCTATAGAGTCCCTTCCTCCATAGGGTTCCTAAATTCCCCAATTTACAAAGTTAGAATTCCTCAATTAAAATTAGGGTTTTCTTCTATCTTGTGGGTTCTCTCAAATTATGATTTAATTGATGAAATTGAGGTTATGTATGCATGAATTGAGTTAATTCAATGATTTTAAGATGAAATTATATGAGCTCATGCATGATTTATGATTTTCAAACTATGATTATATGGTGAAGTTTATGAATGATCAAAGGATGAATTTTATGAAAATATGCATCTTCAATTATGAAATTTATGAAGGTTTAAGGTTCTTTGGGAGTGAAGCATTGTTGTTGTGTTGTTGTGAAAGGTTTTCTCACATACAACCCAAATCATGAATCTGAAAGGATATTCTCACATAAAGAATTCATAAAGGTTGAATGGTTTTCTAAACTAGACTTTGAATCAAGATTAAGGAGCTATCCTAATGATAAGACAAGAGGCGATTACCCATGTCTATTGATGATAAGATAAGTTATGAACTTATGACTATTCCGTGGGAACCATGATTAGCACCGAGTGGATATATAGATTGAAGCTCTCCCGCTAGTAGAGACCGGGTTTCTAGTAGCAATCTCTTTGTCCCATAACTATGTTCCTCCATAGGTTTGTCTTAGATAGACATTAGCTAGTGGATCCACCTAAGCTAGAAACTATGGTTCTTACCTTGGCAAGTAAGGACACCTCTTTTCGGTGTGGGGTAGACACCGGATTCCATGTTAGAGCTCACATGATCTATGTCAGTTAAAAGGCTCACTTCCCACAATAACAAACTAAGATTTCTTTCTAAAGGATTTTTTTAAGTATATGTCATTTTAAGATGATTCACTTGCATTACCGTGGCTTTTATCTCATGTTTTCTATCATGTCATCGTATGTTTTAAACTTGGTCATTGTATATTATAAATAGCCCTTTTTGCATGATTTTGTAACCTTTATGCATAGTTATAATACTTGGTACATTCTTGTACTAACGCATACTCTTGCCTACATTTTCTTATAAGTGTAGGATCCGGCTTATCTCCATCTTCCCGTGGCTAGTTCGTGGTGGTAGAGACTTTGAAGATTTGGTGAGTCCTCATATGTTCGAGGACATAGCCACATTTATCTTTTATGTCATTTTACTTTTAAGACTTGTATGGGTTACGTCCCACTTTCCTTCTTTTCATGCATTAGATGGCTTTGAGACAATGTTTAGACTTCCGCTACTTTGATGACTCTTTTGAATAATAATTGTCTTTTAAAAACTCATATCTACTATTATCTTGTATGATGTATGCTAGGTGGCTTGTATAGGGCCTTTCGAGGTCTTATACGCCATGTCACGTCTAGGGGGTACTTTGGGTTGTGACAGTAACGAATATAGCCAATGACATGTACAAATATAATTTAACAAATATGATGATTTAATCAAACTGAACAAATATTTAAACATATTCAATCGACTGTGACAAAAATTATGTAATCAAAATTAATCGATAAAAATTCTAATATTTTAAGAAATAAGGATAATTATCAATAAATTGCATTAAAATTATAAAACATGTATTTTAAACTATTTAATGAATAAAATATTAAAAATATTAACTTTAAAAAATATCAGACCAAAATTTAGTGTCAACAGACATCCATTAAAGAACCTACAGATTCTTTTAAATGATGAATTTTCTTGTATTGCTTGTTATCAAGACAAGTTAATTGTGAAACCATCATCAACGAAAATTGAGATTGAGTCCCCTACGTTCTTGGAAAGTATACATGGGGATATTTGTGGACCTATTCACCCACCTAGTGGGTTGTTTAGATAGTTCATGATCCTAAATGATATTTCTACTAAATGGTCTCATGTGTGCTTATTGTTATCTCGCAACTTGACATTTGTAAAATTATTAGCACAAATAATACAATTACGGACATAGTTTCCTGATAATCAGATTAAGACCATTCACCTTTATAACAATATAGAATTTTCATCCCAAAAATTTAATGATTAATGCCTATAAATTGGGATTGAATAAACTCAATACTAAACTGAACGTGATAGTGTAAAATAAAGCTTATCAACACAGATATGCATTTTATCATGATGGAATCACGACTCACCTTTAGAAGAGGTAGAGTGATTGAGAAGAAATAAATGTGAAATTTACTTTCGGAATGGTAAATCTAAATTTTTCTCATATGATAGTAAATCAGAAATTAACTAAAAGAAAAAGGTACATGTCATGATAAACTTGGAGTTTACTTTTTAGACATATAGTGAAGAACCAAAAGATTCTTCAAGAATTCTTTTTGTTGCGTGTTCTCATGAAAGTTGATTGGATCAATTAATGTTGGGACTAAATCCCTAGATTCTGAAAAATATAAAAGGTGATATGGGCCCATTCACTTGTCATGTGATATGATAAATAGATGCATCTATAAGGTAATCACATGTTCATTTGTTGTCAACCTACAATTTAACATTTGCAAAATTATTTATGTAAGATAATTGAGTTAAGAGCACAACTTTCAGATTATGTAATGAACACATTTTATCTTTGATAATATTGATGAATATTCAAGTTGATGTGACATTACATGCCTCAGACAAATAATCAATCATTTCTTATGAGACAAAGTTTCATGGTCTGAAATATAATGTATTGCATACTAAAGTAATTGTATGCATCATACCAATAAATTATGGTCAATTTTTCTCTCTACTGATTTATGGTCAGGGACAAAATATTTTTCATATGATAATTTTAATGTGAGGTATAATTAATGATGCACAAAAAATGAATTTTAGATTGGGATGTATGTTAGTTTATCTAACATAAGGGGGAGATAAGAAGCAACAAAGAGTTGTAAATGCCCCAATTGAATGTCCCTAAAGGATAGGGTCTACTACATGCATGAAGTATGATTGACCAATCGGTTCTAAATAAAATAATCCTTGAAAAGGGGGGAGGAGTAAGTGACTAAAATGATCACAATGACGAGGTAATGTGCTCTTGAAGAGCCTATGACATAACACTTCATGAAACCTCATGAGAGGGGTAGGTACCTGAAAATAATGAAATGATGAGATCTCAATAAGTTATGTCATATTATGAATTGATACAAAGTGATATCTCATCAAAGATATCTTTGATACAATATAGTGTAATATTGTAAAAGATTATGAGAATATGAATTTTACGTCTATTAAAGCATGTTGGCGTAGAAATAATTATCAAATGAAAAGTGGAATAATGCATCTTGTTAAGCGTAAAACTTATTTGACTTGCAATTTACACACTAGAAGATATCATGCATTCAGTTTTCAATGTTGTCACTTGACAAAATTGATATAAAATATCTGAAAGATTGAAAATACATGAGGCATATACAAGTTCTTCAAAGCCTTGTTTATAATCCTCATACAGATTAAATCAATCAAGAATATTGTGTATTGTTATGCAAGTTAATAACTTGAATTGAACTCATGAAGAGTTTTCAAAAGGTAATAGATTATTTGCTTAAAGGAATTGAAGCGAGGAACTTGTAGAATTCTTTAATCCTGGAGGGTGATTCATAAAAAGGAGATAGTTTGAAACACATTTCGCCAAAACTTTTTTACACTCATGAGCTAAAAAAGAATGGTGATATCAATGTGCAACAGTTTCGTTCGAGTAACAATGTGACTGATTTGTTCACCAAGTCTCTACCAACTTCAAGTTTCAGGAAGATGGTGCATAAGCTTGGAATGCGAAGATTCAAGTCTATGGATTGATTTTCTCATTAAGGGGGAGTTAATATGTGTTGTACTCTTTTTCCCTTACGAGGTTTTGTCCCACTGGTTTTTCCTTGTAAGGTTTTTAATGAGGTAGCCTAGATGTGTATTATTAGATATGTGTACTCTTTTCCTTAACTAGACTTTTTCTTTTTTAAAAGGTTTTTTTAGTAAGGTTTTTTAACGAGGCACTTTATCTACAAATTAGACATTGAAGGGGGAGTGTTATAAATATAGTGCATGTCTATCTTTTAGAGAAAATTTAGGAATCCTAACTTTGGGACCAAGTCAATTTTCCCTTATAAATAGAGGGGTTCTCTTTATTGTAAAATCATTCTTCAAGAGAAATCATAAGTCTTCTCTCTTCTCCCTACTTTCTTCTCATTGTTTTATATAGTTTCATAACAAAAACTACTTTTAAAAAGTTACTTTCTTTCAAGCAAGCCAGACGGGCTGTAAAAAATTTAAGATCTAGCAAACAAAATTCCCTCGGCTTTTTCGCTCTCTCTTTTCGAAGGGCTAAATTATCTTTCCCCAACTCACAAATTTTTAGGGTTTAACAGAATCAATCCCGTCTCTTCATCATCATCTTTATAGAGTAAGTTCGCGCAATCCAAACTGAAAAGGTTAGTAATTTGCAATTCTCTTTTTTATTTTAATTTCTCGTGTACTTGAAACTATTTGCGAAATGCTTGTCAATCTATACATATTACAAGTATTGGGTTAAATTTTGGTTCAATTCTTTTTTGGGTTCCTTTGTTTTCGAGGTCTAATTGTTATTCTTACCATATTAATAGTCATCATTGTTGTTTGGGGAAAGGAGTGTGTGCTCTTCAAAAAGAGGTTCTCTAGTAAGAGATTGTATATTTGTATTAGAGCTCTTAGGGTATGAAAGTTTTCATTTTTCTAGTTTCAAGATTTCAACTGAAGTGAGAACTTTCTTGCTGCCCCATTTGATTCCTTTGGGTAAAGATTCAAGGACTGGAATCACTGAAATGGTGTCTTCTATATGACATTCTTGTGTGAAATCTATGGATTTCTTTCTCAATTTATTAATTACAAGATTAATGGGTCTTGTCTTGGTAGTTGGAGTCTTGGAAAAAATTTATTCTCAGATGCTTTGCAAAGACAATTGCAAAGGTTGATTTACTTTCTTTTCATGATTCACCGTGAAACAATTATATTGAAAAAATTTATGGTTAGAGTGGTATTGATTGCAAGAATTTATCTTGTTTGAATGTTAAGAAACTTAATAGAGATTATGCTGGTTGTTGGATATAGTATGTAGTGGGGGTATGATAGTCAGAGATATGTTAAGGGTAGTAGCAAGATTCGAAGATGTTGAAGAATAATCTTTTAATTGATGATGTGTTAGCAATGTTGGAAATAGTGGAGGAATTAGAATTGAATTTGATATTGGTGGGGGATCTGGTACATTTGCATTGAGAATTGCTGAAAGGAATGTGACTATTTGAATGTTACTCCTACGTTTAATATCGTTGCACCATTTAATGAATTCATTACTGTGAAGGATCTTCTCCCGTTGTATTTAAGGTTAGATAATTGGATTCCCTTTCATGATAATATATTTGATTTAGTTCATGCAGGAAATGTATTAGATGTTAGCGGCAGAAGACGCCTTGAGAAATTAGAGGTTTTAGTCTTGATATTGATAGAGTTTTGAGGGCTGGAGGATTGTTTTGGTTGGATAATTTTTGTTATTGCAGTGAAGACAAGAAAACTTCATTAACTAATTTCGAATTTGTTGTGCACATAGGCGCCGCCTCAGCCTTTGAAATCTTGTGGTTGCACACACACCAATGTCTCACCGTTCCCACACCTTTATTCAATCATCAAACCCACCAACCGGCAAGAAAAAAAAACCCAAAATAGGGAACCAAGAGATTTGAAAAACAAGTAATTTCTGTAGCCAAATATTTCTTCATTTGTTAACTCTATTGCACCTGAACCTTTTGTGAGGGTTGATGTCTCAAGTATATATGATAGAGGCACTCCAAAAATATAACCGTAAGGAAATGAAGGTACTAATTTCAAGTCATTTGGTGCCTGGACATTTGAATGCATTGAGTACAAGATTTTTTTTAACAAGAGTCAGTTTCGAAGTTAGAATTTGTGCGCACACTGCTAATTAACAACGATGATCGTTACATTTATATTGTATTTCAGGAGCTCTCAATCATTAGTTACACTTACATTGTAATGTGAAATTGTAGGTCACGTTCTTCATGTGTTCTGCAAATCAATCAACATTTCATATACTTTCCTCTTAATTCTGTTTGGTCCCTAGTAAATACATTAAAGAAATAGATAATTTGAAAAGGAACAATTATATTAAAGAAATAGATAATTTGAGAAGGAACAATTCTTTGAGTTTCCTTCGTGTGAATATATTTTGTATTACATTCACGAAGTAAAGGTAGGATTTGAAAAATATTCCTTACCTTTTGCACCTTAAGATGCTAAGCCTCCCCTCCTGCTATCTATCATAGGCCACAAGGTAGGATTGTTAATTTTTTTCTTATGACAATGAAGAAAACGACCACTTTTATCTTTTCAGAACCTTGACAAAAAAATGATTACCCATGACCTCAATTCTGTTATTTTTTTTAAGTGATTTATATACTTACACCTAGCTATTAAAGGGAATAATATTTGGGAGATGATCATTTTGTAACTATGAAGTTCAATAAGTGAGGGCTTTAGTATTTTAAGCTGTAAAATGGGAAATATACTTTACAGTGATATGATGAGAATAACATGATCAAACTCTACGATGAGGGTGTGAATTTTACTTCCGTAACAGTAGTAAAAATCTACAAATTATCGGTAGGTGACAAGTTCTTACTTGATTAAATAGATTCCGATTATCTTTTTAATAATAGAAGAACAAAATGGTAATTTTTTAGCTTCTCAAATTTAGCTTCTTTTTTGCTGATGGCTTTTCCTAAGATATGGTTTCTTCAAGATTGTTTCAATTTGATAAATTGATTATCATTGACAATATGCAGTGATTAGAACAAAACCATTATGTTTTAGATCCTTTCGTGTTCTGTTGTATTTTGGAAATTTTGGTTGCGAGTTGTCCCTTGCATTAATTATCTAGCACTCACTTATCTTTGACTGTAATTTTCCAATCTTTTCTTGAATTTTACAGGATTGACATGAGTTTGTGATGTCTGACATTTTTATTTTTGGTTGCCTTCATCATTACCTATTTTGTCCATATGCATAATTTGAACCTTTTTTTTAATGGATAGGTGTTGTGATCTACACCTTTGGAATCTAACAATATTTTATGTAATCTGTGAATTTAATTTATAATCAATGGGAATGATCTGAATGATCAAAAGAGAGATGCTATAAGCTATCTTATATTCTCTCTATTTTGTTGTTGAATTTCTTGACTTATATGTCTGTTAAGATACAACAAAACAAAGCTAAAATTATTAATTGTTTATGTCTTCATCCCGAGCCTTACTGCCATATGTGTAAATATATCTATATATGTTCTGTCATTACTCAGATTTTAGGTATTATTTCAAATTGACTTTTTTCATCAGATGATTCCTCTAGAATTAGGTAAGGTCAAAGCAAGACTAGAGGAAAAGGTCTTCAAAAAATGAAGAAGTTATGAGAAGCAAGATGAAAATAGAGATCTCAATTGGTAAAGGAGGGCCATCTAAGCCAATTCAATCAACAAAACTATGCAATGAGTTGGGAATAATTTTCTGAAATTTTCTTTCTCTTCAAAACAAGTGGAAGGAACTCACATGAGAGAACAAAGATGCAACACTAATTAGATTCTACATAAGAGTTCTATACTCTTGTAAATTTATTATTGATAGTGATTATATTGAGTTCTTTTCTATCGGGTTCTACTACTATTCATCCATCTATTTTTATAGTGAACTCCTTGGCAATATTGATTTCCATCAATATCTAGTAGTAAGGTCACTCATGGTCTCTTTTGCATTCTTCTCCGAGATTTCTATTCTCTATTTTTGAAAGAAATTACAAGATTTATATTACCAGAGCAACTAGCAAACTAGAAAACAAACATCCGGCATATCAGATCAACTACTGGCTATTAAAACAACTAGGGGTATATATTCATCTTTCACGTTTGCTTCCTAAAATCATCCTCATGGATCCTCTAAAGAAGATAACAACTTCTGGATCAGAACTTTTAGCTTGGAAGACAATGTTATCCCTCTGAATTCAAATATTGTTAACTTATGTTGCCAAGATCTTTTCGTAAATTGCAGCAACTGACTTGCCTTTCTCATGTACCTGTGCCTGTTCAAACTCTGAAGCCCATTTAAATGCCTATGTAAGCACTCCTTGCTAGTGAAAAGCTTACTCCATATGACTTCAGATTTCTCTCACATGAATTGCAATTATTTTTGGTGATGTAGAACAAATCTTTTGACTACAATCTCAAAGTTAAGGAGGAGGGGGTGAATTAAAAAACTCTTCCTTGGTTGACTAATTGAGGAAGGGAAGCAACTTTACTGCAGGTTAGTATAATAGATGGTAAGTAAAGATAAAGGACAAAAGTAACTGAGACAAGTATTTTTATACCGGTTCTAATAGTTAAAATAGAAACACTCAAGAAACTGAATTGAAGAATAAAAAATAGAGTGAACTTATGAAATTCCAGCTATTCATTAATTTGCAGAAGTTCAGAATTTATACAAGAAAAAAACTAACCATTTTCTATCTAGTAGCCACTTACAAAGTGGATAGAAAACTGAATAAAAACATGTGCCACTAACAGCCATAAAAGGGCCACTAACTTTAGAAAATTAAACATCTAAAGTTGACTAAGTCTAGCTAGAAAATAGGAAGCACTAAACTCAAATTAAGTAAAAGTAGTAAAAAAACAATAAACTGGAAGTTTGGAAATGCCAATTGTCTAACACTCCTCCTTGGCATTTTCGTGACGAACACCAATTCTTTGCCTCAGATCTTCAAACCTATCCTTTGGTACAGACTTAGTGAAAATGTCAGCTAGCTGGTTCTCGGATGAACAATGAACCAGCAACACTTCATTAGACTGCTCAACTTCTCTAATAAAATGAAACTTGATCTTGATGTGCTTAGTTCGACCATGAAACACTGGATTTTTTGAGATTGAAATTGCTGAACTATTGTCACACATTATCTTGGTAGCTTCAGTTTGTTCATGGCCCAAGTCCTTCAACATCTTCCTTAGCCAGATAGCTTGGTTCACAGCAGATGCAACAACTACGTACTCAGCTTCTGCTATTGATTGAGCTGTAGTTTCTTGCTTCCTAGAGCTCTAACTAAAACTACTTGTCCCCAAGAAGAACAGATATCCAGAAGTGCTTTTGGAATCATCAACGCTGCCACCCCAATCACTACCAGAGTAACCGACCAGATTCATAGTCACTTCGGCAGATGCTGGGAAAATCATTCCAACTTGCTGGTTCCTTTTATATACCTTAACACTCTTTTAGCCGCTGTGAAGTGTGTGTCTCTAGGAGAATGCATGAACCTAGAGAGCAAACTTACAACAAATAGAATGCCAGGCCTGCTTACGGTTAGATATAGAAGGCTGCCAATTAAACTTCTATACATACAATCATCCACTTTTTCGGAATCCTCATCCTTGCCAAGCTTCACACCAGTAGATATTGGAGTACTCACAGGTTTGCAGTGCTGCATTTTGAGTATATGAAATGTATTTCTGCTGGTAAATAAAAATCCCATCACTGGACTGCAACATTTCCATGCCAAGAAAGTATTTCATGACTCCAAGATCAGTGATTTCAAAGACTTCCTCCATTTCATCCTTCAACCTTTGGATTAGTTCGATTTTGCTTCCTGTCACAAGCGTGTCATCCACATAAATTGAGACAATTAAGGACTCACCTGCAGTGACTTTTAAATACAAAGTGGCTTCACTTTAACTTCTACTAAAGCCATGTTGGATGAGATGATTGTCCATCCTCTCATACCATGCCCTTGGAGCTTGTTTTAGGCCATACAAGGCCTTCGTTAAGAGATAAACTTGATCCTCTTTTCAAGGAATTGAGAAACCATCAGGTTGCTTAACATAGATCTCTTCAGCAAGCAAACTGTAACACCCCAATTTTTTTTAGCTAAGACCTGAGCCATTGTTCATATGCATAGACCCAAACTCAATAACTTCTAATGGTATATATTTATTCCTAAGTATTTTAAGTGTATTAGAGGTGAATTAGGGTCATAAGGAACCTCTAGTACTATGTCGAGTTCAAAGATCCTCTACCGATTAAGTTTTCGTATAAGATCATATAAGGGTCAACTTCAAACGATCATATCTCCTAGAAAAAAATGGATTAGGTGGTGATTGACCTATCAAATTAAAGGTATTTCAGTCCGCTTTCTAACGCCACCAAGTTTGCCTTTTTTCAAGCTCAAAGTAAAAGGTTATGGCCATTTTACCATAGACTGTCATATCTGAGTTTCTGAGTCTGTGACAGACGAACCCAACCTACGGTTCGTCGTTTGAACGAAGAACCGTGGGTAAGTCTCGTCGATGGTTCTGTCAAGTCATCAAAAAGCCTCAGAAATTCAAATTTTGAGGACCCAAGATCTACGAATGGTACCTATGGTCCGTAGGTCGAACCACGAACCGTAGGTGGTCCTATAGGTCAATTCGGCAGTTTTAAAGAGGGGTGTTTTCATCTTTTCCCATGCTTTTATAATTAAAACCCACACGTTTTGGGACTAAAATTAGTCCCTTATCAGAACCCAACATGTTTTATCTCTCATTAACACTTAGAATTATTGAGAGCAAGATTGAAGAGGAGAAAAGCTAGGGTTTCAAGAGTTTCATGCAAGACCTTCGAGTTCCGCTTAGATAATCATCGTCCCAGGTATGTAAGGCTATTCATAGCATTGGACTGAGTTTATCCACGCGCCCTACATCTCAATTCCATCATTAAAGAGTCAAGTTGAGTTCTAACCCTAATGCTATTGAGTTTTCGAATAAGTTATGATTTCCATCATTGAGTTCCATGTTTATTTATTGGGATTGTGTTTATCCATATGAGTCTTATTCTCGAATCGCTGTTCATGTCTAGTTTCACATGAATCCTAGTAGAGTTACTACATTGCTTCCTATAATGCACTGTTTTAATTGAATAAAGAGTATTTTTCTCGCCATGAGTAAGAGAAAGGTTTTGAGGGAACCTGAGCGTCCATGAGTGCATTCATTTGAGTTTTAAAAGTCTTGAGTCATCCATTATGATGCATTATTTTAAGAATGAGTTTTCCGAAGCTATTGCATTATTATTCATCATACATGATTTTCAGAGTCTTAATGAGTATAGAATCGAGCATAAATGATGTTTTCGAGAAAAGAGTTTGATGAGATGTGAGTAAGTCTTAAAAGCATTTTTGAATGAGAATAGTTGAGTCTGAAAGGTTCTTAAACTTTTACCATTTTGAACATGAGTATTTTGAGTATAAATGATTGATTGAGATAGAGTCTTGCGGAGATATGAATGAGTTTGGAAGCATGTTTTAAATGAAAGAATTGATGATTGAGATGAGATTGAGTTTGATGAGAGTCCAATGAGACTAGATGAAATGATTCGAGTAAATTGATCTGATTGAGCATATGAGCACATTGAATCTTTTGGGAGTAGTATTGAGCACCGATTTGGGTAAAAGTAAATAACAACTCAAACCCCATAAACTACGTAGCCAGCGTAGGATAGAGGTTATGCTTCTCTCGTCCCAAAAAGAGGACTTTGATAGATTGTGGATCCAATGAGGTTGATCGTCCCTTACTCTGGCAAGGTATTGGACTGCTGCAGCATTGGCAGTACAAAGCGTTGTATCATTACTAGCTCATAAGTGATGGTTGTCGGTTAGGAAAACTCTCCAAGAGTAAAATATTATATTTTATATATTGAGTTTCATTTACATATCCATATCTTTTAAAGCATTGTTTTACACATATTGTATGCCTTCGTGAGTTCAGCTATTTCTCAGAGTTGAGTCCTTTGAGTTGAGTATCTTTGAGTAAGTTCTTTTTAGCTTTATTACATACTCATATATTCCATGTACTGATGTCATTTGGCCTGCATCATTTTATGATGCAGACACAGGTGATAGAGATCCTCAACAGGCATACCGTTGAAGGTCAGAGTCTACCCACCATTCTGGTGAGACCTCGTTGCATTCGAAGGTGCTCCTAAGTTTTGTTTTTCTTTCAGTATTTCAAGGTAGCCATTGGCTTGTCTCGGCAACCTTCTTATGAGTCAGTTAGAGGCTTCATAGACAGAGTCAAGAGACTTTTTTTAAACTAAAATTTCATCATTGAATTATGATATTGAGTTGATTTGAACTAAGTGTTTAAACTATCCTTTTGTTGAGTTGTTGATTGTTAGCCCACTTGAGTGTCTTCTTTGATTTATCTAAGTCTTCCGCTGAGTGATTGAATGAGTGATCAGACCAAGTGGTTCGCTAGGGACCAGCAATGGTCTCCGAGTGCCGGCTACGCCTAGGGTACCCTCTCGGGGCGTGACAAACTTGGTATCAGAGCACAGAGTTCAAGTGTCCTAGGGTGTCTATGAAGCCGTGTCAATAGGATCTTATTTATGGTTGTGAGGGCCCCACTTCTATAAATGAGGGACTATGGACATTTAAGAAAAGTTTTCTTTCTTTCAAATCCTATATCATGAAATAGAGTTGTCCCTTAAGAAGCTTATCCATATTCGTGCGTCGTCAAATTCGTTCGACGACCGATCATACTCAAGTAGTTGGAACAGTAAAGCTCAGATCCATATTGATGAGTTACTCTCTGATAAAGTTTTTTTGAAATGTAAAGAGACTGTACTAGGCTTCCAAAGAGCCGATTAGTGTGCATAAGTCTATTGATTTGAAAGAATGCACCCTCATTGAGTCGTGCGTTGAGCCAGAGCATGATGTATTCCAATACTCTCTTCTCTAAAACCTTGCTTCAGATGTTATCCTTGAGAGGGAGGTTATGTCTCCAAATGATCAGTGTCACCATCCAATGGAATATGATTTGAGGCATTGTGAGCTATAGTTAGTAGAATGATCCCAGAGCTAGAAAGTGGGAGTTAGAGGAGTAGAAACCAAATAGTGAGAATGGTGGTTGATCGAGGTATGTAACTAGAGTTATGTATCCATAAGATAAGTAATAGGGTTAGAAATCAAGTTCCTTTGACTAAAGATGTAATAAACATCGTCTAGCTTTCATGATAGAAGGCAGAGGAAGAGTTGTTGGTTAGAATGAGTTAGAGTATAATTGAACCTAGCAAGGAGTTTATGTTGATGTGTCAGTGTGTTAGTACGTAAACACCAGTTGTAAGTGATGGATAGAAGGGAAAAGTAGTCATGAGTTGATAAATCTAAGTTAGGCTTATGAGTTTGAAAGGAGAGCCCCAAGATATTCATAGTGTTATGAGCTTGATTAGGCAAAGAGGTATAATGGGTGGGTAAATAGTACTTAGGTTGTGAAAGGGAATTTGATGATAGATTATACTTAGACAAACTGTGAGACGAAGATCGATTACTTATCATGAGGTCTTGGCAGATGAGTGTCTCTTAATTTCATCTAGCAGTTGTAAGTTAGTATAGTATGCGAGAAATGTGTGATATACGTGCTAGTACAAGACCCTAAGCTTGAATTTGAGATGAGTGTTGTGAAGAAAAAGGGGATAGCATTATGAGTTCGATGGTGTTAGCTTTAAGATTTGATCTAGTAGGTTTGACATAAAGTAGGTGAGGAATTAAGATGTTAGCTTGCAATAAATGTGAGTGGCACAAGTGTGGTCTTATTTTGGAATTTGCTCTAGTAGGCTTGGCATAGCGTATGCGAGAGATTTAGATATTAACTTGCAAGAAGTGTGATGTTACAAATGTGTGATATGTGACTCATAGATGAAAATAGTGAATTGAGGCTAAGTCATTAGGTAAGAAGAGGCTTAAGATGTGTATCCGAGATAGTATAAAGTTGTATGAGGCTCTAATTTTATGATTTCCTATGGGTGACTAGTTAGTATCCTTTAACTGCCAATGTGGAGAAGGCTGGATGTAAGTTTTTTTTTGGTATCCATAAGAATTGGGTCGAAGGGGCTATATATAGATGATGATGAGTCTCTCGTTATAGTTCAAGTTTCCTTTAACTAAGTTAGGAATATGCGAACTTAGAAGATGAGTGTTAGCAAACTAAAGAGAAGAGATTAGATCATAAGAGTTAGAGAAAGTGACTGTGTACGCCAATAAGAGCAGCAAGTATAGAAAGATGACTATAAAGGTAGAAGGAAGTTAAGAGAAGTATCTCAGAAGGAAGCCATAGTAGCGGTTTTGTATCTTTGAGTATAGTATAACCGGAGAGTTTAAGTGTTCTTGTGTTTAGTTATGCCCTGGCCGTGTGGAGCAGTGTGCTTATAGCTTAGTGTAGAGAATCAGTCCACAGGCTCAGGGTAGTGACCTTTGAGCTAAGGGGGAGATGATGAGGTAATGAACCAAAATGGGTCTTGAGTTTTAAGAAGTGATGAGTTGACCAGGATGAGACATGAGTGTTTTTCCATCTCTTACATTCCTTATATTTAAGTCGAGGTGATACCCTACTCCTGTCTTGCGTATGAGAGCCATACCCATGGCCTAGACCCATGCACTTCATGTTGATTCATGATCATGCTCAGTTCCTAGAGTGAGAAATGGTAACTTTCTTCAGCGATCCCGATCTTATTCCATGAATCTAAGAACTTCATGCCCTGTGTTATATAAGACATGATATATACACTCACGTTTCACAGTATGCTCAGTTCCATAAACTCATGATAGGCCTTAAAAGGCTAGTGAGATCATATTACATTATGAATGTTCTAATATCAGATTTCTTGAATGAATCGTGCTTATGATCTTTCGCTTTAAGCCCTTCCAGTGATCCTTTCTTTTCAGTCTTAATAGCGATGTTGATGGTAGTAGATGAGTTATGGCAGATGTAAGAGAGTGGGTGTTCCTTATTGTGATAGTTGTGGTATGCTTATTCCATTTAAGGTTATAGACATGGAGGAAGAACGAGATGGGATCTTCTTGTGTGCAATAGATAGGTAAGAATATATTGGTGTGCCCTTTGGTAGGAGTTAATGCAAATGCAGATGTAGAGATGCTAAGGTAGACATGATAATCCTTAGGTGATGTTGACTACAAGAGGCCATAAAGTGATGAAAATGATAGGCTTGAATGTTGTGTTTGTAGGTATGTGATTAATTGCATTATGATGTTAGTAACTCTTGTTAAGAACTTCAAGTAAGGGTGGTAGAGAGGTAAGAAGAAGTAGCATCCTCTAAATGAGAGTCCCTACAAAGGTATAGAACACGAATCCCATGGGTCAGATTTGTACAATTATGATCATCTTATGGGTAGTAACTTGTGACTACGAGTTAGGCTTGAACATGGTAAAAGTATGCAGTTAGAATTAGACTTTGGTGGGAGCTATCAGTTTCAGTTAATGAAGTGTAGTATTCAAAAAGAAGAGCATAGTTGAGAAGAGTTGTTAATCTCGAAAGATATCAGTCATGTGGCTTAATGCAGGGTGGTCCGATTTTTATATCAGGCTCATAATTCTCTTTCCCGAAGTCATGAGAAATTTTGATGAAAGCGTTAGAGGCTATAGCCCACCTTTCATATCAGATTCAGTTTCAATTCGTGTGCTTGAGTATTTCAATTTTTTCATTGTACTCGTGCCTTGTGTAACTTCCTAACTTGGTCATCATTCGAGGACGAATGATCCCAAGGGGGAGATATTGTTACACCCCAAAATTTTTTAGCTAAGTCTCGAGCAATTGTTCATATGCGTAAGCCCAAACTCAATGACTTCTAATGGTATATATTTATTCCTAAGTATTTGAAATATATTAGAGGTGAATTAGGGTCATAAGGAACCCCTAGTACTAAGTCGAGTTCAAAAATCCTCTACCGATTAAGTTTTCGTATAAGATCATATAAGGGTCAACTTCAAACGATCATATCTCCCAGAAAAGATTGAATTATTTGGTCCATGACCTATCAAATTCAAGGTCTTTGAGTCCTCTTTCAAACGCCACCAAGTTTGACTTTTTTTGAGGTCGGAAAAAAAATATATGGCCATTTTACCAGAAAACTGACATATCAGTGTTTTTGAGTCTGTGACAGACGAACCCAACCTACGGTCCGTCGTTTGAATGATGAACCGTAGGTAGGCCTCGTTGGTGGTTCTGTCAAGTCATCAAAAAGGTTCAAAAATTCAATTTTTGAGGACCCAAGACCTACGGATGGTACCTACGGTCCGTAGGTCGAACCACGAACCGTAGGTGGTCTCCCGTAGGTCAATTCGGCAGTTTTAAAGAGGCGTGTTTCATCTTTTCCCATGCTTTTATAATTAAAACCCACACGTTTTGGGACTAAAATTAGTCCCTTATCAGTACCCAACATGCTTTATCTCTCATTAACACTAATAATTATTGAGAGCAAGATTGAAGAGGGGAAAAGCTAGGGTTTCAAGAGTTTCATGCAAGACCTTCAAGTTCCGCTTATATAATCATCATCCCAGGTATGTAAGGCTATTCATAGCGTTGGACCTTAGAGTTTTCGAATAAGTTATGATTTCCATCATTGAGTTCCATGTTTATTTATTGGGATTGTGTTTATCCATATGAGTCTTATTCTCGAATCGCTGTTCATGTCTAGTTTCACATGAACCCTAGTAGAGTTACTACATTGCTTCCTATAATGCACTGTTTTAATTGAATAAAGAGTATTTTTCTTGCCATGAGTAAGAGAAAGGTTTTGAGGGAACCCGAGCATCCATTAGTGCATTCATTTGACTTTTGAAAGTCTTGAGTCATCCATTATGATGCATTATTTTAAGAACGAGTTTTCCGAAGCTTTTGCATTATTATTCACTTTGCATGATTTTCAGAGTCTTAATGAGTATAGAATCGAGCATAAATGATGTTTTCGATAAAAGAGTTTGTTGAGATGTGAGTAAGTCTTAAAAGTATTTTTGAATGAGAATGAGTTGAGTCTGAAAACTTCTTAAACTTTTATTATTTTGAACATGAGTATTTTGAGTATAAATGATTGATTGAGATAGAGTCTTGAGGAGATATGAATGAGTTTGAAAGCATGTTTTAAATGAAAGAATTGATGATTGAGATGAGATTGAGTTTGATGAGAGTAATGAGACTAGATGAAATGATTCGAGTAAAATGATCTGATTGAGCATATGAGCACATTGAGTCTTTTGGGAGTAGTATTGAGCACCGATTTGGGTAAGAGTAAATAAATACTCAAACCCCATAAACTACGTAGCCAGTGTAGGATAGAGGCTATGCTTCTCTAGTCCCAAAAAGAGGACTTTGATTGATTGTGGATCCAATGAGGTTGATCGTCCCTTACTCTAGCAAGGTATTGGATGGCTGCGGCAAAGGCAGAGCAAAGCGTTGTATCATCACTAGCTCATAAGTGATGGTTGTTGGTTAGAAAAACTCCCCAAGAGTAAAATATTATATTTTATATACTTAGTTGCATTTACATATCCATATCTTTTAAAGCATTGTTTTACACATATTTTATGCCTTGGTGAGTTGAGTTATTTCTCAGAGTTGAGTCCTTTGAGTTGAGTTGAGTTGAGTATCTTTAAATGAGTTCTTTTTAGCTTTATTACATACTCGTACATTCCATGTACTGACGCCATTTGGCCTGCATCATTTTATGATGCAGACACAGGTGACAGAGATCCTTAATAGGCATACCGTTGAAGGTCAGAGTCTACCCAGCATTTTGGTGAGACCTCTTTGCATTCGGAGGTCCTGAGAATTTTTCTTTTAGTATTTCGAGGTAGCCATGGGCTTGTCTTTGCACCTTCTTACGAGTCAGTTAGAGGCTTCATAGACAGAGTCAGAGTTGAGTTAGAATGATTCTTTAAGAGCCTATTTTTTAACTAAAATTTCATTATTGAATTATGATGTTGAGTTGATTTGAACTAAGTGTTTAAACTATCCTTTTATTGAGTTGTTGATTGTTATCCCACTTGAGTGTCTTCTTTGATTTATCTAAGTCTTCCGCTGAGTGATTGAATGAGTGATCAGACCAAGTGGTTTGCTTGGGACTAGCAACGGTCTCCGAGTGCCTGCCATGCCTAGGATACTCTCTCGGGGCGTGACACAAACCATTCAAAAAAGCCAATTTGACATCAAGCTGATGAATCGGCCAAGAACTATGAGATGCAAATGCAAGAATAAGCCTGATTGTGTCGTACCTTGCTACAAGAGAAAATGTTTCCCGGTAATCCACACCATATTGTTGTGCATATCCCTTCACCACCAATCTAGCCTTATGTTTGCAAATTGTTCCATCAGGATTAAGTTTTATCTTGAAAATCCATTTTACACCAATCACCTTGCGATTTCTAGGGCTGTCAACGAGCTGCCAGGTTCCATTCTTCTCGATCATGTTTAGTTCATCTTGCATAGCTCTCCTCCATTCCTGAGATTCTTGTGCTTCAAAATAGCTTGATGGTTCAGAGATAACCAAATTACACTGCTGATAGACATCTTTTAAGGTACGGGTGCCCCGCACTGGTACATCATCCACTGGTTCATCTTCCACAAGTTGAGGCTGCTCTTTTGAAAATAAATCAGAAAAAGAGGTCTTCTGATTTTTCCAATCCCAACCAGCTGCTTCATCAAACTTCACTTCTCCGCTGAGAATTAGTTTTTCTGTTTTCAAACAGAAAATCATGTATCCTTTGGATGAACTATAGCCCATAAATATTCCCTTATGAGCCTTGTTGTCCAGCTTAGTCCTCTTTGTTTCTGGAACTCGATAATAACATATACACCCAAAGATTCTTAGATGTTGTACTGATGGTTTGTTCCCACACCAAGATTCATATGGATTCATGTCCTGCAAGGCCTTAGTAGGCAATCTCCTCATCAAATATACGGAGGTATTGACTACCTCTGCCCAAAACTAATTTGGGATCTTTCTTTCAAGCAAAAGACACCTGGCCATCTCCATTACTGTCCTGTTCTTCCTTTCAAACACGCCATTTTGTTATGGAGTGTATGGTAATGTCAATTGGCGTTCAATACCTGTGCTATTACAAAACTCCACAAACTGAGAAGATGTATATTCTCTTCCATTGTCAGACCTTAAAGCCTTAATACTAAGATTACATTGATTTTCTACTAAAGCTTTAAATTGTTTTAAAATATCAAAGACTTCACTCTTCAGTCTAATGAAATAAAACCAACACATTATGGTGTAGTCATCAATAAAGAGGAGAAAATATTTGTTACCACTCAATGAATCTATTTTCATTGGGCCGCAAACATCTATATGAATGAGCTGAAGTTTTTGGTTAGCTCTCCATACTTGATTTGCTTAAAATGACAATTTGTTTTGCTTTTCCTGTTGACAGGTTTCACAAACTTGAGCATTAGAAAGAAATTCAACCATATTTTCCACTAATTCCTTCTTTTTCATCTCTGCGATGCTTCTCAGATTGAAGTGACCAAACCTTTTGTGCCATAGGTTTGTACATGTTTGTGAAGTAATAGTGTAAGCCTGCTCAGTTATTTTCTCTCAATCAACTGAAAACATTATGTTGCTCATCTTGACATAAAATAATTCTACTCCAGAAGGGTCAGAAACAACATATTCACGATTCTTAAAATGTAGAGAATAATTATTTTCAAGCATTTGTCCAACACTCAACAAACTTTGACTCATATCAGGTGTGTACAGAACATCAAGAATAGTTTTGTTACATGATATTGTTGAGACAGACTCTGTACCTCTGCCTTTGACTTCTACTGCCTCACTGTTTACCCCTTTTACTTTAGATTTGTAAGTATCATCAAGGAATTTGAACATTTCAGCATCATTGCACAAGTGATGTGTGCAACCACTATCAAAAAGCCATGAATCGGAGGATTCATTGATTGAAAAATATGAAACTACAAAGAGTTACTCCTTATGTGCATCTGCAGCTTCTGCTACTTGTGCTTGCAAGGCTCGAGAGGCCTTTGCTCTTGATTTGCAGACCTTGGATATGTGTCCCGTCTGCTTACAGTTGCTGCATATAGCATCAACTCTCCACCAATAGTACTTCTCCAGATGTGTAGTTCTTTTACAATGTTTGCACGGAGGGAACTTTTGCTTCATATCTCCACTATTGTTTCCTCCATCATGCTTGCCCTTATTCTTTTGGTTGAATTGTTGCTTTCCTTTACCAAAAAATTGCTTTTGTACAGAGAAAGCTCCTTCAGTAAACTTGTCTCGTCTCATAGTCCTTCTTTGCTCTTGTGCTTGAAGAGCACTCATTAGTTCACCTAATAAAAGTTTGCCCAGGTCCTTGGATTCTTCAAGAGAGGAGATCTTAGATTCAAACCTCTCAGAAAGAGTCTCAAGAACTTTCTCCACAATTCGTTTATCTGTAAATTATTCACCAAGAAGTCTAATGTTATTAACAATTATGGAGATTCGATCGGCATACTTACTGATTGTTTCATCTTCTTACATATTCAGGGACTCAAACTCTCTTTTCAAGTTCAACACTTGCATTTGATGTGTTCTATCGCTGCCTTGATATTCTTCTTTCAACCTATCCCAAGCCTCTTTTGCTATTTTACAAGCCATGATTCTATAAAACACAGAATCTGCCATAGCATTCTACATAAGTGACTTGGCTTTAGATTTCTTTGCCTTCTCTTCAGTGTTGGATTTAATCTGAGCCAAGGTATGATTTTCTGGTAGAGCAGCAACTGGTTTATCTTCCGTCACAGTTTCCCAAAGTTCATAGGCTTCCAGAAAAGCTTGCATCTTCACAGATCAAATTTGGTAATTTTCACCGGTGAAAGTGAATGATGGATTTAAAGGTAGGTTGTTGGATGTCATTTGTGTTGTGGGTTAAAAAATTTTGGTCCTGTAAGATCAACTAGAGGCTCTGATACCATTGTTAAAACTGAAACACTCAAGAAACTGAATTGAAGAATAAAAAATAGAGTGAACTTATGAAATTCCATATATTCATTAATTTGTAGAAGTTCAGAATTTATACAAGAAAAAAACTAACCATTTCCTATCTAGTAACCACTTACAAAGTGGATAGAAAACTGAATAAAAACATGTGCCACTAAAAGCCATAAAAGGGCCACTAACTTCAGAAAATTAAGTAACTAAAGTTGACTAAGTCTAGCTAGAAAATAAGAAGCACTAAACTGAAATTAAGTAAAAGCAGTAAAAAAACAATAAGCTGGATATTTGGAAATGTCAATTGTCTAACACTAATCACCCATGTAGTGTTTTGTCCAGTCCCCTTGGGTTATAAGGATTCCTTTAAAAGCTCCTTGTAAACTTGTGGGTACAATAGTTGTGATTCTTGACTTCTAACAAACTTTACTTTCTAGGCACAACCTCTACTTGTATAACTCACACTATCTCTTTTGTCTCTTTTTTTTCTTACAATTGTAGACTGAGAGAGTACAATGCTTTATGAAAGACAAAAGAAAGATAGTACATCAGTTCAAGAGAAGTGCACAAATTTCTCTTAATACTAGGGCTGATTTTTATAGACTCTATCTTTACTCTAAAAGGAAAATCCAAGGGTATTTCATTTAACGAAAGATTTCTAATGATTTCTTGATTGCAGATTGCATGTCCATATTAAATATGTTCCTACATGCAATAATATCTTTCCTTTCTTGATATTTTGATTTGATTTCTTCACATATCTTCTTCTCCTTTTTGGCATGGGATTTCCATTAAACATGTCTTGATTTAATGCTCTTCTCATCTAATCTTGGTTTGCGGATTTTCTGGTGAAATCAGAAATATTTCTTCATAGACTGCTTCTTGCTTCCTTTGTGATTGGATGAGTTGTCCTTTATCTGATTTGATTAGTCACTGATTTACTCTCCTGATTGGATTTTCGTTAGCTTGTTTTGTTGTAATTTATTTCCTTTCCTTTGTGATCTTCTTGGCATGCCATCATCTTGTATTTTATATACTCCATTTTTTCTAGGAATATCTTAGGTTAATTGTCATATCAAAATCAGATTCATATAGGGCTAACAATATCCTCCTTTTGGAGAATGTCAATTAATACACAAATGAAAAGGATCACGTTCTAAGGAGACTTCCTTGTTTGAGTGTGAAGCTTCCCCTATCTAAGATATTTGTGGGATTTCTCCTCCTTTTGGATGATCAAAAAGAAGCATAGGCACACATAATAAAATTACATATGCACATAGTAGAAAAGATGTATAGATAGGCAAAGACAAAAAGTAAAGCAATTTTAAGAGGACAAATATACTCTCAAAATATACAACCATGAATAAATTTGGGGACACTCCAATGAAAATACTGTCTTAAACATGCAACAAAAATAGAGAAGGAGGAGGATTAATGATCACCAAGAAAGTACTTAAGAGTCTTGACAATATTTCTACAGAAGGTATTCTAGGAACGTTCCATATTCTTGGATTAGTTGGAGTAAGGTGTTTGGACAGAGACAACGGGCTCAATTTTGGAGGAGCTAGCTCTAGCGTTGAGAGAGTTGACTTGCTTGAGCAGCTTATTCACAGTAGAGATCCCTTCTTGTTTCAACTCATCCATGGCAATATGGAGCTTGCCTACTTTGGTACTTGTTTCCTTGTGAAGACAAAGAATCTTCTCTGTAGTTTCCTAGAGCATCTCTAAACCATTTTCCACAGCAAGCGATTGGGTTTTTATGTCATATGAATCCTTAAGTAATTGAGCATCATAGTTTGTGGAGATCCTTGTTACCTTGATGGTTTCTACCTTGGATTTCAGAGTCCTTGAGCCATTTCTCTATAACAAGAACATAACCCATGCTTGGAAAGGTGTGAGTGTCATAGGTTGCAAAAAATTTAATTGGTTTAAACTTAGAGAGATCGACCAAACAGTCTACTAGAATCTTAGAGATAAGAAGCTTTAAAGAACTATTATGAAGTAGGAACTATAATAGTAATTGAGGTGGTCCAGTCTTCATGCTAGTCTAGGCCTAGTCTGCCCCTTGTGGAACACTTTCTGAATGATTTGTCTGATAAGTAAAGTAGGTCCTTTGATTTTCGTTGGAACTTTTGTTGTTCCATTCAATCCATATGTGATAGACATAGGCAACCAACACATTCTATAGATTTCTGACTTATTGTTTCTGCCCTATCATTGTCAATTGCCTACTATAGTTCTTTATTCCACTCCATAGGAGCTTTCTGGATACTTAGGCACTTCAGCATTCCCAATCAAATAATTTCTGAATATGTGCATTTGAACATGCCCAACACTTTATACTTCAACTTCTTCAAAAATTTACGGGATAGAGCGTAGAAAATGCTATGATCATCATATCATCATATCATCATATCATCATATCTATCTATCTATCTATACTATCTTAAAAGCATGAACTCCCTAACTTGAATGTTAAATTACTATAATACCCCAAATTTAAAATAGCAATTCAGTATATCTTTTATATTTTATTTGTTCTATATTATATGAAAAACTGACACCTTTTCACATTGACGGGTAGTGACTTCTCTGAAAAACTGTGACTTTTTAAATGAGTTCTAAAATTTCCAAATGGTTGTGATTTTTCAAAAAGGTTGTGACTTATTTGATTAGGCACAATAAGCGTATTTTCACATTATCCTTTGTTGCCTATAAATAGAGGGGTTTCCTCAAATTTTTAAACACTGAATTTTGTATTCTTCTTCTTTTTAAAAAAAGGAAGATTGAGAGCATTGTTCAATTGTGAAATTACACTATTTATTGTGGGTAAATTAGATAGATCAACAAAAATTGACGCAATAAGGAGAATGGAATAATTCAACTCCAAACAAGAAGACTATCTACATAATTCATTTGTACTCATTTTCATTGTCATAAACATACTTTTGCAACAACTTCTACTTGACAAGAAGTTCAATCATTTTCTGCTACACAAACTACAAATTGGTGTTGAAGCAGTGAAAAGTCTCAAATTGTTGGCGAGAAGGGTTTGATCAAAAATATGTTTGAATAGTCCAAACTAGATTTAATAAGTACTCCTCCGATGAGTTGTGACCTTTTCCAAGGAGTTATGACTTTTCCAATGAGTTGTGACCTTTTCAAAGAGTTGTGACTTTTCCGAAGGGTTGTGACTTTTCTAATGAGTTATGACTTTTCCGATGAGTTGTGACCTTTTTGAAGGGTTTGTGACTTTTCTAACGGGTTGTGACTTTTTGATAAGGTACAATAAGTATTTTTTTCATACTAGCCTTTGTGGGCTATAAATAGAGGGGTTTCCTCACATTTTAAAACTAATTTTTATAAAGGTTCTTATTGTTCTTCTTCTTAAAACACCCAATTTAGTATAACTTCTAAATTTTATTTTATATTTATTTATATTATATTAAAATCATATACTTCTTCACACTGAATGGTTGTGACTTTTTCAAAGAGTTGTGACTTTCCGATGAGTTGTGATCTTTCCGAAGGGTTGTAACTTTTCTAATGGGTTGTGACTTTTCTGATAAGGCACAACAAGTGCATTTTCATATTACTATTTGTTGACTATAAATGGAGGGGTTCCCTCGCATTTCTATACTACGAGTTTTTTAAGTTTTCTATTCTTCTATTCTTAAAAACTCAAGTATGATTTACAGACGTTGAGTGATCTCAAAGTTCAGTGGAATTTGAAAACTCCATAACTCGAGGTTTTCTATTCTTCTGTTCTATGTTTCATATCAATATTTATTTATTTATTTATATTATATTAAAAGCAGAAACTCCAATAATACAACAATAACTAAGCAGTGCACAATAGGGGAGGGAGGAGAAGGTTTTAAGAGGTGTAACTAAGAGATTTTAAGAGTGACCTTTTATTTTTACAGATCACAATTAATTTTGAAATGAGAAAAAAGTCACAAAAAAAGGAAAAAAATAAATCTAATTGGAGGCCATAGAAATGTCTCACATCACCTTATCTACATCTAACTTTATGCTATAAATAGTTATATGTGTTTATTAGATACTGATTTGACGACTTGAAGTAGTAATCGTAAGAAAGTTTACATTCACTATTCATAGAAACTTATATTTTATTATTCTATTTATAATTGTATACTTAAAATCTTGATTTAATAATATTGACATTATTTTTAAAAATAGTGTACTACATGGTTTGATATTCACATGCAACACACGTGCCTCAAAACTAGTTATACTAAAAGTGGGAAGCTCCTAACCTCAAAGTTGAATTACGATTTTACCCTTAATTTTTTTTAAAAAAAATCTTTAATATTTTTATATAAAAATATAGACGACACATTATCTTAAATAATAAATACAAACACATTCGTTTTCTGTCCAAATAAAATCTAGACATATACTCTTAGTTATTGTAACAACTGACGTTACCATGCTGATTCATTATCTATGCAAACTTTCCATGTTGAATCATTCGTAGTTATTGTGTCATAATTAATAATTTTCTCTTCCACCACCCAATATTAATATATTTATAGAGTACATAATATAATGTATGATATTTTTGTATTCACACCAAATTGATGTAATTTCTAATTTAGTGCAAGTAAGTTTAATATAATATTAAATTTAAATTGATCAAATGAAGGTAATAATTTTTCATATCGCGGCCATCTTTCACATTCCAATATTTATTTGATTGTCCTTTGAGTTTCTACTGTTACAATAACACTTATGCATAGATTTTAGTTTTCACTTTAATTATATAAGTAAGACACCAAAGTATCAAGTCATCTGGTTATTTTCCATTTTCTTCAGAACAATCTACTCTTTTTGTTTGTTTTATTTTGCTTAGTTCCAACAAAAATGTCCAGGCCCTTTTGAAAAGCTTATTTTCTACTTATTGCTACTATTTAGGTGTTTATACATATATGGGCTAGATTGAGATGTTTTATTATACTTTATCTAATTAATTTATGTCTACTTTATTGTTAACCAGCTATTTGTAGCCGAAAGAGGTCTCCATATAGTTGTAGTTGTACCAGGCAAGTGTTTCTTGTCCATTACTTCTTATAAGTACTCATGAAACTGTAGTATATGCATATTTTCTTTATGCAACACTCTTCACTTAATTAAACTTTAAGGAACGGTTAGATTACTTTAGTTTTTAATTATTACTATTTTTTAAAGTTTGCATTGAACTTCTGAGTGATGTTAAAATTGACACATGATTATCGTGTTATATTTCGTAATATAACTATATTTGCATAATATAAATTCTTGAAATAGAGTTTATTGGATTATATTTTATTAAAGTTGTTTTTTTAGTAAATTATAAATGTATACCTCACACTCTAATTTCATTATATAATATAATTTAAATTTTTAAATTTTAACAATATTATATAATAATGAATATGGGCTATGCGTGCAAAGCACGTGCCCAGAGATTAGTACCTTATATAGGGGAAGCATTGACGGTAACTAACTAGCTAGAGATAAAGAGGTCATTTCCTCCTTATTGCAAAATTTATAAGGTCATGGAAGTAGGATATCAACATTGTAGAGCGGCAACTGCAATCCTTTTTAGTCTATTGCTCCTTGCTTCTAGTGTATCTGATCATTCAGTGATGGTTTGGTTTGATTTTCCTTAATTTTTTATAGCAAATTTTTGTGCTATTAGGGAACTCCAGAAGCACATAGAATCATCATTTTCTTTCTTAAAAAGAGACACTCTTTTTGAGACAGATAAAAAATAAAAAAGAAGGCACGTAATTGGAATGAATGAAGTACCATTCTGATGAGAGAAAAGACAGAATAAATGTGCTCAAAAGTTCAATCAACTTTTCATTTTTCTCTCTTTTATATTTCTGTTTACTCCTAAATACAATGCTAGCTTTCATGCTTACTAGGTAGAAGGTGTCGTGTATTTCCCTAGATATCTAATAAAAGATAATAATCCTATACCTTAACTCTTAAGTTTGTTTTAGTTGATATGATTTACAATAGTAGAATCATAGCTTATTGAACCATATGTCTAGATATGATTGAGATTAATTAATTAATTAACATATAGACTGATTTTTCTTTCATATGTCAACCATATGTATATGCTTGGGAACCTAAGACTTGGATATGCAAGAAAATGATACTATTAAAGTTCTTAGTGATAAAAAGTCTCATGTTTGGACTTGGTTGATGCTTATGAGATCTCTTATCATCCATGATAATATATATTCAATAATACCTTAATCATATTCTTTTGTTTTTATTCTTTTCACAGTATTATTGTTAAAGTTTATATTACTTCATAAGTTGTCTTAGAGCCATGTTACTTTGCAAAAGGAAAGCCAAATAGTACATTACCAGATGATGCGATCTCGTCAATATCTTGAGGCTAATAGGAGATCAGATGAAATGTCTATCTTATCGAAGGAGGTTTAAGAATGATTTTCTTAATCTGTTGAATTATGAGTAACTATAAGCAGATCTACTTAGTGAATCAATTATGAGCAAGAGATCGACCAGTGAGTTTATTAGTAGATTAAATATTTCAAATGGCCGATTCGTAAAGATGTTGTATCTTAGTCTTGAACAAAAATAGAGAGTTTTACTGCAACAACTGCTTGAAAGGCTTGTAAATTTTAAATTGTGTGGTAGACTTCAAATAGAATTGAGGCCATGAATGTTGGAATTCGTGGGTTGAAAACTAATAAACGAGAAGCTGTTATTCAGAGTGGCAAAAGATCTACAACAAATAAATAGATCTAGATGTTGCTAATGTAGGAGGTGATGATCTCTTAATACGAACTCTGACATGGTGTGTGACTCTTTATAGATATAGGCAATGCATGCAAGAGGATTTGTTAAACTGTAATTTCCCCATACTATAATGCTTTACAGGTTAGATGTCCTTGAGTTGACATTATTCTCAAATATTAGCACTATGGTAATTCATATGTAGCAGATTGTGTAAGGATAACGATTTGCTCATTTTTCTCAAAAAAAATAGTGTTTGGCAGGAATATGTGTATTGTTGCTCACCCAAGATAACCTCCATATTATGTATGTTTTGTCTTTGTAGTATTTATAAAATTGGGCATTATGAAACATAGGTTGTGTTATAATTTATTTATTTTTTACTTCAATGTGAACACTTTATTAATTTTCTTCTCTTTTTTCTACATGTATAAAATGTGAGAATTGAATCAAGACTAATTTCAAGCAACATTATTGATACTTAAGAAGAAACCTCTATTTTTTTGTGTTAGTTTAGGAGTACCATTTAGTATCTTTCAATAAGCTTTTCTTATTATTAGACATGTTTTACTTTTATTTAAGGAGTTTGTAATGAGATATTATCTTAGTATATATTATTAGTTTTTAAAAAAGATATTACCTTAGTTATTATTAATTGTATGATCATAGATATTTTTTATTATTATTATCTGACATGTTTAATTATTTTAATTTCAATTTATGCAATTCTAATTTAAACAAATAATACCAATATAATAAAAAAAAATGTCATCAAATGTTTGTAATTAATGACAAAAGATTTTATCATCAAAGGATTAACTTTTAGCAACCACCAAATTAAACTTTTAAAGACAAATAAATTTGTCACAAAATAATGTAGTTCATCATAAGTTGACTACATTTAATGACCAAAATATATTTGTCCTAGTACCCTCTTTTTATTATTATAAGTACGAATTAATTTTGTATTTTATGACAATTATAATTGTCACTAATCATGACAATTTATAGTGACAAATCTATGTTGTCGGTAAATTAATACTTTTAGGGACAAGATGATAGATTTAACTACATACTGTTAACCTCTTTTATAATAATAAATTTGTCAGTGAAATATATAATTAAGAACGGAACACTTTTTTGTTTATAAAAAGTCATTATTAATGACGAGAATATATTTGTTCAATTACGAAATACATATAACTTTAGAGACAATTGGTGTCGTCGCAAATTAAACTAAATAATTAGTGACGATGTAATTTTATCGGTGTTAATAACCTTTTTTGTTACAAAGCTATACTATCAACTACATGAAATTAAACTTTTTATGACAAATAAATTTATCACAAATGATATGCATTTGGGGACGATTTTTTGTTTTGTAGTTAATATAATTTTTTTAGAGATGAAGCACTAAATTGTCTTTGTATACTTTCAGTGACCCATGTTTAGGAATGATTAATTGACAAATTGTTTTTCTTCACATAAATATTTTTACGTCGAAAGATGATTTATAAGTAACGAAATAATGTGTCCTTGACAATCAAATTTGCATAATGCCAATAGGTGCAATATACAGTGAGCAATTTATTTTATAATCAGCATTCTAGTATTGCATCTTCTTTGTTCTACTCGCTACGGATATTTAGTTTTATTAATCTATAATAATCGATAAGAAAATTTATGAGCTGTCAAAGACCAAAAATAGGACCTAAATAATGAACTCTTCTCTTTGGAACAAACAATTAAACTCAAACTTTTATGAAGACAAGCCAACTGTAACACTCCAAAAATTTCTAAGCTAAGGTCTGAACCATTCTTTATTTACATGTAAGATCGTATCGGGTGATTCTTAAAGTGTTCATATGTGTTAAGCTCAATTCTTTAGCGTGGGAATGAATTTGGATATGAATTAAGGTCACAAGAATCCCCTAGAACAAAGTTGAGTTGAAAGCTTCCTTACCGGTTACATTTTTAGAAAAAATCTACTTAAGTCAACTTCAAATAATCATATCTCTCAACATATAATGAATTAGGTATCTCATTACCTATCAAATTAAAAGTCTTTGAGTCCTCTTTCCAATGCCACCAAGTTTGCCTCATTTTGATTTCGAACTAAAAAGTTATGACCGTTTTAGTAGAGACTGCTACAACAGAGTTTTCTAAAGCTGTGAACTACGAAACCCATTTACGGGTCGTAGATTGAACTACGACCCGTACTATCAAGTCATAGAAATGTTAGAGACTCAATATTTGGGTTTCCTTTCCTACGGATCCATTCTACCGGCCGTAGGAACTTCTACGGGTCGTAGTTTGGACCCGTAAATGGATTTTTGAGCTTGAAATTTAGTATTAAGTCTACAGATTGGATCTACGGTATGTAGAAACTTCTATGGGTCATAGATTGGACTGTAGAATGAAATTTTGAGCCTTAAAATTTAATATAAATTCTACGGATGGGATCTACGGTCCGTAGATCAAACCACGAACCATAGATAGTCCCATGGATGATTTTCGTCAGCTTTTAAAGAGGGGGGTAGTTCAGTCTTTTCCACCCCTTCTAAGCCTAATCCACAATATTTTTACACCTAATTAAGGTCTAAACGGTATCAATCGACCCTATCACTTTCATTAACGCTTTCAAGTCTTAGAGCAAGGATCCAAGAGAACAAAGCTAGGATTTTCAAGCGTTCTTCCAATTTCGCCGAGAACATTGTTCTTCCAGGTATATAAGGCTACTCATAGTGATTTACTAAGCTCGTCCTCGTGCCCTATATCTAAATTAAGCCATTGAAATGTTATGTTCATAGTTCTATCCGTAGTCTCTTGAAATCCAAATTTTGTTGTGTTTCTTATTCTAAGTTTCAATTCATTAACCATTGAAATTTTTATTTCTATTATGCGTATTAACTTCTAAAATTTGTTGTTCATGTTTCGTATCACATGAACCCAATTGTTTATAAAATTTATGTTTATGGAGATTAATATTTGAGATTTCTTATACACTGATTTCGGACTTGAAATATAAGTCCATAAGTATACGTTTTAAATGCATGTTTTTAAAAAAGTCTTTAAAGAAAGAATCGAATGGTTTCATATGTACTATTTGATAGTTATGAAAGAGAAAGAGTATAATTGATTTTCTGAAAACTACTTCAGTAAAGAAAAGTGAAAGTAAAGTAAAGAAATAGTCTCTTTCTCGGTAAAGGGTGATTGAGCATAATTGATATTGATTGTTTTGGGAGTAGTATCGAGCACCAAATTGGATAAGAGTTCATTTTTAACTCAAAGTCCCATAAAAACTACGTAGCCAACGTAGGATAGGATCGTATCGAATTTTCGGGCGACTCCTCACTACCATAAGAAGGCTTATTGGATGGATCCACATTTATAGTTAGCATCCTATACCCCGTTAAAGTATAGGATGACCTTTGCAACGAGGATGAAACGTTTTATCATTGCTAGGCTCATAGTAATGGTTGTCGGTTAGAGAAACTCTCCACAAAGTAAAGTTTTCTACTTTCATATTGTTTATATTGCATATCTTATTGTAAAGTACGAATAGTTTTCACTACTTGTTTATACATTGCTTTTCTTGATATGTATCGAGTCCTCAGTTCAGTTATTGCTTTATTTAGCCATATTACATACTCGTATATTCCATGTACTGGTGTCATTCGACTTGCATCGTTTCATGATGCAGATACATGTGTTCAGGATCATCAACAAGCATTTCGTTGAGATCATTTTGCACTCATAGACAAGTTTTGTTGAGGCCTCCTTGCTTCAAGGGACTCCATTTTCATATTCAATTTTAGTAGTATTTGAGGTGTCGTGGATCTTGTCCCGACATCTATCTTGAACAATAGAGGCTTCATAGGCAGACAGAGTTAAATGTTTTCCATTGTTTTCTCAAAATATTTATTTAAAGTTATGAATTATGTTAGGTATTTCAAGACAATGTGTAACATCTCGGATTTGAAAAAGGCTAAAGAGGGGAAATGGGAAAGGTGCTCGAACCCAAAATGGACCATGGACCCTTCACGAGACTTTAGACACCTCGTGGAGGGGACCACGACCCATATAGGGAATCGTGAAAGACTACCCAAGGCAGCCAAGGTGAAGTCACTCACCACGAGCCACTAAACGGCCCGTGGTGCATTGTACGGCCCGTATAGTGGTCCGTACAAGGCATCCTTCAGATTTTGAGTTTAGGGTCAACTTCAAACGATCATATATTTTAGCATAAAATAAATTAGGTATCCCATGAACTATCAAATTAAAGTTCGTTGAGTCCTCTTTCCAACGCCACCAAGTTTGCTTCATTTGAAGTTTGGAGTAAAAAGTTATTTCCATTTTTGTGGAGCGCTGTCGGGCTGAGAAATCTTCACGACCCACTGTACGAGCCGTGAAGCATTGTACGACTCGTGGAGCCTGTCTTGAAGTCATTTCGGCAGCTTTAAGTCAGGGTCATATTGGTCTTTTCCCCTATGCATTGGGCACTTAAATTACGTCGTTTGATGCCTAAACTACGTATTTTTACTCAGTTTAAGCGTAATAACCTAGTCAGAAACTACCTAGAACCCTCATTCTCCAAATTCATCCAACTTAGAAAGAAAAGAGAAGAAAGAAGCGACAGTTTTCTCCCAAGAACAAGCAGAGGTGTTCTTCAAGTTCAGCCCCCAAATCAAAACGGTTTCTCCGTAGTTTTCATCACCAGGTATGTGGGATTTCACTAGTGGGTTCCTTTCACCCATTAGATCCCTAGAATTCAGTCAGTTTCGCCATAAATTGCTTAGACCTAGGGTTCCCAATTATTGGGAATCCATTGAAAGTTAGTTGTTATAGTTCCATTGCCTTGATTACCTGTTTTCTTGGAGAATTAATGTAGTCCCATGTATAGAACTCAGAACCCTAGCTTGTATTAATTATCAGCATTCCATGAATTATACTTGCTAGACAGATCAGTCAGAAAATCATGCTCCAGTAATTGAATGCCATATCTTTCAGTATATTTATGTGCATTCCCAGACATTATGTCAGTATTTTGAGCTACTCAGTATGTCAGTTTCATTTTAGCTTTGCATATTTAGTTGGGAGTAAACTTAGCACCGAGTTGGACGGGTTTAGCATACCTACAAAGTCCTAGAACTACGTGCGAACATAGGTTTCAGAAGTCCCCTCTGTTAGGCATCAGTTTTAGTGATCACGCCACAGTCATGCCTTTATACCCTGGAGAGGTATATTGGGTCCTCTCGATGGGGCGTATACATCAGACTCCACGTTTAGCTCACGTGGTTTATGTCGGTTAAAAATAGCTCCCACAGTCATACTCTCATTGCATTGACCATGTTATCAGCATCACTTTAGTATACAGTTCAGCATGTTACCATCATGATTAGTACTTGGTCATTGCATCTAGCCCAGTTTTCTGTTATACTTCAGTACAGTCTATTCCATGTTCAGTTATATTATCCAGTTTATATCGTTCAGTTAATATTGTTCAGCTTAGTATATATATCCTGCATGCTCAGTACATTCAAAGTACTGACAAATACTCTTGCGCTACATCGTTTCCTGATGTAGGTTCAGGCGCTTAGTATCAAGACCACGCTTAACTCGATTTCTAGTCCCTATTCTGCAGCTTCAATGGTGAGTCCTCATAGATGGAGGATTATAGACATGCTTTATATTTCAGCTTTTACTTTTTAGTTTTAGTCTTGTTAGAGTTAGCTAGGGGCATGTCCCAGCAACTCAAGTTAGTTAGAGGCTTTCAGACATAGACATAGAGTTAGTATTCAGTTGTTTTTGGTTGTTTCCCATTTGAACTAAGTTATATTCTCAGTGAACTCTTTTAGATTTATTCATCCTGCAGTATCCTTTCGCTTACATAGAATTACTTCAGTATGCTTGTGATATGCCAGACTCGGGGTTAACTTGGGGTCACTTGTAATCCTATGTCCCGTGTTACGTCTAGGGGTAGCCTCGGTGCGTGACAAACTTTGTATCAGAGCATTAGGTTCAAGAGTCATAGGGTGTCTGAAAGCCGTGTCTGTAGAGTCCTTCTTATTGGTGTGAAGTGCGCCACATCTATAATTGGGAGGCTATGACATTTAGGAACATCTCACTTTCTTCGTACTCCTGTTCGTGCAATAGAGTTCAACTCTATAAAAGTTTCTTCTAACTCGTTTTTATGCGTGGCTATGTTTAAGGATACTTTCTTGGGACACTTCTTTCCCCGAGAGCTAAGGGAAGTTAAAGTAAGAGAATTCATGAATCTAAAACAGGAAGCGATGAGTGTGCAAGAGTAACTTTCAAGTTTACTTAGTATCTTGCTATGCACCGGAGATGGTGGCAGATATGAGGAACAGGATGCGTTTGTTAGTGTCTGGGTTGTCTTGCCTATGCAACAAGTAAGGTAAGGCAGCTATGTTCATAGGAGACGTGAACATAGCTAGACTCATGATTCACATGCAGTAGGTTAATGAGGATAAGTTAAAGGATAGAGAAGAGTTTCACAACAAGAGGGCTAAGACAACAAGTAATGAGACAGGCCAGCAAAAGACCGGGAATGGGCACCGGTCATCTTTTCAACAGAGGTCATCTGGACCTACTCCATATTCAGCTAACTCCTTACATAGCAGTAATTCGGTGTCAGTCTAGAAACTCTCCCAGAACCCTTCTCAGTCTCTACTCCAGTTGGTGACCCAGTTATAGCTAGACGGGTATACAGAAATTTCCCTGTCACAGTATCCCAGAAAGTAACCTCAGTAGAACTTGTAGAGTTAGAAATGATAGACTTTGATATCATTCTAGGCATGGATTGGTTACATTCCTGTTATGCCTCAGTCGATTGTAGAACCACGATTGATTGATTTCAATTTCCAAACGAGCCAGTCTTAGAGTCGAAGGGTAGTAACTCAGTGCCTGCATGTCAATTTATCTCTTACCTTAAGGCCAGGAAAATGATTTCCAAAGGGTATATTTATCATCTTGTTCGGGTTAAGGACTCAAACTCTGAAACCCCAACTCTTGAGTCAGTCCAGTGGTGAATGAGTTTCCATAAGTGTTTCTAGAAGATCTTCCCGGAGTTCCTCCCGAAAAGGAAATCGACTTCGGATAGATCTCCTTCCAAATACCCTGCCTATTTCAATTCCTCCTTATAGAATGGCTCCAGCTGAGCTTAAGAAATTGAAAGAGCAGTTGAAAGACCTTCTAGATAAGGGCTTCATCAGATCCAGCATCTCTCCATGGGGTGCTCTAGTGTTGTTCGTGGATGAAAATGATGGTTCTCTCAGGATGTGCATTGACTATCGTCAGTTGAGCAAATTCACAATCAAGAATAAATATCCCATCCCAAGGATTGATGACTTGTTTGACCAGTTTCAGGTTGCTAGTTGCTTTTCTAAGATAGACCTCAGATCCGGCTATCATCAGCTCAGAGTCAGAGATAGTGACATCCCAAAGACAGCCTTTAGGACTCGGTATGGTCACTATGAATTTGTAGTTATGTCTTTTGGACTAACAAATGCTCCTGCAGCTTTAATGAATGTAATGAACAGGGTGTTCAAGCAGTATTTGGACTTGTTTGTAATCGTCTTTATTAATGATAACCTCGTTTATTCTCGAAATGAGGAAGAGCATGCGACTCATCTGAGAGTGGTTCTGCAAACCCTCAAAGATCGCCAGCTATTCGCTAAGTTCAGCAAATGTGAATTCTGGTTATAGTCGATCGCTTTCCTTGGTCATGTGGTATCCAGCAAAGGGATCCAAGTGGATTCTCAGAAAATTGAGGCAGTAAAGCACTGGCCTAGACCCACCTCTCCGACTGATAAAAGAAGTTTCTTCGGTTTGGCCGATTACTACAGGAGATTTGTTGAAGGATTTTCATCCATAGCTGCCCCCATTGGCCAAGTTGACTCAGAAGAAGGTCAAATTTCAGTGGTTAGATGAGTGTGAGAAAAGCTTCTTAGAATTGAAGACCAGGTTGACTACAGCTCCTGTCTTGACTCTACCAGAGGGTTCAGACAGTTATGTGGTTTATGTTTTGTGCATCCAGGGTCACCCTAGGTTGTCTGTTGATGCAGCAAGGTAAAGTCATTGCTTATGCTTCCAGACTGCTTAAGGTCCATGAGAAGAACTACCCGACTCATGACCTCGAGCTTGTAGCCGTAGTATTCACCCTAAAGATTTGGAGACACTACTTGTATGGTGTTCATGTTGATGTGTTCACAGATCATAGGAGCCTCCATTATGTGTTCACCCAGAAAAAGTTGAATCTTCGTTAGAGGAGATGGCTCGAATTCCTCAAAGACTATGACATGAATGTGCTCTACCATCCGGGTAAGGCCAATGTAATGGCTGACGCCCTCAGCAGACTATCCATGGGTGGTGTGGAACATGTTGAGGAACAGAAGAAAGAATTAGCCAGAGATGTTCATCGACTTACTCGCTTAGGAGTTTGCCTGATGGACACGTCAGATGGTGGTGTGATAGTGCAGAATGGATAAGAATCTTCACTGGTAGCGGAGGTTAAGGAGAAACAGGATAGTGATCCTATATTGCTTCAATTGAAAGGTGCAGTTCATCAGCAGATAGTTGAGGTTTTCTCCTAAGGGGGAGATGGTGTGCTTCGTTACCAGGGTCGCTTATGTGTTCCTAATGTGGGTGAGTTGAGGAAGCAGATCCTTACAGAAGCCCATAATTCCAGATATTCTATTCATCCGGGTGCCACTAAGATGTACCATGATCTACGGGAAGTCTATTGGTGGAACGGCATGAAGAGAGACATTGCATATTTTGTGGCTAAGTGTCCCAACTGTCAGCAAGTTAAGGTAGAACATCAAAAACCAGGAGGTGTGACTCAAGAGATTAGCATTCCTACTTGGAAGTGGGAAGTGGTAAACATGGATTTCATTACAGGTTTACCTCATACTCGCAGACAACATGACTCCATAAGGGTGATAGTGGACAAAGTCACTAAGTTAGCTCACTTCTTGGCAGTCAAGACTACACATTTAGCAGAGAACTACGCCAAACTCTACATCAATGAAATAGTCAGGTTGCATGATGTTCCTTTGTCTATCATTTCAGATAGAGGTCCTCAGTTTACCTCTCATTTCTGGAGATCGTTTCAGAAAGGTCTTGGTACTTAGGTAAATCTCAGTGCTGCATTTAATCTGCAGACAGATGGTCAGGCAGAGCGTACCATTCAGACCTTAGAGGACATGTTAAGAGCTTGCGTGATCGATTTCAAGGGTAGTTGGGATGATCACCTACCTCTCATAGAGTTCGCCTATAATAACAGTTTCCATTCCAGTATTCAGATGGCCCCTTATGAGGCATTGTATGGGCGTAGACGCAGGTCTCCGGTTGGTTGGTTCGAAGTAGGTGAGTCAGCCTTGGTTGGGCCAGATTCGATTCATGAGGCTATAGAGAAAGTTCAGCTCATCCGAGATAGACTAAAGACAGCTCAAAGTCATCAGAAGTCCTATGCAGATGTAAGGAGGAGGGACTAAGAGTTTGAAATCGATGATTGGATTTTCTTGAAAGTGTCACCCATGAAGGGGGTGATGAGATTTGGCAAGAAAGGAAAGCTCAGTCCCAGGTATGTAGGTCTTTACAGAATCCTGGAAAGGGTTGGTAACGTCGCTTATAAGTTAGAGTTGCCAGCAGAACTAGCATTGGTTCATCCAGTCTTTCACATTTCCTTGTTGAAGAAGTTTGTGGGTGATCCGGCATCGATAGTACCTTTAGAGAGTTTGGATGTGAAGGATAGCCTCATTCATGAAGAGATTCTAGTTGAGATTATTGACCGTCAGATTCATAGGTTGAGAACTAAGGAAGTTGCTTCAGTAAAGGTTTTGTGGAGGAATCATTCCGTAAAGGGAGCTACTTGGGAAGCAGAAGCAGCTATGAAGGACAAGTATCCCTATCTTTTTCCCTCTGATTCAGTTTCTGCTTGAGGTAATAGTTCCTCTCCAGCCTCTCAGTTTACTGTTGTGTAACTCTGTCTCAGTATCTTGTTCCCTCAGTTATCCATGCATTTCAGCATATTTGCATGTTTGTGAAACTCAGTTCAATTAGATATCAGTTTCTAGTACTCCGTTGATAGGGATTGCAGCTCTTTCCATCCAAATGTAGCTTGCTTAGTCTTTATTCGAGGACGAACGATCCCAAGGGGGAGATATTGTAAAATCTCGGATATGAAAAAGGCTAAAAAGGGGAAATGGGAAAAGTCCACGAACCCAAAATGGACCATGGAGCCTTCACGAGAACTTAGACGGTTCGTGGAGGGGACCACGGCCCATATAGGGAATCGTGAAGGATTGTCCAAGGTAGCCAAGGTGAAGTCACTCACCACGAGACACTAAACGGCCCGTGGTGCATTGTACGGACCGTATAGTGGTCCGTACAAGGCATCCTTCAAATTTTGAGTTTAGGGTCAACTTCAAACGATCATATATTTTAGCACAAAATGCATTAGGTAGCCCATAACCTATCAAATTAAAGGTCGTTGAGTCCTCTTTCCAACGCCACAAAGTTTGCTCCATTTAAAGTTCGGAGTAAAAAGTTATATCTTTTCTAGGGGAGCGCTATCAGGCTGAGAAATCTTCACGACCCACTGCACGAGCCGTGAAGCATTGTACGACTCGTGGAGCCTGTCTTGGAGTCATTTCGGCAGCTTTAAGTCAGGGTCATATTGGTCTTTTCCCCTATTTATTGGGCACTTAAACTACGTCGTTTGATGACTAAACTACGTCTTTTTACTCAGTTTAAGCCTAATAACCTAGTCAGAAACTACCTAGAACCCTTATTCTCCAAATTCATCCAACTTAGAAAGAAAAGAGAAGAAAGAAGCGACAGTTTTCTCCCAAGAACAAGCAGAGGTGTTCTTCAAGTTCAGCTCCCAAATCAAAAGGGTTTCTCCATAGTTTTCATCACCAGGTATGTGGGATTTCACTAGTGGGTTCCTTTCACCCATTAGGTTTCTAGAATTAAGTCAATTTCTTCAGTTTCTCCATAAATTGCTTAGACCTAGGGTTCCCAATTATTGGGAATCCATTGAAAGTTAGTTGTTATAGTTCCATTGCCTTGATTACCTGTTTTCTTGGAGAATTAATGTAGTCCCATGTATAGAACTCAGAACCCTAGCTTTTATTAATTATCAGCATTCCATGAATTATACTTGCTGGACAGATTAGTTAGAAAATCATGCTCCAGTATTTGAATGTCATATCTTTCAGCATATTTATGTGCATTCCCAGATAGTATGTCAGTATTTTGACATACTGACATATCAGTTGCATTTTAGCTTTGCATATTCAGTTGGGAGTAGACTTAGCACCGAGTTAGACGGGTTCAGCGTATCCACAAAGTCTTAGAACTACGTGCCAACATAGGTTCAGAAGTCTCCTCTGTTAGGCATCAGTTTTAGTGATCACGCCACAGTCATGCATTTATACCCTAGAAAGGTATATTGGGTCCTCTCGATGGGGCGTATACATCAGACTCCACGTTTAGCTCACGTGGTTTATGTCGGTTAACAGTAGCTCCCACAGTCATACTCTCATTGCATTGACCATGTTATCAGCATCACTTCAGTATACATTTCAGCATGTTATCTTCATTATTAGTACTTGGTCATTGTATCTAGCCCAGTTTTTTGTTATACTTCAGTACAGTCTATTCCATGTTCAGTTATATTATCCAGTTTATATCGTTCAGTTTATATTGTTCAGCTTAGTATATATATCCTGCATGCTCAGTACAATCAAAGTACTGATGCATACTCTTGCGCTACATCGTTTCCTGATGTAGGTTCAGGCGCTTAGTATCAAGACCGCGCTTAGCTCGACTTCTAGTCCGTATTCTGCAGCTTCAGTGGTGAGTCCTCATAGATCGAGGATTATGGACATGCTTTATATTTCAGCTTTTACTTTCAGTTTTAGTCTTGTTAAAGTTAGCTAGGGGTATGTCCCAGCAACTCACGTCAGTTAGAGGCTTTCAGACATAGACATAGAGTCAATATTCAGTTGTTTTGGGTTGTTTCCCATTTGACTCAGTTATATTCTCAGTGAACTCTTTTAGATTTATTCATCTTGCAGTATGCTTCCGCTTACATAGAATTACTTCAGTATGCTTGTGATATGCCAGACTCAGGATTAGGTCACTTGTGATCCTTGGTCCCGTGTTACGTGCCGTGACACAATGTCTTAAAACTTTTCTTTAAATGTTTAAATGATCATCTACTTAAGTTTCTGCGTATCTTATAGAGTCATGTGAGTCATAGTTAGCCAGGCCAAGAATTCGCTTGGGGCCATCAATGATCTCCGACTGCCGGCCACATCCAGGGTGTAGGCTTGGAGCGTGACACCTATTATATGAATTGAACCACGTTCATGTATAATGTTCCCTATACATAATCACGGGAAAAAAATTCTCGGAAACTACTATACTGGTGAAAATCTCTGATAGAAAAAAGGGAATATTACCCTCTTAATTTTTTCTATGCGATATTAATCTATATTATCTTGGTCTATATTATATGATGTTTTAAATTTAGATATACTTCATGAAAAAACAATCATTCCTAGAAAATTAGAAGTGTTTAATTATAATAAATTATCCATAATTAAATAGTTTATATTTAATTTTTAAATAATTTTTTACTAAAACATAATTTTAGTATATGATTTGGTCAATTGATCGAAAAATGAATATAAAATAAAATTTAAAACTGTCGAGAGAGAATTTTCCCTATTAAATGACTACATTGTTGTCATGACCCAAAACCGGGTGTGATGGCACTTGTCCTATCCCACCAGGACAAGTCAGCCTAAAACCCAACAAGCAAAAGAAATAAGACAAAACGAAGAAATAACAAAAACAGAAGACTTCAACTTAAACAAAACAAACCCAAGACTGGTTGTCACATATACAAGCCTCTAATACAGTACTTAAATAGAAAGGTACAAGTCTCAAAATCTTTATATCTCAAACAGAAATAAAGAAAAAAGAAAAGGCCGAGAGAGATCGCCGTCATCAAACAGCTGCCTCTCAAGTGTCCTCAACGAGCCTCGAGAAAGAGAAAAGAGAGAACTAGGTCACGGTCCTGGCTCAGAACCTACACAAGTACAGAAGCAAGGGTGCGTACCAAACAACACGGTACCCAGCAAATCAACTAATAAAACGAAGCATATCTAAAAGAATCACGAAACCCTGACTTCCAACCGAACCTCCGATAACTACAACCTGCACAGAAACTCAGCCCAACCTAACAGAATTCCAAACCACAGTTCAAATGATACAAGACAACAACAGTTCAACAGCAACAACAAAGGAACTCATTTTAATTATCAACAAATAAATCAGAGTCTTAAGGCATAAATATAGCACCACAATAACAAGGACCAGACAATGCAATGCCAAGTAGAGAATGCATGTCTGTCCTACGATACACAACCGTTGAAACTCAGACCGGTACCCATGGGGGCCACACATGGACCATGTAACTGCCGGAACCATTTCCCATCGGCATAATCATCAATCACCGGAACGATTTCCCATCGGCATCGCCGAAACCATTTCCTATCGGCATATATCACCACTCGCCGGAACCATTTCCCATCGACATAATCATCAAAGTGTCTCATCATAGTGTTTCTAGAACCAATGCACACTAGCATGTCCACACAAATAATGAGAAGAATGATAGTGCTCAGAATCACAACGCAATTCATATCAATGCAAATCACGCCACACTATCAACAATATATCAACAACAACAGTCAAAAACTCAAGGTCCACAACATATATATGATGTCAATTGCCTAGTCTCCATTTCACTACTTCTTTCATCACAAGTAGGGTCAATCGCTAAGTAAAAGTTCTCAAGTCTAGTCCCATAATCCACAATGAGCAAAAGACATAAACAATACATTCATAATCACATCGAGACTATCATAGCAACATGTCAATCACACATCAATATCAAATCCATGGCCCAAACACACGTTGGCCTAACACATTAGCTCACATTGCCATTTTATTAACCCCGCCGTTCATTATTAGATTGATTCATGCAAAAACTCATCCATACATCAATCCCATTACTCTACAACGCAATCAAGTAAGGAAGTCGATATTCTAAAAGATTTAAAAGGTTGTAAGAGCTCACTTGCCTTAATCGGATCGAAATCAATCAGCAATCAGAGCTTTTCCCTTTCGTAAGCAATACAAAGCAACACAATCTATACAAATAATGAAACCCAATCACAATCCGACCCTAACCATGCCAAGAACACGAAATTCGGAAGAAAAAGGTAAAACAATAAAAAAATCCAATTTCGAAAATGGGTTTTGAATCCGGAATTTCTTTCATAAACATTATCCCCAATACAATAGGAACTCAAAGGTGAAAAACCCATTTGAAAAGGAAGCTCAAAACAGCCCTCAATTCCAATTTTATCAAATTTTCGAAGTTCTTTCAAAATCTCCAAAAACACACTTTAAAATCCCAAATTTCAATTCAAAATCATGTTTAAAGCATTGGGTAATCAATGCCAAGGGTTAAAATCACTTACCCACACTGATTCCCAAGAAAATTCTCTTAAAAAATCACCCAAGAGAGCTCCAAAATATTGAAAATGGTGAAAATGGGACATTTCCCTATTTACACTACCAGGCCCAAAAATGACCTCCGCGAACGCGGACCACTAACTCTGCGAACGCGGATAACAGACAAAGGACCCTCCGCGAACACGGAGGTCCTCACCACTCAAGCTCCGCGAACGCGCCCGAGCCCATCCGCGAAAGAGAAGACCAAAGCCACAAGCACCAGATAACAGCAAAATCAGCCAAACACAAAATCACCGAATGGATCCTCGAGATTCGTTCGGAACCCCATGCACACAAACCTGATATGCAACCCTACTAAAATCGACCATCCGGACTCAATGGAACCATCAGAATTTGGATTCGAGGTCTCTTTGACATGGAACCTGATAAAACGCAACAACACTAACTCAAGCATCAAAATCTCAAAACAAACACGGGACCTCTAAAAATTCAACCAAGGCGACCCCTAGGCCTAAAATTCTCCCCTGAATCCAACGGAGTCGACGAAATCCACATCCAAGCATCCGATCTCCGAATGATGACCAAAGTCAACCCGATGATCAAAATTTCATAATTTTCCAACTTAAGACCTCAATTCCACGATACAGCCCCAAAACTGATTTCGTCAACTCTCCTAGACGAATTTCCACATTTCAAAATTGTTGGAACCGATGGAATTCTCATCCGAGTCCCGAAACTCCGAATAACCTCAAAAACCACAATTTGGCAACTTAAGCCTTTAAAGTTCAAAATTTTTCAAAAACTTCACTTTAACTCTAACTTTCACAAAACCAAACTCGGAAACATATCAAACATGACTCGGGGCAACTCTCGGGAGGGGCAAAATGGTCATTTCACAAAATTTACCAAATTTGACCTTTAGGTTCATTACATTATCTACCACTAAAAACCATGTTCGTCCTTGAACATAAAGTAAAAGAAAGTACTTGAAGCCTCAAAAAGTTGAGGATATCTGGCACGCATGTCAAACTCGGACTCCCAAGTAGCCTCTCCAGCTGAACGGTGACCCCACCGCACCTTCACTGAAGCAATCTCCTTGGTCCTAAGCTTACGGACCTGACTATCAAGAAGAGTTGTGGGCTCCTCCTCAAAAGTCAAATCAGGACACAATTCCACATAATCGAGTTTAATCACATGCGACTTATCCGGGATGTACTTCTGTAGCATAGAGACATGGAACACGGGATGCACAACTAGGTGGTAAGGCCAACCTATAGGCCACCTCTCCCACCCGATCTAAGATCTCAAAGGGCCAACGAACTTAGGGCTAAGCTTGCCCTTCCTCCCGAATTGCATAACACCCTTAATGGGTGATACTCGGAGCCAAACATGATCTCCCTCCATGAACACTAGGTCTCGAACTCTCCGATCGGCATAGCTCTTTTGCCGACTCTAAGGAATCCATCTCCGCCGAATCAAACCACCCAATCGGTGATCTACACCGTCTGCCATACAAGGCCTCAAATGGAGCCATCTGAATGCTAGAATGATAATTATTGTTATAGGCAAACTCCGCTAGGGACAAATGCTGATCCCACCTAGCACCAACGTCAATCACACAAGCATGGAGCATATCCTCAAGCACCTGAATAGTCCGCTCGGATTGACCATCAGTCTGAGGGTGAAAGGTTATGCTCATATCTAGCCGAGTACCCAAACCATGCTGTAAAGCTCTCCAGAAGTGTGAGGTGAACAAAAAACCCCGATCTGAGACTATAAATACCGGCACCCCATAAAGTCTAACAATCTGACTGATATAGAGCTGGGCTAACTTCTCCACCTTATACTTCACCCGAACTGGAATGATATGAGCGGACTTAGTCAGCCTATCAACAACCACCCAAATAGAATCATAACTACCCACAGTGGTAGGCAAACCCACAACAAAGTCCATGGTGATCCGCTCCCACTTCCAAGTAGGAATGGGCATCCTCTTAGACACAGCTCTGGGCCGCTGGTGCTCACACTTGACCTGTTGACAGGTCAAACATCTAGACACAAAGTCTGCAATATCCCTCTTCATACCACACCACCAGTAGTGCTAACTCAAATCATGGTACATCTTCGCTGTCCCCGGATGGATAGAATATCTAAAGCAATGGGCCTCCTCTAGAATCAGTCAAATAAGCTCGCCCACCTTGGGCATACAAATCTAACCTCCAATCCTCAAAACTCCATCGGAATCAAGTACAGCCTCCTTGGCTTCACCTCTTATCACCTTGTCTCGAATGAGACACAACTTATCATTCTCAAACTGGTGCTCACGCATCTGCTCAACTAAGGAAGAACGGGCCTCAATGAATGCAATCAAACCACCGCTCTCCTCAGAAACTTGCAACCTGACAAAACTTTTGGCTAATCTCTGAACATCTCTAGCCAAGGGCCTCATATAAACACTTATTGTAACGAGACTTCCCATACTAGGAGCCTTCCTACTCAAAGCATCGGCCACCACATTGGCCTTCCCAGGATGGTACATAATGGTCAAATAGTAGTCCTTCAGTAACTCAAGCCATCTGCGCTATCTCAAGTTCATATCCCTTTGACTGACAATGTATTGAAGATTTCGATGATCGGTGAAGACCTCACATTGAACCCCATACAAGTAATGCCTCCACAACTTAAGGACAAACACCACCGCTATAACCTCTAGGTCGTGAGTAGGGTAGTTCTTCTCATGAGCCTTCAACTGTCTAGAAGCATAGGCAATAACCTTCCCCTTCTGCATCAATACACCACCCAAATCAACTCCAGAGGCATCACAATAAACGGTAAAGCTCACACCCTCTTCGGGCAAGGTCAACACAAGAGCTGAAGTCAACAAAGTCTTGAGCTTTTGAAAGCTTGCTTCACACTCATCGGACCAATGAAAATCTACAGTCATCTGAGTCAATCTAGTCAATGGCGCTGCAATGGTGGAGAAACCCTGCACAAATCGCTGATAGTAGCCTGCTAATCCCACGAAACTCCGAATCTCAAAAGGAGTAGTAGGACTTGTCCAACCCTTCACTGCCTCAATCTTGGCTGGATCAACCCGAATACCCTTCTTGGACACCACGTGTCCCAAGAATGCCACAGACTCGAGCAAAAACTCACACTTGGAGAACTTGGCGTACAATTTTTACCAGTCTCAGATGTCGGATGTGATCCTCCTCGGTTCGGGAGGATATCATCAATGAACACAATCACGAAGGAGTCCAAATACAGGCGAAACACTCCGTTCATCAACTCCATAACGCCGCAGGGGCGTTAGTCAACCCAAACGACATCACAAAGAACTCATAGTGGCCATAACGGGTTCGAAAGGCTGTCTTAGGAATATCAGATGGCCTAATCTTCAACTGGTGATAGACGGACCTCAAATCAATCTTAGAAAACAACGCCGCACCCTGAAGCTGATCAAATAAATCATCAATGTGAGGAAGAGGGTACTTGTTCTTAACAGTTACCTTGTTCAACTGTCTATAATCGATATACATCCTCATAGAGCCATCTTTCTTCTTATCAAAGAGAACCAGTGCTCCCCAAGTTGACACACTAGGGCGAATAAACCCCTTGCTCAACAAGTCCTACAACTGATCCTTCAACTCAGCCGGAGCCATAAATATGGGGCAATAGAGATGGGCTTAGTGCCCGGCTCCAAGTCAATAGCAAAATCAATGTCTCTATCCGGAGGAACACCAGGAATATCAGTAGGGAACGCATCAGCAAACTCCTGAACCACAGGAATGGACCCCATGGGAGGTGGCTCAACACTAGTATCCCGAATAAAGGCAAAATAGGACAAACACCCTCTATCAATCAACCTCTGGGCTCGGATGAAGGAGATCACCTTACTAGGGTAAGAACAACTAGTACCCTTCCACTCTACCCTCGAAACACCAGGCATCGCTAGAGTGACAGTCTTAGCATGATAATCCAGAATAGCATGATAGGGAGAAAGCCAATCCATATCCAAAACCACATTAAAGTCTACCATCCCCAGAATAATCAAGTCTACCCAAGTGTCATACCCAGCCAGAGAAACAGGACACGATCGATACACTTGATCCACCACTAAGGGATCACCCACGGGTGTAGAAACATGCATAGGCACAGGCATACGATCACATACCAAATCAAACTCAGATGCAAAGTAGGCAGACACATAGGACAAAGTAGACCCTGGATCAAATAACACAGATGCATCTCGATGGCAGACTGGAATAATACCTGTGATGACTGCATCAGAAGACTCAGCCTCGGGTCTCCTCGGAAAAGCATAACACTGAGCTCCTCTACCACCTCGAGTCTGAGCGGTAACTCTGCCTCCATGCTTAGCCACAACTCCACCACCTGACTCTCTACCACCTCTACCTGCTGGCTGACCCCTGCCCCGACCTCTAGCCGAATGCACTGACTCTCTCTTTGGAGCTGCAAAATAAGTACGATGGGGGCCTGAATGAGTCTGAAGAGGACACTGTCTCATCAGATGACCCGGATTCCCACAAGTATAACAAGACCTCAGAACAGTGATCTGGTGTGACGAACCAGATGAAGTACCACGGCCATCTTGGCCGGAACTGTGAGACCCACAGGACACTTGTCCACCCTCGGCCACTAGCATGGAAGCATGTACTAGACTCTGACGCTGAAAAGAAGTACCACCTCTCTGAGAACCCCTGCCTCCAGACGAGGCACCAGAAAACCTGCCACTAGAATGGGCCTTCTTGGAGTTCCCATACTCCTCTCAAACCAACAACTCCGCCTCTCTGGCTATACTCGTAATGGACTGGAAGGAAGCACCCTCACGGGACGATTTGAACACATAAGACCTGATGGAGAAATTCAAACCCCTCACAAATCTGTGGACCCTCTCCATCTCATCTGGAACCAAAGACGTGGCATGGCGAGACAGCTGACAGAATCGTGCCTTGTACTCCGCAACTGACAAGCCACCCTGAGGTAAACCCTCAAACCTCAACCTTCTCTCCTCACGCACACTCCAGGGAATGAAACGATCTCGAAAAGCACTAGAGAAAGCATCCCACTCAACGGGAGGAGATCCCACTGGAAAGGACTCCACACAAGATCTCCACCACTCCCTGGCTAGCCCACGGAGCTGGAGAACAACAAAATGGACACCCCTCACATCCACCATCGTCACCGCCCCAAGCATCTCGTGGCACAAGGTCAGAAACTCATGAGCATCCTCACTCTTGCCACCCTGAAACTGGGGTGGTTTTATCCTCTGAAACCTCTCATAACACTTCTAGTCCTCTACTGTCAGAACTACATCCTGATCATCTTGAGCCCTTACAGCTGGCGCGGGAACTAACGATGGCTGACCCACCAGATCCTGAACAACCGAACCTTGATGCTGCTCTGGGGTCTATGCCCCTGCTCTGGTCTGTTAACCCTGAGGCGTGCCTGCAGCACCCTGAGTAAAACTCTCCATTACTCCCAACATCCTCAATAAGGTGTCCTGAAAGAACGGTGCTGAGAAACCTGGAGGAGCCTGACCCTGGCTAACCTCAATCTGTGTCTCTGGGGAAGCCTCTCTACCACGACCTCTAGTAGGTGCCACTCCTCGGGCATGGCCTCTCCCTCGTGCCGCTCCACGAGCACGGCCTCCAACTCGGCCTCTACCTTGATCTCTGATGGGGCCTCAACCACTGCCTCGGGAACTGCCTCCCCTCCGTCGCTCGAAACAGAAGCTCTGGTCCTCGGCATCTGCCCAAAAAAACACGCGACACTCAGCACAAGTGAAAAGAACCATGCACGATCAGAGAGAATGAAATGAAAGAAATTTCCTAACAGTCCTCATAGCCTCTCGAAGATAAGTACAGACGTCTCCATACCGATCCGCGAGACTCTACTTAGACTTGGCTTGTACACGTGAAACCTATGAAACTTGGGCTTTGATACCATTTGTCACGACCCAAAATCGGGTGTGATTGCATTTAGCCTATCCCACCAGGACAAGTAAGCCTAAAACCCAACAAGCGAAAGAAATAACACAAAAGGAAGAAATAACTAAAGCGGAAGACTTCAACTTAAACAAAACCAACCCAAGACTGGTTGTCATATGTACAAGCCTCTAATATAGTACTTAAATAGAAAGGTACAAGTCTCAAAATCATTGTATCTCAAACAGAAAAAAAAAAAAAAAAAAGCTGAGAGAGATCGCCGGCATCAAACAACTACCTCTCAAGTGTCCTCAACGAGCCTCAGAGAAAGAGAAGAGAGAGAACTAGATCACGGTCCTGGCTCGGAACCTACACAAGTGTAGAAGCAAGGGTGAGTACCAAACAACACGGTACCCAGCAAATCAACTAATAAAACGAAGCAAATCTAAAGAATCACGAAACCCTGACTTCCAACCGAACCTCCAATAACTACAACCTGCACAGAAACTCAGTCCAACCTAACAGAACTCCAAACCACAGTTCAAATGATACAAGACAACAACAATTCAACAGCAACAACAAAGGAACTCATTTCAATTATCAACAAATAAATCAGAGTCTTAAGGCATAAATATAGCACCACAATAACAAGGACCAGACAATGCATTGCAATGCAATGCCAAGTAGAAAATGCATGGCTGTCCTACGATACACAACCGCTGAAACTCAGACCGGTACCCATGGGAGCCACACATGGACCATGTATCCGTCGGAACCATGTTCCATCGACATAATCATCGATCGCCGAAACCATTTCCCATCGGCATCGCCAGAATTATTTCCTATCGGCATATATCATCACTCACCAGAACCATTTCCCATCGGCATAATCATCAAAGTGTCTCATCATAGTGTTTCCAGAACTAATGCACACTAACATGTTCACACAAATAATGAGAAGAATTATAGTGCTCACAATCACAACGCAATTCATATCAATGCAAATCACGCCACACTATCAACAATATATCAACAACAACAGTCAAAAACTCAAGTCCACAACATATCAATGATGTCAATTGCTTAGTCTCCATTTCACTACTTCTTTCATGACAAGTAGGGTCAATCGCTAAGCAAAAGTTCTCAAGTCTAGTCCCATAATCCACAATGAGCAAAAGACATAAACAACACGTTCATAATCACATCGAGACTATCATAGCAACATGTCAATCACACGTCAATATCAAATCCATGGCCCAAACACACGCTGGCCTATCACATTAGCTCACATTGCCATTTTATTAACCCCGCCAGTCATTATTAGATTGATTCATGCAAAAACTCATCCATACCTCAATCCCATTACTCCCCAACGCAATCAAGTAAGGAAATTAAAATTCTAAAATATTTACAAGGTTTTAAGAGCTCACTTGCCTTAATCGGTTCGAAATCAACCAACAATCGGAGCTTTTCCCTTCAGTAAGCAATCCAAAGAAACACAATCTATACAAATAATGAAACCCAATCACAATCCGGGCCTAACCATGCCAAGAACACGAAATTCGGAAGGAAAAGGTAAAACAATTCAAAAAATTGATTTCGAAAATGAATTTTGAACCCGGAATTTCTTTCATAAACATTATCCCCAATACAATAGGAACTCAAGGTGAAAACCCCATTTGAAAAGGAAGCTCAAAACAGCCCTCAATTTCCATTTTATCAAATTTTCGAAGATCTTTTAAAATCACCAAAAACACACTTTAAAATCCCAAATTCCAATTCAAAATCATGTTTAAAGCCTTCAGTAATCAAGGCCAAGGGTTAAAATCACTTGCCCACACTAATTCCCAAGAAAATTCTCTTCAAAAATCTCCCAAGAGATGTCCAAAATGTTGAAAATGGGACATTTCTCGAATTTACAATGCCAGGCCCAAAAATGACCTCCGCGAACGCTAACCACTAACTCCGCGAACAGACAAAGGATCCTCCGGGAATGCGGAGGTCCTCACCACGCAAGCTCCGCGAACGCGCTCGAGCCCATCTGCAAACGCGAAGACCAAAGCCACAGGCACCAAATAACAGCAAAATCAGCCAAACACAAAATCATCGAATGGACCCTCGGGATTCGTTCGAAACCCCGTGCACACAAACCAGATATGCAACCCTACTAAAATAGACGTTCCAGAGCCAAACACAAAATCACCGAATGGACCCTCGGGATTCGTTCGAAACCCCGTGCACACAAACCAGATATGCAACCCTACTAAAATAGACGTTCCAGACTTAATGGACCATCGAAATTCGGATTCGAGGTCTCCTTGACCTAGAACCCGATAAAATGCAACAACACTAACTCAAGCATCAAAATCTCAAAACAAACACGGGACCTCTAAACATTCAACCAAGGCCACCCCTAGGCCTAAAATCCTCCCCTGAATCCAACGGAGTAATTGGAATCAACATCCAAGCATCTGATCTCCGAATGTTGACCAAAGTCAACCCGATGATCAAAATTTCACAATTTTCCAACTTAAGACCTCCATTCCACGATACAGCCCCAAAACTTATTCCGTCAACTCTCCTAGACAAATTTCCACATTTCGGAACTGATGGAACCGACGAAATTCCCATCTGAGTCCCGAAACTCCGAATAACCTTAAAAATCACAATTTGGCAACTTAAGCCTTTAAAGTTCAAAAACTTCATTTTAACTCTAACTTTCACAAAACCAAACTCGGAAACATATCAAACATGACTCGGGACAACTCTCGAGAGGGGCAAAATGGTCATTTCACAAAATTTACCAAATTTGACCTTCAGGGTCATTACAATTGTGTTGGAGTATATGTAGTAAGTACAATTATTTAATCATGTAAAAATTCATACATCTAAATAAGAATAAATTTTGATACTTCCTTAATTAAATAAAAAATATTTACTTTAAAACTAAATATAAAAGTGAAAAAACACCCTATAATATGAACCGACTATACTGGAAAAGATTAATTTTCTTAGCCATTCTCAAAGACATAGGATTCCAAACTTGATTCTTCTCTTTGTATTTTTCACAACCAACTGTTTTTTCTTGTTTTAGTAATAACCGACTCCCTCCCTCTATAAAATGTAAACTTAAATCCTCACACAATAAAAAAAAAATTGTTCAGAAATATGGTTAAGTTTAAAGTTCACTATGCTGCCTTTCTTGCTTTCTTCTTCATCTTCCTCATGGCATCAACTAGTGAGTATCCAATATACTACAAACCCTAGCACTATCTTGGATTTAAAAGGCATACTACTCTTCCGTTTTAATTTACGTGACATTGTTTGAATTTTGAGATTAAAACATAATTTTCTTTGACTATGATTTATTCATATGACTTTTAAATATTCTGAATTCATGTCAGTCATTGTGACTTATAGTGAATTTTTACGTAATTTTAAACGTATAAATTTTATTTTGAAAACTTGAAGATTTCATCTTCGAATTTACAATCAAAATTAAAAAAAATTAATTCTCAAATGCCACATAAATTGGAAAAATATTAAACTACTAAAAAAAGAAATTAGTGACAGACGAATTCTTAAGTAAATGACAAAATTTTCATTAATCAAATGTAACGATAAATTATTTCAACATTAGGCTGGCTACGAGGGATTTAAAATTGAATTACCAATGAAGTTCGTAGTTAATTCCTGCTTCTTTTACGGCGTTAGTAATTATTTCTAGTCAATACAAAAGAAAAGAATGTTAAACTTTTGACTTGTTGCTGTTTTTTTTCACACTCAAGAGATGAAAAAGGCAGAAGCAATAGGTTGTGAAACACAAAGTGCAACATGGAAAGGGCCTTGCATTGTTACTGAGGATTGTGACAGCCAATGCATCAAATGGGAGGGAGCTATTCATGGAGCTTGTCATTTGGGATTTGGTTGGAGTATTAGCCAATGTTATTGCTACTTCTGTTGATCAAATAATCATCATATATAGCTCACTATCTTGGTAGAGTCTATGCTATGTATGCCAAAATAAAACACATGTAATGTGTAATAAGCCCATGTTTTGTGTTATAATCTAAGAGAACTATAAAACACATTTGTCATATTATATATACATGTGATTTTATACACTCACACGACACAAGAGAGGTGAATTGGATCGTTGTTTTTACACCAACGTCAAATTTGCTTAACTTTTGCTTAACCTATAAAAGTTATTGGGTATTTTCCCTAATTTTCTTACCATAATTAGATTTTCCTTTTCCTAAAAAGAAAACACAAAGTCTCCATATTTGGCTAGTTATTTTTCTTTTAGAAATGATTTATATGACTCTATAAATAGAGGTTCATTCCTTCTAACTTGGTAGCATTCACAATGTAGTCTTAGGGGCTTTGAGAGTTTTGTGTAGGGGGAGAAACAGTGAATCACAAGTGTTATGTTAACGGTTGTGTGAACTTCTTTGTATTCCGAGTGAATTATGTGAGGTTATTTCTCTCAATATTTTGTCCTCTCATATTTATATAGTGAATTGCTCATCTCCTCTTGTGGAAGCAAGTCGATTGATCTAACCACGTTAAATATTTGTATCTTTTGGTTTATTAATTTCTCGTTTGTCTTCTTACTTATGATCTTTCGAGGTTTGCTTTGCTAGCTTACCCATGACGCCTAATTATTTTGGTCCCTAACAGAAGTAACATGACGGAACTAGTTCATTGCTTGTTTTTTTAAAGTAAAAATCATCCATGCTCAAAGATATTAGAACCAAGATCCACCCATGTGGGTTTCAACTATCTCTTCACTAAAAAAATGAGCTAAATTCATACAACACTCGTAATCCTCAAAGCTTACTAAGTCCTCCATCCTACAATCACTCGATTGTTGCTATCAGCCCATGCGTAGCATCACAATCATTATTCTTACGATTCAAAAATCAAAATCATGATCAGGACCGTCTCGACCATAAGCCTACTAAAGCAATCGTTTGGGGCCCCAAATTTTTTAGAACCCCCAATTGTTTCTAAAGGATATATATATATATATATTAAAAGTGGGAAGCCACAAAGTTAAAAGTTGAAATACTAAAATACCCCTCAAAAGTTGAAAGATTTTTTTGCCCTCCAACCAAACATTTTTCTTTTGTACAAAAATGTAAATGTACATTCTAACAATTCATGCTAATCAGTTTGATATAAACCGTGTTATTATTGACTCACTAAATCAATGAATATAAAATTATTAATGAAGGTGAGGCCACTCATTAATTTTCACCGTCAGTTACCCCCTAAACGTTTCTCATATGAATAATATGAGCTAATAATATTATCATTAACAATAATTTAATAATAATATCCCCAAGGCTCTTATTCTTGTAAGGGAAAATTTTCATAACAATCTATATCAATTAAACTAGATAAAGAAGAGTAATGTGGCATGTCCTTGGCCAAAGATTTTATTTCTTTTTTGTTTTGGCCCATTATATCATTTTTTGAAGTGGCATATATTAATCATATTCATCATTTTTCTTCATTCTTGCCTATGTATATCATTTTTTAAAATTAATTTATTTTAAAAAGTCATCTCCATAACTCATGCTCCTTCATGTTCAATATTCCTACTCTTAATTGATATTAGTAATTAAGTAATATTCATAATTCTTAGTTCTTTCCTTTTCATAACTCCCTCGTTATTAAATGTAAAAATTTGTATCACCTAATTAAAATCAAACCAACATGATAATTGATATCTATAAATATAAGCTATTGTAGAATGGAGGATCAAAAGCATAAAATGAAGAAAACGTTGATTTGAGAGGTAACTATTATTTGGGTGTCATTGTAAAATTTCACAAGATTTAGCCTTTGGATGGATTGTGGTTGTTGCAAGAATTCGTTATGGTAAGGTAACTAGCCATTTGGGAAGATTATTCAAATGATCATAGATAAAGAACATTTGATTTAGCTTTTTGATGACTTAAATGAGAGTTAAAAAATGATTTTAGTTTTTCTCCTTCAATTTCTTCCCTATTTTTTTTTAAAAGGATTTGATTGCATTATGTTTGGGCCATATATAGTTCTATTTTCCTCTGTAATCTATAATTATATCATTAGTTCTCTAAAAGAATTATTTGCTTTGTTAACTATTTTTGTTCCTTTTTTTTTGTAGTGAGGCTAATTAGTGTGTCTCCAAGCCAGGGTATTTCCAAATGTGAAATATTTATGTCCCCTTCCGTAGTTTTCTGGATTAGCCTTTGGAGGCTATGTGTATATTGTATATGAATATCTTTTCTGTGATTTGTCTATTCCAGTATAATGTCAAATTGTCAAAGAAAATATGTAAACATTTTTTTAATATGAATATTTATTTTTTCTTTTATCTAAATTAAATTTTATAAGAAAGAAGTTATTTTTTGTGAACTAATAAATTTCCTTGAGATGTAGTGAACTGGTGATGACACGGCATATAATGCTCACTGGTTTTTGGATCATTCTTTTGATATGAACATTTTTCCAAATTTCTAAACTTACTTAAGTGGTTGAATCGATTTTTTAGCCCACGATGCCCAAGAAATCAGGGATCGATCTTTAATTGGTCAGATTAGGGCAATAGCTCTTACATATCTCATGAAATTATTTTATTTTATATTTAATAATGAGTAGTATTGGTTTGTTCCAGAATTATATCAATCTATTATTTTAATATAGATGATGAGATGAGTGATTCCATTATCTTTCTTCTCCTCCTATTTTTGTCATTCATAAATATGCTTTACAAATGTTCTCAAGAATACTTCACGTCTTAGCCATGGAAACTCTAACTATATTTTATTGAACGAACTAGTGATTATAGGGGAATTCAATTGAACAAAAGGTACTCAATTATTTTACCCTTAAAAATGAGTTTAACACAAATCATTTTTTAGAAAATCACACTTCTTTATTTTATAATTTAAGCATAGTATATGGCAAAAAAAATAGTTTTATACTCATTTTCGCGCATGCCCAAAAAATAGTATATATATGAAATAGCTAGTGTTTCGTTAATTGTAGCATCCTTTTTTACGTAGCTGCCTATTTTGTTGACTTATTTATATCTTGGCGATTATCATGAACCCACATTACTATTCTTACATTCACCTCTTTTAATTTAATCACATTTCTATTTTTATTCTCTCATTATTGAATATTCTAAAGTCTATCAAATGGTCAAACCTTTTGCATTATGCAAAATCAATTGTTATGTTTATAAAAAGATCAAAATTGTTTTTGGTGTATTCATTAAATTTCAAACACTGCAACAAATCGATATTATTTATTATCATTATATCGACTTATCAAATTTAATGCAACTATTTCAATATCATTATATAAACTTTTTAAACTTTTGACCCACATTTTATTATTCTAACTTTATATTATATTTTTTCATTAAAAAATTTCATTGTTTACATTCTTACTTCATAAGGTTTGGGTACATCCAACCTTCTCAAGACTTTACTCGTAGGATTAACATTATAACAAAAACAACTTTTAGTGGCAACAAATATGCACATTAACAAATAACAAACACGACAAAATGACAAATATGCACACCTCAAATTTTTTTATTCTCTTCTTTTCTAACACCCGGTTCATTACTTAGGTAAAACCTAGACATAATTCACCTGAGTTATTAGGACGTGCAAAATAACAAACACGACAAAAATAATACTCTCTTCGATTCAAAGGGAATGATCTAGTTTGATTTGACATGGAGTTTAAGAAAATAAAAAAAGACTTTTCAATTTTATTATTTTAAATTTAAGTTACGTCAAATGTTCCCAAATATCCTGTTCTTAAACATGTCACGTGGAAAGTTGAAATTAAAATATTGTCAAAAAGGTAAAGGGGTTATTCATTTGGAAACAGACTAAAAAAGAAAGTAGGTTATTCTTTTTGGAAAGGAAGAAGTAATTAAAGACTCGAAACAATTGGCAGCTAGAGCTTGAAAAAAATTGTCTTCTTCTTCATCGATCAACATTGATAATGACAAACCACAAGCTTCTTTTCTAATTTCTGAAGACATCTATTGACTATTCTACGTTCTTTCTTCTTCTTCTTCTTCGTCATCGCTTATGCTGCTTCTTTGGCTGTTTCTTCTTCTTCTTCTATGTTGCATCTCTTTTTTAAAAAAAATCGACCTACCCAAACGTGAATCATTTCGAGCGAATTATATGTGAAAGACTTGAAATATTGAGAGGATTTCATATCTAAAATTTAGGACTATTTAGAAATGATTTTGAGTTGATCGAGATTGAATAGTCAGTGTATACTTCATGTATAGCAAGTATATCCTTCATGTATTGTTATGCTATATTTAACTTTTTGAGTGTATCATAATGTATAGTTCATGTATATAAAAATATGAGTATTTATTGTAAACTAATTACTTTATTGTATATATTTGAAGGGGAAATTATATAACTAAGCTAACATTAAGTAGTTAATTATGCTATATGACTATAGTTTTACTTAATTATAGAAAATGGATATTGTTTAAAAAAAATGGTTATGTGGGGTCCATCTATTTGTATGGGATTGTGTAGAATCTCATTATCCCTTTTATACAAATCTATTCATTACCTCTCTCTAACCCACTCACTATTTTTTTTCTTAATCAGGTCATTACCCCATAAATCTCTCAACTGATTCAAAAATCAAATTTTGAAATTTTTGAATCAACCTCCTAATTGTCCAAAATCAATCCAGGTAATCTCCTTCTTTTTTTCTTTTTTTCTTTTTTTTAACTTCCATCATTTTTTCAATTTTTTTTATTTGTGTAACTTTTCAGTTTTCCCCAATTTTTTCAATGTTTCACAGCCAAAATCTCGAATCCGTTCGATTCCATCGTTCTAATCATGGAGGAACAATCTTCATTGTTCTAAACATGGAAGAACAATCTTCATCGTTCTAATCATGGAGGAACAATCTCCATCTTTTTCATTGGAATTAACTCAAGATTTTGAAGGAATTGCAAGTTCCATTGCCAAATCTAAAGTTATTGATTCAAATATATATAGGAGAGAAGGATACCAGATTTAAGTTTCGCAATGACCTCATCCGGATGCAACAAATTTGTGTTAAAAGCTCCAAAGAAAAAAAAAAGAGGGAAAAAGAGTTAATGATTTTGCCTTGATGATTCTTGGAAAAAAGTACAAGAAACATCTACTAGAAGCAAAAGATTTTGAGGTATAATCATGCTTTAGTTTTTCTCGATTTGTATATGTATGATTTAAGTTGTATATGAGATAATAAATTCATTGTACTTTTAGTTAAGTGTATATGCTACATAATTAATAACAAAACGAGAGGATGAAGACGTTGAGGTATTTTTATTTTTTCCTTTTACGTTATTTGTATATGTATATTTAAGTTCAATAGGTTGTTTGTATATAAGCATTTAATTGTATTGTATTATATGTCTTAATTGTACATTTTACATAATATCAAGACACAAAATGTATAAGTCAACAATTATACAAAATTAAATATAGAAATTATCTAACATACAAATCAATCCATGATATATACATATTGATGTAAGTCAAATACAAATATTATTCAAATATACATATTGATATAAGTCAAATACGAATATTATTCAAATATACATATTTGTTGTCTTAAAATATACAACAAATTATATACAAACTATATAATATACAATACGTTTAGAAACATACAAATACATAAACAAAAAAAACAAACTTAATCTGCAGATCTATACTAATTATATACATATACAATTACTACGCAGAAACCACTATGAATTTTCATCATAATCGTGAAGTATTCATAATCGAACTATACAAATCAATCAACTACTTCATATACAATGTTAATATGCTTAAAATCAATATTTTGTTATTAATTCATAACTATACAATCCAAACTGATATAGTGAAATACAAGACGTTCAATTTTGAAATTGAAATTGATTTGGATATACACTAATATTAGGAGGGAGAATCTGAAATTTTTGAATTTTGAATTTTTATTTTGTTAAGAAATTTTACTTGAAGAAGAAGACTTATTTGGTAAGGTATTCTAATTAGATTCAATAATCTTTAATTAAGGGATACTTTTCCATAATTATACCAGAAATTGCCACATATTTAGTTTACTAAATTTAAATACCATTTTGTATAATTAATTAAAAACAATCGAAATATACAAATGAGATTTGTTTTAGCTATTTAAACTATAGCTATGTTGCGTAAATAGTCAAACTCTAGTTAAGGAAGCCTATTATGTTTCATACAGTAGCTATTTATGAAATTTTACCATATTTGAAACCATCCCTTCTTTATAATACCATTGGAGCCTAAAATTCAAATAAAATATTCTCTTTTAATTTATGTGATTTTAGAATTTCAAGAGTTAGATAAAAAAAAAATCAAATTGTATAGTCCATGTATATGTTCGAGGGTTAAAAAAAAAAACATAAAACAGGCGTTTTGGATATGAACTTGCAAGTCATGATTTGAAATTATTGATTTTACTCGTGCAAATTGATGTGAAATTGAAATTTTATTTGGTCAGAAATAAATTTTACAAACAAAGATTTAAAATCAAATTGTATTATAAAGTTAGGCTCAAAGCAATATAAATATAAAGAGAAGAAGGCAAGAAATGTAGATGAAGGGGAGAACTTTTCTTTTATTCAAGTGTGTCTTACAATGGAGAATGATATCTCTATTTATAGGTAGAGAAATCACTCCAAAGGCCATCATGATGAATGTCAAATTTAATAGATACATTGTTATCCCAAAAAGCTTCATGTCACCTAGGGAATACACATACATGATAAGTATAAGTATATGGATAAACTCAATGGACAATCCACTTAGTTCAATGGATTTATAACACTCCCCCTTGGATGTCCATAGATAATGTACCTCGTTCAAACCTTACTAGGAAAAATCTTGTAGGAAAAAAATCCTAGTGAAGGAAAAAGAGTACACATATATTTTAATACACATTATTTGTTGCCTTATTAAAAACCTTGCCAGGAAAACCAGTGGGACAAAACCTCGGTCAAGGAAAAAAGAATGCAACGAATACTATACTCCCCCTGATTAAAACATCACTTAATATCTTGTGATGATGTCATCCAATCTTATATATCAGCTTCTCAAATGTTGATATTGATAGTGTCTTTGTGATCAAATCACATTCACAAAGATGTTGCATCCTTGAATTCATCCTGATATATCATTTTCTGGTTTCATGGATATGATGAGGCTTTGAGCTTACCCATATACATTCTTGAAAATCATCTATTTGTGACATCGTTGTTACAAGTAAATTTCTCATTCAACTTGTTCATAACAACATTCATCTTGTGGACACTTTCATTTGCTGTTGATTATCTTGTAGAATAACTTCAAATAAATGTCCTTAATGCCATTTCAACGTCTTCTTATTGGGGAGGAGCAAAAGCTTGTCAATAAACTCACTACAAAATATTTGATCATATATAGTAAGGTTCATTAGTGCCTCTAATTGACTGATATATGGAGTTTCATCACTAAGAAGTTCTTCATCCTTCTCTTGATATCGAAGTGAATCTTTATTTATGTTAAGCGATATCATAATCATTGGGGTACTCAATGAATGTAATTTATTCATGTAAAATCACATCAAAACTTTTCTATGTATGTTGATTGATGGACAAATATTTCATTTGTCAGATTCTCAATCTGTAGGTCAAGATAAAATTTTGTCTTACCAAGAGATCTTTTCATTTTAGATTTCCTTTCCAAACACTCAACAACTTTTGAAAGTCTTTTAAGAATGTTAATAATGTTCAAGTCGTCAACATACACAACTATCATAACAAATTTAGATCCTGACTTTTTTGCTATAAAAATACAAGGACAAATAGGATCATTTTTGTACCCTTTCTTCCTTGATTATTTCAATCCATATGAGGATTCTTAAAGTTTTATTGAAAAAGTTTCTTTCAAACTTTTATATGTTTCAGGCACCTTGATTGTTTCAAGGATTTTCATATAACCTTCATTGTCTAGCTAGACATGACAATTATTCATTATATGCATTCAAGTTTTTCATATGTTGCCAGATCAAAAAAAACTTCATTGCATCCACCATAGGAGAAAACATCTCCAATAATGTCAGGATTTTTGCGAAAAATCTTTATACCCCAATGCACAAGTCGTACTTGATATTTTACGGTTATACTATCGCATAATAATTTATTTGTACCCCACTGACATTATACCTTGATTTATTGACTATTAGTCCAAAATGTCACTTTTCTGAGTGAAACAAAATATACTTGAATTATGCATTTTATTTGGCCAATCATTTATCTGTCCAAACTATATGACATATTTTAATTCAAGATCTTCTTCACGATCTATATCATTAAGAGCTAGTTCATATTAAAGATACCGTCGAAGATTATTTGATATTGATTCCAATATGACACTACTTATCGATATCTCTTCATTTTTCATCATTTCAGGTACCAAAACCTTTGCCAAGGTTTTATGGAGTGTTATGTCATCATGCATCTTTAAATCACTTGCCTCATTATCATGACCATCTTGATCATTTGCTTCTTTCCTTTCTCAAGGAGTTTTATATTTAGAATCGATCAGTCTATCACGCTTCAAGCATATCATAGACGTTGTCCTTCGAGGACTTCTCATTGGAGCATTTACAACTGAATTATAACATAGGGTCAGTAAATTCATCTAACAATAGATTTGCAACATTATGCAAATGAATTATATCTTGAACTTCTAGTTCACTTTTTTTTTAACGAGAATCTAGATAATTCATAATTCACCTAACACATAATTTTCAGCTATCAATCATCTCTCCCCCTAATGTTAGAAATTTAACATTCATCCCAACCTCATTTGGGAATCCATCTTTGTGCGTGGTGGAACAATTTAAGCATAACCGCACATTAAATGTTTTAGATGAAAATTATTTGGTTCCTGACCCTGAACCAATTTTGATAGGAAAGTCTTGTTGGCTTGATGCTTACAAGTGTTACTACATGCTAAATAAATTCATCTCATACCAGATTTCTTTTGAGAGATTTGTTCTCGTAACCATTGGTTTAGCTATAATTGGAGGCATACAATTTCTGCTAAACCAACCAACATTATAAACATAATTTTATAATTTGGAACTATGCTCGTAATTTAACAATTCGAGCAAATAACCTTACAAAAATCAAATTGCAAGTTGATAACAAATGCACGTGTGACCATACTATAGATGCATCTAGTAAATCACAATAATAAACGGTCCACATGACAGGTGAATGGGCCCATCTTCACCTTTTTATATGTTCCAAATAATTTCAAAGAATACAATCCCAACCTTAGCTGGTACATGATAATTTTATCATGAGAACAAGCAACACAAGAGAATTCTTGAAGAATATTTTATTTCTTTAATATAATATATAACCATGTGAATTCTCAATTATTTTTGCATCATAATTTAATCGGAATGGCCAACCGATCACGCCAACTGATCTTTATTTCAGTACACTTATAGTTTACTTTTGCATGCGATTCTATCAGCATGCCCATGTTTGTGTGCAACAAAAAAAATGAGAAAAATGGGTAACCTTTTACATAAATATTTATAACCCGTTTCGGCTATAGTAATCTGAAGATATTAAATATTTTCATAATTTATAGTCTCAATATTTTTTTTCAATTTATTCGAAACTTAAAAAGTTTCTTTTGAGACTTACTACAACCCCAATATTATTCCTCTAATAATAACACAATGACACTTTAGAGCTTACAAATAACTTTGTGTACTATCACATATTTCATGATACCATCCGTATTGTGAACATCTCCTTCAAGGATAAAATTATATTATTATCATCATGGTCAAAATTATTACAGGCAAGACATGTTTCTTGCTTTACTTTTATCGTACAATAGGTACACAATAAATGACAAATTTGTGAGGCCACACAATAATATTATTTTTGTCATGGCCACAACATTTATAGGCAAGAATTACTTCTTTCTTTTTGCCCTTTCGGTAGTTCACAATAAACATACCATAATATTTATGACGTATAAAACGTACATGATCATTGACCATTCCTGCTAAATAAAATTTATTTATTTCTCTCAAACCTCCCGTAGAGGTGAGTTGTGACATATATCAAATCCATAATTGTTTTTTATCATATCTTGACTTATTCACTTTAAGAATAGTTGAGCATTCATGATTCTTATCACAAGTCACATTGTCTTGAAGGAATGGACCAATCATTTGTATGTGCTACATAAATTTGCATTATAAGCTCATTGTCATGCCCTTAAAATTTATCATTTTTGCATGACACACCTCAACATCACTTTGAAAGGTCAAGTGTACCACCACTTTATCTTCCTTTCTTTTGATGGAGGATTTATAAATTTATCATATTATTAGATCACACAACAACTTCGTGTCCAATGACCTTTTATATCCTTTTGATGATAAAAATTACCTTCACAATTTGAAGGAATATTTGGAAAACCCACAATGTTTTTCATTTAACCACAATGATGACTATTATAATTTTCTCTTTTCTCATGCCCGTATTCATTGTACAATCACAATAATCATCGTCATCTTTCAGAACTTATCATATACTACTACCACATTCAAATAAGAGAATGAAGCAAATCCAATGAGACAAATTTCAAGATTTTTCATCAAAAATACATTATTTTTGCCTTAGTCATCATTTTATCATCACTATGGTGCATTGAGACTCAAACACAATGTCTTATCCATATAAGGCGTGTTAGGCCATAATTCTATGGGACTCAAACCCAATACCTTATTATCATGGTACATCAAAACTTAAATTGATGTCTTACCTTCTCGATGTGATAGAACTTGAATCTACCGTCTTACCCTCAAACATTTTTCATTATGTGCATCCGGACTTTAACCTGATATCTTGCCCTTTTGGTGCGATGGGACTTGAATCCATCGTCTTACCCCTAAATCAATAACATATAAGCCAAAGCCAATATAACACACCCATGAGCCTTTTAAAAAAAAATCAAGAATTATAGAGGCAAATTTAGTCAAAATAACACTTTGAGAGTTTTCTCACCTGTAGTGATTATAAATATTAATAAGTTCCTCATAATTAATACTTAGAAAATCAACATGAAAATTTACATCTTTATTTTTCAATTCTTTTTTGAAACGAAGAATTGTTAGTATAATCATAAACCAATGTATAAAATTGTTAGAGTAAAACAAACCAATATATTCTACCTCTTCATATAACACATATATACAAAAATAAATTATTGGTATAAGAGGAACTTTTGAAAACTAAATAATGAACTAACTGAGTCAAAAGCATAAAGAAACGTCCTCGAACTATGAGGACTCACCACTAAAGCTGCTGAGTAAGGACTCGAAGTCGAGTTAAGCGCGGTTTGGATGTTGAACGCCTGAACCTACATCATGAAACGATGTAGCGCAAAAGTATGCGTCAGTACTTTGAATGTACAAAGCATGCAGGATATAGATACTAAGCTGAACAATATAAACTGAGCAATATAATCTGAATATGGAAATAGGCTGTACTGAAGTATAACTGAAAACTGGGCTGGATACAATGACCAAGTACTAATCATGAAGATAACATGCTGAACTGTATAATGAAGTAAATGTTGATAACATGGTCAATGCAATGAGAGTATGACTGTGGGAGCTACTATTAACCGACATAAACCACGTGAGCTAAACGTGGAGTCCGATGTATGCACCCCATCGAGAGGACCAATATACCTTGCCAGGGGTATTAAGGTATGACTGTGGTGTGATCACTAAAAAACTGATGCCTAACAGAGGGGACTTCTGAACCTACGTTGGCACGTAGTTCTGGGATTTCGAGGGTACACTGAACCCTAGTCCAACTCGGTGCTAAGTCTACTCCCAACTGAATATGTAAAGCTAACAATGCAACTGATATACTGAGTAGCTCAAACTACTGACATGCTATCTGGGAATGCAACATAAATATACTAAAAGATATGGCAGTCAAATAATGGAGCATGATTTTCTGACTGATCTGTCTAGCAAGTATAATTCATGAAATGCTAATAATTAATACAAGCTAGGGTTCTTAGTTCTATACATGAGACTATGCAGATTTTCCAATAAAACATAGTATTTAGATCATGGAAACTATAGGAGTTAAAATCACAACGAATCTATAAGGTTTTGGAAACCCTAAGTCTGAATAATTTATGAGAAATTGAAAAACTGACTGAATTCTAGGGACCTAATGGGTGAAAGGAACCCACGAGTGAAATTCCACATACCTGGTGACGAAAACTACGGAGAAATCCACTTGATTTCGAGGCTGAACCTCGAAGAACACCGCTGCTTGTTCTTGGGAGAAACTGTCCTTATACCTCTTCTTTTCTTTCTAAGTTAGATGATTTTGGGAGAATGAGGGTTCTAGGTAGTTTCTGACTATATTATTAGGCTTAGACTGAGTAAAACGACGTAGTTTAAGTGCCCAACGCATAGGGAAAAGGACCAATATGAACCTGACTTAAAAGCTGACGAAGTGACTTCAAGACAGGCTTCACGGGCCGTGCCTGATATGGCTCCACTAAAAAGGCATAACTATTTACTTCGAATTTCAAATGGGGCAAACTTGGTGGCGATGGAAAGAGGACTCAATGACCTTTAATATGATAGGTTATGGGACACCTAATTCAATTTGTACTAAAAGATATGGTCAATTGAAGTTGACCCAAAACTCAAAGTCTGACAAGTTTCCTTCACAGACGACTTCACGGTTCGTGTGAAGCTTCACGAGTTGTTTAGACATCTGTGAACCTTTTCTAGTGACCTTAGGTCACACCCCAAAAACTAGGTGACTTGTACACCCACTTGACGGGCTGTCAAGTCCACCACGAGCCGTCTATGTCACCATCAAGGTGACAACTGCATGGGCAGATTCTGTAAAGGGTTCACGAGCCCCTTAACGGGCTGTGGTCCCCTTCACGGACTGTCTAGGGTGCCGTAAAGGCTCCATGGTCCATTTTGAATATGTGGACTTGTCCTGTTTTCCCTTTTTAGCCTTTTTCAAATTCGAGATGTTACAATTTCTCCCCCTTGGGATCATTCGACCTCGAATGAAGACTAAGCAAGCTGAATTTGGAAGGAAAGAGCTGCAATCCCTACCAACAGAGTAATATAAACTGATATCTAATTGAATGGAGTTTCACGAACATGCAAATATGCTGAAATGCATGGATAACTGAGGGAACAAGATACTGAGACTGAATTACACAAGAGTAAACTGAGAGGCTGGAGAGGAACTATTACCTTAAGTTGAAACTGAATCGGAGGGAAAAAAATAAGGATACTTGACCTTCATAGCTGCTTCTGCTTCCCAAGTAGCTCCCTCGACGGACTGATTCCTCCACAAAACCTTTACTGAAGCGACTTCCTTATTTCTCAACCTACGAACTTGACGGTCAAGAATCTCAATTGGAACCTCTTCATAGGTGAGGCTATCCTTCACAGCCACACTCTCTAAAGTAACTATCAATGCCGGATCACCCACACACTTCTTCAACAATGAAATGTGAAAGACTGGATGAACCGCTGCTAGTTCTGCTGGCAACTCTAACTCATAAGCGACATTACCAAACCTTTTCAAGATTCTGGAAGGACCTAGATACCTGGGATTGAGCTTTTCTTTCTCTCCAAATCTCATCACCCCCTTCATGGGTGACACTTTCAAGAAAACCCAATCATCGATTGCAAACTCTAAGTCCCTCCTCCTTACATCTGCATAGGACTTTTGATGACCCAAGTTGTCTTTAGTCTATCTCTGATGAGTTGAACTTTCTACATAGCCTCATGAACCGAATCTGGTCCAACCAAGGATGCTTCACCTACTTCGAACCAACCAAGTGGAGACCTGCATCTACGCCCATACAATGCCTCATAAGGGGCCATCTGAATACAGGAATGGAAACTGTTACTATAGGCGAACTCTATGAGAGGTAAGTGATCATCCCAACTACCCTTGAAATTGATCACGCAAGCTCTCAACATGTCCTCTAAGGTCTGAATTGTACGCTCTGCCTGACCATCCTTCTGTGGAAGAAATGCTGTGCTAAGATTTATCTGAGTTCCAAGACCTTTCTGAAATGATCTCCAGTAATGAGTGGTAAATTGAGGATCTCTATTTGAGATGATAGACAAAGGAATACCATGCAACCTGAGTATTTCATTGATGTAGAGTCTGGCATAGTTCTCTGCTGAATCTGTAGTCTTGACTACCAAGAAGTGAGCTGACTTAGTGACTCTGTCCACTATCACCCAAATGGAGTCATGCTGTCTGTGAGTACGAGGTAAACCCGTAATGAAATCCATGTTTACCACTTCCCACTTCCAAGTAGGAATGGTAATCTCTTGAGTCACACCTCCTGGTTTTTGATGTTCTACCTTAACTTGTTGATAGTTGGGACACTTAGCCACAAAATCTTCGATGTCTCTCTTCATGTCGTTCCACCAATAGACTTCCCGTAGATCACGGTATATCTTAGTGGCACTCGGATGAATAGAATATATGGAATTATGGGCTTCTGTAAGGATCTGCTTTCTCAACTTACCCACATTAGGAACACATAAGCGACCCTGGTAACGAAGCACACCATCTCCCACTTGGGAGAAAACCTCGACTCTCTGCTGATGAACTACGCCTTTCAACTGAAGTAATATAGGATCACTATCTTGTTTCTCCTTAACCTCCACTACCAATGAAGATTCTGATTCACTCTGCACTATCACATCCCATCTGTCGTATCCATAAGGCAAACTCCTAAGCGAGCAAGCCGGTGATCATCTCAGGCTAATTCTTTCTTTTCTTCCTTAACATGTGCCACCCTACCCATGGATAGTCTGCTGAGGGCATTAGCTACTACATTGGACTTACCCGAATGGTAGAGCACAATCATCTCATAGTCTTTGAGGAATTCGAGTCATCTCCCTTGATGAAGATTTAACTCTTTCTGGGTGAACACATACTAGAGGCTGTTATGATCTTTGAACACATCAACATGAACACCATACAAGTAGCGTCTCCAATTATTTAGGGCGAACACTACGGCTGCAAGCTCGAGGTCATGAGTTGGGTAGTTCTTCTCATGGACCTTAAGTTGTCTTGAAGCATAAGCTATGACCTTACCCTGCTGCATAAAAACACAACCTAGGTCTACTCTGGATGCATCACAATAAACCACGTAACCATCTGAATCCTCTGGTATATTCAACACAGGAGCTATAGTCAACCTGGTTGTCAATTCTAAGAAGCTTTTCTCACACTCATCTGACCAATGAAATTTGACCTTTTTCTGAGTCAACTTGGTCAATGGGGCAGCTATGGATGAAAATCCTTCAACAAATCTCCTGTAGTAACCGGCCAAACCCAAGAAACTTCTGATATCAGTCGGAGAGGTGGGTCTGGGCTAGTGCTTTACTGCCTTAATTTTCTGAGAATCCACTTGGATCCCTTCGTTAAATACCACATGACCAAGGAAAGCAACCGACTGTAACCAGAATTCACATTTACTGAACTTAGCAAATAACTGGTGATCTTTACGGGTTATAAGAACCATTTTCACATGAGTCGCATTCTCTTCATCATTCTAAGAATAAACGAGGATATCATCTATAAAGACGATTACGAACAAGTCCAAATACTACTTGAACACCCTGTTCATTAAGTCCATGAAAGCTGCAGGAGCATTTGTTAGTCCAAAATACATAACTACAAATTCATAGTGACCATACCGAGTCCTGAAGGCTGTCTTCAGGATGTCACTATCTCTGACTCTAAGCTGATGATAGCCGGATCTGAGGTCTATCTTAGAAAAGCAACTAGCACCCTGAAGCTGGTCGAACAAGTCATCAATCCTGGGGATGGGATATTTATTCTTGATTGTGACTTTGTTCAACTAACGATAGTCAATGCACATCCTGAGTGAACCTTCTTTCTTACACACGAACAACACTGAAGCACCCTATAGAGAGATGCTGGGTCTGATGAAACCCTTATCTAGAAGGTCTTTCAACTGTTCTTTCAATTCCTTCAGCTCAGCTGGAGCCATTCTGTAAGGAGGAATCGAAATAGGCTAGTTATCTGGAAGGAGATCTATTCCGAAGTCAATTTCCCTTTCGGGAGGAACTCTGGGAAGATCTTCTGGAAACTCATTCACAACTGGGACTTGCTCAAGAGTTGGGGTTTCGGAGTTTGAGTCCTTAACCCAAACAAGATGATAAATATACCCTTTGGAAATCATTTTCCTGGCCTTAAGGTAAGAGATAAATCGACCTGTAGGCACTGAGTTACTACCCTTCCACTCTAAGACTGGCTCATTTGGAAACTGAAATCGAACGATCCTGGTTCTAATATCGACTGAGGCATAACAGGAATGTAACAAATCCATGCCTAGGATGATATCAAAGTCTATCATTTCTAGCTCTACAAGGTCTGCTGATGTAACTTTTTGAGAAACTGTGACATGGCAATTTTTGTGTACCCGTCTAGCTATAACTGGGTCACCAACTGGAGTACACACTGAGAAAGGTTCTGGGAGAGTTTCTGGACTGACACCAAAGTTTACTGCTATATAAGGAGTAACAAAAGAAAGTGTAGTCCATGGATCTAACATTGTGTACACATCAAAACTGAAGACTTTTAACATACCAGTGACTACATCAGGAGAATCTTCCTGGTCCTGGCGAGTCTGAAGAGCATACAACCTGTTCTGGCGCTGACCACCACCTGTACCATACGAGGCGCCCTGCAGATTGGGGCGACCTGCTGGCGATGCTGAAGTTGTTGACTAAGCCTTGTTACCTCATTGTCCTTGCCTGGCAGAAGGGCACTCCTTCAACCTATGACCAGAATGACCGCAGCCAAAACATCCCTCTCTGCTAGAAAGACACTCGCCCAGATGGTTCTTACCACACTTTGGGCAAGATGGAAAACTCCGGTTACCTGAAGCACTCGCGTGCGACTTAGAGCCTGATGCCCTCCCTTTCTGATCCTATCAAAACCTGAGGGACGGAGCGCTAGCAGATGAAGGCACTGGGGCTGTAGACCTCTGTGAAATTTGTGAGCGACTTCCACCGCCCGACCTCTGCTGAGAATATTCATAGTTGCCTGTTCTAGCCTTTTTGTTATCCTTATCCATTTCCTTGAGCTTATCTCCCTCAACCTGTTGAGCGTCAGTCATTATTCTGGAGATATCCATATCCCCTAATAACATAGCATTCATGCGCTCGGTCTTTACTAGATCGGATACACCAAACAAGAACTTATTCATTTGTGCCCTCGGATCGGCCACCATATGTGGAGCATACCTAGAGAGCATAGTGAACTTTAGCCCATATTCCTGGACTGACATTGAAACCTGTCTCAAGTTCATAAATTCCTGGGCCTTGGCCTCCCTCAACTCTCTCGGGAAGAACCTGTCCAGAAAAGCTCCAGTAAAACAGTCCCATGTCATTGGAGCTACATTCACACCCCTATTTTCTTTCCACTGTGTGAACCAGATATGAGCCATATCCTTGAGTTGATAGGATGCTAGTTCAACACTATCAGTACCAGTCACTTGCATTACCTCACGAATCTTCTTGATCTCATCAATGAAACTCAAGATCAAGAAGATTCTGTGGGTCCTCACAAACCTTCGACCCTAGAAACTCTGGCGGGTTCATACGAATAAGTCTCGAACCCTTGCTGCAGCTGATCCACCAATGGGGTTTACAGGAAGTGGAGTTTGCTGATTGTTCTGGTTAGCTACATCTGAGACAAGATCGGGATCGCAGTATGAAACTCTGGATTCGTAACCTCATGGTTCAGGACTGGAGGGGCTGCGTTAGCATTTCGTGCGTTAGCTCTGCGAGGAGGCATGATCTGAAATGCATAAAGACGGATTAGAAAGGAGAAGCTGAATCACACTTCACGCACGATAGGAATAGCAAAAGAAGGGAAATTTTCTTAGAACACCTAGTAGCCTCCCTCTCATAGGTGTGGCGCGCTTCACACTTATGAAAGAGACTCTACTTAGTGCTGCTTTCAGACTCCCTAGAACTCTCAAACCTGATGCTCTATTACCAAGTTTGTCACGTCCTGAGACTACCCCTAGATGTAACACGGGACATAGGATCACGAGTAACCCCAAGATAACCTGAGTCTGGCATGTCACAAGCATACTGAAATATAACTAAGTAAGCGGAAGCATAACTGTAAAGTAAGCAATACTAAAAGAAACTTCAGGTGAGAATTTAACTAAACATCTATGGGAAACAACCCAAAGCAACTGAATACTGACTCTATGTCTGAAAGCCTCTAAAACTGATGAGCTGCTGGGACAAGTCCCCAGCTAGCTCTAATAATACTGAAAACTAAATAATGAACTAACTGAGTCAAAAGCATAAAGAAACGTTCTCAAACTATGAGGACTCACCACTGAAGCTGCTGAATAAGGATTAGAAGTTGAGCTAAGCATGGTCTGGATGCTGAGCACCTGAACCTACATCATGAAACGATGTAGCGCAAAAGTATGCGTCAGTACTTTGAATGTACAAAGCATGTAGGATATAAATACTAAGCTGAACAATATAAACTGAGCAATATAATCTGAATATAGAAATAGGCTGTACTGAAGTATAACTGAAAACTGGGCTAGATACAATGACCAAGTACTAATCATGAAGATAACATGTTGAAATGTATACTGAGGTAAATGTTGATAACATGGTCAATGCAATGAGAGTATGACTATGGGAGCTACTATAAACCGACATAAATCACGTGAGCTAAACGTGGAATCCGATGTATATGCCCCATCGAGAGGACCCAATATAAATTGCCAAGGGGTATAAAGGCATGACTGTGGCGTGAGCACTAAAAAGCTGATGCCCATCATAGGGGACTTCTGAACCTACGTTGGCACGTAGTTCTAGGTCTTCGAGGGTACGGTGAACCCTAGTCCAACTCAGTGCTAAGTCTACTCCCCAACTGAATATGTAAAGCTAACAATGCAACTGATATTCTGAGTAGCTCAAAATACTAATATGCTATTCTGGGAATGCAACATAAATATACTGAAAGATATGGCATTCAAATACTGGAGCATGATTTTCTGACTAATCTATCTAGCAAGTATAATTCATGAAATGCTGATAATTAATACAAGCTAGGGTTCAGAGTTCTATACATGAACTATGCAGATTTTCCAAGAAAACATATTATTTAGATCATGGAAACTATAGCAGCTAAAATCACAACGAATCTACAAGGTTTTTGAAACCCTAGGTTTGAACAATTTATAAGAAACTGAAGAACTGACTGAATTCTAGGGACCTAATGGCTGAAAGGAACCCACTAGTGAAATCCCACATACCTGATGATGAAAACTACGGAGAAATCCACTGGATTTCGGGGCTGAACCTCGAAGAACACCATTGCTTGTTCTTGGGAGAAACTGTCGCTTATTCCTTTTCTTTTCTTTCGAAGTTATATGATTTTGGGAGAATGAGGGTTCTAGGTAGTTTATGACTAGATTATTAGGCTTAGACTGAGTAAAACAATGTAGTTTAACTGCCCAACGCATAGGAAAAAGGACCAATATGACCTTGACTTAAAAGCTGACGAAGTGACTTCAAGACAGGCTTCACGGGCCGTGAAGCACTTCAAGGGCCGTCAAACTGGTCGTGAAGCTTCTCCTGCTCTATAGGGTTCCACTAAAGCAGGCATAACCTTTTCCTCCGAACTTTAAATGGGGCAAACTCAGTGGCGTTGGAAAGAGGAGTCAAAAACCTTTAATTTGATCGGTTATGAGCCACCTAATTCAATTTGTGCTGAAAGTTATGGTCGATTGAAGTTGACCTAAAACTCAAAGTCTGACAAGTCTCCTTCACGGACGACATCATGGTCCGTGTGAAGCTTCATGAGTCGTTTAGACTTCTGTGGACCTTTTCCAGTTACCTTGGGTCACACCCCACAAACTAGGTGACTTGTAAGACCCACTTGACGGGCCGTCAAGTCCACCACGAGCCGACGGTGACCCTGCATGGGCAGATTCTGGAAAGGGTTCACGAACCCCTTAACGGGTCGTGGTCCCCTTCACGGACCTTCTAGGGTGCCGTGAAGGGTCCATGGTCCATTTTGGGTTTGTGGACTTTTCCTGTTTTCCCTTTTTAGGTTTTTTCAAATCCGAGATGTTACATCTTCTATTCAAGTGTGTCTTACAATGGAGAATGATATCTCTATTTATAGGTAGAGAAATCACTCCAAAGGCCATCATGATGAATGTCAAATTTCATAGATACATTGTTATCCCAAAAGGCTTCATATCACCTAGGGAATACACATACATGATAAGTATAAGTATATGGATAAGCTCAATGGGCAATCCACTTAGTTCAATGGATTTATAACAAATTGTACTTTCCTCAACCATAAAACCCACAATTAGTAAAATTATCAAAATTTCTCCCCAACTCTTATATATTTTACCAAACAAGCAAACTTATGTAAATTAGCGATTAGCAAAGGATTCCTCACACTAGCACCAATAGATTTTTAGGTGTGTTCTATTCATAATTTGTAATAAAAAAAGTCATTTTGTTTTCAAAATAAATTTTTGTGGATAAGTTTCAAATTTTAGAAAATTTAAAAACACAAATTTTGAGTTGAAATAATTCTATGTTCGAGGTGAATTTGGAATTTGAAACTAGATTTCCAAGTTTATAAAGTTGAAGTTGTATTCAAAATATGATAAAAATACAGATTTAATTTGAAATAATGATTTTGAATTATATATTCAAACCATACCAAAGATTCCATGTTCAATTCAAATTCACTATAAAAATTTAACTCAGCTCGAAATCTAAAGAATATCACACAAATTGAAATGAAAGGATAATAATATTTAATTTGAACCACTTTTGCAGATATACTGGCAACTACTCGTATATCAAAGGAATATGACATGCATGATTGTGCGTATATATAGACAAATTTATTTGTAAAGGATTTCAATTGAATTTCTCTTTTATCGGTCACATGCATGTGCCTCTGTACTGACTGTCCGTATATATAACTTAAATCGGCGAAAAACAATTTTGATTTAAAACCAACGCAAAATATGTTTCCAAAACAGAAGCCAATGGATGAAATTAATTTTAGGCAAATAAAGCAGTAAAAATGAATTATAAAATAAATCAATTAAATTTCTAAATATTTCACAAAGTGTTACTTTCGGAGTTAAACTTTTATTTGTTCATATTTCGATACAAAAAATATCTCTTATTTTTATTCCCATAAGAATGAATACTATGATTCGCGTTTCGAACAGGCATACAACATCTATAAGGTAACTTCTATCTTGAAAGTTATGTAGCGTTTTTACAAGATTTCCATAATTTCTTTTTATTTGTAATTCAATACAAAAGTCAATTGGTTCCATTAAACTAGAAGTAGATTTAGTGTTTTATGTTGACTTGCCGCAATTGCCATTAGTTACACATCCATCAACCTTCAGCTACATATATGCACAACCATCAACCTTCAGTTCCGTAAGATGAAATTAAAGCTACTTTGGTTCTCCAAACTTATATATATACGAAGCAACAAGAACTCATTTTCCATAAGATAATAACAAGATAATTATTGATGGAGTTGATAAGACGGAGAAAACCAAGTCTGAAACCGATTGAACCTACGCGTAAAGCCAGTTAAGCATCAGAAGAAGAGCTATTGAGTCCGTCGTCAAGGTTATTTCATGAGCCCAACTTCAACGTCCATGTTTTAGCTATTATGGGCAGCAAATCAAGAATCAACGACCTTCAATTAATCAAAGAGAAATTGGTCCATACTTTGCTTAAGCATCCTCGTTTCTCCAGCCTTCAGGTACCAAAATAGCTAAAATTAATTGTTACAAAAAATTAAAACAAAGGAGGTAAACATAAAATCGCAAATCAAAGGGAGAGTAACGTGATAACGCCAAATCTCAAAGAAAATCTCTAAAATTCTTTTTTTTTGCGTGAAGTTATTATACCACATACCTCCTATCAGTTTAACATATAGTATAAGGGTGATTGCATTTTTGATTTCTTAGTTATAGAACGTGGACTGATAACGTACATGCTATCTAATACTCTCCTCCTTTCGATTTATTTGTTCTGTTTTAACTTGACATGAAATTTAAGAAAAAAAAAATGTTTTGAATCTTGTGATGTTAAATTAAATTAAAAATATGTCAAATGTACCAAAATGTTTTTTAATTTTATGATGTTAAACGTGTTATACGGAAAGTTAAAATTAAAGAGTTGCTGAAAAAGGAAAAAAAATAAATTTTGAAACAAACTAAAAAGAAAAGTAGGACAAATAAATTGAAACAGAAGGAGTATTATATATTGCACTTGATCTTACCCCCAAAAAATGAAATTGCAACTATTTACAAGTACTAATTAAGTTTAATACATAAATATTGTACTCTTCCGTTTAAAAAAGAATGACTCCTTTCCTTTTTAGTCTGTTTAAAAAAGAATGACAATTTTTTTTGGCAACATTTTAATTACAGCTTTCCACCCGGCATGTTTAATGTCATAAGATTAAATGACATTTTAGTACATTTTGACGTAACTTTAATTTAGTACCACAAGATTGCAAAGTCTTCATTATTTTCTTAAACTCTGTGTCAAGTTAAATTAGATCATTCCTTTTTAAACGAAGGGATGATATGTTTCTCAAACGGCATGTTTCATTCATTGTAGGTGGTCGATGAAAACAAAATGGAGAAATGAAATGGGTACAATCAAAGGTGAGCTTAGATAAGCACATTGTAGTACCACAAGTGGATGAACAAAACCTTCATGAATCACCAGAAAAATACGTGGAAATCTATATTCAAAATCTTAGCAAAACGACTCTTTGACAAATCGAAACCTATGTGGGATCTCCATCTTCTTAACATCAAAACATCTGATGCTGAGGCTGTTGGCATTTTCTGAATCCACCATTCACTTGGCCGCCATCTTCTCTTATTTCCCTTCTCTTGGCGTGAACTCGCCAAACTGCTGCTCCTGATAAAGTTCCAACTATTCCTGGAAATAGAAAGAGAGTTATCCATTCTTCAGAGCATAATTCCACTAAGGGATTATGTCGATATGTTATAAAAATTTGGTCTTTTATGAAATTGTTTTGGTATAAAATAGTGGATGTATTGATGTTTATGGCTACGATTATGTTCCTGAAGGATACACCTACGCCAATTAAGGGTAGACATGGTTCTGTATTTAATCCAAGGCGACTTATTTACAGGATAGTAAGTCTTGACGATATGAAATTGGTGAAAAAGGCATTGAATATGGTAAGTTCTAACAAATTAATTCTATGTTATAGCAATATCTTTTTCTTCAATTTTGAAATTTTGTTGTACAGACAATAACTGATGTTGCTTTGGGAGTAACACAAGCTGGCTTGTCTATCTACCTTAATAGGAGATATGGTAAGTTTCTGCCTCATGTATTAGGATCACTATGCTTTTATGAGCTTTTTTACTTTTATTTTCAGCATAATACATAAAACTTCTCTTTAACTTGACTTGAACTGATATCTATATCCTTCAAATTGGGGTGTGCACAAGTAGATACTTAAACTTGTATAAATAGACACACACGTCATATTTGTAGGAATTTCTTGGATAATGGTTGAATCATATATGGTAGCATCATGCTTGGCTAAACCATATTTGCTTAGGGTAAAATCTTTCTAGTGTCATCTAGTTTGGTCGAGCTTTTAATTGTTTGAACTTTGAATACTCGTGACACTGCAACAAAAGAGACATTTAATGATAATAGATTTTCCTTTTAACGATAATATTTATTGTTGCAAAAACATTGAGCATCAATTGAATTAATTAATACCATTGCATATAGAGTCATTAATGCCTTTAATTAATTTAGTGATATTCTTATAGAGTGCTGGTTATAAATACCCATATTATATATATATATTACCGCCAAAATATAATATAGCAGTTATTATATAATTGTAGGTGAGGGCAAGAATGACAATGGAGCAACATAGAAAAACAATAATCTTCCCAAGAACATCAGACTTAGATCAAGTATTCTTGTGAACCTAAGACCCTCAGTTGGAATTCAGGTAAGGACATCCATTTAAACTTTAATTTTCCTAGTTTATATACTTCAAGTCAAGTTACTAACATTCTTTTAATTAACAAATAGGCTTTAGCTGACATGATGGAGAAAGACACTGAAGCAAAATGGGGGAATTGTGTTGGTTTTGCTCTTCTACCCTTTAAAATTGTATTACGAGATGATCCCTTAGATTATATAAGAGAAGCTAAGGCAACTATTCATCGAAAGAAAAGTTCACTTGAAGCTTTCTACACATTTTACATTTCAGAATTAGCACTCAAGTTTTTTGGAATTAAGGTATGTTCGTTCTCAATTTTTGATCATACATGCACTACACTAAAAATGATTTTTAGAGGCAATTGATTAACGACAATAGCTTAGTTGCTGTTAAATATGTTTTTTAAAAGGCAATTAGCACTCTTTGTAAATGTTCTTAATTAAAGCCTATAGCGACATTGAATCCAATGACAATTAACTAATGTCAGTAAAGACTTTAGCACCCTTTGTTAATGTGCATATTTATTGCCGCTAAAAGCTGTATTGTTGAAGCGACATGAGATCTCTTTATTGTAACTTTGTTAGATTTGGACCTTTTTCAGACATCAAGTTCGATATTGCACAAAATTTTCACCAATACATCAATGTGCTTTTCATGTTTTCCTGGTCCTCAAGAAGAAATTGGTTTCTATGGTCAACCTTTGGCTTACCTTGCCCCTGGTTCTCATGGACAACCCAGGTAAGTGGTTAATGAGACAGGTGGACTCCTTATAACTCTCGAGCAATCATTCTCCCTTTGAGTTAGGCTCAAGACCTAATTTTACATATGCTAACAGTTTACGTGCAAATTTAAATTTCAGGCATTGATGATTAATTGTCAAAGCTATATAAACAAGATTACTATTGTTCTATCAGTTGATGAAAGCGTGATTCCTGATCCACATCAATTGTTGGACGATCTTGAACAATCTCTAAAGCTAATCAAAGATGCTATGGTAGAAAGAGGTTTTTGCCATGAGTAGAAAATGTTGTTTGACAATATAAAACATAATGTTTAGATTGCACTTCTAGTTTTATGGCTAAATGTAAACGTTCTTTTTTCGTATAAGGAAGTATCTTGTTGACAATAACATACACAAGTATAATACTACATAACAATGTCATGATTATATAAATCAAATACAATATTTTGAGAAATAAGTGTACGTATCATATAATTTATTCTAGATACACTACATCCAAGTGGATTTGCATGTATCTGGGATACATAGACAAATCTCGCTCACCTCCTTCCCATTTTGCTCACCACTCTCATGTCTCACTCGCGTATTTAGTATCCTAGATACTTGCGAATCCCACCTAATACATGTATATAGGGTGTATCTAGTGTGATTCGCATATATCTAGGATACATAGACAAATTCCATTCTCCTTCCTCCTGTTCTCACTCACTTCTCTCCCTATTTCAGTGTATCTGATAACAAAAAAACATGTAGTGTATATGACTTGTAATCTGGTATGAATTATTAAATAATGAGATAAAATATAATTATTTCAAACTATAGGGAGAATTAATAAATATGGTATAAATATTTGTGTAATTAGGTAGTTTCTCTTTCTTTTAAATATGTAGTGAAGGCCTAATATAATTTGCCACCTTCTTTAGAATAGGTCTAAGATTTTACGACTTATTGAGGTTTATGCTTATAATTAAATGAGGTGACAAAATTTGAGTCAGAAGTACCTATAGCTAGGAACACTTTATCTTGTCTTCAACTACTCGATTGGAACAAAATGTAATTCAAGTGTTAGAATAAAATTTTGACAAATTAAATGAATTATCGATGTATTTTTCCAGTATATTATATTATTGTATCTCATCTTATATCTCTTCATATTATTGTATTTCAATCATATTAATCTTGCATTATCATGGTGAAGTCTGAGTAGCTGTGTCTCGACCCAAAGTACACCCTAGACGTGAGATGGCATATAAGACCACGAGAGGCCCTACACAATCTACTTGGCATGCATATACACAACATAATAGAGAAAAACAAGAAATCTCATAAGAATGTAAAGAGTTTGACATAAGAGGAAGTACATCAAAGTCTTGACAAGCCACCTATTACATCAAAGGAGTGGTCGGGACGTAACCCGTACACCACGTAAAAACTCTGAAACTAAAACATAAGGAAAGCAATAAATGTGACATTGTCCTCGAAGTATAAGGACTCACCAAGTCTGCAAAATCTCTAAGTGCTCACTATCCATGAACGGAGGGAGAGGAATCGTCATGCTCTACATTAATGAAATAATGTAGGCACAAGCATGCATTAGTGCATGGAATGTACTAAGTATGAGGAGAATACAATATAACACGAGACATGATCATAAGGGGACATAACTTAAAACATGATATGCATGACCAAGCTTACTTAGTAAAATCATTTAAGAAGAATTGTAAATCATGAACATGGTCGATGCATCTTAAAATCATAAGAAAGCTTCATAAAACATTTGAAGGCAACTTAGTTCATTTATGGGATATTAACTTTAACTGACAATAGACCATGCGATCAATTACATGGAATCCGATGTAACTCCCACAATGAGAAGGGAGAGTCTACTTTCCAAGGTACAACTCTGTATCATATCATATGTTGTATGTGGATCCACTAGCTATGCCATTTAAGGCAAACCTACGGGGGCACGTAGTTAGGAACTAGAGGTTGCTACTAGAGTCTATCCTATTTGAACCTCCACTTCAAAGTTCTCTTGGTGCTAAGTTAAATCCCAACAGAATAGTCATAAAGGTAAAATCATCATCATCCATGGAAAAACACAATTAAGATACTAATCCAAGCTAGAAACATCATAAAATAGCTTATTAAATCTTGAATCAAGTCTAAGTGAGCAAACCTTTCACCAAGCCATGATCCCTTAACATGTGAAAAAACCTTTCACAAATCATTGATGCAAATCTTAAAGGAACCTAGATCATAAATCACTCATTTTCATAAATCATGTATAAGTTCATGAAAACATATTTGTAAATTCATAGTTTTTCTTCAATTTCATGCAAATAGGATTCATAGTCAAAATCATGATCAATGCATGGGTTCACATGGAATTGATTTGGAAAACATGGAATTGAGTCTAAATAGTCATAATATGATCAAATTCAAACAATTGAATCCATACAAATAGAACCCATGAGGAATTGAATGAAAACCTAACCAATTGAATTGGAATTGAATTGGCGAATTGAAGAATCTTTGGGGACTCAATGGGTGAATGGAACCCATTGATGAACTACCTACATATCTTGATTGTAGCCCTATGCAATGATGAAGAAAGAAGACTTGATCTTCAAGAACCCTAGTGTCCTCTTCCATGATCTAGAGAGAAGATTTTTAGGGAGAACCTTGGAGAGAATTTGGAGTTTGAGGGAATGAATAAGCTGCGGAAATTTCTAAGGGTGAAGGGTATTTATAGGGCTTAGAATTACGGTCAAAACAACAGTATATAGGGAAAAGACCCAAATACCCTTTAAAAATAATTATCAGACTGACCTACGGGTCTGACCGATGGTCCGTAGGAATTTCTATGGTCCGTCCTAGTCGACCGTAAAACCAACTTCAGAAACCCAATATTCAATTATTTCCCACGAGACCTTTCTACGGTCTGTCGAATCTTTTATGTTCCGTAGAACCCATCCGTAGAACTCAACTCTCACTTCAAAATTTCACTAAGTCTGCAACCTTTCTACGGAACCTTCCTAGGGCCCATAGACCAAATGAAGGCTTATCAAGCCCTTCCGTAGGACTGAGGTCCTAAATCAAATCTCTGCATCACTCCAACGAATACCATCTATGGCCCGTCAACCATCCTATGGTTCATCCGTAGGTGAAAACTCCCAAAATTTGATTTTCCAAAACTCTAACACATCTTCTACGGTTACCCTTTTACCGCCCATCAACCATCCTATGGTCCGTAGATAGGGCTCGTAGTTCACTTTGGCTGCGTTTTCTTTCCTTTTTGACTTTCCAACTTTTGAGGTAATACAATATCTCCCCCTTGGGAACATTCATCCTCGAATGAGATTCAAGATAACATGAAGAGAGTAGTTGAGAAACTAATAACCCAACATGAATGCTATTTTCATCAAAATGCACATAAAAACATGGAGATCACTCCAAGATAAATCATAACATCAAAATCAAGTTTTTCATGAACATGTATGCATATGGAAACATAAGAATGACTAAAACACATGAACCTGAAAGAATAACTATGAGGAGCTAATACCTCAAGCTAGAGTAGGAGCGGAGGAAAAGAGATGAGGATACCGGGATATCATATCGGCTTCGGCCTCTCAAGTAGCACCCTCAACTAATTGATTCCTCCAAAGGACCTTTACGGAAACAACTTCTTTGTTTCTCAACTTCCGAACTTGCTGGTCTAAAATCTCAATCGGAACCTCTTCATAAGAAAGATTCTCTTTAACTCCCAAACCTTCCAAAGGAACAATAGATGTTGAATCTCCAACACATTTTTTTCACAAAGAGACATGGAATACGGATGTACCGATGCTAAATAATTAGGCAATTCAAGTTCATAAGAAACCTTGCCAATACACCTCAAAATCTGATATGGGCCAACATACTAGGGACTAAGCTTTCCTTTCTTTTCGAACCTCATGACACCCTTCATGGGTGAAATTTTCAAGTAGACTCAATCATCAACATCAAATTCTAGTCGACTTAGAGCTGTTTTCAACCTCTCACGAATAAGTCGTACCTTTTCCATAGCCTCATGCACCAACTCAGGTTCTATCAAAGTGACCTCACTAACTTTAAACGAACCAATAGGATACCTACACCTCCTACCATAAAGAGCCTCAAACGGTGAATGATACTTATTATTATGAGCAAACTCAATCAAAGACAAATGATCATCCCAATTACCCTTGTAATCAATAACACAAGCTCTCAACATATCCTACAATGTCTGAATGGTACTCTCAGCTTGCCATCGGTCTGAGGATGAAAAGTCGTGCTAAGTTTCACTTGAGTTCCAAGACCTTTCTGAAATGACTACCAAAACTGAGATGAAAATTTAGTACCTCGATCGGAGATAATGGACAAGGGCACTCCATGCAAGCTTACCATTTCCCTAATATACAACTTGGCATAATCCTCCGATGAGAATGAAGTCTTAACGGGAAGAAAGTGAGTCGATTTTGTCATTCGGTCCACAATAACAAAAATCAAATCAAACTGTCAACGAGTGTGAGGTAAACCCGTAATGAAATCCATATTCAAATCTTCCCACTTCCCTGTAGGAATGCTAATGTCTTGAGCTAAACCACCCTGTTTCTGATGCTCAACTTTCACTTGTTGAGAATTCAGACATTTAGCCACAAATCCTGCAATATCCTTCTTCATCACATTCTACCAATAGACCTCCCGTAAATTACGGTACATCTTGGTGGCTCACGGGTGAATAGAATACTGAGAAATATAGGCTTCCACCAGAATCTGATTTCTCAACCCATCAACATTAGGAACACATAATCGACCTTGATATTGCAAGACACCATCTCCTCCTTGGGAGAAAGCCTCATTGGCTTTTTCAGAAACTGCTTTCTTCAACTCAACTAATACTGTATCAAGATCTTGCTTAGCCTTCACATCCGATACACAAGACGATTTTGAACCATTATGAATAATCACACCACCTTCATTAGAATCTACCAACCAAACACCCAATCAGGACAATCTATGAACATCATGAACTAACTCCTTCTTATCATCCTCTACATGAGCAAAACTACCTATCGATAACCGACTGAGAGCATCCACCACTATATTCGCCTTTCCAGGGTGATAGAGGACACTCATGTCGTAATCCTTCAATAACTCAAGCCACCTCCTTTGGTGAAGGTTCAAATCCTTTTGAGTGAACACATATTTCAAAATCTTGTGGTCCGTGAACACATCTACATACACTCCATAGAAGTAATGTCTCCAAATCTTTAGGTCAAACACCACCGCCGCTAACTCCAAATCATGACTCGGATAATTCTTTTCATGCGCTTTCAGTTTCCTTGATGTATACACAATGACTTTCCCATGTTGTATCAAAACACAACCAAGACCAACCAGTGAGGCATCACAATAAACCACCAAACCATCCAACCCTTTCGGTAATGTCAATATAGGGGCTGAAGTGAGTCTATCCTTCAACTCTTGGAAACTCTTCTCACAAGCTTTCGACCATAGACATTTTACTTTCTTTTGGGTCAATGTTGTCAAAGGTGAAGCAATAGAGAAAAGTCCTTCCACAAACCTTCTATAATAACAAGCCAAACCCAACAAACTCTATATATCCGAAGTGGACAAAGGTCTAGCCCAATTCTTAACTGCCTCAATTTTCTTAGGATCGACTTGAATACCTTCACCGGAGACAATATGGACAAGGAAAGCAATAAACCTCACCCAAAACTCACATTTGTTAAACTTAGCATACAAGTCACAATCCTTGAGAATTTGCAACACAATCCTCAAATGTTCATGCTCATCCTCACTCGGTGAGTAGATCAAAATATCATCAATAAACACAATCACAAACATATCAAGATATTGCTTAAAGACCCTATTCATCAGATCCATAAATGCCACCAGGGCATTTGTCTAACAAAAAGACATCACCAAAAACTCATAATGACCATACTGTGTTCGAAAACCCATCTTCGGAATGTCACTATCTTTCACCCTCAATTTGTGATAACCCGATCGGAGGTCAATCTTAGAGAAATAACTTGCTCTTTGAAGTTGATCAAACAAATCATCAATCCTTGGTGGAGGATACTTATTCTTTATGGTAGCCATATTCAACTGCCGATAGTCAATTCACATTCAGAGAGAACCATCCTTCTTTCGAACAAACAACACCGGAGCACCCCATGGAGAGATACTCGGTGTAATAAAACCCTTGTCTAATAAATCCTTCAATTGGTCCTTTAACTCCTTAAGTTCTATTGGGACCATACAATAAGGAAGAAGATAAATAGGCTACATATTTGGAAGAAGGTCAATACCGAAGTTTATTTCCCTTTTAGGAGGAATATCAGGGAGATCATCGGGAAACACTTCCAGAAACTCATTTATAATCGGTACTGAATCAAACGTTAGGGTCTCAGAATTTATATCCTTAACCCCTACAAGATGATAAATGCAACATTTAGAGATCATCTTCCTAGATTTTAGGCAAGATATAAACTGTCCCTGAAGAACATAATTTCCTCCTTCTCATGACATGATAGGTTCGTTTGGAACCTTGAATGTGACCAATCGGGTCCTACTATCCATGGAAGCATAACATGCATGCAGCCAATCCATCCTATGAATAACATCAAAATCTAATATATCAAGCTCTACAAGATCAACATGCGTGACTCTATGAGAAATGGAAATAGGACAATTTCTATAGACTCTCTTAGCCACAATAGAATCATTGAAGTGAGTAGAGACATGAAAGAGATTAAAAAGGATTTCAGGACCAACATCAAATCGCATGGCCACATAAGGGGTAACAAATGATAAAGTAAAGCATAAACATCAAGATGAAAGACTCTCAACATATAGGTCATCACATTCGGAGAACCCTTACTATCCTTTGGGGTTTGAAGAGCATAAAATCTATTTTGCTTTGGAGCACCGAAACCGAAACCACTAGGCTAAGCTTTCCTATCATCCTTACCCTTGCAAGCTTGTAATGGACAATCCTTCACCATGTGATCACTCTTCCCTCAAACAAAGCAACCATTCGTACCGGCTAGGCACTTCCCCAGATGACTCCTACCATACCTTGAGCAAGTGGGGATAGAACACCCATTGCTACTGTTTCCTCCATGAGGCTCAGGGTTAGACACCCTATATTTGTTGAACTTAGGAGTCGGAAAATTAGAAGAACCTTGATCAAAGAACTTTTGCCGGAATTGAGGATGCTCATGTCCACCGGACCTAGAATGTGAAAAGTCACCATTATCGGTCCTTGCCCTCTTGGACTCTTTATCCCTTTCCTTAAGTTTTTCCTCCTCAATTGATTGGGCATGTATCATCAAACGAGAAATATCCATTTTCTTGATCAACATGGCGGTGCGACACTCTTTGACAACCAAGTCAGACACACCCGACACAAACTTACTCATCCTTGCCCTAGAGTCGGTAACCATAGTTTGAGCATACTTAGCCAGTTGAGTAAACTTCAAAGCATACTCTTTCACACTCATATTTCCTTGTCGAAGGTTAATGAACTCAAGCAATTTTTCTTTTCTTATTTCAAGAGGAAAGAAGTGATCAAGAAAAGCTCCTTTTAATTTCTCCCAATCAAGAGGACTCGCATCAACAACCCTCTCACTCTTCCATTGTTCAAACCACACTTGAGCAACACTCTTGGGTTGATAAGCGGCCAACTTCGCCTTCTCAACCGTAGTCAATCCCATGATACCCACTATCTTGTACGTCTCATCAATGAACTCTTGAGAATCCTCATCAACATTGGACCCATGAAATTCTGGAGGATTCATCCGAGTGAAGTCTCTTATCCTTTTCGCCACCGTACCCACATTTGGGTTCACATGAGTATTAGCCTCTCTATTAGCTTGAGCCGTCATGGCTTGAGCCAATACTTGGGAAGCAGTTCATAATTCGACATGGTTCACTTGCTCAGCCAAAGGATCAATCGGACCATGAGGAACCTCGAACTCCACATGCTCACACTCATTCCTTCTAACATAAGCTCTTCGAGGGGCCATATCCTGAAAAGGATCAAACATGATTTAGGAGAAGGGTCTCTATAGAGATAGACTATATGGCACGACTTTAGAGTAATGAATGAAGTGAAGTTTCCTAAACGCTTTGTAGCCTCTTATTCATAAATGTGGCATGCTTCACATTCATGAACAAGACTCTACTCAACGCGGCTTATCGGACATTCTAGGACCTTTTTCTAAAACCTTGTCCTCTGAATACCAAGTTTGTCACAACCCAAAGTACACCCTAGATGTGATATGGAGTATAAGACCTTGAGAGGCCCTACACAAGCCACTTGACATGCATATACACAACATAATAGAGAAAAGCAAGAAATCTCATACGAATGTAAAGAGTTTGACATAAGCGAAAATATATCAAAGTCTTGACAAGCCACCTATTACATCAAAAAAATGGTCGTGACGTAACTCGTAGACCACGTACAAAGTCTGAGACTAAAACATAAGGAAAGCAATAAATGTGACATTGTCCTAGAAGTATGAGGATTCACCAAGTCTGTAAAATCTCTAAGTGCTCACTAGCCATGAACGGAGGGAGAGGAATCGTCACGACTTACATTAATAAAATAATGTAGGCACAAGTATGCATTAGTACATGGAATGTACTAAGTATGAGAGGAATGAAATATAACATGAGACATGATCATAAGGGGACATAACCAAAAACATGATATGCATGACAAAGCTAACTTAGTAAAATCATTTAAGAAGAATCTTAAATCATGAACATGGTCGATGCATCTTAAAATTATAAGAAGGCTTCGTAAAACATTTGAAGGCTAATTAGTTAATTTTGTGGGATATTAGCTTTAACTGACAATAGACCATGCAAGTGGAATCCGAGGTAACTCCCACACCGAGAAGAGAGAGCTATATGCCAACGTAGAACTCTGTGTCATATCATATGCTATATGTGGATCCACTAGCTAGGCCATTTAACGTAAACCTACACGGGCACGTAGTTAGGAACTAGAGGTTGCTACTAAAGACTACCCTATTTGAGCCTCTACCTCAAAGTTCTCTCGATGCTAAGTTAAATCCCAACAGAAAAGTCATAAACATAAAATCATCATCATCCATGGAAAAGTACAATTAAGATACTAATCCAAGCTAGAAACATCATGGAATAGCTCATTAAATCTTGAATCAAGTCTAAGTGAGAAAATATTTTACCAAGCCATGATCCCTTAACACGTGAGAAAAACTTGCACAATTCATTGATGCTCATCTTAAAGCAATCTAGATTATAAATAATTCATTTTCATAAATCATGCATAAGTTCATGAAAACATATCCGTAAATTCATAGTTTTTCTTCAATTTCATGCAAATTAGGGTTCATAGTCAAAATCATGATCAATGCATGGGTTCACATGGAATTGATTTGGAAAAGAGAAAACACATAAAAATCCCCTCTAAACTTGGCAGCACAACTTACTTTACCATTTAAACAACACGTACGTTTAAATACCCCCTTAATAACTTTCGAGTGAATTAAGTACCACCTTGAGAGTATAATACCACTCTCACCCGCAATATCACAACCATGTAAGCACCACGTCATTAAATTTATTAATTTTTTTGTTTATTCACCTTTTTCCTTAAACACTTTTTTAAATTCATTACATAATAAATAAATAAATTAATTAATTAAAAAAATGGATTTTCTTAAATCAAATTTTAAAATGTGGAGCCATTTTCACTAATTTTAAATATTTTTAACAGGTGGGCCCCACTTCTTAAATTCCTTCTCTTTGCAATTAATTAATTAATTAATTAAAAAAAATTATTTTCTAAAATCAAAGCTTAAAATGTTTAACCCATTTTTATTAATTGAAATATTTTTAACAAGTGAGCCCCACTTCTTAAATTTCATTCTCTTTTACGCCGCTCCTCTCTTTCTTCTTCTTCATTTTCACCATTTCCAGTTTTAACTGGAAATTTTTCCTATCCATTTCCACTCTTTAGTGGTTGTTATTTTCTTTAAAGTTCACCATTTTTAGAGAAAAAAAATTAAGATACTAACTATTTCTTCTTCGAACCCTCTCCCTCCCCACCCCACTCCCACAAATCTTCCCTTGGGAGAATGGATTTTTTTGAAAGTCATTTTTTTACAATTCAAATGAAAAATTAAAGTTGTATAAGAAAGTTGATAGACCCACATTTTATCCATCACAACTAATAGAAATTAAAATGGGTCACCCAAAGAATAAGAAAGTTTATATTTGTGAAATTTATGTCAATAATATAATGTTGGTGTTGGATTTTTGGATTACTAAAGGGATGGTGGAATGGAAGTAGGGTGCAGAGGTGGGGGATAAAGATGAAGAAATAAATGAGTAATATGGAAGAAGAAATGTATAAGAGTGCTTCAATGGAGAAGAAAATATTTGGGGAAGACAACAAAATAAAGAGAATAAAAAGATTGAATATTTTTAAAAAAAATGAGACCAACAAATTTCATTTATCCCTAAATTAGAAATTTCACATATTTAAAAAAAAATTAATTTATTAAAAAAATATTTAAAATATTGGTTATATACTGGCCAATAAAAAAATGTCATGTGTACAATTTTATAATTCATTTTTTTCATTTTTATTTTTCACTCGCTTTTAGGAGAGTGAGTTCACTCACTCTGCCACGTCACCCCTTAGGGGGTATTTAATTCACTCGAAAGTTATTAAGGGGGTATTTAAACATTCGTGTAGTTTAAGTGATAAAGTAAGTTGTGCTGCCAAGTTTGGGGGTGGGGGGTTATGCGTTCATGAAAACATATTCGTAAATTCATAGTTTTTCTTCAATTTCATGCAAATTAGGGTTCATAGTAAAAATCATGATCAATTCATGGGTTCACATGGAATTGATTTGGAAAACATGGAATTGAGTCTAAAGAGTCATAATATGATCAAATTCAAACAATTGAATCTATACAAATAGAACACATGAGGAATTGAATGAAAACCTAGCCAATTGAATTGAAATTGAATTGGAGAATTGAAGAATCTTTGGGGACTCAATGGGTGAATGGAACCCATTGATGAGTTCTCTACATACCTTGATAGAAGCCCTAAGCAATAATGAAGAAAGGAGACTTGATCTTCAAGAACCCTAGTTTTCTCTTCCTTGATCTAGAGAGAAGATTTTTGGGGAGAACCTTAGAGAGAATTTGGAATTTGAGAGAATGAATAAGTTGGGAACATTTCTAAGGGTGAAGGGTATTTATAGGACTTAGAATTAGGTTCAAAACGACATAGCTTAGTCTTTAAGCACATAGGAAAAAGATCCAAATACCCTTTGAAAATAACTGTCGAACCGATCTACGAGTCCGACCGACGGTCCGTAGGAATTTCTATTGTCCGTCTTGGTCGACCATAGAGCCAATTTCAGAAACTCAATATTCAGTTATTTTCCACGAGATCTTTCTGTGGTCCGTCGAATCATTTACGGTCCAAATAACCTATCCGTAGAACTCAACTATCATTTCAAAATTTCACTAAGTCTGGAACCTTTCTACGGAAGCTTTCTATGGACCGTAGACCAAATGATGTCCCAACAAACCCTTCCGTAGGACTGAAGTCCTAAATTAAATCTCTGCATCACTCCTACGGATACCATCTACGGCCCGTCAACCATCCTACGGTTTGTCTTGTTCGTCCATAGGTCAAAACTCCAGAAATTTGATTTTCCAAAACTCAACCCATCTTCTACGGTTACACTTCTACGGCTCGTCAACCATCCTACGGTTTGTAGATGGGACTCGTAGTTTACTGCTGACAACCAAATTCTGTGTTTTCTTTTTGACTTTTCAACTTCCGGGGTATTACAAGTTATTGCATTATTGCCCTTGTTGGTGTCAAAATGTAAGATTGTGGCTTTGTTGGTACTAATAGAGTTAGTCTGGCATTTTAAATTGTTGAAATGAGCATATCCCTCCATTTCTTTTTGTGAAAAGCAAGTGTTTGAAATTGAATGATGTTGTGATAATAATTTGACATTTTTGTGACTCATTACTCATTAGATGGTGAGAATGTGGAAAATGGCTCCTTTGTTCTTGATGAGGAAATAATATCGATCCGTCTAGAATAGTTTGCAAGCCTCGTATGGTGAGGTTGTTGAATAAATTCTTGTGTTTACTTGTGCTATCTAGAACTTTCCCAGTTAGTGTTTCAATATTGATCTTAATTGCTTTTAGTTAGAGAAATAAACTTAGGCCTTTTTTTTATCTTTGGAAATCCACTTCACCTATAAAGGCTACCATTGCACTAAATGTATCCCTAGTTGACCTCTTTTGAGCTTAATACCATTTTTTGGAAACCACATTATAAGTCTTATCCTTTTTTGAGAAGATAAATTCTCTTTTGAATTCGTTCCTCTTTGAACTCAAAATAAGTTGGAAAAATGAGGCTAAAACTTAAGTTGGGGGTGAGAAAAATTTATGGAGAAAATGTTAACCACATGGTGGCTTGAAAATTGAACAATGAAAAAATAAGTCAGAGAAAGGAGGAATACATGCCAAATGAAGTGCAGTCTAAAAGAATAAAGAAAGAAAAGAAGATTTGAAAAAGAAGCAAAAAGAATTCCTCCAAAATGTGAAATTGTTTCATGTGGGGCATCTAGTGGGAAGTGAAAAGAATTTGTGTGACATGAAAAATGATGAAAAAGGTGATGAGGTAAGTGAAAAAGTGTGTGTAGAATTCAAGAAAGGTGTAGTCACTTTTATCCAAATGATATCCTAACCTTTCTTAAGCCTACATTAGAACCTTGAGAAAAGTCTTTTGTGATCTCCGGCCAATTGTTTTTGAGTCTATGTTGATTGAAAAATAAGGGCAAGACTATGCTTTGATACTCGTGAGCATGACAAAATTCTTTGTAAGTGTGCGTATGAGTATTATTATCCCTTGTTTTGTGAATACCTTGTGAGTATTTTGGGATGTTCTTTCTTGTCATGAGGGCATGTGAACTAGGATGGATTGTTGAAGTTGATAAATTCTGAAGTTAAGTCAAGGGAGCTTGTTTGATATACTAGTGGTTTCGAGTCACTTCATGAAAATTAGTGTTGTTACTTGATTATTCTTGAAATCCATTATGTTTTTGAAAGTGTGTTTGAAATGAAGGGAGTTTCTTGGGTAATGCTCACGTGCTTGTTGACTAATTGTTAGTACCAACCAAAGTCATATACAATCATGATTCCTAGTTGAAGAATGTGAAGTGGAAGTGTTGATGTTGTTTTAATTAGTAGCCTCCTTTAGTCTTGAGTTTGTGTTGCTTGAGGAAAAGCAAAGTCTTTAAGTTGGGGGTGTTGATAAGTGGCGATTTCGCTTCTTATTTGTATCTTCTTCTTTCTTCTTCTTTTTTTTTTTTATGATTTTGTGTCATTAATCTATAATTTGAGGCTAATTAGCCTTTGAAGGATGTTTGTTTCAGGTATTTTTGGTTTACAACGTGTTGATGGAAAGTAATGTAATTGAGGAGAAAAGAGTTGAAAAAAGAAGAGTTGAATCAGATAGGAACAAAATCACTCTCTGATGCCGCAAAAGCTGCCCGAGGACCGCCTTAGTAAAGAGTCAACAACAGTCAACTAGAGCTTGAAAAAGTCTACATCAGTCTAATCCTCATCTCATAAATATGAGCTAGAGATAGGATAATCCTAGTGTTGCCATATTGGTTGTTTATTTTGGTATACTTGCTAAGTTCGGGAGAATTATTCAAGATATAATCGCTTGTGATCGAGAGATACAAGTGCGTACTTAAGAAACCTGGGTAAAGTTGACTTACCCGTGATAACTAGATGACATTTGGTTATTTGTGATGGATCGTACGAACATGTGTTGAGTTCTCATTCCCAAATCTATTTGCTATCCTCAGATTGAAAGGTCTTTGATTAATCTATCTTTTTTTCTTGTTATCTTAGTTTTAATGTTTGTGCCTTATCTAACCCCCCCACCCCCCACCCCACCCCAAAAAAAAGAAGAACTACTTGTATCAATTGTTAGATTCAAACTAGGGGCTTATAATTTTTTATCTCTTTGATTTCCCCTACATTGTTCCTTATGAGATTCGACCCTGGCATCATAAGTTGGGTATTGTTTTGCATATGACCACCTATATTTCGAATTTGAGAGTGTAGTTGAGCGTTATCAATTATCAACCCCTAACACGCTCCCAAGTGATCCCTATCTCAAATCCTTCAATTCCCACATAAAATCGAGCTCCAAAGGTCTTTTAATGGAGGAAAAAAGGTTTTGGAAATGGGCTGAAAATCGTGGAGGCTGATATTGAAAGACCTAGAAATTGCTCATTGTTATCGCGATTCCCATGGGTCTCAATCGTGAAGAGAAACTAGAATAGACCGTTGCAATCGGCATGGACTCTCTCGAGATCGTAATGAAGGTTTTGTCTGGCACAAACAAAGCCAAAAACTAGCTAAGGCTCTAATATTCATTTGGGTGTTCGGGATTCATCTAGGACCCCGTGGACACAAAAGAACTATGCTACTCTACCAAATGTGATATTCCGAACTCAATGGTACCGTTGAAAATTCCAATAAATGTCATTTTTTAAAAATGGCCCCACCCCACAATTCGTTTAGCTAAAATCCACAAAAAGCACGAAATGAGCCCAAAAGCTTTGGGACCCGAACCAAAGGTCTTCTTAGACTAAAATTAAAGTTATGGATATAACATAACAATCAGAATTGTATTTCAAGGTCATTTTCCTGGATTTTTGACCGAAGTCAAAACTCTAAACTTTAGAAGTTCCAAAACAGGAAAACTTGCATAGAAACCAAACGAATTGCCCGATGATCGAACTATCAGTCCCAACAAGTCATAAATGGCTTGATTATCTACATTAAAGCTCTAAGCGCCAAAATATTGAAGAAAATGACCTGGAGGGTTATTACAGTGCTCCTATTTCATCTTGTACTTTCGTAATTCGATTTCTTACCAAACCTAAAGGGTACGTTGTTCATGAAACTTTATGGTTTTGAACCCTAGAACTTCAATGTTTTCGGGACATCATGTGGGAAAGGTTATTTATTAATGGTTTCCTATTCTAATCTATTAATTAAATTATGTATTTTAACATTGAATTATGAATCTAACCTTTATTTATGATATTAGGGATCCTAGAAACCCTATACAAATGAGCTCTTTGAGAATATGAACTACTCAAGAGAGGTTAATGGGGATGACCCTCTATGAATGAGATTGGTGTGATCATGGAAACCTCATCTTTGATGAATTAGCCTTCAAATAATTAGTTTAGCCTTATAAAAAGGTAAAAGTAGGCGGATTTGAATGCCCAGGTCCTTCATTTGAAGAAGTACATGATTAAAGTACTACTATATTTTGTTGTTTTAGACTAGGTACATTCTAAGGCATTGAAAAAAGGGAAGGCTCCGGCAATTTAGCTTGTTCACTTCTAGTTTGTCAGTCGAGGTAGGTTAAGATTTACTTAGAGTTAGACTTTACTTAGTTTCTGATATGTAATGTAAGTTGCACTACATGTTGATTGGTCTACGAACATTGTCTGTGTTTGTTTATAAATTGAGATAATGATTGCTTGTAAGAATAAGCATGCAAATTGTTGAACTGCCTATTTCATTAATGTTATGAATTATGAAGATGTGATTATCATATACTTATTGTGTTATCCTAATGGGTAATTTGAGAGGCTAGCGTATTAAAATATGGGGATATAATGATAATACATTCACTATTCTAATGATAAGTGGTTCAAGTCTTATGTGAGCTTACGGATGAGCGATTATACGTGTAGTTGGATAGGGTACCAAGTTGGTACGTAAAATGGACACCTAGGGTCCCCTACAAGTCTTGACTAGATGGACAAGATTAAGACATTTTAACATATGTGTATAAATGAGAGTGTGACATATAATTTCTGATAGAGTGTTAGAGATTCTGGATAGATGTAGAGATTATACAGCTGGAAGGCTAGAATGGATATGATTTTCATAATTTACTGACTTGTTTGTATTCTAACAAAAGTGTTGATGCTTTATACTGATTGGTGATTGTGAGATCACTGCTTGATGATTGACATGCTAGTTGAGGGCTAGTATTGATAGAGAAGATATGATAAAGGAGGTTACACATTTATATTCATATAAATGGTTACACTTATATTTATAAAGTGGTTCAGTGGGTGATGGATTGTGATATGTTAGAAAGATGACGATGTGTAACCATATCTATTTATAGAGTGTTAAGTTAGTAATTTGTGATGACTCGTGACTTATTTTGTTGACTATGTGGATGAGCCTATCTACTTGCTTATTTTGTTGACTATGTTGAATGAACCTATGATGCCTACCAGTATATACTGTTTGTACAAATGCTATTCCTGCACTTTCTTTTGAGTGCAGACTATGATCCAAAGACGTCTATGCAACCTCGCATTTAGCACTACTTCAATGTAGGTTGTCATAGATCTTATCATGATTAGATGATCTTTCTTTCAGATATTGATACATTTATTTTTTACTATTGCTGCTCTTAGGTAGTCACTAGTTAAAGTGTCAGTATGATGACTTTTAGATTTTTTGGGATGTAATAATTAAACTTCCGATTATTTTTATTATTTCTAATTTGGAGACCACGATTTATGTTTCTATGTGTCTATATTTCTATCTAGATGCTTAGATATTGCATGTGTAAGACGTTAAAGCTTGGTTAGCCTAAAGGAGGGTTGGTGTCGGGTCCTAGTTCCGGTGATTCGGTCATGACAAATATATAATGCATATTTTACTTAATTTGAAATATTAAATTGAATAGTCATTTATAGATATTTAACTTGATTTAGAATATATTTATAGTTTTTCCTAAATTGTTAACGTCATTTTTTACTTGACTTGATTTGCAATATATTTATATTTTTTCCTAAATTGTTAGTCATTTTTTACTTTACTTGATTTGGATATATTTATAATTTTTCCTAAAATGATAAAATATTTTTTTATTCATATTATAGTTCTTACTATTTAAGAAGTACACAAAAAAAGAGAAATCCCCAGTCATTTAAATTGATGTTTTTTCTCCTTATTCTTTTTCCATTGCCATAAAATAATTAGTAAGAAATTAAATAAGGGTACTACTTTGTTGACCATTTTTCTCAGTTGAAGGTTTTGTAGTCCTATAAATATAAGCATTTATTCTATGTGGAATGAACATATAATGCCTACCAGCACCTAGGTTTTGTTCAGGGGCTAGCAACACACTTGATATCAGAGACTCTCGATGGATGAAAGAGAATTTTTGTTCAGGCTTCACACTTGAAACTATTTTTCGTGTAGAAAGGAGAATACAAGCGACATTATGAGGGTGTGATGTATTCTCCTTGCTCCTTGGGAAACAAATTCCAAATGTGACCCTTGAACAAAAAATTCTCCTTCACCTTCCGAGGGTCTCTGATTCAGGTGTGCTAGTCCAGTTGATGGCTTATTCTTAATTCTGTGAGAGAAGCCCAAGAGCATGATCTATCAAAAAATAAAGAGGATGGCTCCGAGAATGATGACTCTGTGTGTCTCTCAGATGCTCTAGATGCACTTCCTCGAGCCCCTCTAATCATTTGCTAATTCACTCTTCTGAGGCTTTATTGTTCCCTGAAGCCCATAGCTTTGGCATTGTGACTAAATGTTCAACAATGTCACGACCCAAGCCTAGGGCCTAGGTGTGACCGGCGAATGGGGAACCCGAAGGAACCCCAAACAAGCCTCATAGAGTATCATTACACATTCTTGGTCGCGGAAGCAATTAAATGACCATAAGCGATAAGCATAATCAAGGGGAAAACGTGACTAAGGGAGCAAGAAAAAAAAAATACATAAATACCATAGATGAGTCAAGCTCAAGCATAATACACAACTTGTCCAACACCACCTCTAAACATGAGTACTTAGCGGGGGCCAAGACAAACTACCGGGCTCACCCTCATAGTCAAAACATAACTAAAAAGGAAAAGTTTTATACATAACAAAAGATCATGAGCAACGTCCCCGAAATGGAGGACTCACCAATAACCACTATAGAAACTCGTACTAGCCACGCGGAGGAGGATGGTCAAGCGGTGCTCCGGTCCCTACATGGTGACATCATGTAGGCATAGAGTATGCGTTAGTACATTTGAATGTACTAAGTATATGGGATGCAATGCAATGCTACATTAGATGGACATCATAGGAAAAATGCGTAATCATACCCAATAGAGAGCATATTAATAAAATAATATGTATAATGATGCTTACATAAAAATCATATTTAATGGGACGTAGTACATGTGTGGCGAGTGACCATCAATATAGTATTTCCAAGGCCTACCACCCCCTTGGAGAGGCGAAAGAGGTACAAACCCCTCAATATGGTTACACGGGCCTACCACCCCCCGTGCTAGGGACCAAGGTACAAACCCCTCGATATGGTTACACGGGCCTACCACCCCCCGTGCTAGGGACCAAGGTACAAACCCCTCGATATGGTTATACGGGCCTACTACCCCCCGTACTAGGCAACCAAGGTACCAACCCCTCGATATGGTTATACGGGCCTACTACCCCCCGTACTAGGCATGGTCGACTCACAACACTTATTTAGAGAAAATCATATACATGTGTCCATTTCATCATCATTTCAGTAATTACATAACCATCCGTCTCATAGGACGTACCTTGGACCTTCCCTTTCCTAAGAATTCTATAATGGGCATTTTATCAAACACAAGGTGGGCAATTGTTCATATAAATGAAATCATGTATTTCAAGAATACTAATTCCAACCAATTCCAAAATCCATATAAATCAGCCCACCAACAACATACATATATATATCAACCTTCATAATTTGATCATGGAAGCATGTAAACCATAAACATCACATAAAAATTCCATTTCATGATAATATGCAAAAAGGACCATAATAGGGTGTGTAGTAGTAATTCCGTAATTCAAGAGTTCATAATTGATCATGAGGACCCATAAACTTGAAGTAGAAATAGAGGATAAATGGTTGGACTTGTGGAAAGGAAGGTTTCCACAATCAAACCCACATACCTCAACTTTGGAGAATCCTTGATGAAGATTGGAATGGAGAATCGAAGCTTGAGATTGAGTCTTGAATCCGGAATTAGAGCTTGAGATGTTTGAATTTGGTTGAAGATCTTGGTGGAATTTTTGGAGAGGGCTTAGAGAGTGTTTTTGGAGTTAAGAAAATGAATAAGTATGGGACATATCCCCTTTTTATAAAAAAACACCTCCAACCCGCCTAGAAAATAGCTCACTGGAATAGGAAATTCTGCACTGACAGGTTTTACGAAAATGGTCATAACTCCCTCATCCTAACGCGGAATAAGGTGAAACCAAGTGCGTTGGAAAGCTAACTCAAAGAGCTTTAATTTGATAGGTTGCAGCCCTTCCAGTTCCTTGTGTGCTAAGAGATATGCCCCTTTAAAGTTGACCCTCCAAATCGCAATTTTGCGATTTTCGAATTTTGATACGGTTGCTCTAAAATTCGGGTTAGACCCATTCCCACTCAATTTGACCCCACAAATAAGAATATGAAGTCGAATTTCCGAAATCATGCACGGATTTTGAGATATATGGAAATTACAATTATAGGTGTTTCCGAAGCACATTTTCGGGCATTTTTGGGGTCGTTTCAATATCTCCCCCTTGGGAACATTCGTCCCCGAATGTTAAAGAAACGTACATGAGAGACACAAACATGGCAATTTCAGCCCACATAAGGATGCAACAATGCACTTACACCTTATTTCAAAACCTCAACATAGTTGTAAAACCACAATGAACTTGTCAACTTAAGCATGAATGTATGCAATGACATGGGGGCTGAACTTAAGACCTGAGATTTTATAAAGGGCTTAGATCAATACCTTAGGCTCGAGTGGAGTGGAAAAGATAAGGATATCGCCTTTGCATGTCCGCTTCGGCCTCCCAAGTAGCACTTTCAACTTGTTGATTTCTCCAAAGGACTTAATGGAAGCCACATCTTTGTTTCTCAACCTCTTCACTTGTCTATCTAAAATCTGGACCGGAACCTCTTCATAGGTCAAATTATCTTCAACAACACCCACAACATCAAGAGACACAATGGCATTCGGATCACCCACACACTTCCTCAACATAGACACATGAAATACCGGATGAACCAAATCCATCTCGCTAGGCAATTCCAACTCATAAGCTACCTACGCCAATTCCCAAACTCATAAGCTTACCCTTACAATTCTCTCATCAACCTTATAAGGACCCACGTAATCTTGGGCTCAACTTGCCCTTCTTACCAAAAAGAACCACAACCCTTTCATGGGTGGTTCACCTTCAAAATAAACCGCAATCACCAAAACTCGGAATTCAAGAGCCCTTCTCCTCGCATCCGCATAGGACTTTTGGCGACTTTGGGCCATCTTCAACCTTTCTCTAATCATCCTAACCTTCTCAAGAGCCTCCATAACTAGGTCTGGTCCTAACAAGGCCACCTCACCAACCTCAAACTACCCAACCGGTGATCTACAACGCCTCCCATAGAGAGCCTCAAAAGGAGCCATACCGATGCTAGAATGATAGCTATTGTTATAGGCAAATTCAATCAATGGAAGATGATCATCCCAACTACCCTTAAGCCCCAATACACAAGCCCTAAGCATATCCTCAAGTGTTTGGATAGTCCTTTCGGCTTGTCCATCCGTTTGCGGGTGAAAGGCCGTAGTAAGCTTAACTCTCGTACCTAGACCCCCTTGAAAAGACTTCCAAAAGTGTGAAGTAAATTGAGTACCACGGTCCGATATGATGGATAGAGGAATCCCATGCAACCTTACCAAGTCATGAATATACTCACCTTGCATAATTCTCCGCCCCATATGTTGTCCTTTACCGGTAGAAAATGAGCCGATTTTGTCATCCTATAACCACCACCCAAAATAGAATCAAAACCTTTCTCAGTCTGGGTAAACCAACTACAAAATCGCATATTAAATTTCTTCCCACTTCCAAGTAGGAATCTCTAATGTCTTGGGTTAGACCACCCGGCCTTTTGATTGTTCGCCTTGACTTGTTTGACAACTATGAAACCGGAGACAGAATTTGGCAATGTCTTTTCTTCATGCCTCTCCACACAATACACATCCTCAAATCTTCTATCACATTTTGGTGGAACTGGGTGGGATGGAATAGGCAGAATTCATGAGCCTCCTCAAAGAAATTTTTCTCCCGCTCAAAAACGCAATCCCACACAAGGCACACACAACCTATTGCTTGTTAACCATAAGGGCACAATCCTCCCCCTTGGAGAAAACTTCCACCTTGCTCTCTTTCACCAAGGCCTTCAATTCAAACAAGGAAGAATCAAGATCTTGTTTTGCTATCACCTCATCAACCAAGGAAGACCTAGCACCATCAACAACGACCACACCACCATTACCAACCTCTTCCAACCTAACCCCAACCTAGCCAACCGATGTACCTCCCTAGCCATTTCCCTATCACCAATATCAACATGAGCTAGGCTACCCATAGACACCCTACTCAAAGCATCCGCCACCACATTAGCTTTACCGGATGATAATGCACACTCATATCATAATCTTTAAGAAATTCTAGCCACCTTCTTTGTCTCAAGTTGAGATCTTTTTGGGTGAAGACATATTGGAGGCTCTTATGATCAGTGAACACATCGACATGTACCCCATACAAATAATGGCGCCAAAATCTTTAAACGCAAACACACCGCAGTGCGGCTAATTCAAAGATCATGCGTAGGATAGTTCTTTGTCATGCACTTTGAGTTGTCTAGAACGCATAGGCTATTCACCCTTACCATTTTGCATTAAGGACACAACCCAAGCCAAACTCTAGAAGCATCAACAATACACAAACAATCCCTCAAGCCCATCGGTAGTGATAACCATATAGGAGGCGGACACAAGTTTACTCTTTTCAAGGTTTTGAAAACTCTTTCGCACTCGTCGGTCCAACTCCAAACTTAGCCTTCTTTTGTGTCAACTTAGTCATGGGAGAAGCAATAGAAGAAAAACCCATTCAACAAATCTCCGGTAGTAACCCGCTAAGCCAAGAAGCTCCTAATATCCGACGGGGTCAATGGCCTAGGCAATTTCTAATCACATCGGTCTTCTAGGGTCTACCTTAATACCATCCCCCGACACCACATGACCTAGGAAGGCAACCTCCCTCAACCAAAATTCACACTTTTCATACTTGGCATACAACTTCTCCTCTCTTAATCTTTGCAACACAACCCTCAAGTGACCCGTATGTTCTTCCTCGCTATGCGAATAGATTAAAATATCCTCAATGAAGACCACAACAAAGGAATCAAGGTAGGGTTTAAAGACCCTATTCATTAGGTCCATGAAGGTAGCCGGTGCATTGGTCAACCCAAAGGACATGACCACAAATTCATAATGTCCATACATAGTCCGGAAGGCTGTCTTGGGAATGTCACCCTCCCTCACCTTCACTTGATGATACCCAGACCGAAGATCAATCTTAGAGAAGTGGCTAGCCCCTTGCAATTGGTCGAACAAGTCATCAATCCTAGGAAGAGGATATTTATTCTTGACGGTGACCCTATTTAGTTGCCGATAATCAATACACATCCTAAAGGACCCATCTTTCTTCTTCACAAACAACACCGGTGCACCCCATGGTGATTGGCTAGGCCTAATAAAACCCTTCTCCAACAAGTCCCTCAATTGTTCTTTCAACTCCTTTAACTCCGCCGGGACCATACGGTAAGGGGGAATAGAAATGGGTTGAGTATCGGGGAGGAGGTCTATGCCAAAATCTATTTCCCTTTCGGGAGGAACATCGGGAAGGTCATTAGGAAAGACATGAAGGAATTCATTTACGACCGGAACCGACTCTATAAGAAGGGTTTTGGACTCCACATCCCTAACCCTCACGAGGTGATAGAGACACCCCTTAGAGATCAACTTACGGGCTTTAATGCAAGAGATGAATCTACCCTTCACTACCACATTTTGGCTTTCCCACTCAAGAATGGGTTCACTTGGGAATTGGAACTTGACCCTACGGGTTCTACAATCAATAGAAGCAAAGTATGCATGCAACCAATGCAAGATGCAAATAGGACAATTTCTATAGACCTTCCTAGCAACAATATATGCACCAAATAGGAGTAGACACCTTATATGACTCACGCAACGAGTCGGGCTCGTCTTCCTCTTGTATTAGACATGATCTTGCATCGCAAAGAACAACCGTTAGGGAAGAACTTAATTCAACTCTACAGCACGACTTAGAACATAGAGAAGGGAAACATTTCCTAAAACGTCTCATAGCCTCCTACTCATAGTTGTGGTGCACAACACAACCATGAATCGGACTCTAATCAACGCGGTGTGTTGGACTCCGAGGATCATTCAACCTAGGGCTCTAATACCAAGTTTATCACGACCCAAGCCTAAGGCCTAGGTGTGACCGGCAAATGGGGAACCCGAAGGAACCCCAAACAAGCCTCATAGAGTATCATTACACATTCTTGGTCGCGGAAGCAATTAAATGACCATAAGCGATAAGCATAATCAAGGGGAAAACGGGACTAAGGGAGCAAGAAAAAAAAAGAATTGATACATAAATACCATAGATGAGTCAAGCTCAAGCATAATACACAACTTGTCCAACACCACCTCTAAACATGAGTACTTAGCGGGGCCAAGACAAACTACCGGGCTCACCCTCATTTAGTCAAAACATTAACTAAAAGGAAAGTTTTATACATACAAAAGTTCATGAGCAACGTCCCCGAAATGGAGAGGACTCACCAATAACCACTATAGAAACTCTCTAGCACGCGGAGGAGGATTGGTTCAAGCGGTGGCTCCGGTCCCTACATGGTGACATCATGTAGCATTGAGAGTAGCTTAGTTACATTTTGAATGTACTAAGTATATTGGGATGCAATTGGCCAATGCTACATTAGATGCGAACATCATAGGAAAAATTGCGTTAATCATAACCCAATTAGAAGCATATTAATAAAATATTATGTATAATGATGCTTACATTAAAAAAATCATATTTAATGGGACTTAGTACATGTGTGGCGAGTGACCATCAATATAGTATTTCCAAGGCCTACCACCCCCTTGGAGAGGCGAAAGAGGTACAAACCCCTCAATATGGTTACACGGGCCTACCACCCCCCCGTGCTAGGGACCAAGGTACAAACCCCTCGATATGGTTACACGGGCCTACCACCCCCCGTGCTAGGGACCAAGGTACCAACCCCTCGATATGGTTATACGGGCCTACTACCCCCCGTACTAGGCAAACCAAGGTACAAACCCCTCGATATGGTTATTACGGGCCTACTACCCCCCGTACTAGGCTCATGGTCGACTCACAACACTTATTTAGGGAAAATCATATACTGAGCCATTTCATCATCATTTCAGTAATTACATAACCATCCGATTCATAGGACGTACCTTGGACCTTCCCTTTCCTAAGAATTCTATTAATGGGCATTTTATCAAACACAAGGTGGGCAATTGTTCATGTAAATGAAATCATGTATTTCAAGAATACTAAGTCCAACCAATTTCAAAATCCATATAAATCAGCCCACCAACAACATACATATATATATCAACCTTCATAATTTGATCATGGGAGCATGTAAACCATAAACATCACATAATAATTCCATTTCATGATAATATGCAAAATGGACCATAATAGGGTGTGTAATAGTAATTCCGTATTCAAGAAGTTCATAATTGATCATGAGGACCCATAAACTTGAAGTAGAAATAGAGGATAAATGGTTGGACTTGTGGAAAGGAAGGTTTCCACATTCAAACCCACATACCTCAACTTTGGAGAATCCTTGATGAAGATTGGAATGGAGAATCGAAGCTTGAGATTGAGTCTTGAATCCGGAATTAGAGCTTGAGATGTTTGAATTTGGTTGAAGATCTTGGTGGAATTTTTGGAGAGGGCTTAGAGAGTGTTTTTGGAGTTAAGAAAATGAATAAGTATGGGACATATCCCTTTTTTATAAAAAAACACCTCCAACCCGCCTAGAAAATAGCTCACTGGAATAGGAAATTCTGCACTGACAGGTTTTACGAAAATGGTCATAACTCCCTCATCCTAACGCGGAATAAGGTGAAACCAAGTGCGTTGGAAAGCTAACTCAAAGATCTTTAATTTGATAGGTTG